>CM070503.1:15535197-16735197 GCA_036346375.1 Guadua angustifolia | reverse complement strand
GTTCTACTCTCGCACTGTGGTCTGGAGCACTTCTCCTTGATAGGCCCTGGTTGACCAGCGCCAGTACTCACTCGACCAGACCACGCCCATTTCCAGATCGACCGCCCACTATGGGCCTCTCTGGGTTCAATGACAGTATGCCCCTTGTATCTAACCCCTAATTTGGACACTTTAATAAGGCGACTACTTTTGGTTCCGCGGCGGTGTCGCCCACCGCAGACCAAGAAGTCGTACCGAGTTCGTTCGGGAGTTTGACAGTCGCACAGACGAGGAGGTCGCGGTGGACACCGTCTGGCCAAGACGACGCGTCGTGTCCGAGCACCTCACGGGCTATCGGAGCTTTCTTTGGCGTGACCATCGACTCTGGCTCACCGTAAGGTCCTCCTCTTTGACCTGTGCGTCGAGGAGTACTCGCCGCACCAGTTGCTGCGGCAGTTCGGCCTCTTCAAGACTTTCCCCCTGCAGACTACTCACACTGTCTCACGTGCAGCGCCGCAGTAAGTGTCTTGAGCACAATACTTACCATTCGGCGGAATGAATGTTGTATGTAAATTGCGCTTTTGCTGCGCAGATGACCCGGTCGGGCATGCACTAGGCACTCCATTCTTTGGCGCATGATACCGTGGGTCACGCAAAGGGGACGCGGGCGGGACAGGTGGGCGAGACCCGGCCATCTGGCCGTGCCCATCTGACGATTACATGGATCGTTCGCGCCGCTAACTTCGGCTTAGGGTTGGGTACACACCGGCAGAGTATGTCCCGATTCGGCATCGGTGTCGGAGACGTACCCTTCACGAGATGTCCCGAGAGGAGAAGCGTTGCGGTAAGGGTCACCCCAAAACCCTACGTATGTTTTTTATGTAAATTAACTCATATCAAGTCGGCATTACTTGCGAGCACGTCTTGCGAGGCGGATGTACGGGAGTTCGAGTCCGTGTTGGCGGGCCTCGACGCGACGTCGTGCTCACCCCCTTCAGCCAGCGGAAACAATTAGTCGGTGGCGCGCCACGATAGGGCGGATGTGCCGCCTACTCACTGCCGGGGCCGAGGCGTGGTGCCTCGCCACCAAAGCACCTCCCGCCTAGTGGGCGTGCCCACACCTCGCCCAATCGAGTCGGCCCACACCGCCCGGCGTCACCCAAGACGTGCCCTCGTGTCCTCCTCCACGACGCAGCGATGCCACGGTGGGGTAGCGCAGCGATCTCGTCTCGCCACGGCCTCCACAGACGCGATGCCACGGTGGGGTGACGCGGGCGATCTTCGTCTCTCGCACGACCGCGATGTCGAGGTGGGGTGACGCGGCAGTCCGCCGCGGTGCCATCGACTACTCGAGCTCGGCGACATTGACGAGCATGCGAGTTTCGACTTGGACCATTCATGTCCACCGAGGACCACGGGCCACCACCCAGCGACACACGAGCCGCCGACACAAGACGCTACCCCTCGGGGAGCGGGGCGGGCTAGGAGGGTCGTCCGTCCGCCGTCGCCACTCACGTACCCCACCGAAAGCGGATCGGAGGCGTCGCCGTGGATCGACTTATTGTGCAGTTGTACTTTTGTAATTTATTTATCTTCACACCATGTTGTCTAACTATCTCGAACTAAGTGCTTGCATTTGCGTAGGTTATGTTTTCTTAGCCATGTCCTTGAGTTATTTTCTCGATTTTCGCAACCGTGCGAACAACGTCCGCATAGCTCGCCAATATATAATTGGCTATTAATAAACGATGAAAAAATAGCCTGCTGTGCATTCTATGTAAGGAGGCACACTGCCCGAAGGTAAATTTCGCCCTGCAATGGGGCGATAGCCCTGATATGTCAGGAGGCACAGTGCCCCAATGTAAATTTAAGCCTAAAATGGGGCGATAGCCTGATATGTCGAGGCACACGCCCCAAGGTAAATTTCATACTGAAATGGGCGATAGCCTGATATGTCGAGGCACATCGCCTCAAGGTAATTTCATACTGAAATGGGCGATAGCCTGATATGTCGTGAGCACACCGCCCGAAGGTAATTTAAGCCGAAATGGGGCGATAGCCTGATATGTCGAGGCACATGCCCCAAGGTAAATTTCGCCGAAATGGGCGACGCCCATACCCAGGCGATATCTACCCTTTATAATCTTCGCTCAAGACGCCCCCTCGCATACCCAAAGAGAGAACAAGAAAGAACAAGAGAGAAGGGAAGGAGAGAAACAATGTCGTTCTCATCACGCCTCTTCAAAGAAGCGAAGTCCTCTCGCCCGAATATCCGGATGCGATGGCGTCGACGCTTGATTCTGCGGAGTTGCCCGACCCAAATCGATCGCAACCTCTGGCGAAGATGATGCAATCTACCCATGGAGAGACGGCCGCAACGCTCATCGCTGTGGCCGCGTACATAAGGTAAACCTCTTGGCGTCCACACAATATAGGGTAACACTACCATCTCATGCATCGTTCTTTCTTTTCTCAAAGACGAGGGCGGTGTTGCTTCTTCCAATGGATCGACGGGCGAACGACGTGACTCAAATTTCTCAACAAGCGCCACGACAACTACCCCGCTTGCCGAGAACTTCACCCGGTGGGAGAGGCCGCCAGATATGTCCTTTTCTAGATCGACCGAGCTTAGGGCGGTGTGCAAGGGCCAACCGATCGGTGAGTTTCATGCGACATACTCATGTTGAACTCACAAAGTAGTAGTTCTAAACCAGTTCATCGCACACAGAGTTCAAAAGGACACTTGCAAACATCAACAAGTCAAAGGAGGAACCTCCTCCGGGGCCACCCAAAGCCCCAACGTTATGCGTACATGGCCTCGGCGATGGTTGATACCGCCACGGTGATCTAGCGGACCGGAGATTTTACCGTGCCCTTGGCCGAGGAGGAACAGTCTTTGGTATTTCAACTGGTGGACCCGAGACGTACCACCCACATCTCGAGCAACCGCATGGGATAAGCGGGGAGCAACCCTCTCGTGGTGCCACTACCGCCCGAAAAGCCGGACCCGAGTACGCCTACGGTGTTATGCAACCACCAAAGGGCATCTTGCATTGATCATGGGCACGCTTCGGTTGTCCAAGCATAAGCCCAACACACACCTCCTGCACCATATAGTGGAGTCGAGCGAAATAGAGCGGCGTCTCCGCATGTCTCCGCCAACGCCAACACAAAGAGAGGTGCCGAGGGTTCCTCCTCTCGAAGAAGAAGGGACAAGGGAAGCAATAGTAGAGTCCGCACCACGCAACAAATCCTCGGCGTTCTCGCGGACCACCCGGGAACCCGGTGGTATTAACATAGGGACGCCGGAATCGGGATGACATGCCCATATGGGAGGCGAAATCCACATAAACAACAACCAAAATTTAAGTCTTATACACCGAGACGTCGGCATAGGCCATCCAATGGGCGGCAATTTGGGAGAAGCTGCGGAACCCCATGGAGTTCTTTCATAGTAGGGATTGAGCGGTGTCCGATGACACGTCGTAATATTAGAACGGGTCGTAATATGCGAAAAATGTCTTACATCATTACATTTGTACCCAGATAGGCGAACGATCATTTGTTCCACCACGACGAACAGTGCTTTCCTTATTAACCTCGTCAACGTTGTAATGCCCATGTAATATAATATAATCTAATCTATTGCTTATTTTATCATCTGAACTTTCGGTGTATGTGCCCTTATATATGTATTGTTTGAATTTTAAAAAATTCGTCATATATTTAAATCATTTGAAATTTTTATGGTAATATCATTGATTTATCAGGAATCTCCATAAAAAGTTTCAAAATTTTCAGACCTCGTAAAAGTTTTCATGGTTTCGTGGCCGCGAGTGCCTTTTCCGATTTTCGCAACAAAAGGCCGGGGCAACGTCCGGCCATCTCGCCCGTACGTAAGTGGTAGCCCGCATTGCGTAGGCCGCCCTTGATTTTTCCCCTATTTTTTTGACCATGTCCGGCCTGTCCCGGGCTACGAAAACCGCTTAGTGGCCACGATTTCCGTGGTTTCGTGGCATGAGTGCCTTTTCCGATTTTCACAACAAAATGCCGGGGCAACGTCCGGCCATCTTGCCCGTCTGAAAGTCGAGCTTCGCGTTATGTAGGCCGCCCTTGATTTTTTCTTATTTTTTGACCGTGTCCACTTCGTCCCTGGGGCTACGAAAACACCAAGTGGCCACGATTTACGTGGTTTCGTGGCGCGAGTGCCTTTTCCGATTTTGGTAACAAAATGCCGGGCAACGTCCGCCATCTCGCCCACGCTGAAGTGGTATCCCACGCGTGAGCCGCCCTGCTTTTTCCCGTATTTTTTCGGCCGATTCGCGGACCCTTCGAGGCTACGAAAATACCTAAGTGAGATGCGTACACTAACGAACTAAAACAATTTTTCCGGTTCATTACATGACAATAAGTTTTTTTCTAATTCGTCCGATTCAATACAACAATTCTACAAATAATTTACAACAAAAATTTCAAAAAAATCTACAAGAGGCGATCGGTACATTTTTTATATTTTTTAGTTCTGAATTCGTTCATGAAGTTTTATCATAGGCAGCCCGCCTGTCGCCCGTCTGGCGATCACCCAGGGGGCGACGGGCGGGTATTTTTGAAATTTTTTCCCGTGGGCGACTAGTTCTGAAAAAATGATTAAAAATGAATATTAAATAAAAAAAATTCTAACAAGCGAGGGAAAGAAGGTGAAGTGAACATGGGCCTTTTGTTGGCTACTAGGCCTCACGGTTTCAGACTACTGGGTCTCCCAGCCTCCACAGCCTTATTGACTATTGAGAACGCAAGGATTTTTAGAATTTTACAGAAATTTTATAGGAAACAACTCAATACCGGTAGGAATTAGGAAAAAAATTTCCGTGGTTCAAACAGTACCTAATTTTTCCAAGCTTTGAGCTTGTCCAACTTCCAATATACATGGTCACAAACGGGGCACTTCTCGTAGCAGTAACAGGCTAACAGCAGGGTTTCAAAAAAAAAAAAGACTATCGTTTGGAACATTGAATTAAATACGAACGAATATATCTATATCCCAAATCGAATTGAAGCTTCTTTTTTTAAAAAAAGCTTGAATTGAAGCAATGCTATTTTACGGGTGAGGTTTTTTGGAAGCAAGCAGTTCGTATAGAAACTGCAATTATGCACCTGTTTGTAAACTAGTGGTGCGTCAAAAATTTGGAACAGGATGCGGTGCGCGAGCTACAACTCAACAAGTTGTGGAGGCATGAAATAGAGTAATTTAGAAGCCCCAAAATGGGGTAGCTGTGCTTCGGCTGCCCCCCAAAGTCTTAGCCGAAGCCCTCCTCCAATGCTCGCTCGGCCCCAAAATAGCCTCTAAAAAACCAGTTTGCCAAACGGCATCTCAACAAAAACTATAGTTACTTTATAGCCTAGCAAGCCAACAACTTTTCAGTCTAGTTACACAGCTCCAAATAAGCCCTTAAAATAAAATTATATCATGCACAATTAGTGTGTAATGTCAAATTTTATGCTTCAATTGAAACATAGGAATTTTGTGGGAATTCTATAACTTTTTGTTATTTCCTGTAAATTTGTGTATTCCAAATGACCGTAAAAACTTAAAAGAAACAGTAGATTCTGAGTTACTACATAGTCTTGCGTTGGTGCACTTTGCGCGCCTCTTTACGTCGTTACTATAGGATTGAGCACTGTGCTTTGCCGCGAAATTTTAAGAATGCATTAAGTTAAAAAAAAATAGAAGAGGATGACGAAACTTTGATCGCGAAATAATTATTACGAGGAAATATTATACTATATGCACAATGTATTGTAAGAACATTAGGTTCTAGAATCAACAATGTATTCTATGTGTGGTAGTTAATTAGACTTTTATCATACATTGGTGCCCTCTTCTACATGCATTTCGTCCGTTGGATGGAAATCGGATGGTAAGGAGAAAATGTGATAACATGGCACTCTCACACGCTATTGTTTGCGCTCAGCTTTAACGTAGATTAAGATATAAATATGTGCAAGTAAATGAGGGCATCCTTTATATGGAGATTCAAATGAGTCGAAACATATAAAAAGAGAAAATGAATCCTAATTAGCGCCAGTATGTTCAAAGTAAGAAAAGAAATATAAAGAGCGAATTCATCGTAACAAGAACCCCCGCTAGAAAGAGCAAACTAACTTCCATCCACTGATACTTAAACTTCATCAATATACGTACAACACGTTTTAACAAAGGTAAAATAGGCAAGCAAAGGACAAAGCCGAACAATCAACAGGGCAAACAGGGAGCCCCGTACGTACATAAACTGTATCAATCCCTATCCTACTCCTAGATGCACCCTCTCCAGCAACTACTATTTTGTACTCTACTAAACTAAGCTACAAATAAACTAATCAATGCACTGCATTCTTGATCGTACAACTGATGGTATACATAAAGTAACATGCGTTGGCACGGACCAAAACCTAATTGGCGTGCATTACGAAAGTTTATAGCAATGCGATTAGGGTTCACAAAACCGATAAAAAAAACTACTAAAAAACCGTGATTTTTGACAGTACTGCGTTGGTTCAATATCCCAAATCGGCCAGTAAACCAGTCTAATTAGAAGAATTCAAAAAAATCGAAAAAAATTATGCAATATAAAACCAGCCGATTTTCGGTTAAAACTGACTGATTTTTTTATCAAATCGACCGGTTTTAGGTTAAAATCATATGGCAGCGCCGCATTGGTCAGAGCATACCAATTGGCTGGTCGATTTTCGGTACAAAAACCGATCGATTTTTGATTTTTTTTATTTTTTCAAAAATTTTGAATTCTTAAACTTTTGATTTTTGACGATTTTCGACTTGATATTTTTTATTTTTGAATTTCGATTTTCAAACAGTTTTCTTGAAATCGGTTTTGTGAACCTGCATGCAACAACAATTAATCTATAGGAGAAAATTAGGGAGCCCGATCTTCTTCCCCGTCTCCCTGACGTCTTCTTGCACCCTTCTCCTATACTCCCCGAAGGTGAACGCCCGGTAAGGGGAAGGCTCCTTGTACGTGCCGATAGGCGAGTCGTACGACGGGCAAAGGAAGTAGGCAATGGAGTACCTCTCCGTCGTCGCGTTGGCCATCACTCTGTGCTCTACGCTCTTGTATCTGTCGTTGCTCCATGCCTGACCAATATTATACAGTCAATGAGAGGAGAGAAACGACCTTCAAATCAGAATATATACCATGATAGAAGAAAATATACTCCAAAACCAGAAGGATAACTTCGTACATATATGCGCATTTTTCCGATTGGTCAAGTAATCTAGATTATGTAATCTCTCATTTTACACGTTGGCGAATAGCTTTATTTTTTGTTTTTTTTAAGACTTATCACACACACACTCCCGCCGTTCGTATTTTACTTGTCGGTTTTAAGTGATTGAGTTTTGACGTAACTTTTTATGCAATACAAAATCAAATAGCTCTAATTAATGTAGCATATTAATAAAGTGCTTTTGTTTACAAATATAATAATACTATTTTTATGTAACGAGACCTTTTAGAGATCATCGTTGGTCAAGGTTTGACAAGTCGAAGTTAAAGTTAACAAGTAAACGTGAACTAAGGTACGTAGCAGTAGTAGTGATCTCCTGCCCTCGGTTCGACGGTTCCCCTTGGAAAAGCTGCAATGTACCAATTATAAGTATCATGGACAGGTCACAGGTCTCTCGCTTTTGCGCAATGTTTTCCTGTCCTTTAGCGGAATCCGTAGGCTTTTTGTTAGCGGCAGTACAGGAGCACACCCTACACAGGCACAGCGCACACAAGCAGGCAACTTGCGGTTATATATGAGGTGGCAACACAGCAACACCCACTTTTAGGGTTTGTTTGAAAAGTCTAAAATACGATTGATTCATATGATTATGGATTGATCGGGATTTTAGTTCAATATTTTGGTCACCGATCGATTCATATATATGGATTGGGATTTTAGCTCAATATTTTGGTCACCGATCGATTCATATAGATGGATCGGGATTTTAGTTTAATATTTTGATCTATTCATATTGGTGGATCGGGATGTTGAGCTTATTTTAATTGATATAGTTTGATTTAATATCATTTTATTTATAGTTTAGAAGTATTTTTAGAATCGAACTAACGAGCCGAGCTGAGTCGAGTCAGCAAAATCTAATTTTATTTAAAATTAATTTATTTTAATGTTTAACTAATGAACGAGAGTAATTGGAACAACCGAACCAATAAACCCTACCAAATGAGGTTTTTTCCCACCCTTATCCAGGTAGATGCCGGCCGGTCAAACATCTGTTTAATTTGTGAATGATGGATCTTAATTAATTTCTTCTCGTGCGCAAATTAAGAAAAGTTGATAGCTAGGCCTGCATGGATATAGCTAGGTAGATGTACAAGCGATCGATCAGCCGGCCGTCGATTAACGTGCCTATGTGTACCTGGAACAGGTCTCCAATGTTGACGATGAGAGCGTTGGGGATGGGCTTGACGGCCACCCACCGGGAGTCCTTCATAAGCTGCAGGCCGCCGACTTGGTCCTGGCAGAGCACGGTGAGGAAGTCGCTGTCCGTGTGCGGCACCAGGCCGTAGGCGTCCGGCGAGAACGGGCACGGCGGGTACCTGTTGAGCCGGAGGAAGCACGTCGTCTCGTCGCACCCCTCGGCCGGGAAGTGCTGGCCGGCGTAGCCCAGGCTCTCGGCCAGCACGCGCGCCAGCGTCTTGGCCAGCTTGGACATCGCGTCCGCCACCTCCCGCGTCACATCCCTGCAGCGTCCACACACAGCAACTTGTCTCATACTATACTACTATTGTTTCCACGACCCGAAGGCTTTTCTATTTCCTAAGCAATAATCTCTATTGTATAAAACAAGAGTTTCTTTCCGCATCACTTCATCAAAGTTACTCATCTTTACCACTGCTCTTTAATTGTCCACATTTGCCACTATTAATGCTCTTTGCAAATAAACTTTTATCGCAAATTGAGTTTCCGTTACAACGCACGGAGACATAACTAGTATAGCTAACGTAGTAGATTTGTTCTTGGCTTCTTAATATTTTTTTCACCATGACAGGGCACATTGATGAATCATGATCTAATTGTCAGCCGCCATATGAATAGTTTGATATATATATATAATATAGTTGCTTACGCGGTACATGGTCTAATTTCGTCCCCGCCTTACTAGAAAGCTAGAATCATTGCATTTTCCACGTCAGGCGCCGCAGTCCGCCGCTATGGATCTACTTCTTGACCAAGTCATAACATCTAAAGGTGATGTTGCTAGGCCAGCTTAGGGGGTGTTTGCATAGCTTTAACTCTACTAAAATATGTAGAGTTGATAGAGTAGGATATTTTTAGTTTTAAAAATTTATGAAGTTAGATCTGTGGGTACATTAAGAATATTTAGATGAGTCATTTTATTTACATTTTAAACTAAAAAAATATAAACTTAATTCACTTTATTTTAACTTACAAGTTACAGATCTGAAGTGGAGCTAAAACTAAAGTTCTACCGAATAGAGCCTCGCCGTAATTAAACCATCCTTCTTTTTCCCAGATGCTTATTCCGCCGCACTAATCACTGTCGCAATCATATAACCCGATGGAATATTATTTAGTTACTAGTCCCTCTGGGACGTCGGGAAAGCTTTCCTATATTATTCCCGACATACTTGAGAAATACCGGTGCTTCACCGGAGAAGAGAACCTGAATCTCAGGACGCACACCTGTCGATCGAGTAATAGCTGGCTACTGGACACTGGTTATATAGTAACGAGCGAGATGAAGTGCACACTGCACAGGCGCACGCACTTACGTACCAGAGGGTGGTGAGCTCGCCGTAGTTGCAGTGGTTGCCGGAGATGCCGGCGAGCGGGACGTGGAAGGCCTCGGACCAGGAGAGCTGCCGGGGCGACGTGGCCGTCGGTGTGCCCCAGCGGTAGGAGTCGTTGATGAGGCCGGCCGTGGCCTTGGCCTCGAACGGCAGGCGGAAGAGGCGCGCCTGCTCCCGCCGCATCGTCTCCAGGAGCTCCTGCCTGACGCCGTGGTTGCGCACCTGGAAGAAGGCCCACTCCGCGGCCGCCCGAGCGATGGCCGCCGCGCAGGCCGCCCTCTCCTCCGCGCCCCCGCCGGCCTCGCTCGTAAGGCACCCGACGTCGATGATCGGGAGCTCGCACTCCGCCACGGTCAGCAGGCCCTGACCCGTCGGCGGCACTGCGGTGCACTCGTCTTCGCCGCCGCCGCGGCGGAGCAGCGCGCAGTAGCTCTCCGCCAGCGGCGGCTCAGCCGCGCTCTGAGCAAAGTCGGTCATGAGCATGACTACCACCAAGCTGTTCAAATTCGCTGCAGGCGCTGGCCTGGTTGAGAGCTAAGCTAGCTATGCCTGCCTGCCCGTGCGAGCTCCGCTTGTTGGATGCAAGCGGGCGGGCTCGCTTATATAGAGCGCGCGCGATGCAGCGTGGTTTGGCTCCGTGGGTTGGGGCCAGGGCGTTGCAGCACTCGTGGCGATCGATGCAGCGCCGCGACGGGGGTAAGGGCTCGGGCTCTCACAAGCCGACACATGGAGGCGGTAGGGGCGACGCAGCAGCAGCAGCATGGAGGCGGTCCGTGTTTTACCGGGGCAGCGAAGCGAGCGAGCGAGCCGTGGCTGTCACTGGCCGTGCATGGCGACGCGGACAGTTTTAGACGTTGTTTGACCCCTATTGTTTATCGTACCGCTAGGGCTCCTTATACAGTGCGTGCGCGTACGTATACAACAGTGGGATCTCTCGAAGGGTGTATACCATTGTTAATTCCGCGCTCGGCCCCAACCTTGTCTGTCACGTCGCTGTACGCGTGGTCCGTCGCGAGCCCCACCGGCGTGTGCCGCGCGTCAGCAACCGCTAAGCTTATCTCTCGCTGTGTTCTAGCAGCTACCTGCTAGTATGTCTCGCAGTTGTCACTCCATAATCGGTCCGTTTCATGTCCGCTGGCCGTTGTTATTTACTTGTCCGCCTGTGTAATGCTATTTTAGACAACGTGTAGTTAAAATTTAAAACACTTTCCCGGCCGTGCAACATAAGAACAAAAGAAGACTTTTATCATTAGTATACACGGAAATATTTAGCCATAGGGCATGAAGTGATGCGGATCAAACCTCAATGTGGGGTTGAATCCATAGTTTGCCTAATCTTTCGATGTGGAACAGTAAGAATATGCCATGATAACAAGCACGGTTTACGATATAATGAACAAATGCGACCCGTATCATGCTACTAATCATACGCACCACAACGCACAACCTAGATCAAGTGGATCTCACGATCCAGCGCCTAAAGAATCTCCACGTCAAATGCAATTTCAGATTGAAACTCACAAACCAGTGGTTTTTCACAAAATCTTACCAAACTCGATAGCAGAGATTCACTACTAACGTTACTCGACCAAAACATACACGTGTTTTTAATTCATAAAAATCAACTCCCAGTTACATTGACACAGTACATAGCGGCGACGCTGCTGTAGTCCGACGACGTGGAACCGACCGCAAAACATAAGGACAATAACATATATATCACGTAACAAAAGGAACGACATTAACAGGATCGGTTTTCGAGAGATAGAGATCGATTTCCTGAAGAAGTACTAAACAAACGACTCACATAAACACCACTGAACTTATATGAAAGAAGTTCATGCAACGTCATGGTGGGACCCACGGGTCAGAAGCTGCATGCTAGTCCTTGCAATACATGTTGATTTGGTGGACCCCACCCGCATGCACGTTGGGAGAGCACAGTTCGCACCATGCAACAAGAACAAGGTGGTCGTGCTGAAGAAATCACATACGATCGATCTGATCCTCCTTTATTCCTTGCGTATGAAACCAATTGATTCCCCCTTTTATTTCCTAAAATCTCTCTTGAAAACGTGTAGGATTGAAACTGTTCTTCGACTTGTTTTTCCTCGCGCTCGGTCAGCCCGAACGACACAGCATAAGTTTGCAAGAATAAAACATCCGAAGCACAAAATGAGATAGTATTGGGCAGTTGTGCCGCATCACGAAGCCTTATTCTTGTTTGGAAATTTTAGTCTTTGCCACTAGTAGAGCTGTATCCTTGTTGGGGAAATTTTAGTTTTGGCCATTACCAGAGGTCCGCGTCTGATCATAGTGCATGGTTGGTTTGTTTTTGCCACTCCAGTTCCCGTCAGGTCAAACTCACTTGACCAAGGAGAGCTTGTCAAGTTTACACAGATGACCATTAGAACGACCATTCTCCCCCTGACTCCTCCTCTAGTCCTCCTTGTCGGCGGCTGCATGCCGCCAACATCGCCGCTCGCAATTCCCTTCTCCTCTTGCCTTCCAATCACCCATGCATCATCACCGGCAACTAGACACGGTCACGACGCCCAAAACCACTCCACCGCCAACCCCAAACCACCCTCCATCCTCGTCATTTCCCACTTCCCCTGCTTCTCCTTGTCACTGACACGATCGCTTCGGTTAGCTCGTTACGAGGATCCGACGTCAAGCTACCGAGCCGAGCATCCGGCCCCTTCATCCTCGACGACGGTGGCGACCGCTTCTCTCTCTGACCCCCTTGAGAGAGAGAGGGGTAGGGATCTGGTGGTAAAAACAAAAACTTCACCTTTTGTTTTGGCAGTGTGGGCATGCCAACGTTGATGAAAATGAACAGTCTAAGCTTTGGTACCAAAACCAACGAAATTAAAATTTTAGTGATACCTTTTGAATTTTCTGTGATAGCACAGTGAGTTGCTTTGATTAATCTATACATCCTGTTCCCCTCTGGGACAGGAGGCCATGCCTTCTTGCTTCATGCTGTTCCTTCGGCTAGGTGGAGCATATGGGTTGGTCTCCAGTTTGGAGCTAGATTTGGTCCGTTGGCATCTGCAGATTGAGTTGGTTCTGACTAGACCTGGGTATATATATTGTGCCGTAAAGCGTGGGCCTGATGGGCCATAGGTCTAGACCGTACCGTGTTACTATGATCTAGTCAGTTGAACGGAACCAGCAACCTAACCCACCTCCAGTGAGTCTAGGTACAGTCCATTAGCATTGTCGTGCCACCTTAGTACTGTGGGTCTAGACTCGGTCTATTTAGATTGCTACAAAGGAGAGAAAAGGAGCTAAGGACGAGCGAGGTATCTACCGATGTGGTTGTGAGGATGGAGCGTAGCTCGGCCGGAGGCGAGGAGTAGTGGCGTAGCTAGGATTTTAGGTAAGGTTTGTCCAATTTTAAAAAAATATAGTAAGGCAACATATAACATAAAATATATCAAAAGCACAATATATAGGAAGATAATAATAAAGTTTTGCAATATATAGTTCAGAGAATATTACCTTTCTACTTCTTCTTTATGTCAGGCTACAGGGCAGAGGGCTAAACAATACTCAGCGGGCCAGAGCGTTGGTTGTGCCATGGCCCAACCGTGCCAACCATTGGCTCTGCCCCTGGCGATCGAGGAAGATGCTAGTGTCGGAGAAGAAGCGCACATGGTGGTTCTAGGGGGCGGTGGCGATGCAGTGCGGTAAGACTAGATTTGGCAACGACATGGCCGAATGTGAGGATCATTGAGATCCGACACGGTCATCGTCGTCTTCCTCTTTGATCCTTGTTACTTTTTACTCGGGACGGCCGGCGAAGTTAGTAGCACTATGCCTAAGGCTGTATCTGATGGCGGCGTGATCAAAAACTGTTGGATCTAACACTAAAGCGGTGAGGAGGTGGCCGCGCGGGAGGGAAGCAAGGGTGGGGAAGGATGAGGGAAGAGAGAGAGTAGACGACAGAGGTGTGGAAGGACAATTATTGCACCGGATGAGTTATGGGAGAAGACGAAGGGAAAAATAGCATTTGATGATAGATTAAGTCACTCGGATAAAGTAGTTGATGATGAGGCGGGATATAAATAGTTTTTTTTTTTTACAAAATAGCCACATTCATGTCATATCGAGCCGGCACAGTAACTATGCTGGGCTAGACCACCCATTGTGCCTACTCAACACGGCATGGCGCATCATTTATACTGTGTCGGTCCGTCTCGAAGACATGCACACTGTAATTTGGAATGTGCTTGGTCCGTTGTGACCCATTGCCCTGGTCTACGTCAGAAAAGGCAGAACGCCACATGACAGATTTGAAACGCCACATGACAGATTTGAAAAACACGGTGGGAGCATCCCAGAACCGATCGATGGCGTTAATTATATGAGCTAGCCTGAGATATTTTTGTTCAGTGAAAGCTTTTACATATGTATGGGGAAGGCTATTAATTCCTACTTTCTCCCTCACCCGAACGCTTGGTAGCAAATTACCAGTACATTTTGATGCAAAAGATAGTAACACGACGGAAATTGATGATGATGCATGACACTTTTTTTAGAGTAGGAAGGACACTGTATGTATATCAGGACACATGTATGCACGAGAGACAATTGTCAATACCATGATACCATCCATGACCATATATACTATGTCTATACCACTAGTAGTTTTTAAGCATCCATGACATATATATTTGTGTGTGTATATATTATATACATATATATAATTATACACACACATATATACATATTTATACTTCTATACACACGCATATACACACATATACATATACACACATATATATAGACAAACACACATATATACACACATACGTATACATATACACACACGGTAGCTCTATTTTATGGGTGTGCGCAGCTACGAGCTGGTCATAACTCCAGAGAAGCGCATCTAAACCATTCGATTACGTGTATGCCCGCATGTTCATTAAACTAATCACTTACGTGGCCAACCAGACAACCACAAGTAAATGCATTCTCTAGTTTGTACATAAATCTTTCTTTCTTTTATTTAGCCATAACTTTCAAATAGAATTGATTTTTGTTTTCAAATTTTATACGGTTGTAGAATTGCACCTCCCATATGTTTGGTAATTTTTGAGAATTTTTTAAAACTTTTAAATGTGATTTTCATGAATTTTATAAAACACTGGATATATTACCTTTTACTATCAATAATATATTACTCGCTATTATACAAGATGTTACTATACCGTATGTAAACTATCCTTATCATATAAACTTCATGAAAATCACAAGTATAAGTTTTCAAAAAATGTCAAAAAATTACTAGACCTAGAGGAGATGAGCTTCTACAACTCTATAAAATTTAAAGACCAAACACAATCACATTTGAAAGATATGAAATTGACAAAGTGCTAAATAGTAAAAAAGCACTATTTAGCTAAATTTGTCTTTTTCATATCATTCAACTGAGATGGCTTTTGGTCTTCAAACTTTACAGGGTTATATAATCTCACATCCTCTACATATGGTATTTTTTGAGAATTTTTGAAAATATGTACATGTGATTTTCATGAATAAGAATTTAATTCTGTTTGTCGGCCCTGTAGTAAAATATTTTAAAAATTCTCAAAAAGTTATCATATGTAGGGAATGTGAGCTTCTACAATCCGGTAAAATTTAAAGAACAATCAATGTATACTATATATTATAGCACTAGAGATTGGCGAGCTCTGGCCATTGCCACGTCAGCGCATTCACGGAGAGGCCCTCCAAAAAATTAGAAATTGTGTTTAGGTCCTTTTAGATATATTTTAATAAAATAGACCCAAAAAATTTAAAATTACATTTAGGTCCCTCCACGGTTTACATTTAGGTCTTCCTCGTGATTTTTAGCGGAACGGACCACGGAAAAAAGATTACTTTGAGTCCCTCTATGGTTTACATTTGTCTCCTCTCAGTGGTTTTTAAAGAAGCAGGCTCGAAAACAAAGATACGTCTCGAAAAAAACACAGATTCATCGAAGATTTATAACAGCCCACGGATTCACCGGTGGGGCCTAGCGCCCTTTTTTTTAAACAAAACACGAAAACCGAGAATACATAAAAGAAAGTCAGCCGCGGTTTTCTAAAAAACACAGATTCGTCAAAGGTTTATAACAACCCATGGATTCGCCGACAGGTTCTAACCACGGTTTTCTCAAAAAAAAACACAGATTCGTCGAATGTTTATAGTAGCCCATAGATTCGCCGACGGGTCCTAACGACCCATTTTTAAAAAAAAAAACCGAAAATACGACCAAATTTTCCAAAATACGTAAAAAAAATAGCCGCGGTTTTCTAAAAAATGCAGAAAAATACGAAAACTAAAAATATGACCAAATTTCCCAAAATACGTAAAAAACAGTCGCGGTTTTCTAAAAAAATGCAGATTCGTCGAAGGTTTATAGCAACCCATAGATTCGTTGACGGGTTGTAACCACGGTTTTCTAAAAAAAAACATAAATTCATCGGAGGTTTATAGTAGCCCGTAGATTCGTCGGTGGGTCCTAATGATCTATTTTTTAAAAAAAATACGAAACTTAAAATACAACCAAATTTCCTGAATTTTACACATTGTATCATCGTGCGCGATGCAGCATAGCGCGTTATTCTAGCTATTATTATTTAAAAGATATGAAATTAACAAAATGCTAAATAGTGAAAAATCATTATTCAAATAAATTTATCATTTTGATATCTTTCATTTGAAATTTATTTTGGCCTTCAAATTTTACAGTGTTGTAGAATTTCGCCTCCCCTATTTATGATAATTTTTTAAAACTCGTACATGTAGTTTTCATAGATTTTACCTGGTAGAAATTATTTACACAGGATATGTTGCCTTTTACTATCTAAAAAATAACATGTTACTCGCTATTACAGAAGATGTTATTATACCGAAACGAAGTGAACTAATAGTCAAATTTTTTTCATATCATTTATCTAAGATTGTTTTTTGTCTAAAAATTTTATAAAATTGTATATTCTTACCTCCCCTACATATAGTAATTTTTTGAGAATTTTTGAAAACTTGTACATGTGGTTTTCATGAATAAGAATTAAGTTTTGTTTGTCGGTCCTATAGTAAATTATTTAAAAAATTATAAAAATTACTATATGTAGGCGAGGAGAGATTCTATAACTATATAAAATTTGAAGACCAAACTCAATAGTATTTGAAAGATATCAAAATTGAGAAAACGCTAAACAGTGAAAATCACTATTTTACCAAATTTGTCTGTTTCATATCTTTTAGCTGAAATTGATTTTGGTCTTTAAATTTTATAGTGTTGTATAATATCATCTCCCATATTTATGGTAACTTTTTGATAATTTTTGAAAACTTGTACATGCAGTTTGGTTGAATTTCATACAATATGAGTTGTTTACACATGATATGTTGCCTTTTACTATTCAGAAAATAACATGTTACTCACTATTATATAAGAAATTACTACTAAAATGAAGTGAACTATCATAACAAGAATTTAGTTCTATTTATACACATTATTTTCATATAGTAACATCTTATATAATAGCTAGTAACATATTATTTGTTTGAATAGTAAAAGGCAACATATGCAGTGTGTTTCAATAATTCATGAAAAACTCATATGCATATTTTCAAAAATTCTTAAAAAATTACAATATGTAGAGGATGTGATATTATATAACTCTATAAAATTTGAAGACCAAATTCAATCTCATTCAAAAGTTATGGCTAAATCAAAAAAAGAAAGGCTTGTGTACAAACAAGAACTATCATTTATTAGTTATTTACGAGTTAGGAGACACTTGCTCTATGCAGAGTATTGAATGGCTCGATCAATCTACATTAACTAGTTAGCATGCAGACTACACACAACTATAGAGTAGCTTATATATACACACACACTTACGAGTCGAAGTCGAAAACTTTTTAAAAATCACATACAATAGTTGTCCGCCGTAGTTGACACGTACCCTATCGGTCCATCCATCAAAGTTGAAGAAATAGAAATAACAAATTTTCAACTGACAAACCATGTAGTACACTCCTCGTAATATAGATCAACATTGCAGTCATTTTAGGCATAGTTCATTTCAGTTTCTGGGTTATGGATATTAGATTATAGGAGAATCTACTTTTAATTGTAGGAGAATTGAGTCGAATCGGCTACGACTTCTAACTTTCAGATCGGACCGGCGAGAATCAGCAAGAATCAGGTTTCAGCCAGATTCTGAATCTATGTGAAGGCAACTTCTTATTATGGGAGAAACTGTCTATAATTTTTTCATTTCATAAACAATCCACTTTTTTTTAAAACAGAAGCTGTATAGAAACTTAAACGAATGGGGCCTTAGCAATAATTTACGGTGCCACTCTGTTACTTTAGTAACTAACTGCAGTTTTCACTATACTATTGTTGAGCAGGGTTTCAAATATCAAAATTTTAATTTTTGATCAATTTTTTATTTTCAAAAATCGATAAAAAAAACCACCGCTAATTGGTAGAAACCGAAGAAGTTTGAAGTCAAAAATTCTAAACTCGGTGGTCAAATGGTGAAAAAATAAAAAATAGACTGATTTGACTATTTTTGATCGATTTTGTTTCATTTTTTATTTCAACAAATTTTATTCATTTTTTGAGTGATTTTATTTGACTTTTGAGCGATTTTATTCGATTGTTGGCACACTTAAGGAAAATTTTAAAAATAAAGTAAAATTAAAAAATGTAAAAAAATAGAAAATTTATTAAATATCAATTAATCTACAAAATACCTCAGAGAAATTTTAGTAATTTTTAGTTCATTTAGAGCTTTTGGAAAACATAAAACAGTAATTAATAAAAAGAAACAGAGTTACTTCAGATTTTTATAAAAATTTACAAGCTTGATCATGGTCTGAAATTTTAATAGTACCATAAAGAGTGTCCAAGGATTATGTATTAAAATTTTGAAAAATATTATACTTCATTTACTACCCCTGAAAAATAAAAAATAGAAGAGCATATGCAAAGACAGTAGCACTATCAGAATTTAAAAAATATACATAGATCTAATAATCATCTAAAAATTCTATGATATCATCAGAATTTCCTCATAACCTCACACATATTTTTTTTAAAATAACACTTTTTGATAATTTTCCAAATTTCTTGATTTTTTTTTAAAATTAGAATTAGAATTGGACCGGTGTACCGACCGGTTTCAAAAGCCAAATCAACTCGATAGGCTCGATTTTCATGATTTTTGAAAGTTTTTCGTCGATTTTGTAAACCCTGATGTCAAGTGGTAGCAAGCTGACATGTCCTGCTAACCAACATGTGCGCAGCTCACTTTTAAGACTTTTTACCATCCTTCGAGATGTTAGTTTATCCATTGAGTTAGCACAAGAGATAAAAGGTACTAAAACTTAGCACAAGAGATATAAAAGATACTAAAACCAAGAGTTTACCATGTGTGCTAAAAACTCCCCTCACAATTACCTTTCCTATGCTGACTTATCCAAAGGCTGCTCTGGCTCAGCCGCTCGGGGACAGCATGTGAACATTGTGAAGTGATGAACAGGATAGCTCCCATGCTAGTTATTTATTATCTAGCACTAAGATCTGGATAAGGCCCCGTTTAGAACATTCTATCCTGCGAAATTTAGGGCATTCTACCCGGCTAGCCGCTTCCTATAATTATTTTAAAATTCTGTTGAAAATTATAAATTCCAAACATGTGAGATTAAATGCATCTCAAGTACAACCCTTAAATTGGAACAAAGAAAATTTCCTAACAATTTTATCATTAATCAAGAGAAAAAGAGATGACCATATATTTTATCTTCTGAGATTTGACGTAATTGCACGGAAGAGTTAAACCAGTCTTTCACATAGATTAGCTATTGAGATCGAGTTATCCAGCTCGTCTCGCATGCAGTACGAAATTAAAAGATACAACCATGCACGGCTTTTGGATAGGCCACAAAACGCGACGTACGGCTGATCAGAAAAGCTAGCAAAAGCGATCATGCAGCTCAGCTGCCCTCCAATGGCAAGTTGTCAGCTCGCAGGAGATAACGACACGACGTGCTCCCACATTCAGAAGCTGAGATTACCGGGAAGCCTGGGACGGCTCCATGTCCAGCCCACGAGCCAAGCTGAAACGCGGAGCTAGACACAAGAACGTACGATATCATATACTCTCGTCAGGTCGAGTGTCTACTCGCTGAATGACTGGGACGCGTGCCGTGCATGTTCTCTTGCCGGTCGCCAGTGCGGATCTTTTTGACTGCAACCCCACGCCGGCCGGCCGGCCGGATGGATTTGCAGAGGGTTAGCATGCCTCACCATGTTCTTCTTCATGTGATTTATACACTTGCCAACTACGTCGTGAGCACTGGCAGCAGTACTGTACTCCTGTTGAATTCGCATAGGAACTCCTTGCTACTCCATGCATGTCTACAGCAGTAGTGCAACTTGATTACTTATTAGGCTAGCACAGAATGAGATTCTTATCTGGAAATGATAGGCAAGGGCAATATACTGTACAAAAAAACCACTCCTAAGTGAAGTGTATATATATATGAAAATGATTCCATACTTCTGGGTGTATATACTCCCACCTCTAATATACCGTTTAAATGATGTTGTTATACCTCTTTATCCTTTTGAGTATACTCTAATACTGATTATAAGATACTCCAAAGTGAGTTTCATGAAAAATTTCATTAAAACCCACCTTTTATAGCATTATTAGTTTCGGTATACTCCAATAATAATTCTAAGACACTCCAATACAACATGATTGAAAAAATTTCATCAGACCCTTTATTTTTTTGCTGCATACCCTTTTCCATATGTATAAGGAATATGTAAACAAATTATGCTATAAAGGGTGGATTTTAATGAAATTTTTCGTGAAACTTTCTTTGGAGTATCTTATAATTAGTATTAGAGTATACTCAAAAGGATAAAGAGGTATAACAACATCATTTAAACGGTATATTAGAGGTGGGAGTACATACACCTGTGAATATGGAATCATTTTCATATATATATATATATATATATATATATATATATATATATATATATATATATATTATATATAAAAATATTGGAGTCTTGAATATGCTCTCGATGACCTCGAACAGTGGTTTTGCACGGAGATTGCATCTGCACCTTATCAAAGGGTGCCCAACAGGTCAGCACTACCGATCCATCACCCTGGCTATTTTTTTTTCCTACAGAACGAGAAGATTGTTCTCCTTCTGAATATGATATTGTACTCCATTTGGAGGATCTTTTCAAGATAAGCGTGCCGACCTTCAATCATTTTTCTTTTTCATATCTCGATGGACTCCTTCAATCCTTGTAGTGATCATTGTTAATATGAGGTAATAACGATCGTTTATATTCGCCACAATTCGTTTTTACGAAATTGATGCCACTGTTTACCAACCACAAATCCACTAGTTTCTAGAAGTATGCTCGTTTCCTCAAAACTGCTTCAAGCCAAAAGAGCACTTCGTTGGAATTTTGTTTATTTTCCTACTTCAAGTGTACCTCTTCATCTTCCTTGACACACACATACACACACATTTATATTGTGTATATATATACATATATATATATATATATATATAGGCGAAATATTCTGTGCAAACCACCAATTCCATGAAAACTCCGTGGAAACCACCTGTAGAGTTTTGAAAAATTCTCAAAAAATTACCATATGTAGGGGAGGTGAACCTCTACAACCCTGCAAAATTTGAAGTTGAAACTCAATCGCATTTGAAAGATATGAAAAAGATAAAGTCAGCATGAATAGTAATTTTTACTGTTTTGGCACTATTCTTTTTGCTGTTTGTCTTTTTCATATCTTTCAAATGCGATTGAGTTTCAACTTCAAATTTTGCAGGGTTGTAGAGGTTCACCTCCCCTACATATGGTAATTTTTTGAGAATTTTTCAAAACTTCTACAGGTGGTTTCCACGGAGTTTTCATGGAATTGGTGGTTTGCACAGAATATTTCGCTATATATGTATGTATGTATATTGTACATATACCATGTATATATGTATATATCTATATGTGTACATGTATATATATGTATGTATATTGTCGACGATCGGGATTGCCTGACCGCAAAGATGAAAACGGGGTGAGTGTGAATGAGAGGCCCAGAAAGCACTTCGCTCAACAATGGTGCAGGCATAGGTCATAGGAAGGCGTCAACGAGCAGGGGACAACAAGTTATACTGGTTCGAGCCCCCGCGAGGGTAACAGCTCTACCTCCAGTCTTCTCCTGCGGTGGAGGAATTCACTAACCGTGAGTACAGAGTGGATTACAACTTGAGCTGGAGCGTTCTAGTTATGTCTACCGATCTATTGCTAGAGTCTTCCTCCTCCTTATACACATGCCTTGCGAGATCTTATATCCTCCTGGATGCTGCCTGTAACGGACGGGAGAGATTCCCGGAGTGGTGGCCTCGTGCGCATTGAAGGTGGGCTGTAACCGCCCCGGATACGCCGCCCACGTCCGCCTTAATGCCATCGTGCAGGTCTTGGTAACCGCCGAGTAAATGCACGCCCCCGAGCCAAGGTCGAGGTCGAGCGGGAACGGGACCCCGCCGCCCGAGCTCGAGGTCGTGCGGGAATGAACGTTGCTAGGTCGTGGTCGAGGGCCTTCGCTGCAATGTCTGGAGTCGGGGCCCCTTTGACCACACGTTAACTTGTCAGAGATTTTCCCAGTCCACGTTATATATATATGTGTGTATGTATATATATGTATACATATATCATATATACATATATATATATATATGTATGCTATTCTGTAACTACGTGTATAATAGTTTATTATACCCTCAGGCTATTTAACCCAGTCAGATCGAGTCTTTCAACAAACTAATTAGCGTAACAGACTGACACAATTACTTGGACAAACCAACTAATTAATGCTTCACATCACCTAAACTATTTCATGGTCAAACGCATACTGTGAACGCATGTTTATAGTAAAATATGTACACAATAGCCCAAAATAAGTAATTAATACATCGCATCATTTGAACCGGTAGTAAGTTGTGTTCCTAGTTTGTACATGAATCTAATTTCTTTGTTGTAGCCGTAACATTTTATTAACAGCTTCGATTCACAAAAGATTTTCGCCTAAATAAAAAATTATCGCTAAAACAATGAAAAAACTTATTCATTTATAAACAAAGAAACACATTTACTAGTCGGTCATCTGATGTAACTAGTAACATGTTTCCTTATTTTAACTAGAATTTATTCTTTTTTATTTAGCTATAATTTTTTATTGACAGCTCCGATTTATAAATGGTTTTCACCAGTAGCTTACTGACGACGAGAGCAACATGTTGATATAAGTCTCATCGTATGAATTAGATTTTATATGGACTATATATATTACTATCAGTATACATATATTTTACTATCGATACGCGTGGTGTTTATTAGCGAGACTTATATCATTATATTGCTCTCATCGTCAATAAGCTACTACTGAAAACCTTTTGTGAATCAGATCTGTCAACAAAAAGTTACTGCTAAAATAAAGAAATTAGATTATATACAAACAAGGAACGCAACTTACAAGCAGTTCAGATGATGCGATGAATTAATTACTTATTTTGGGCTATCGTATACACATTATACTACGGACATATGTTCACATTATGCTTTTGGTCGTAAAATGGTTTAGATGATTCGTTTTTGGGCCATACGCTAGCGACAAGTTATGCGAAACAGGGGTTACGGTTCGTGTGTAGATTAAGCAGTGGTAGACACAGGTGTAAAATAGTGCTACCAAATATACACACACACGTATATGTATATATGTGTATATATATGTGGGAAGTGCTTTTATACATTACTTTTTTTGAAAGTTGCACAAATATAAAAGTATGAATGAAGTGTAAATGGTGATTGTTTACCCCTTCGTTTGCTTCAAGATTTGTGCAATTTCTATTGGAGAGTACCCTGGGCACCATGATCCAAAATAGGTATTTCCCCTATGTACTACATGCGATTTTTTTGTTGAAATTTTTATGATGACAAATTTAATTAGTTTATTAACTAGTTCAAATAAGTTTGAAGTGAAATTCAAACTAGAGTTTCTGATTGTAGTTATGTATTGATTTTATATATAAATCATCAAAACATGTGATTTAAATTCATTCAAAATCTTTGAATTCGAGTATACTTTTTCAAAGGTATGTGTTTCATTTGAATTGTTATATATGGGTATATATCTTAAAACTAGAATTTTAAAAAACATATACCCAAATTTAGCTTGAATTCACACATTTGAAATCATGGTGCCCCATTTTGGATATATGTGTGTGTGTGAAAATGGTTCCATACTCACGGGAGTATATACTCCCACTTCTCGTATACGGCTTAAACAAACAAGTTATATATCTTTATCCTTTTGAGCATACTCTAAAAATGATTATAAAATACTTCAATGAGTTCCATGAAACATTTTACCAAAGTCCACTTTTTATATCATAATTTATGTATATACCTCTTTTACATATAAAAAATGTATATAGAAAAAAATAAAAGGCTCTAATGAATTTTTTTCAACCATGTTGTATCGGAGTATCACACATAAGCGCCATATGAACTCTGGAGATAGTAATTTTAATTTGGTTGGTATTTTTTATGCTAAATTTTTGTTTGGCTTTTAATATTGCTTATAACATATATGTAGTATAGAAGTTGCTGAACTCTGTCTTCGCATATTTTTAAACAAAATTTATTTTAGTTTCAGTTTTACACAACTTAATTTGTGCCGAATATCAACCCCTGCTTACTAATAGAACCTCTCATATTTCTAGCCTTTCTCCTTAGTTTCGTGGTACATAAAACTCAGGGGCCAACCATGTTTTCCTCTCAGGTGTTACCCCACCCCGGCCAGTCCATTTGGGAAAACAACTGCTGTGCCGAAAATGCAGTGGAACAATTTTGTGCTCACCAAGAATAAAAGCGTGGGCCTTATGTTTCACCACTTTTGGTCATTGCTCCAAAGCTAGCTAGCCTCTGCAACAATCCTTTAGAATCAAGGCATTTTTGTGATCACTCGTACATAGGGCTTTCTCCTTGATGTTTCATCAATAATACTACTAAGAAAGAACTGATACTACCACAGTTGTGTGTGGGGGCGTGGATGTGCAACACCACCGCTCCCATTCGATTTATTCTTTCGATCAAATTTGGGTGCATGTTTGTACCTAGACACGTATACATGTGTTTCCTTTTTCGTCAGTAGCACGAGGTCAGGGCCCGACCTTGTTTCTTCCTTTGTTGCGCCGGTCCATTCGGATCAACATCAACTGTGAATCTGTGTCTTTCCCCCGAAAGGTGCAGGATTCTGCTGATGGGGCCGGCGTCAAACATTGTGGGTTGACAAATCTATCTTGGGTTTCAAGTTGGAAGATGGCCGATGAGCTCGTAGCTTATTTGGCTGGCTCAGCCCGCCCGCGTTCGAGTGACGCGGGCGTGCGTGCTTGAGGCGAGTGCGTGTGTGCGTGCATGCGTGCGTGTGTGTGGATGCGTGTGGGGTGTGTACGTACGTAGTTTGTCTGGTGTTTTTTCTTCTATATTGAACGCTAGAGGTCCTGATGAATTTCAAAAAAAAAAGTTGAAACATGGAAACTCCCAAGTCCCAACTATCCATTATCGCTACCCGGGATCGGCTGCTTGTCCCAACCTCGTTGTTCTTGTCCATATATATGTTTGGGCCCTGCTTGGCGCTACTAGTCGATTATAAGGTCACCATTGAAAGCCTGAAGGACGTCACTGGAACCAAGTGCAACGACGTGTTCAAGACGAAGGTACGTCCGTCTATAGGAAAGAAGAATCCCTGACGAGCGAGGATTCGCCTTTGATCACTCGGCACTTTTCAGCAAGCCGTTTGCTCGATTTGGACCAACAAGCTGTCCGCGCGAAAGGCCCACTCCTTATGCGCTATCCTCCTAACCTTGAACTGGATCGGGCCTACAAATGGGCTGGAAGTAACCAAACCAATCTTTAAACTGTACATCTCAGTTCCAACTTCCAAGCGACAGTGTCCAACACTAGATGCTCGTACAACTGGCACAAGCCTGGGACTGCGAGTATACAGGTGGTACCGAGGGGTCTCGTTATGGTGTGAATTAAAATTGTTTCGATCGTAGTATGGAATAGGTTTAAAATTGAAATCAGTTTATTTTAAAAGAAAAGATTAACTACGCTCGATTTGATCGGTCGACGCGGGCGTAGCGTCGTCGTCGTCGGAGCGATCTCCGAGGTTAGACGAGCGAGGCTGAGATGGTGTACGCCATGGGTCATGGGTGGCGTGGTGCGTGTCGCGGCTCGGCTCGACTCGATTCCACCGCTAGGTGCGTGTAGCGTGCGGGAGTTGCCAGTTTATTTTAAAAGAAAAGATTAACTACGCTCGATTTGATCGGTCGACGCGGCGTAGCGTAAATGCCGTCGTCGAGCGATCTCCGAGGTTAGGCGAGCGAGGCTGAGATGGTGTACGCCATGGGTCATGGGTGGCGTGGTGCGTGTCGCGGCTCGGCTCGACTCGATTCCACCGCTAGGTACGTGTAGCGTGCGGGAGTTGCCTATTGGACTTATGCTGCAGATAGCCTATGTAGATCGCATGTTGGGCTTGTTGGCAGTGGCGGATCTAGGATTTTAAGTTAGGGTATGCCAAGTTAATACTATAATATACAATTCGGTAAACAACTACAAATGTTGTCAAGAAATTCGGTATACAAGTTTAAAATAACTAGAAACATGATAAAATTCGGTATACCAGTATATATCAAGGGGAATTGAAGGCAGAGAAGATGGCATAGGATTCACAATTTCTTCAATTACTCTCTCTTGCTCTTGAGGTTCATCTTCCGCCACGGTTCTAGGCGGAGCCATGGAAGGAGATGAAGCGGCAGCAACCTTCTTTGCTGCATGTTTTCGGAAAAGAGATGCAATGTCTCCGTTCCTCTTCATAATTAAACAACTCTACAAACAAAAAAAGCAATACATCAACAAGCAACTCTCTCGTCTCTAGTAAAGTAGCAATTATATTTGTTTCTACTCTATAAATCAACTAGCAGTCTTGCACTCAAATCACATGTAGGATCAATATACACTAATATAGCAATCAGAGGGGGTGAATGATTGCGCGGAAGTTAAAACAAAATTTTATTGATTCTCAAACCACCTCTAAACAAATTATAAAAAAACTGCTTCGGTTTCAGCAAAAACAGACTGACACATATTAACTAAAACAGTAATTTACGAAGATCCAACTGTTGGATTGATGTGAAATTTTAACTGTATAAACTAGATTCAATTTAGAAACTAACCCAATAAGAAGCAGCTCAATCGGATCGACGGATATAAAGTTATGACCTTCACAAGCTGATTATATAAGATAATGAAGGAAATTGATCAAACCCTAATTACGAGATTAATCAAAATCTACAAGGAATTAACCAATCAAACTTTTCAGATCAATCACTTAATGCCCTAGAAAGGTTTTGGATAGATCAAATCAAAATTATCACGATGAAATAATGAATCAATCTAAAACCAAAATAGATATGTGAACGAAGAACGAAAACAAGAATTATTGTTGCAATTTTCGTGATCACTGTAGCACCAAAAAATACTTTAGTGTGGTACTGTAGCTCCACGACTTTTCTTCACTTCGATCGCTGGCTACGGCCGCTGATGTGCGCTCACGCCAGGAGAAAAGCAATCGATCTGCTTCTTCGTCTCGCACGTTTACACAGCCACAAACTTCGTTTTTTTTTGTGCATATAGGCTGTATTAGACCGAATCTACAGGGTATACCGTGGGCCACCTGATATATCCTATAGATCCGCCCCTGCTTGTTGGACTTAAACTGCAAGTTGAGCTCAAGTCCTCGTCTGCTCGTCAAGACCTATCACTTGAGTCCAGTTTCGCTCAGATAATAATAATAAATCGGTCAAGGCATCCAGCTATTCACCTTTGTCCTGACTCCTGGCTACCGAAACTTCCCTTGCCAATTGCCATGGATACAGCTAGGAAGAGTACACGTGGTTCACTCTAAAAAAAAGAGAGAAATTTTACAATACCATTGAATTTAGTGTACTAACAAAGAAATATAAATAAATACTAGCTAATACGATCTATTAGATAAAAATAAATAAATAAAAAGATTCACAAAATAAACTCGAAAGAAATGAGCACATCTGTACATGTGGTTGAATAATTTAATTACTCGCGCTTCCGCAGGTCCTTCGAGCTGCCACACCGCACGATCCAAATGAAAAGAACATTCAAGGCTTGAAACGGACAACGTGTGCCAACTCCTCCATTGAATCGAGTTACATGGTCAGCATGTGCAGAGATGTTAAATGACCGTGGCTGCGAGCTTGGGATCACTTTTTGAAGAAGTTCTGTGAGTAGTGAATTGCGGTCTTGCATGAGTTGAGTTGCCGAGCGCTGCGCGGTTGGGGACTAGGGATGGTAATCGAGTGGGTACCTCCGGGTACCACTGTCTTAAACCCAAACCCAAATCCGAACAAAGTCTCGTCTACCCAAACCACTAAGCTTTGCGGGTACAGATCTGTGCCCATACTCAAACCCAATGGGTACCCACAGGCACAGATCTATGCGTGAGCACCGAAGGGCGAAGGTGGAGAGGTGGGGGGCGCTACGGCCGTCGTATGCTCCTCCCCCCTCGCAGATGCCGGAGGCTATGGCTCGATCCACCGGAACACTAGACCTCAGGGTACGCGTGGGGAGCAGTGCCTTTCGGGTGAGCAGGGGTCACCTCTCCTTCTATCTCCTTCTCACCTCTCCTTTCTCTCTCTTCTTTTGGGCACTATGCGTGCCGGGCCAGAGGGAGCCGATGGGAGGAGTCAACGGCAAAGGGGAGGAGCAGGCGTCGGCTACCGAGGGAGGCAAAGGCGAGGGAAGGGAGGCCGAAGCAATTAGGCGATGGGGGCAAGGGGAGGGAGGTGATGGGGGTGAGGGGAATCAGGGAGGAGCCGATTCAGCCGAGCAATCAGTGAGTTTGTTTTTCTAATATACCACTAAAAAAGTGGGTCCACATGTCATAGGATACCCATTGGGTACCCATGGGTATAAATTGACACCCACACCCATCCTATAGGTTTATCGGGTACCCAAACCCGTAAACCCATAGGTCTAAAGTGCTACTCATACCCACTCTTATCAGGTCGGGTACCCGTGGGTACCCAAACCCATAGATAAAACTGCCATCCCTATTGGGGACCTTTTAACGCGGCGGCAGCAACGATGGAAGAAACATGGAGGCATGATGGATGACGCGGATCGCCTCCATATTCTGCCTCAAGACCCCAAATTCGGAGGCGGCGGGCGAGCTATGATGATCGCGTCGGTGTCGATTGACACCGATGACTTTCGCTAGCCCATTATACCCATATGCTAAATATTAACTCGACACCGTAAATAACAAGGCCCATGCGCAAGACTCAAAGAAAGCCGCCGCAAGATTCCCACGCCCAAATCGTGCGGTCCGACCCTTGAGTCTTGACGCTTCGTGTTTCCCATCCTCGCAACTTGCGTCGCCCTCGTCCTCGTGCAATCACGGCCACGGCAAGATCAAGGATTCAAGGGCTCGCTCAACCGCTCAAGGCTGCTGGCGGCGAGGTGTACCAAGATGCGGCAAGGCGCCCGACGCCCGCATCGTCGTCGACTTCATCGATGATGCGCATCGCGCTTGCGCTCTTCCACTCGAATCGACGAGCGGCCCGATCCTTAATCGGTAGCGAACTAGCGATCGTCCCGATTCTCAAGACTGAATTATTGTGTTTGCAAACGCGACTTGTGTGTTCTCGCATGAGCGCCAAGCAGAGCCAGGGAGGTGGGGCGTGCGGGCGTAAATTGCCGCCGCCAAGGCGCCAAGAACGCTGGCGTTCCACCGCAGTGGCGGTGCCTAGCGACCTAGGGCCAAGCCCAACGTGTTCACGTGAAGTCTGTGATCGGTATTCAGTAATTGATAAGTGCTAACCCCAATTTAGCAAGTCTCTATTACAAATTTACAATTTCAAGTCTGAAATTTCATTGTCTCAACTTTCTTAGCTATTATATTCAAGTCCGAAACAAGACAACAAGCCACGAAAGTCCAAACGATGTAATTGTTCGTTTTGAAGATGGAAGAACGCAATCGTAGAGAGAGCTTGGAATTATAAGAGGTAATCACTATTGTAAAAGCTAATTATACTGCAATATGCCAACATTTATTTCTCATTGTGTTACAATGTAGAAGTGCACTGACCCCGGCGGTGATATTTCCTGGCTTCGCCCCTGGGAGCAGGTGACTTCGGGTGATCTTACTGACCTATCAATCTCCTGCAGTCCTGCTCTCCTTGATGAGGTTATGCAACGCGCGTTGACTTGCTCGCGTCTCCGAACCAAAGCCAGATGAGGTGTGCACACGCTGCCCAAATTCTCCAGCTCTGTGCCAAGTCTTCCAACCTTACCAGCAGATTTAGGTAGGGTAGGATGCTGGAGCACCCTAAAAAATTTAGAAACGACAGGACATTCCCTTTTAAATAGATTAAATGTGTTGATTAAATTTATTTTGATTTTAATGGTTTCAATTTATAAAGCTTTAGAACTATTTATATTATATTTATAACAAATTTTAAATATATACATTAGATTTATGATATTATAAAATAATTATATAAAACTATAGAGTTATACTGTATAAAACGTACTCTGTACTAGAAGTTTTAAGATCCGCCGCTAACTTTACCAGTAGAACGTTTCTTTCGATCGCCTTGTGGTCGTCCAAAAGTATAATGTGAAATCCGGTAGCAAAAGACGATAGATACATAAGCTGCGAATCAGTGTATTTGGAATCTTGGATGCGAGAGATTTGGACCTTCTGGTCTGCCTCTAGGGGATACGACTTACGAGCTGTTGGTTGGTTTCCATGTGAAGAGCCGGTCAACTCCGAACGATAGGGTAGAACAACCATCAGAACGCTGGGCTGGACCTGGACGCGTCTCTACTCATTTGTCTTCCCACTTGGACGCCCAATAGTTACAGCGCCGAGAGCCAAACCCCTCTCGCGTCGACGCGTCCAGAGGCAGGCAGCGCTGAGGCCACCGTCGCGTGGCGCCGGCCCCAATACCTTTTTCTCCTATCGGATCCCGCGACGCGCAGATCCGGCCTGCTCCGCAATGGCTTCCCCGCCGGCGGAGGCGGGTGCAGGCGAGCAGGCGGAGGGGAAGGGGAAGGAGGATGAGAAGAGGAAGGGGGCGGGCTGCTGGGGAGGATATGGCGCAGGCTGTTCGGCGGGCGCGAGGACTACGAGAAGCGGCTGCAGTACCTGTCCAAGGAGGAGGCCGCCGTGCACGCGCGGATGCGCCGCCGGACGCAGTTCTCCCGCCGCGCCGTCCGCAACCTTATCGTCCTCTCCGTCCTCGCCGAGGTCTCCAAATTTCCTTTCCTTTCATTTTTTTATTTACAAAAAAAAGTTGTTTGCCTTTTTCGGATGATTTCGTGGTGCGGGCTGTGCTTGCCGTTGTGATGTGCCTATGTTTGAATTCGTGGTGATTCGAGTTTGTTTTTTGGAAAACAGCGGTGATTCGAGTTGTTAAACTAGGAGTTTTCACTGTCTGTTCTTGTATCGGTGATCAATCTTTTGGAGATTTTGAGTGCATTTTGTGGTTTATTGCTGTGATGTTTGGGATGAGTTTGTGGGCTGGAGTGGAACAGGATGAGGCAGTCTGCTAGAGAACACAGAATATGCGATAGTAGTGTTATAGGGAGTAAAAGGGAAACAGCTTTATTGAAACAAAGTAAACATCGCGTTTTCAGAGTTTCACAAGCAACAACAAAAACATGTATTCAACATTAGCTTGGTGCGGGAGGTACGGTTGGAGGATGATCCCGCTCTGTTCTAATTATGTAAAACTCCGTTTCAGCTTATGATGAATGGAAAATGGTACATGACACCGCGAATCAAAAAGATCACCAGTGATACATTTGGTTTGCTAGTGAGGCATAGGACAGATCTCATATGACATGGAAGATTCACGCCTATATTCTCTGGAAAATTTTGGTTCTGTCAAGAATGGTTTGTAGAGGAATCATCCTATGATGATGGGAAATGAACGGTTACTCTAAATTTCCAATGTTTATAATTTAGAATTCAGAATGAAATCTTCTCACTGGAAATATACATAGAATGATAGAAAGGTTGGCTATGATTATTCTGTCAGGTTTTCATGTTCATAAAGCCAATGCTATTCAAGAATTTCTTTTGTAGTTACTAACTACTAGCAAACAAATGTTGTCTACGCTGAAACTTTTTTAAGCTTACAGAAGAGTTTTCTACACTTGTGCAAAAGGTTCACTCGTGTGCTACTCATTCAAAGTAGAAATTAGTATATGTTAAATTGCATGCTTAGATTCGTGATGCATAAGAAGCAGGTATTTGGATGGAGCAATCAGTGCGTTTACAGCTTTACAGGAACATTACACTAGTGTTGATGTGCACCTTGGTGTATTTGTGATTTTGGTTAGAAATCTTGTAAGATGGACGAACTGGTTTATTTATTTGAGTATTGACCAAAAAGGAACGAAGTTGTTTTTTCTGTCAAGCAGCAGTCAGAGTATCTCTTTTTGGGCCTGTGCTCATCTAGTTATTTGAATAATCTGAGTTTTACATTTTAGGGATTATGACGTATCAGGAATTGCTGTTGTGTATTTCAAGGAGTTCATGAACCATTATTGATGCATACTGAAACTTCTGACAATCAGTTGCTAAAAATAAATACATCTCTGTATAACTCTTATCTTTTCCATTCTAGTGTTCTTTTCCCTTTTTTGGTTGGTGTACTGTATATGATGCGGTTTACATGTTATCTTAGAACAATAATGACTCTTTTTTGCACTGCATACGCTAGAGATTTCTTCCTGTTTAATTGTTTGGTCCTGTTCTCAGGTGGTGGCTGTTGTCTATGCTATCATGATGACAAGAAATGAGGACCTAACTTGGCAAATGAGGGCAATTCGTGTGCTGCCTATGTTTGTTTTGCCTGCTGTATCTTCTGTGATATATTCAACAGTTGTAAACTTCACAAGGATGCGTAAGTATCTTGAAACCCCTTTCCGAACATACTATTTCTATTCCTATTTATTGATTAACATATTCAAACTATTGCCATAAATTTCTGCTGCTGTTTCCTGTATGTTCAATGAAACTTTTGTAAGCTATATTCGTGCTGTAGTTTCGTTAAGTATAAAGCTCTGTGTTGGTTTCTTTCTGACAATTAACAGCATGCTCTTATTAGGGAGAGTATCATAGTAGCCCCTCAATGCTGGGGTCGATTTCTTTGTTAACTCTCTGACTTGAAATTTGAACCAGTTAAACTTCTAACTTCCATTTTTTTTCATTTCTGATAAGCTCCCACACAGCACGAAACCATTCACAATATATGAAATGCACTAACACGTCAAATGTTTTCTGTACATCTTCAATATATGGAGTGCTTATAGTTTGACTCTCATAATGCCGGTCTTTGCACTTCTGTTTGTGTGCAATCTTATCGGAGGTATTAGGTTTTCTTTTGTTTCCACTTGCCTTCCCTAACATTTGCATGTCCTGCATTAAATGATTGTGATGGGGCCTGACTTAAGAGATTATAATATGTGGCTGATCTTTCCCAAATTTGTGGTTTATATTATGAAGTTTGTATTTTGTTTTAGATGCTGCTTTATCTCTTCTTCCTATTTTTTTGTATCAACATTCTGAAATTTGATAGTCAAAATCCGTCAAATAAGTTTTCGAGAAAGGAGGTTGTTATTCCCTCTGTTCCCATTTTTCTCCAAAACAGTAACGTGAGTTTGCCTTTATAACCATCTTCATGAGCAATTTTATCTGAAGACAATCTTAAGAAGAGAACATGAAAGGAAGAATTATTTTTGTGTTTAGTTGCATAGTTGTTTTACACATGAAGGATTAGAGGTTTGCATCGTTTCTTGTAGAAATTTGTTATGGTGTGGTGGCCATACATGTACAGCCCAATCCAGTCCATAAGGGGCCGTGCACCAAGGGGGCAGCAGGAAGCTTCCTTGTGGCAGATCATTAGGAAGTTATAAAAGATTAGTATTAAAATAATTAGCTTCCTTATTGTTTGGGGTTGGTTTTGTTTTAGATTATCCCTGTATTAGGGATTAGTTTCCTTAAGCTAAAGATAGGTTTCGTAAGAGGCAAGTCTAGCCATCCCTATAAAAGGAATAGCATTGTATCGGTTATGATTAAGCAAGAAATAAACAAAGTTCTTTTCTCCCTCTTCTAAAATCAGACCTTAGAGTCTCTCTACAATGTCAGGGAGGAGCCCTGCCAGTGGTTAGATGAGGGCGAGCGCCCTACCCTGAGTCCTCGGACCCGTACCCAACCAACAGCCACAACAAAATTTGCATGATTGTCCTGCTATGCAAATGTCTAAAGGATAGCATTCTTTTTGCCAGGAATGATCTTGGCACTGAAATTATCTTGCTATCTTATATTTTAATATGTTAATGTTATCCAATATTAACATATCTGATGTAGCATGCTATCAGTATGCCTTGTTAGTATACTTAAATGACTTCCTATTCAGGTGAGCGGAAAGACCAGAAGACACTTGAAAAGCTGAGAGCTGAGAGGAAAGCCAAGATTGATGAGTTGAAAGAAAGAACAAATTATTACCTTACCCAACAGCTTATTCAAGTAAGTGGCAATTACTAGCTCAGTATATGGTATCAAATTTTATATTGTCATTTTTCAAAGTGTTCCCTAACTTGAATATGTGCAGAAATATGATCTTGATCCAGCTGCAAAGGCTGCGGCAGCATCGGTTTTGGCATCTAAGCTGGGGGCGGAGACTGGCTTGAAAGTACATATTGGGGAAGAACCAAAATTGGATGCAGCAGTGGTTAAGAGTAATGATGTTGAGATATTACCATCCGATGGGCTGAGAAACAGGAAGCAACCCAATGAAAGAGGCAGGACTGGAAGCACCACAGCTGCTCATACTTCAGCACCGGGGGCTGAATCTAGTCCAACTGTTAGTACTGGCCTGGAAACTGTACAACCTCCTATGGTGGTAGAACATTATCAAGGCTCTGGGGCAAGTGATAGTGGATGGATCGCAAAAATTGCTGCCTTCCTTGTGGGGGAGGATCCGTCACAATCGTATGCTTTGATCTGTGGCAATTGCCATATGCATAATGGTGTGTGATAAATAAAGCTGTTTTTGATCTTTTTCACCTATTGCGTTAAAAATAATGGATTCATTACCTAATATTCTAATGTGCAGGCTTGGCCCGGAAGGAAGATTACCCACATGTTACTTACTATTGCCCACATTGTCATGCACTGAACACATCAAATCAATCCATGGGGCAATACTCGGGATCCAACTCTGGCCAGTTGACCCCAGTTGCTCCTGCTGATGGAGTATCTGCTACCAGTTCAGTAGTAGATAGTGAATTGAGTAACACGACTACAATGAAGGAGCTGCCAAAGGAAGAAAATGTGGAGAAGCGAGAAGCGGAGGCAAGTTGATTGCTCATGAGCTGTTTCTGTTTGTCTGTGTGAAATCAGTTCATTGCTTCGGCATATATAGTTGTGTTTCAGCTGGTTTGAGCCACAGATGTAGCACTGTTGTAAAATTGGAAATAGTGACTGATATGATCCACAGCAACCCAGTAAAAAATATTTTGAGCCACCATGTGTCCATCGTTCGGTCGATGAATTTTGTTGCCGATGGGGAGGGAGACTGGAGACTACCTGCTGCCTGACAAGATGAGGTTGAAATGCTATCAAATGGAGGCGAATTTGTCAGTTTTGGGTAACATTGTAACATGGTGCTGTAAAACTTCGATACGATCAATGCTCCGTTTCTATTTTACCCATATTTATTGGCAGTTACTTCTTTGAAGTTAACATGAAGAAATATTGACACTGTTCGGACCTCTACGATCACGGCTTTGTAGTGATGTTTACCTTAGTGTTACGCCTTACGCCTGTCCGCAGTGATTGATATCTTGTGATGTCCTTTACATACACGGTTTTCTTGTGGTGTTTGTAACACTAATTTTTTTGTTTCCGCTGGCTTAATTGAGTTCTTTTCTTTTTAATTTGCGCTACCTGTATGCTTGATAGCTAGCTGGATGCACGACAAAGTGTTGATGCACTGCTCCAACGGAGTAATGTGTTTGCCCGTCGGCTGTTTACTCGCGCTGATTTCCCGGCCGGCGTTGAAGGCGCCATCAACTGAGCATGGACTTGACGAAGGCCATGAAGAAATAGTCATGCGAGGCGGTGCAGAGCGCGACGAAGCCCCGTGTCTTGGGTGCGTCGGCAGCCGCCAGCGCCCCGTCCGACGGGAAGACGACCTGCCCGTTGAGCGGCATTCGGTAGTAGGCGTTGTCGAAGGACTGAAGGAGGGATTGAGTGAGGGTTTAGTCATGAACTGTCGCCTTGTTGAGGTTAGTTGGGGTTCTCGAAGGAGGAATACAGGGCTGCGGGCGAGGAAAAAAAAAGGAACGACTAGGAATTGGACATCGTTTTTCATCGGATGCGTGGGTGTAACATCACTAGCTAGTGTATGCAACAATTGTAATTAACATGTGCAACAAAGTGTACAACGAAGTGCGATAAAAATCTGTTAGTTTGCAATACAAAACACTCAGACGTTCTACCACGCAACAATTGAGATAACTAATGAAATATTCCGATTTCAATTATGCAACATTGTGCAATGATTGTTACAACGTTGAGAAAAAAATTCGCTCTCAACAAAATCGTTACTAAATAAAAAAATAACAACGCCAACATTTAGATGAGGAGGACGCAACATTTTAGGTTGTGAAGTGCAACATCTCAAGAATCTATAGTAATAACTATATATATAATTTCAAGGTCTTAAATTACCTATCGCAACAAAAAAATCTTGCAGGTGCAACAAACACTCAACTCACTAGTTTTGGCCTCAATGTCGGCAAAGGAGGAGGCTAACTCTATACCTCATCACCAGTAGGCTTGGATCTGGCGAAGACGAGACCTACCTGGTGCCTTGCCACTAGCCCTCCAATGTAGGTGACACAGGAAGGAGGACAAGAGAGCAGCGCTTGGAGGAGAACAAGGGAGCAACACTTACTGTTTTCCGTAGTTGACAAGGACAAACACCATTCCAGGAGCTTATCGTTGAAGTCGTCGGTGTGATAGTAGGTAGAGAAGGAAGTTGCATCAACAATGTGTGGGACGTCGGCTGCTTTCAGTGGTGGTGATGGCGGACGTGGCGACAAAGAACTACCTATGGTGGTGGTGAATTTGAGGTGTTTCGAGAAATGGATGGGTGGATAGATTAAGGAACGAAGGGAATAACTAGGAGGCGCCTTCGTGCCTCATGTGACTTTATAAGGAGTGAGGCATCCAATGCATTCTGTGGGCTTCTTATGGGTTATGGTCTTTAGTTGCTAGTGTCTATAGTCCGATTGATCGGATGTCTAGTTACTAATGATTCCGAAAAAAAGATTAGTTAATCTGGGCACCACTTTAATTTCTTTTGACCGTTTTGGTTTACGCACGGTCTACGGTTTTTTTTGGATGGCATTTCTTTTGTTTTCTTCCACATTTTTCCGGCGAGCGGAGGGGATGACTCATGCTCCTCCCGGCCGAGCAACCCTCGGCTCGCTTTATCATGTCATTTTTGTTCTAGAAACTCTAAGATGCAGTAACTACTAAAAATCTTATACATTTATTTAATTAAATATTTTATCACGTATATAACAACAATTGATCTCTAAAATCCTAGATATTTTATATGATAACTATAGATGATCTAGAGAAGACAACCTTTTCTATTCTACAAAAATTCAAAATTATATATTAAAATGTGCTGATACACAAAACACACCATTGCTTATTATATACAATATTGTTGTGATATTCTTCTAATTAACTTATCTAAAGCATAAATGCTTCAATTTTATGTCTTCCTATATAATCTTATTTTAGAGATGGTTCTATCTCTTACTACTCTTATTGTTTTCCATAGTTTCAAATTTGATCTCGTCAGACCTCAACTCTATCTTCCATATATAAGGTTTTGTTTGGTAGAGTTTCAGATCCTAGCTCCATCTGAGATCTGAAATTTATAGGTTAAAATAAAGTAAATTAAGTTTATATTTTAGTCTAAAATGTAAACAAGATGACCTATCTAAACATTTTTAATGTACCAACAGCTACAGCTCCACTATCACTAACGATGGCCTCCGCGGAACTCCCCCTCAACTCCTCATCCTCTCCCACCAGCCACCGCCACACCGATCTACATTCTCACCACCTCGCCGGCGCCATCAAGGTCCTCGGCAAAACTCCCTGTCATCTCCTTGTCCTCCCTCAACAACCCTGTTGCTCACGCAACTTCCTCATGATAGTATTATCAGGAAGACCAACATTTATTATTTAAGTCAGAACATCCTCAAATCAAATTTAGAACAAAGAAAAATAAGATTAGGAAGGGGTGAAACAATGGCATAGATATAACCATATCTAAAATAAGATTAAGAAGACATGAAATTGCAGCATTTATGTGTTATTTAAGTTAGAAGAATCTGAAAACAAACACATATCGAAACAGTGGAAGAGATCTCTCAAAATTACTTTAAAAAAACGAACAGACAGGAGAGCTGTCCATTATATTGATAAATCAGGAATAAAAAAAGAGATCTTTTACAGTGGATTAAAATCAATATAAACCATCAATTTCTTTAAATCTAATGGTTGAAATCAATTTAGATCTAGTTATATTACCACTTGTAGTATTGGTAGTAAAATTCAGAGATGGCTAAAAAGGTAAAAAAATTTCGTCATACTATTTATCCTCTACGGTAAAACACGTCCTGTGATTCTGATAAATGACGGATGAATAGATAAGAGGCCTCTGAAGATCACCAGTTATTTGATAAATATAAAATTGTGAACGAATTAGAAAAAATCTAAAATACCTATGATGAATGGATAGGAAAAGTCTAAAATACTCTTGAGAAATAGATAGTTAGATTTGATTTCTTCTATCACTACTTACTATCTATATTATCCACCGTAAAATTTCTCTAAAAAAAAGTAAAACTTACAGACACCGCTGTATATTTACAAAGCAGGATAGACAACAGACAGGGAAGGAAGCCTCGAAACACCTGGCTAAGCAGCCAAACATCAAGGCTAGGGGTATATACACCAACTAGCACAATGCCGAAACACTGACCAGCTTGTATGGCAAAACACATACCACAGCCAAGGGAAGGACAACACCCCCACCACCAAACACGCTGAGGCTTCAAACTGATTAACAAGTTAGATATGCCGAGGATTACACCTGCATAATTCTTGAGAGCGAAGAATAGAAACAATGGCATGGAGAACAATAACTATACCATGGCTGAAGACCACAACATGTCTTGCAAGGGCCTGGAGTGTGCCGACAACAGGATGCTCGGAAACAGCCCCACCACAGCTCACCATGAGTAGACAAATTACTTATGGAATTACTTAATCTGTTACCTTTCTGTGGCCCCTCTCATTGGCATTGTTGAACTCGTCTTTTCTTTTCTTTTGACTATTTTACATCAGTTCGTTATGGGGATTCTGTTGATTGGTAAAATTACTACTAAATGATCAAATAGATTGTAGGATCGAGACGCACCAAGAGGAGGGGTGAATTGGTGCAAACTAATTTCTAAAACCAATTTTTTATATTTTTATTAATTCTAAAAATTAACAAAATAATGACTAAACTGAACATATCAATCTAAGATAATTGATCTAATACTATGGAAGAGAAACTAGATTAACCATGCATACTAGAGAGCAATTATACATAAACATAAATTAATAGATCGGAATCCATATTCACTGATTTTCATCAAAGAATATGCACATAAATCTCTTTACATGAAAGCATAACCCTGAAGTTTTTTTTAAGGAATAGGCAGGAGCTCTGCCATATGCATTAAAGAAGATGATAGACGAAAACGTTTACAAGAGTGGAACAACTTAGGGCTTGACCAAGACGCAACAGAAGCCCACAAGAGGAAAACAACAACACAGTTATAATTAAATCGTCAGACTAAAGCAACTTTGAGATGAGCGACGAATAGATCTCGAGGCTAAAAGTCAAAGCATCTCGAGGGCCGCCGATCGGTTTTGGACGTCCGTGATGATTGTGTCAGCCACCTACTGCACCGTGCTATAACTATTTTGGAAGATCCTACAGTTCCTTTCATTCCACAAGTTCCATAGGCCATAAATAACCACCCCATCAAACTCCTTTCGCCTGATCGAGGTCACCGTGAGACGAGTGTTCTTCCACCATGCAGAATTCCCCGGGTGAGCCATGGAAGGCCGGGGGGCACTTAGGTTTGCTTGTATAAGGCGAAGGACCCTCGTCCAGACCTGCCGTGCAAAAGGGCACATTAGCAGCAGGTGGGATGTGGTTTCTTCTTCCGATCCACAGAGGACGCATGTGGTGGAATGAGGCCACCCCCTGATGGCTAGCCTGTCTGCCGTAAGAATCCTGTCCTGGGTGAAGAGCCAAGCTAAGAACCTACATTTCCCCTCTGCGGGCGCGTGCCAGATCATCTTGTAGTTGTGATCCGGAGTGGCACCTATGAACTGGGTCCTGTATGCCGAGTCTGTTGAATACTCCCCGGAAGACGTCCACCTCCACATGATGTGATCATCCGTTTGTGGCTGTAGTTGAACCTGTTGCAGCGCGTGCCAAAGATGAAAGAACTCCCGCAGTTGCACTTCGTTTGTAATCTGGTGCAATGGTCTAATCCAATTCCTGGATGTTAGCAGGTCCTTAACCTTGCCTATTCTTCTTCGAACCAGTTTGTAGCAAGAGGGCGCCAACTCCGCTGGAGATTTTCCTTGTAGCCATCTTGACTCCCAGAATTCCGCTGTTTCGCCATTACCTAAAGCGATATGAAACCATGCAGAATCTGGCGCAATGGTCTAATCCAATTCTCGGATGTTAGCGTGTCCTTAACCTTGCCTATTCTTCTTGAACCGCTTTGTAGCAAGAGGGCGCCAACTCACCGAGATTTTCCTTGTAGCCATCTTGACTCCCAGAATTCCGCTGTTTCGCCATTACCTAAAGCGATGACAGTACTTGCAGTGAATAAACCGCGGTCTGAGGCAGAACAAGGAAGCGGCGAGCCTGACCAAGGCTTATTTCGGTCTTTCCAAGCGTACCACAACCAACGAACTCGAAGCGCCCGACCAAATCTGTCCAAGTCTTTTGCCCCTAGACCCCTCAACGTCTTTGGCCTGCAATTTTTTTTCCAATTTACCAGGCAGTGACCCCCGTTGCATTCCTGTTCGCCTTTCCAAAGGAAACTGCGCGGATTCTGTTGAGTCTCTTTGTAACCCATTTGCTGAGCGGATACACCGTTAGGTGGTAGACTGCAAGAGACGTCAACACTGAGTTTAGCAGCGTCAAACGAGCAGCCCTAGATAACAGCTTCCCTTTCCATCCTGCGAGGCATGAGCGCACCTTGTCAATCAGGGGTTGAAGGTCAGACCTTTTGAGCTTCGTCGAGTGGAGAGGAAGCCCTAGGTACCTGCAGGGGAAATGTTTTACGGTTGCCGGGAAATCCTGTAAAATTGTTTCCATGTCAAGCGCGTCGTATCTTATAGGGTAGATCTCACTCTTGTGGATGTTGTTGTGAAGACCTGTAGCTCCTCCGAAACATACAAGGATTTCCTGAATTGCTCTGAGTTCCACTCTGCAGGGGGGGCAAAGATGGCCACATCATCTGCATATAAGGAGACGTGAGATTTTGCCCAACTGGTCGGGGGCGCGGATAAGATCCCGGCCTCCATGGCCTTGGAGATTAATCTCTGTAGAGGATCCATAGCCAAAATGACAAGCATAGGGGATAACGGATCACCCTGCCGCAGCCCTCTCCTATGTTGGATTGGAGGACCCGGGGTTCCATTGAGGATAACTCTGGAAGATGAGGAAGCTAGGATCATGGAAATCCACATATAACCCTGAAGTAATCTTTGAAATTTTTCTCTAATTTCCTTCTTGGCCTTTTCCCTCCTTTTCTACCTCTGTTCTCTTCTACTGCTCTGCAGCCTCGCATCTACAGTACACGTCGACTAACTGTATCATCGTGAGTACTGTATCGTTGTGATTTTACTGTAGCACCAAAGTTCCACGCTGCGCCTGGACTTCTCCTTCTGCGCCCTTATAGTCTAGTCCAACTAAAATAAGTGATGGAGATCCATTCTTTGACATACAACTCTACTTGAAACATAATTGGATCTGTTATATAATTCTAGTATTTATATATGATTAATCTGTACCGTTATAATATAGTTCTACCAAAATAAGTGGTGAAAGTGTAAGAATATAAAATGACATCTGTTCAGAATAGATGGAGTATTTTTAATGCAACAACTGTTTAAAATTAGTCATGGTCAAACATGGAAAACGCAAGGTTTGGTTGTTTGGTTCTTGTTTTGCACTAATTGGACAATGACACAAGGAGAGTCAGCTCAGCTAGTTAATTGCGTGGATGCCTTTGAGGCCTTGATGTTTAATTTGACTTAAGACTGTTCTTGGACAAATGTCAGCTGGGCGATGCGGCGACGAACCGAAGCGTCTCCGTCATGAAGGTGCGCTACAGCGACGCCGCTCAGGCTCTGCGCGAGGTGGTGGCCGCCCTTGCGCCGCCGCAGTAGTCTGATGGTGTCGTGTCGTATGCCCCTGACCCCTGCACTGCATTGCAATGGCATGTTGTGGAGCAGGGAGAGACAGATAGCATGAGAACCTCACATGCATCTTCCAGGAATCAAGAAAGAAGGGAGCTTAGGGAGGTGCGCCTACAAGTCCGGTAGAATGATGGGTTTATTGTTATGAAATTAATCATGTAATCAATGCAATTAGCAGTTGTAAATTGCCAAAAGGTGTCTACTTGGAGAGGTGTCTTCTCCCAAAAAGACACCCCCAATCTTGTATATATATGTGTGATTAAACACAAACGAGAATGATGAATCATTAGCAATCTCTCAATTCTCCACATCATAACATGTTATCAGCACTGCTTCGTTCTACCACATTGAGCAATTCCACAAGGAGTTACGAGAAGCAATCTGATGGAAGAAGAAATTTGTTTAGCGGACAATTGTACCACTAACACCATATTAAGGGAGATAAAATATTTCTATGCACTTACAAAGTAAAATGAAAATATTATGACCATTGTAGGACGCGATGTATTGATTGTTGGTTCAGAATAGGCCACAATTGCTCTCCCTATGGGTACAAAAATAGAAATCAAAGATAAGAAATCCACAACCTGATTTTGTATCATCTCCGTATATGTTGATGATCTCAACATCATCGGAAATACACAAGATATAAATGAAGCACGCAATCATCTTAAGACAAAATTTGAGATGAAAGATTTGGGTAAAACCAAATTTTGCTTAGGTCTACAACTTGAACACTTTAATTTTGAAATATTGGTACACCAATCTGCATATATCCAGAAAATTTTAGAAAAATTTAATATGGATAAATCATAATCATAAAAAACACATATGGTTGTTAGATCCCTAAATATGAATAAAAATCCATTCAGACCAAAGGATGAAAAATGAAGAGGTATTGGGATCTGAAGTTCCATATCTCAATGCTATTGGAGCCTTTATGTATCTTGCAGATTGTTCGAGACCTAACATTGCATTTTTAGTCAATTTATTAGCAAGACATAGTGCAGCACCAACAAAAAGGCATATGGCTGGTATAAAAAATGTCTTCGGATATCTACAAGGTACAAAAGATCTTGGTTTATTCCATCAGAAAAATCAAGATATGACATTGGTAGGATATACTGATGCCAGCTACCTATCAGATCCCCATAATGCCAAATCACAAACTGGTTTTGTTTATTTATACAAAGGTACTGCATTTTTGTGGAAATCATTGAAACAAACTCTCGTTGCTACTTCCACTAATTATTCTGAAATAATTACATTATATGAAGCATCACGGGAATGTGTATGACTTCGCAGAATAATTAACCACATTCAAAAATCATGTGGTATTAATTCATTAGAATCACTTATTATTATCTATGAAGATAATACAGCTTGTATTACTCAAATGAATACAGGTTATATAAAGAGCAATAACACTAAACACATTGCTCCTAAATTATTGTTTTCACATGAAGTATAGAAAAGTGGAGAAATAAATATATTACAAACAAAGTTATGTGAAAATCTTGTAGATTTATTCACAAAATCTTTACCAACATCTATGTTCCAAAAATATGTTCATGGAATTGGTATGAGACGACTTCAAGATTTGCAAGGTTCAGGGAGACTAAACTCCTAACCTATAACCTGTTAATAATCATCAGATTATATTGCACTCTTTTCCTTTATGAGTTTTTCCAATATGGTTTTCTCATATAAGGTTTTTAATGAGGCAATATAAATACAAGTATACATATATATGCCATCACTACTACAAAAATCCTCATTCTTGCCGGTCTATCACTGCCGGTTCGGCTAGAACCGGCAGTGATAACATTTTTTACCGCGGTTCAAAAGCTAAACCGTAATGATACTATTATTGCGGTTCTTCTTAAAACCGGCAGTGATAAGTTATTATCACTGCCGGTTCTCAACAAGAACCGGCAGTGATAATTATCACTGCCGGTTCGGAATCGAACCGACAGTGATAATATTTTTTGAAAAAATCATAACTTTTGCATACGAAGTCGGATGGAGACAAAATTTATATGAAAATTGTAGCTCTCGATGAGATCTACAACTTTGTAGTTGACAACTTTTTTATTTGAAGTCATTTAAATATCCAAATAATCGTTGACGATTATTTGGACATTTAAATGACTTCAAATAAAAAAGTTGTCAACTACAAAGTTGTAGATCTCATCGAGAGCTACAATTCATATCAAAATTGTAGCTCTCGATGAGATCTACAACTTTGTAGTTGATAACTTTTTATTTGAAGTCATTTAGATGTCCGATAATCGTTGAAACGTTTGAATATGTAGAGATAAAGTTGCCAAACGTTTCAACGATTATCTGGATATCTAATGACTTCAAAAAAAAGTTGTCAACTTAAAGTTAGATTCATCGAGAGCTACAATTTTCATATAAGTTTGTCTCCATCCGACTCCGTATGTAAAAGTTATGATTTTTGAAAATATTAGCCCGCTCGAATACTGGTATCGGTGAGACTATTATCACGCCGGTTCTCAACAAGAACCGGCAGTGATAATAGATTATTACCGTTCGAATCGAACCGCAATGATACTATTTTTTGAAAAAATTATAACTTTTGCATATGGAGTCGGATAAAGATAAAGTTTATATGAAAATTGTAGCTCTCGATGAGATCTACAACTTTGTAGTTGACAACTTTTTTATTTGAAGTCATTTGAATGCCCAAATAATCGTTGAAACTTTCGGATGTGAAGGGATAAAAGGAACATATATCTTATACTAGTTGAGAAGTGTGTGTTAGGTGAGATGGTAAGGAGTGTTTACGCCGGTCAGAGGTCATGTGTTCGAATCCTAGCAACCAGACGCTGCAGTATTTCATGCGTAAAATCGCGCGACTTGTGACTGTGACTTGCGACGCGCGATCGTGCGTAATAGTGAATACAGGTTGGTTCAGGTGCAAATAAATATATTTTTTGATTTTATCGAGCGATTTTTGGATTTATACTATCACTGCCGGTTCTAGTTAGAACCGGCAGTGATACAGACTATCACTGCCGGTTCCACAACCGGCAGTGATAGTCTGATTATCACTGTCGATTACATACTGCCGGTTCCAATACCCGGCAGTGATGCCAGTTTGGAACCGGCAGTGATGTGGTGTTCTGTAGTGGTGCATATTATTTTTCTCCTGATATTTTTCTCTTTGGGTTTTATAGAAGTTTTTTAATAACATATTATTATCATGCGATTATTCCTCATATTTTTCACAGAGCTTTTAGAAGAACCTACAAGATATATACAAGTGAAGAAATTGATCAAAGAGGAGTGTTACGAAATTAACCATGTGGTCAATGCAATTAGCAGCTGTTAATTGCCAAAAAAGTGCCTATTCGGAGAAGTGTCTTCTCCCTAATGACACACCCCATATATATATATATATATATATATATATATATATATATAGGAAAATGATTCCATACTCCTAGGTGTATGTACTCCCACCTCTAATATACCATTTAAATGATGTTGTTATACCTCTTTATCCATTTGAGTATACTCTAATACTGATTATAAGATATTCCAAAGTGAGTTTTATGAAAAATTTCATTAAAATACACCCTTTATAGCATAATTTGTTTACACATTCCTTATACATATAGAAAAGGGTATGTAGCAAAAAATAAAGGGTCTGATGAAATTTTTTTAATCATATTGTATTGGAGTATCTTAGAATTATTATTGAGTATATCGAAAGTGATAAAAGAGTATAAAACGTTTATTTAAATGGTATATTAGAGATAAGATATATCTATAGAATGAAAAAAAATATATATATATATATATATATATATATATATATATATATATATATATATATATATATATATATATATATATATATATCTGTGTGCTATAATCTCTCAATTCTCCGCATCATAGTATTTATGACTCTGTAAGAAATATATTAGCAGTAGCTCGATCACCTGTGTTCATACATGATGAGAGTGACTCTGGACTCCAGAGTCTAGAGTTGAAGCGAAGCAAGATTTTCTCTCCAGCAAAATTTCTCCGGTTTTTCTTTTTTCCTTTTGAAGTTATCTGTGCTTGCTACGTGATGAACATCACGCAGATCTCCTAATTTTATAGAGTTTACGCGGCAGCGGGAGATGTTCATTTGATCAGACAATTAGGCGAGAGGGAATGGCAGGCATAGCAGCAGCCTGTAACCCGTACTAGTTACAGGCGATTGGCCTATTCTAATACTACGCGTCACCGAGATATGAATTGACTCCGTGGACATTTGACAGGAACAATAAACAACATAGTCTATAAAAACACTTGACGAGATTTCTCCTAAAATTTTGCGGTTTTGATGTACTCAGCACATCAAGTCGAGAGAGGTGTTGCAGAGGGCACTTGCATTACACACAGAAGGTTGTTATTACCTTGTAACTGACAAAAAGGCTTTTCCTGCTAATTATTCATATCAAATTTCTACGCTACACCTCTGTTAAGATCACCACTTGGTCTGGAGCCAGAGACGCCAGGAGAGAGAACCAAAAAGAATCAATATGTGCAACAAGATGAGGAAAGCTGCAATTGCCGAAAACCCTCTCTATTTCAGTCACTAATAGATATTTATATATAGGCTTTCAGAGGAAGCTCGCTGCTGTATTTGAAGGCCATGCCACGAAGTGGCTTGTTCCTTCAGCTTTCAGATATAGGAAAAGCAGGATCTTTGTTTCACCTTTACTTCTCCATGCAGACACCGAAGCAAATGGCTCTCCAAATATTTCATCGAACATAGCTGAAAATTGAGCAGACACCTTTGTCTGGCAGTGGCTTACCATCCTCTTGGTTCCTCTTTCAGATGGCTGCTGCCAAGAACTTGTGCCTTCAAACGAAAATAACAAGGACATCAAGAGTGAACACTTCAGTATAAAACCCGATTGCTGAGAGGGTAATAAATAGTAAATGAGTCTAATACTTTTATTGTGCATGTTGCCAATTGAAAAATATGAAATTTATTAAAGTTATTTGTAATCAACTTAAATTATTTTGAATGAAGGATTGGTCACAAACCTACCATCAGCAGCCATATATTGTTCTCAGTAGCGAGTACTTGGAATTTAATTCTATTTAAGTGCATTAAAGGCCAAAGTAGCTATTGGCAACTTTGGATAACCATTTTAAACTAAAAGATTTATCACAAAACCAATAAGTACTTAGATCCATAATTTTACTTCAGAGGTTAAGATAGGTTTAGGTCCATAATTTTACTTCAGAAGTTTCCCGTCAAAAATACTTAGTCTAAGGTAGTGATTAGTGATTATTCAAATCTAATAATCTGTGCAGCGCCAAGCAATAGTAGAAAGAAATTTACTGACATCAGGGAGTAGGAAACTAGCTAGCTTCTCATTCACTGAAACTGGCAGTCTGGGCATCTTGCTCATTATTCCAGGCATTTGGCTCATGCTGTTTATCAAGGAGAGCATCACATTAGATATAGCATGGTACTATTGGCACAGCTCCAGCTTTGTGCCGAGTTATGAATCAATGAATGTGGGTAATACTGTACCTTTGAAGAAGATCATCAATGTTCCTTCTTGTGCGAAGGAAAAGATAAATGTTGTTCTGGGCCTGAAAGGGATTGTAAAGTTGAAACAACATTTACTCCTGGAGGACTAATGCTCCCCATACACTAGAATCAGTGGTGAGCTAATAAGATTACTCCAATTATGCATGAAATAAAAGAACTACCTGTGATGTCAAAATATTTGCTTCTATTTGATTGAGAAGCTGAGCATTTTTTTCCAATATATTTAGCATTGCACGATCGCTGGCAGAGGCTGCATAACGGAACGTAGACACATTGTCATATGCTGGAATAAATTGAATGAACTAAAAGGCACAACGCGACCTATATTTAGATCTTATTGGTGAATAGTACTTTGTATAGAAAAATAGAAAGATTCTAGGGCATTTACATATATGCACATTGGCACATATGTAGAAAAAGTATTATGAGTTTTAATGGAATTAAGTAGTTCCAGCATAAATTTAGCAATAGAGTAGCCAATGAAGGTTTACAACTTCCGCTGCTCTATTTTTTCTTGTCCAAATTGCGTCCAAGCTTTGATAAATGGCTAACAATGCTATCTCATTATAAGCTGCACCAGTTGTGGTGTATGTATGGAATTTTCAATTGTTTCATTACAGATCTAAGCTTGGGAATTTTATGGGAAGTCTTTACCATTCCTGAGGACATTTTTTTAATACCTTGAGGACATAAATTTGTTGAAGTAATTTCAGACTGTTTATCACATGGACGATATAACGTGATAAACACAGGCAAAAGGAAACAGTTAACATTATCAATTACACAGTAACTCCATAAGTGATCTCTACCAACCTCCAGATTCAAATCTGTTATCATGAGTGGTGTTACACGCCACAAAGGAAGAACCTCTGATGTCTGCCTGAACAGGATGATTGGTAGCCCACGATGAGGACTCCACCATTTTGTCCTGAAAAACAACATCAGGGAAAAAAATATAAACATAAAATATCTTGTGCACAAAAAATTGCAAAAGCTCAATAAGTGCGCCATTTATATTTCTCATCAACTTCAAAACTTTTGAGGGTGAAGCATATTTTTCCCATTTGGGGGCTAATCTGATTAAAAGGCCACTAACAGAAAAAAAAAAAGAGGCCATGAGAGACTTAAAAACTTCATCTTTGCTACATCAATTTCACAATCTATACATCATCAGCACATGAGCGATATATATAGTGGATCTAAAAATATATTTGACATTTGAGAACATGATTCAAAAAATTCTAAATTTAGGGTATGCTTCTTGGGAGTCAGAAAAGAAATTGCTTCTAACAAGAGTATTCTGAAGGTGATGAGAAGGCAAATATTATATGAAAGAGCAAAGAATCACTACCTTTCTATCTTTTATCTTTTTTCCAAGATAATGCTCTTCAGTCTTCCGTCGTCTTGTATTTTCTTTTTTCTGTAAGCAAATCTAATTTTTAGTATCATAAAGAATGAAAAAAGGAAAACATCATTTGTTGCACGTGTTCCCTCAGAAAAATACTTGTTATAGATCTGGAAGGCACAAAGTCAGATTAGCTACAAAATTACTCTAGGTACACAGTTTAGCTCCCTTCAACAAAACTTGAAACGATTTCCTTCGTGATACAAAACTTGAAACGATTTCCTTCATGATCCATAATAAAAAAAAGGGCATGACAGCGTTCTTATTTATTGTGCAAATAATGTCAGCTCAAGTGATACCATATTAGTTGTATTAACTGGCCAAATATATTAAAAATAAAAAAAGTTACAACACTTCCAAAAGATATGCATGCTTTTGTCTTGAAACAGGAGAAGGCCAACTTTTGATTGGATACCTTTTTGGCAATATTAATAGAGACACAAGTATTGCGCAATGTAAAAAAGCAGAGACTTTGCAGCCCTATAATATTATTCTAGTACACACTAGACAAATGCAAAGGTAAATCTGTGGGACAACTCAAAAGAATACTTAGGAGGAACAGCTCAGACCACACTAACTTTATAGTCCATGATAGACCATTATAATATTTATACTGATGTGGAAAAATAAATGTATCAACTGCATGATCTACTTTCATATACGCGGCACTGGTTTAGTGGAATTATAGTGATATCATCCTGACAAGCCACAAAGCTATAAACCATTGTTAGTCCCCATCCATAAGGTGTGAGGCAGACCACATGTTCCTTTACCAATGAAAAAATATCTAGAGAGTGGATGAACATATTGCACAATTTTTTTATTTTCAATTCAGGTTTAAAAAATATTCTGCAGACGTTTTGCAGATCTAAAGGGAAAAATATCATTTAGATACTGCAGAATAGATCAAACGTATCAGGTACTAACCGCCACCCACTGGCATCTCATGGCAACATCTCTTACTGTCTTCTCTGGTAACATAGCTGCTATCTTTATATACTTCATGATTCCTGGTTCATTTGCATACCTGACAATTTCATCACCAGGGCACGCAAGGATACAACATTAGGAATGAACCAATGGATACAAACTACAATAGTAGATAGACAAGATAATTTTGTGATAAGAGCATGGGATCTCTGTTTATTAGACAAATAGAACTATAGCAAACCGGACTGAAAATGACAAATTCATAACAGAAAGTGAACTAATCTTTCCAACAAATGTAACTCATGTAACAATTGCTTAGCAGAACTGGAAGCGTCTCTTTTAGTCAGTAAAAAAGGGACAGAGAGGTTAACTTCTGACTAGATTGAAGCACTAACATGGTAAACACTCAATATTCTGGAACAGTATAGGCAGCATAAATATCTCATAGTTCGGTGTCAATTGCCAGGTATAATATCAGAATGTTAAGCTACAGGAATTAAATTTGCATTATATACATGTGATAAAAGGCTTCTTTTTTAAGGTGATATAAAAGTCAGTAACTTCACATAAAGTGAGAGTAAAGCATACTTATGGAGACCATCGTTCAGCATTTGTAACTCAGGATATGACCAATCCACAGCCATCGGTGCTCCATACTTGAGGCTCTGGCTAGAATCAGCAATCATGTTGGGTGAACCAGTAGATACAGTCGTCGCAGGTGTAGTGTTCAACATTGCCACATTGCCATTCATCCCACTGGAAGTGTCCAGGCAAACCGGCATGGCTCCTGACCCACTGGTAATTGCACTAGTCTGAAATGAAACCACATGTTGGTTGCAAAATGACTGTGGAAATACCCCATAGTGGTTAGGATCTGTTGACATCTGCATGAAAGGCGAGATTCTGTGCTCCCGCTTCAGCCTCACAAACACATCATCAAGCTTTGGAAGAACACTTGATTTTGTTATCCCCCCTGAAACTTTCTTCTTCAATGAGGGGACTGACGTACCACAAGTTACACTTCCGTTTTGATGCAGCCTAGGTGGGTTCGGCATCCAGGGCTCCATAAACTCATCAAAGTAACCATGGATGCCATCCAAACTATGAATATGATGTCCAAAACTTTACTTAATACAGATCACTCCTCTAACAACAGTACCCAGATTTGAGAAGCTTGCACACTGCACTTTCTGCAGAAGACATGAAAGGAGCAATCTTATTATAATTGCTTCTAGACAAAACAAAAAAAATAGAAGAGTCCACACTACATCTGTATTATTATAACCACTGAAACTAATGCAATCCAAAATAATCTTTGCAACTGACTCCAATAAAAAATTCTTTCAGCTATAAACTTTACAGGGGATCTACTTTTCAAACAGAAGTACCATTGATCACACTAGAAATTCACAACTAAAGAGTTTGGGAAAAAAGACGGGAGATTATAAGAGTCTGAAGAGTATGATTCAATGATCAATCATTTGTTTTGATTAGAATTTGGTTAGCATTTTCTTATATTCAAGCATCTTATATAACTAGTTACTTATGTGTGACACGGATAAGGAATGCCCAACCAAAGCTCAAACTTTAGTAAAGGTATGTTTGAGGTGAGGTCAATTATCTAAAAGACTAAAACCACTGATAAAGCAGCAATTCACTCAAGAGGAAATTATACATCGACATGATTTCACATGGAAGCTCAATGCTAGATAACTACTTACCATAAAGGAAAGAAATTTTCTTTTATCACCCATTAAATTACAATCAAGATTGACCCAAACAACAAAGGTTTATACGTATTAAAAATATATTCTGTATAAATTCCACAACTAGATGAACTATCATTAGCACTATGTAAAGCACCAGTGCGTCACAAGAAATCATTCAACTATACACTTCTCAGCAATAGAAACTAGACTACACTGAGCAAGAGTACAAATATTCAGCTAAGATAACTGTCGCAATCCTGTAAGCCACAAAAAATTATCTATCAAGTCCAATCAGTTGATGAATCGACAAACAGGAGAACATGCTGTATGCAAAGATCGATCCTACAATCATCATGGTAAGAAAGCTGATAGACCTTGAAAACATGTTGGTCTACTTCTAACAAAGAGAACATACGAGGTTTTCAAGCAGAAGGCATTTCAAAATAAAACTCATACCCGCACAGTCAAAACTTGAGCTGTGATCATGCTCAGAAGTTAGAACCAAATTAAGCAATCAGTTTGCAAAGCAACCCCAGGATAAGGCTCCTGCAAGGGCTCTATAATACCTAACCAAGAGAGCAATCCACAGAGGCAGACTACCAATGAATCCGTACAGCGATAACAGAGTCCAAGAAAGAAGAGAAGCCGAACTCCAGCACAACCGAAGGATGGAGAAACCTACTTGGTACCCGGCAGAGAACACGCAAGCGTGTTCTTAAAACCAAACACATCGAGAAGCAGGAGGGGGGCCTAGCTAAGCTAATCTGCTCTCACACTGGACAAACAATAGAGGAAGACTTGAACAGAAAGGAAGGAAGAAACCAAATCAAGCAACGATGATTACACGAAAGACGGCGGCCCCAGGCGCGCGCATACGTGCAAAGCACCATCCAAGGATTCGCTTTCCACATCGAAGTTCACGCCGACCCCCCGAAATCCCTCCCTCCTTGAGCAGCTAAGTTTCGAGTGGCTAGGCCGACCAAATCAAGAAACCACCCACGAGCACGAGACGAACCGATCCTACCAAATCAAGATCGTAGCCCGAGCACGCAGGCAATCAAGGAATCCCAAATCAAGAAACGCACCTGCCCCAGAGCCGCCAATGATCTCGCCGTCCTTCCGTCAGGCCGTCCGCCCTCGCGCTAGCTGCGGTAGAAAGAAGCCACCAGATGACCAGAGGCAGGGCAGAAAAGCCAGCCAACCAGCGGCGCAACTCCCGCGTGTCCCTCGCTGCGAGTGGTGCGTACGCCCGTGCGGTGCGGCACTGTGGTGGTGCGCGAGGTGGTGGTGCGCTCTCTCCCCTTTGGCTCGATCTCCTCCTCCTTTAAAGGGTGCAGTCCAGCTTTGTGCGCTCCAATGGGAAGGCAGGGGATAGGCCAGAAAAGCGGCGGCCCCGCCTCCCCAAAGGCGAGAAAGAAGCTGCCATATGCGCCCAAAAAAGCCAAAGCCGTGTGCCAATTCTACTGCAACTTGCACCACCCGCACACCAAACGTAAGGGAGAAGAAGCGAGTGCTGCTGCGGTGATGGCGAGGAATGGAGATGAGCGAAGAAGAGATGAGGTGAGATCTCTTGGAATTCAGAGCCAGGAGATCGAAATAGTGGCACTGCGATTCCCAATGGCTAGCAAACAATTATTGCCACTATTAACTACTCTCTCTTCGTTTCTCTCTCGCTCTGCCTTGCCTTTCCTTTCTCCTCTGTGCCTTTTCTTTCTTTGTTCGCTTTCGCTTTTTCTAGCGAGGAAAGAACCAATAAATCATTGATTATATAGCCTTACGTATTTTGTTTTTCTAATCTAGCCCTCGCCACACAGGAGGCATGTCAGCGATATCTATCTCTTAAACTCTTACCATGTCTATGTCTAGATAGCGCAGGGCCATAGCAGGACAAGTGAGTATGAGAGCGGATGTTGAGGTGGTGTTGTCATGCCCGGAGAGTGCAGGAGGGGCTATATGGTAACACGCACAACCGTAGCTTCTCTCACGTTGCAACACCTCCTCCAACACTCTCCACTCTGTCACGGCAGAGAGATTTAGTATTTTGCCACTTCAAACATGTGGCTTCGCAAATTTGCCACTGAACCCACATTTCATTGACTCAGATGGTCCCATATGTCATTGGCTCAAGTGACATCATAATCAAAGAGTCAATCTTTGAAGTGGCAAAATACTAAATCTCTCGTCACGACATCGGCCTCTTTCCGTGCTGGCAAAGGATATATGTTGTTGCCGAGTCTTTTGCGGTGGGGCAGAGGCCAATTTTACAAATATATATATATATATATATATATATATATATATATATATATGAAGATACTAGATTTGTAAGAAAGGATTAGACAGAGAGAACTAGATAGGCGATGATTTTAAGAATCAAGTGTTCAAACTCCCCTTCCTTGCATTTTCTTTGCTTACTAATTCTCTTCCCCTCAATTGTTTTGCTGGTCGCTGCCACGCTGGCTTACTTGTTCCAACAGTGCGAACGCGTTTGGTGATATTTATTGCTTATGCATGCGTATTTGGTGTGCTGTTTGGACCTCGGTATTTTACGGGCTGATGGCATCGAAATTTGTGAAAAATTAAATAAATTTTGTGAAAAATTGAATGGTGTTAAAAGTCAAACGAATTTAAAATTTGGTCAAATAGCAGAGTGAAATTCGAACAAAAAGATAAAAACCGCTCGAAAAGCGATGAATTTTGGGTAGTTTTCTCGAAAATAAAAATTAGAAAAAAATGAGAAAAATTGTAAAATTATAAACTTCATTTTTTTAAAAAAATATTCACACCAGAGATCATAAAGCTATCAATACTAATTTTAGGGAACTTTTGGATTTTTTTAAATTTCTCAATTTTTTAATTTGAATTTAAACTTGAGTTGTAAACCGAACGAAATCTTTTTTCAAACCGGAACTGCACGAGTAAATTTCACGAATTTTGAGGTATTTTTGACGAAAAGCGAAACCTGGATGGCATTAGGAGTCCGGACATAATCTTCGTGGTGTAGTGCGTAGAAGATCACGGGGGCGAATTTTACAAATGATGTGTCGTTGTGGTGGTAGTCAACGGGGCCCGTAAGAGTGAGATCTTTTTTGTTCTTGCTTATCCTCATGCCAGGTGCATCCATCTGCTGCTCATGAGAAATGCCAATTTGGTCCTACCTGAAGACGTGGATGGGTAAAAATTCCACATGTCAACGCTTCGAGGTTTTCCTTTCAAGACTGCCGCGAAGTTGCAGTGCTACGTCATTTCATAGGTGCTCAACGAAACCATATGCATTGGATAAAAATCACGTGACAGTTCTATGACTTTAGACTGTCGTGTACCGAAGTTCTAAGTTGAAAACTACTCTCGAAGATTGGTTCCACTCACAGATGCAAGGGATTTGAATGAGTTTCGAGTGGTAACTAAGAGTGCGGTGATGCACAAGTGCACAACCGTGAGGTCTTTGTTTGATTTATAGGGTGTGAAAACACCCTTTCTAGCTAGAGAAAAAGAATCTCCTTGCAACATTTGTTGCAGCAGGAATATTTGTCTTAGGGCAGTCCCAACTCTCCACCTCAGCTAATGTCTATAGAATTAATTACGCTGCCAACTAAGCAAAAATCTGATGTGGCATAGGAATTAAGGAAGGGAGAGAAGGAAAAACAAAGAAACCGTGTCTTATGCAAGAAACTGGGTCAGCGTGGGCACCAAGACGCAAGAAACGAGTAAAATCGGGGTTGGATGTTTCTGCGCGCTGATCAAGCTGTGTTTGTGGTGCATGCATTGGTTTATTACTCTTTCTCTCTCCTCTAGACACTGCTCATAGAAACCATGGATTGGGAAACTATGCATTGGTTTATTGCTCTCTCTCTCCTCTAGATATTGCTCATGGAAACTATGAGTTGGGACTGCCCTTATGGCTTTAAAATGTTGGTTTAGAGATCTATTTAATGCTAACATCTAACTCGGTGCTAAAACGATAACCATTTAAGCACGGAATCAAGTTAAAAAAATTCTCAACAAAATTATAGAGGTAACCCTAAACATTATATAAAATAATAGAAATTCCATGCTTAAATTTTATGAGAAATTAAAAGAAGATTGTATATTTTTGTTGTTTTAATATTGGAATTGATCAAGAACCTAGCTAAGAATGGAATGAAATAGCCTATTCGATCTTGGGGAGCAAATCGACCACACTGCTGAATGGCATTGTCATTGTTAAAAGAAATTGATAAGCTAGCTGGAAAACTCTTCAGCATTCAGATGTTCTACACGATATTTACATGTAAACAGCAACTTAAGTAGTTTCTCTTTAAAGAAAAAAAAAACTTCTGAGTCGTGTTGACTATGCTTGTTTACATTACATTTTGGACTGCAGGATGTGCGCTGCCTCTGACACTTGGATGTGCTCGGGTATAAAATAGCAAACTCACGAATCACAAGGTTGGATAATATAATTTTGGTAGAAACGTGCAAGTCCTTCTGGTAGCTCTTTGATTACTGAACTATTTAATCAGTTGTGAACTACTCTCTCTAATCATAAATAGTTATTATTTTAGACATAAGTACCATTAAATTTTTAAAATTTTGATTGTTAATATATTTTTAAATATTTAAATTGATACATAATAATCATATGTGTATATTTATCTCGAAAAGTACTTTCATAATATTATAATTTTATTAGGTTTATAACTATATTATAATAAAATGATAGTTAATATGTATTTTGTACCTCGTATCGATATTCAAAACCATAATATTTGTGACCGGGGGAGTGGGTACTAGGTAGATCATTTTACCACATAAGCAATATTCTCTTGTTGCTGACATGATGTTTTATTTGAACAAGAAAATTTTACACACACTCGACATCAACAAAATTCAGACTTTTTCGCATGCGATACATAGGAAAATACCCGTTCTAGATCATATACCTAGACACCATGGTGTCCCAATTAATTAATTAATTATATAGATATATACATACATATACATATATACATATACGCATACATACACATACACATATACATATGCATATATACTATTTTGTGTCTGCGTGTAGAATAGTTTATTATACGCCCAGGCCAATTAACCCAGTCCGACCGAGCCATACATTCCACTAATTAACGCATCAAACTACCCAAGTTGACCGAGCCATTCATCCCACCAACAAACTAGTAAATGTGTTTTCATGTTTGCACACAAATCTTTTTTCTTTGTTTTAGCCATAATTTTTATTTGCAGCTCTGATTCACGAATTATTTTCACCAGTATCTTACTGACGATGAAAGGAACATAATAATATAAGACTCGCTAATAAACAATCATTTTGTTGTCTAGTGGCATATTTTAATATTCGTATAAATAGATTTTACTATCCGTACATGTACACCTTTACTATCATGCAGAAAGGTAGTAGCTTGTGTAATCTATTTAGTAGAAAAAACTTACAGTATGTGAGTGTGTATATATATATATATATATGACGAAATATTTGGTGAAAACCACCAATTCCATGAAAACTTCGTGGAAACCACCTGTAGAAGTTTTGAAAAATTCTCAAAAAATTACCATATGTAGGGGAGGTGAACCTCTACAATCTTGCAAAATTTGAAGATGAAACTCAATCGCATTTGAAAGATATGAAAAAGACAAACAGCAAAAAGAATAGTGTCAAAACAGTAAAAATTACTATTTATGCTGACTTTGTCTTTTTCCTATCTTTCAAATGCGATTGAGTTTGAAGTTCAAATTTTGCAGGATTGTAGAGGTTCACCTCCCCTACATGTGATAATTTTTTGAGAATTTTTCAAAACTTCTACAGATGGTTTCCACGGAGTTTTCATGGAATTAGTGGTTTTCACTAAATATTTCGTCTATATATATATATATATAGTAAAAGTTGATCTTTTTCCTCTGCACCGCATCCATGCTTATTGTGCTATGTTGAGGGCCACCCAGTGCATGTTCCATCCCTGCCCGCTTGTAATCCTACGCGCAAGCAAAGTGTTATTTGCTTGGTTTTACTTGCTTCGCCATCTTGTTTTTGAGCTTAAAACTCCTACAGACAAGTGGACAACCAGTGCTACTCACGGCCTTCACGTCGTCCCTGTAGGTCGAGGGGCTAGTGGCGTCGCTCGTGGCCAGCCGCGTCACCAAGGCGATGGGCCGGCAGGCCGTCACGCTCATGGGCGGGCGCTCTTCTTCGCCTGCGGCGCCATGACCGACGCGGCCGTCAACATTGCCACGCTCATCGTCGGGCGCATGCTGCTCGCCTTCGGCGTCGGGTTCACCAGCCAGGTCAGTTTCTCCTTCCATCAATGGTCTGGAATTCAGCACTTCCATCAATGGTCAGGAATTCAGCACCGGCGCATTTCTTTATCCAACGCGCATGTGCCAGCGAAAATCTGTCACCGCCTAGTTCACAGATATTTTGCGAAAAAATTGGAATACAGTACAAATGTAAGTCCGTAATTACAAATCGATACAACATGTTTGCGTATTTACAAAAAACTCAGCGTTACCCAGAACCTGAAAATCCGTTTAACCATACCCGAAACCTCAAAATCCGGCTAAACCTTAACCGAAAATTCAAATTCCAGGTATGGGGGCCCACCCTATACCCGGAATTTTAAAATCCGGGTATTCCTTAACCGGAATTTGAAATTCCGGGTATGTCCTGCACATATGAGAATGCACAGAGAAAGCAACGTCCGATTTCGCCAGCCATGAGAATGCACAGAGAAAGCTTTAGCCGGATTTTGGTGCGATGGGACAGGAAAAAAACTAGTTGACGCATGCATGGGAAAAGTAATCAGCATGCATGTCGGGTCACAGAGACAAATTGCAAGCCGGAAAATGTGCAGGCCATACCCGGAATTTCAAATTCCAGTTAAGGCATACCCGGATTTTGAAATTCCGGGTATAGGGTGGGGCCCTCATACTCGGAATTTGAATTTCCGGTTAAGGTTTAGCCGGATTTTGAGGTTCCGGGTATGGTTAAACGGAATTTCAGGTTCCGGGTAACGCTGTATCGATTTGTAATTACGGATTTACATTTGTACTGTATTCCAAATTTTCCGATATTTTGCTGTCGTGACGGATTTTACTATCCGTATCCGTATATGTAGGTTTTAATATATAAATGATTTCAGGATATTCTTGAGAGTACGTACTCTTACATCTAGTATACCGTTTAAATAATATTATTACACCACTTTATTTTTTTGAGTGTACTCTAATACTGATTATAAGATACTTAAAAATAAGTTCTATGAAAAATTTCATCAAAGTCCACCTGTGGAGTATATGGACCCCAGGTATCTACATGGAGAGCCGTGAGGACCACCCAAGAGGGGATGGACCAGGCCGACTACATGAAGATGGGTATTGCTCAGAAGGCAGGCCGCCATACGCAACAAGGAAACCTCGAAGATGAAAACCAACCCTGTTTAGGGAAGATACAATTGTAATCCTAACCGCTATCATGTTTAGCGGATAAAGAAAGAGATACGATCTCCATCCTGTAACCGATTAGGACTCTCCTTTCTAACCGCACCCCTCTACTATATAAAGGGGGGTAAGGTAGCGTCCTGGAGAGGAGAAGAAGATCATCAGCGAATAAGCTAGACACATATAATTCCAGAGCACAGGACTAGGGTATTATCTCTTCCGTGAGAGCCCGAACCTGTATAATTCCTGCGTCTTGTGCTACCATCGAGTTTGGATATAACGCCTAGCCCCGTTTTTATTATTGCCGACAACAAACGTCGACAGTTGGCGCACTAGGTAGGGGCAGCGTCAAGATCAATCTCAGCAAGCTCGATGGCCTCCATCAATGGAATCGTCATCACCTTCGCTCTCGGCCATGCTTTCCGCTTCGGGAGCCTCGACTTCATCGCCGACAACCTCGACAAGCTTGCTCTCTCAGACTCGGATCAGATCCAATCTGGGAGAGACTTCATTGATACTTTATCCGGACTTTCGTTCGGGTCGGGGAGCGCTGCGGCCATCTACTCATGAGTAGTAAGCCGGGGGCTTACTTCCTGATTCGAATACGGTAATGATTCAATCCGGGACATCTCGGATGCGGTCGTCATAGCGGCTTTTCAAAAAGGAGTCGGCGATGCCAACTTGATCAAGAAGATGTCCTGGAGGTCGCCGACTATGGTAAAGGAGATGTTCGCATTAGCGGACCGCTAGCGCCCCCTTCGGCATGGCCACGAGCCTACGCCAAGGCCGCGCCGCCACCTTTCGCCACGGTCACGAGCCCACTCGCCCGGCGCCCGAAGCGCCAGCAAGACGGCCACGAGCCCATGCTCGCGCCGAGTGCCACCTTCGCACGACCACGAGCCACGCCAACGCCGAGCCCCACCTTGATGCGGCCACGAGCCGACGCCGCTTCGAAGCGCCACCTTCGCACGCCACGAGCCTACGCTGCGCCCGAGTGCCACCGCCGCAGCGGCCACGAGCCACGCTGCGCCTCGGCGCCACCTTCGGCACGGCCACGAGCCACGCCTGCGCCTCGAGCGCCACCTTCGGCACGGCCACGAGCCTACGCCTGCGCCCCGAGTGCCACCTACGGCTCGTCTACAAGCCTACGCCTGCGCCACGAGCATGGACAGCACGATCGTTAGCAACACATGGAGCATAGAGCAGCTAAGGCTACTAAATTTGGATGCAACGCGTGTGGGCCAACGCTTCAACGACAACATTAGCAACTTCGGCGACGAATGAATTTAAAGGGAGCGGCGCTGAATTTCGCCTTGAGCGGGAAAAGCGTTTTAACTTCTGCATATCGTTTGGGATACGGTATGCTCCAAGATGAGCCGACTGCCAGTATTCCAATAATTGAGCTAGGTACCACTCGGAAAGTTCAACACGTGGAGCTCTATTGAGTCCTTCACGATCTCTTTGCCTACAACAGGGCACTCGGCTGGAAAGGAAAACCAGTCGGGAAGCTGCATCAAGAACTGGGAGCACTCGGCGTGAAGCATGACTCAGTTAGGCTGCGACCAGGAAAGCGGCAACTCGATCGCAAAGCACTCGGGGGACTACTGTGGAGTATATAGACCCCGGGTATCTACATGGCGAGCCGTGAAGACCACCCAAGAGGGGATGGGCCAGGCCGACTACATGAAGATGGGTATTGCTCAGAAGGCAGGCCGCCATGCGCAAAAAGGAAACCTCGAAGATGGAAACCAACCCTATTTAGGGAAGATACAATTGTAATCCTAGCCGCTATCATGTTTAGCGGATAAGGAAAGAGATACGATCTCCATCCTGTAACCGATTAGAACTCTCCTTTGTAAACGCACCCCTCTACTATATAAAGGGGGTAAGGTAGTGTCCTGAAGAGGAGAAGAAGATCATCAGCGAATAAGCTAGACACATATAATTTCAGAGCACAGGACTAGGGTATTATCTCCTCCGTGAGAGCCGGAACTTATATAATTCCTGCGTCTTATGCTACCATCGAGTTTGGAACTGACGCCTAGCCCCGTTTTCATTATTGCCGACAACAAACGTCGACAAAAAATTTGTTTATATATTCTTTTTACATATGTAAGAGGGCATATAGCAAAAAAATAAAGGGCACCGTTGAATTTTTTCAACCATGTCACATTGGAGTATCTTAGTATTATGATTGGAGTATACCGAAAGTGATATATATATATATATATATATATATATATATATATATATATATATATAGGAAGCCTTTTCTCAGTACTCAGAGGATTACATACTACTACCTCTAATATATACCACTTAAATAAACACTTTATACTCCTTTATCGCTTTCGGTATACTTCAATAATAATTCTAAGATACTCCAATGCAACATGGTTGAAAAAAATTCATGAGAACCCTCTATTTTTTTACTACATACCCTTTTCCATTTGTAAAAGGAATATATAAACAAATATTGCTATAAAGGATGGACTTTAATGAAATTTTTCATAGAACTCACTTTAGAGTATCTTATAATTAGTATTAGAGTATACTCAAAAGGATAAAGAGGTATAACAATATCATTTAAATGGTATACTGAAGGTGGGAGTACATACACCCAGGAGTATGGAATCATTTTCCTATATATATCATTTTCTGTACTTTCAGAAGTACATACTCCCATCTCCAATATGTCGTTTAAACGAAAGTGTTATACTTTTTTATCACTTTCGGTATACTCCAATCATAATTTTAAGATATTCTAATGCGACATGGTTGAAAAAAAATTCATCGGAACTCTTTATTTTTTGCTATGGATGTACTTTTACATATGTGAAAGGAATATGTAAATAAATTATGCTATAAAGGATGAACTTTGATGAAATTTTTCGTTGAACTCACTTTGGAGTATCTTATAATCAGTATTAGAGTATACCCAAAAGGATAAAGAGGTATAATAATATCGTTTGAGTAGTATACTAGAGGTGGGAGTATGTATTCCCAGAAGTATGAAACCGTTATATATATATACAGGCAAACCGTGCGTGCGTCATGTAACGCATGGGAAAGATTAAGGAGTAGGCAAGATGATCCATAGATCTTGATTCCTTATACTGCTTGCTCCGCTAATATATTAGAGCATCTCCAGCAGAGCCCCTAAACCAGCCCCTAAACCTTAAAATAAGGACTTTAGTAAAAATACTGGTCCAAAGAGGCCCTAATCCAACCCCTAAAATTAGAGGCCCTAAATTTGCCTCCTCACCCCAATTCGAGGAGCCCTAAACCAGCCCTAAACCTTAAAATAGGGAGTTAAGTGAAGGATGACTTGCATTAGTTCGCTGCAAATGAGCGTGTCTTTGCTGGATGAGTTGCAACTGTTTCATCTGTATCTGCTACTGAAAATTTTGAAAATTTTAAATTTAAATTTTAAACATCATGTTTTTAAATTGTAAATGTTAATATGCTTGTGTTTTATGTATTACAAATATTTTTGATTGAATTTTAGTGGTGTCAAATGAAGATTATACATAGCGGATATGTCAAAATAGGAGAAAAAGTAAAATAGAGGTTGAGATTTAGGGGATGTTGCTGGACTTATGCTCTGAAAATAGAGTCCCAAAAAATAGGGAGAGTCTCTAAATCCAAAATAGAGCCCCTATTTTAGGGACCTTTGCTGGAGATGCTCTTAGAACACATGCCACAATTAAGTTATAAGTAGCTAGGCCGACGTGTAGATCACCATAGGACACGATCGATGTCACCTACTGCTTCCTGTCGTGCTCGATCCATGCTGTCCATGGCGACGTCCACTCCCTTGGGGTTGCGGTGGCAGCAGCAATAGTGCTCGAATCCCTCCGCGGCGGCCTGCGGCGGAACGGACACGAGCACGATGACGCCGTTGGGGTCGCCGACCACGAGGATGAACACGCGGTATATCTAGCGGGTGAGTTGGGCGCGCCATGTGCACCGGCCTCCCCGCCCCGAAGTTGAGGTCCTCCAGCCCCAGCCGCGCCCACGCCGAGACCACCAGGCTCGCCAACAATAAAATCTATATATACAAATATTATAAGATATTACTACAGTATTATAAACTACACAGACCGCTAAAACCTTTGGTATAACAGTAACATATATACATATATATATATATATATATATATATATATATATAAATATAAGAAAATTTATAATATCATGACAGTTTATTGGTGAGACTTGTATCTAGGGTTTCAAAAATCGTTAAAACTGTTTTTTCAAAAATCGGTAAAAATCGAGTGAAAATCGGTAGAAATTGAAGAAGTTTAAATTCAACTTTTGTTGAACTCGCGCGGTCAAACAACGGCGAAAAAAAAAAGAAAATTGAGCAATTTTCACTGTTTTTTGATCGGTTTTATTTGATTTTTGAGTGGTTTTCATTGAATTTTCAAGCGATTTTTTATTTTCAGCACACTGAAGGAAAAGTAAAAAAACAAAGAAAAAAATTTAAGAAATTACCAAAAATTACAATTAATCAATGAAACACTTTAGAGAAATTTAAACAACTTTTGAAATCATTTATTGCTTCTAAAAATCCAAAATAGAAATTAATAAAAGGAACAAAGACACTATCGATTTTTATAAATATTTAAAATTTATTATATTCTAAAATTTTAATGTGACCATAACTAGTGCCAAAAGATCGTGTACTAAAATTTGCAGAAATATTATACTTTATTTAGTGATTATATAAAATAAAAACCAAAGAGCATATACAATGATAGTGGCATTTTCATAATTTTAAAAAATACACATATATGATCATTATCTAAAAATTTTACAATATCATTATAATTATGTTATAACATCATACAAAAGTTTAAGAAATATTATTTCATTTTGTGCCCCTAGAAAATAAAAACCTGAAAAGCATATATTCTGGCGTTACCATTGTTAGAATTTTTAATAATAAATAAGTCTGTAATCATTTAAAAATTTTATAGCATCATTAGCATTGCCTCAGGACCTCACGGAAAAACTTTCAAAATTTTTTAACACTTTTTGATAAATTTTTAAAATTTTTATTTGAACTCTATGGTTTATCAAACGGTTTTAAATTGCGAATCAGCTCAAAACGGTCAGTTTTTGTTAAAACCGACTAGTTTTCAACAGTTTTGCAAACTCTACTTGTATCATTCTGTTTTTCTCATCGTTAGCAAGTTATTAGTAAAAACCGTTTATGAATCGGACATGCTAATAAAAAGTTATGTCTAAAACAAAGAAAAAAACATATTCATATACAAATTAGAAAACACATTTCAAGTGGGCTTTAATTAAACGCGGATCCCTGCAAAATATTTTGACCAAAAATCCCTTTCCGTAAATAAAAACATTTATTTAAAATAAAGAATTTTACCAAAAACTCTAAAGTAACTATGCATATTTGCTTTAGAATTTGTACGAAGTTCTTGCGCTCCAGACTGGTTTTGTTGCCCCTCGGAAGCTTAATTAGCCCTGCACGACTGGGGACCGGCTAGCCACTGACCAATTGGTGCGCGCGCGAACGTTTCCATCTTCTTGGGCTCGATCTCGGTCGTGCTGACCGGCGGCCACGGGCCACGCGTCGCCCATGCACGGTGTCAGGCAGGCAACCGTTTACCGGCATTAATTATTTCTTTGAAGCTACGGGATAAATGGTCGGCCAACCGGACTACTCCCGCGTTCAAGGAAAACGAAAGGCCGAAAGGGAGAAACTATATGTGAACAATAGATAAACAACGGAAGAACTAATGGATCAAATATATCAAACCGTTCTTAAAAATGTTTTTCTTTTAGTTCATTAGTAGCACTTATTATATATACACACACGTGACGGGCTATGCTTGTGTACATAATGAGCTGGATCAACTAGGTACACTGGTTGTTCATGTATGGAAGCTAGGATTGTATAAAGGCTCTTCCTATTCCTACAAACCATCCCTAGGTTGTGCAGTGAAATTGTAGGTGTACAACTTTATCTACCAACGTTTAAATCTTGATACTTACCTATAATACTCACTGGTAATTTTGTGAGGTCGTGTGTGCTAAAGGGTGCATTTACGCGTGTGTGTGGTGGTGTGTATGCTTATATTCTTTGTAATCGAAAAAAAGTATTTGTAAAAAGAATTTTTAATTAAGTTTAGTAAGCACCAGTGCATGTTCATATATATAAGATCATGGGCAGTACTAGGGGTGTCGGGTATGTGCCCTAGCACCCCCAAAATTTGAAAAATGTTACAAGATCATATCTTCAATGGATCAAATTTGTTGATTGAATTGGTTCCAATTTTAGTGGTTTGGAAATTTTAAGACTTTTGAACTATTTGTATTGTACTTTTATTAAATTTCAAATATGTATGTGTTGGATTTATAATCTTACAAAATCATTGTACAAGACTATATAGTTATACATGTGAAATGTACACCTCTAACGAAAATTTTCGAGTTCCGCCACCATATAAGATAAGTGCTTTTGCTAATTTGCGGGCGTACGTCTGTTAGATGACAACCATGTTCGAAAAAAAAATCTAGTGGTAATCGTTGATGGACGCATCCACTCCCACACCAAAGTGACTAGAATAAGTGGCGAATTCTTCCTCCCACGAGCGTTGTGCGCACGCGTAGTACAGTCTTCGATCCCTACCACACCCACTTCCGTCCGCCATTGATTATTGAAGGGCCCCGGACATCCATTTTTGATTGGTTTCTCGTTTGAGAGGTAAAGGCTTAATTTCCTTCAAATCAATTGAAAGTTGATTTGTCGAAAGTTTTTTTAGAAGACCTTTTTGAAAGTTTTTATGATCAACTTGGAAATTTTCAAGTTAAAGTCTAAATTATTTGAGTTGTAAGTGCATAGAGTTTTAGATGAAGTTTCAATTCGCCATTTCGAAAAGGTAAACAAGAAGTCTGACAACGCCATGCAGAACATGAGGCAATGAAGTACGAAACACTCGTAGATCAATGCGACATAGGAAGACATTATGTGCAAATATAATGCATCCTTTTTAATTAATTAATTCTAGTTAAATCTAGTCAATCCAGATATTATTGAGTGACCTATATATAATTTGAGAGCTACCATGCCAACGCACCGATATGTGTCCACATCCAGCTGAATATATGTGAAGTCTCAAATTGCCATGCATCCGTAATTAATGTACGCATATTAATTCTCAAGATGAATAATCTCCCGTAAGACTTATTAGGTGTAGGTCAATCGATACGAAGAGATTAATTAGAACAATCAACTTTCCTCGTGAGATTTTTCATTCGAGATGGTGCATGTTTTCGGTTCACCACCTTAGCTAGTAGCTCCCTTTCCCTTTCCCTTTCGGGCCTGCGCTTTAGTCGGCAGGCAGGCAGGTGGCCCGGGCAGTGAACCGCTGACACGCCGCGGCAAATGAGATTAGCCCGCTGAGGCGACGACCGAAAAAGAAGCGTAAATACATACGTACGCATGAAATAGATATAGTGCACGGTCCAGGCGGAAAGCACCAGACCAACCAGGCGGAAAGCACCAACTAATTAACCAGCAGACTGCAACCACACCAGTAGATCATCGGTGCAGACGCGAGCGAAGCAATGGAAAACACAGTAAAGAGAAGAAATATATGCGTCATGTGGTGCCTGTGCAACACGGGGCCCTCCATGCATGACCGTACTGTTGCGTGGAAAGTGATCAGCAGCGTGCTGGCAATAGGACGACGGGAAAGGGCCCTCGTGCAGTTCAAACGGGGCAGCCACTTAAGTAGCCATAGATCTTTAGTGTTGTACGATTGAGCTAATAAATATTGTTGTGTCTATTTTTAGTGTCGTATGGTCCACATTTAACTACTTAAGTTACAATTTCAATGGAAATGTATTAATTGGATCTCCTTCTGAGGACTGTACATGGCCAAAACACATGAACCTGAGAGCTTGTAGTGTTGTGTCTATCTTTTATTCTCGCTCCTGTCTGTGTTTCTGAAAAATGGGAGTAAAGAAACTTTAGTGTAGACAAATGGAATTACGACCTTTTTTTTAGAGAGAATTAATTACTTACTACCTTTATGAAAGAGGTATTTTGATATTAGATTGACTATACATATGGGTGGGAGTAACTTATTGAATATAGATGTGGTTGGGAGTAATTTATTGATATAAGTCATGGGTGACGTATTACATACAGTAGCGTGGCCGGCCGCTTGAGCTTAAACTGAGAGGGAGCTAACATCATGAAATACTATTCATTTACTTCACAAGAGATGGCTAGCTTGACGGTAGTACTATATTATTAGTGCACGACTAGTGAGAAATGGTATTATATATGTCATTAAGGAACATTTTTGAATTGGAATGCGGCTTAGCCTACTATATATAGAGAGCTTGCTTCATCGCCAGCTATTTACAACAAACGTAGGATAGCATAGTACTAGTACACATTTCTTCATAATGTCTACCTTGTATGGTGAGCTAAATTATCATCATGTGTAACATGTGCATAGACTTGGACCACGCAAGCGGGCTAAGGATGCCATGCATGATAGGGTTGTCAAATTTCAAACTATCAAAACATATATAAGATACGTGTCAAACAATGTCCACTAAATTGCTATGTACTTTACATATCTTCGCCTAGTCATAGTAATTTTTCGCTCCATATTTAGGATACACACAGACTAACTAAGCATGGAATTAAGAGATGACTCATCATCTTCCAAGTTCCAACACGCATCTACAATCTAATGCAGACACGCACCTTAACGACCGAGTCATCAACGCAACACTATATGTTGTGACGATCGATATGATCACTTGCGAGAAAGCCATGCATATATGTATGTACGTACAGCATCTAGTGCTTTAGTGTGCTTTCGCATGGTTGAAACTGTGTAGCGACAGTGGTGCTTCTTCCTCCTGTCTAAAGTTTGTGCATGTTTGGTCATCGTTTTCCCACTCCCATCGATCGGCCTGTACATTCGATCAACTCAAGGGGTGAAACTAAAGCACTTTATATATCTTCTTAATTTGACAGAAAAAGCGCTTTATTTCTTGACCTCCCTAGCTAGTCATCCTGACGTGTTTTTGCAGTATTTTATCGATCGAGCACATAGATTTGGATGGTGAAGGGCTCTCTTGGTTAATTAAAAATCGGTACACTTACTTTGAGAAAACTCGTTTTTTTATTTCCGACACTTGAAAGTACTTCTCGTGTTAGTATTAGGTAAGACGATTTTTTTAGTTCTTGTTTTGTCCACGTGCTAGGGTTTCTTATCGACTTTGTAAATTATATATGATTTACGATATCCTATAGCGAAGCAATACGATCGGAATGAACATATTTGCCATTCGGCCTTAAGAGAACTGGTATATAAAAGCTGTAAACCTTACAAGCTTTTGTCAATTTTCAGGAAATTGTGCCCTCACTAATCAGAGGTTGATTGATGAAGCGATCGAGAGTTGTGCAAAAGAAGAAGAAGAAGATATTGCAGTAATCAAGATATTAGTTACGCGACCATTATAAGCGACTAGCTGGCCAAGGTATGAACAAAAATGCTCTGCTAATTTACACTTGCACAATTTAGCAAACTTACACAAGCATAGATCATATCGATGTTTAGAGCTAGCTCTCACTTACAAAACTAGAAAAAGAAAAGTCCACTATGAAAACACACCAATTTTCAGACGATGGATTGACGGAGAAAATACTTCTGATCATTAAAAAAATCTAAGCTTACTTTCCATCAGACAATGGCGAAAAGATACTACTGCAGCTGAATTGTAATTCGGTGCTGGTTGCCACTAACCAAGCACGATACTCACTCACACACCAGTGAAACAAAAGGAAAGAAAAAGGCATTGTTCTGGGGTGGTCCCTTCAAGGCGGGACCCTACCTAAACTGATGGATCAAATCAATCAAAACCCTTGTGCAAAAGAGCCACTCACATGCAATGTGTCCTCTTTTTGCATATGTACGTACACACCTCCCATTCTGCAGCGAGGTACATGTGATACAAATCTTTGGCACTGCAGAGCCTGCACACTTTAAGGTGACAACATCCAAAGAATGTTTGGCCACCACAAACTTCAGCTTTTCACATGTTCACTCATGGTTCGTACCATTTTTCACAACAAATTAGATATACATAGTTGTATAGTCAGGCAGGAAATTTAGCAAGTAGTATGTCTACTATATATCTAGCAGCCTACATACCATGCAAGGAGCAAGATTTAGCCCTTGTCGCAATCCTACCTGTCAGTGCGGCCACACGTCAGTGACTACGTACGTGTGTTGTACATATATAAGAGGGAGGGAGAATAACTTGCTCAAATAATATCTGGGGGAAAAGCCTTGAGCTGAGCCAAGTAGAGGACACAATAGGTAGTAAAACAGATTGATGATAGCTTGCACACGAAGAAAGGCACTGGAACCTTGCTTTTTCCACATCAAGGTGAGAGAGAAATGCACCTTTATCCAACTAGGAAACTAGACTAGCAGTAGCAGAGGGAGTAGAAGCAGAAAGCACCAACAGCATGCACCCCAGACAAGGCAGAATCAACGAACTCTCATCGCCGCTTTATCCACTCACCCTCTGTCTCACACACTGAAAACGAAAAAGAAGATGGCAGCTAGCTAGCTAGCTAGGCCAGTAATGCGATGTAGAATCTTGTCATTAGTTGCCCTCACAGTTACACAGATCCCTCCAGGAGTCAAAGCTTTGCCTTCCCCCACATCAGATTCCTCATGGAGCCAGGGGGGAGGCGACACGACGGCAGAACGCACTTGCTCGTCCAGAGATTCCCGGTGCCACCCAGATACTGTTTTCTCCTAGTGCTCCTGCTCCATGGCCGCAACTATGGATGGCTGGCCGGCCTTGGTTTGATGGTTTGCTCCCTCCCTAACTCACTGGCTGTCCTGACATGATGATTGATCTGAATCAGTGGCATCGCCATGGCATGAACGATGGGTCCCAACCCTCTCTCCAAGGTGCATGGCATGCATGGCAGGTGTGCAAGAACAATAGCCGGATATATCGCGGTGAAAGGCGTAAAGGGCTTGAGATCGATTCTGCAGCTCACTGCCAATACTGCGGCTGTGCATGTGCGACTTTTCCCGGCGCTTCAGACGGGCAACGGGGGGTTGTAAAATTCTGCTGAAATGGTGGCAACTACAGGAGCACTGTTGCGCGCTTCCATTGGGCGCGCTTGCTTGTGTGCCATTCGGGCTTGCTCGCTTTCTCCCTCGTAATTATTCCCGTGTAAAGTAGCAGCTCATGGCAGACATGTAGACATGCATACTTGGTAAGTAATCATGAATTGGAGAGAAAGAAAGGAGTAGCTCGAGGGCTGGAATGGAAGTGACATGACAGAGGAAAAGAAGAGAGCTGCAAATGCGAGGAGAACGATACAACTGGATCAGGAGGGAGTTTGTTGATTCGATCGCCCGGGCTTTCTGCTTTGGATTGGACCAGCGAAAGTATATATGTGCATCATTGCAGGGGCTTAACTTGGTGCTGGGAATTTGCGACTTCCGGCATGAAAAATCTTTCTGCCCATAATGAGTAGCTCGTTGCGAGTGGGTAAAGGATGGTTCATAATCCATGTTCTGTAGGAAAGCAAAACTAACCTTTGATAAATACATGACTGCTGCAGCCTGCTGCAAGTAACATGCCACAAGCCCGCAATGGACATCTAAGTTCATCTCGACGCATTTGTTTGATAAAATTGCACCTTTACACTTACTAAATTTATAAACTATCATCAATACTTACAGAACTTTGGCAACGTTGAAGCTACGTAGTAAAGTATATGCACAACGTTGGGAGTAATACAATAAAAAACATGCACACACGTGTCTCGCAATTAACAAATATCTGTGACCTTGTTATTTAGTCTTAGGCTTTTTAGCTTATAGCTTAAAGCCAACTTTTGAGATTAAACAGCTTAAAAGCTATATATTAGCTTTTATATGTAAGTAGAGGTGTACTTTAATGGTATTAGTTTAAACCAAACTTCAATAAGAAAAAAAAAACCACTCTAACTTTTGACTTTTAGTTATATGGAAACTTATGGTATTTTAAAAAGTCCAGATAAAAAGCTATACATTTATTTAGGCCATTGAAAAAAAAACAAATAAACAGGGCCTAAGGATATTAACAAAGCTTCACACTAAGTCAGAATTAGCGTGGAATAGTAGTTACAGCGAGATATACTGACATGGCATCTGAACAACATGCCTGGCACAAGGAAGCTCTGCAAATAGCACAACCGGACAAGTTCCCTGAATTACCTATCGGGCCTGCAACTTAAGCCGTAGGCGCAGACCATCTGATCGAGACGACCGACGGTCCGGATCAGCCAAAAATAGGACTTCAAGGGAACCCTGTCCACCACAACCATATCTACATTCAGGTAGACATGCACGCATATTAAGCTTACAATCCGTAGAAAATGGCCCCTTCAAGACGTTTTTCTCTCCAATCCGTACAAGTATTATCATATATTGATTATTGAGAGGTCAAAAATCTTTGTTACCAACCTGTGAAACATCTTCAAGGCAGATTCGGTAATCGGTAGTCAGATAGAAGAAAACCGTTGTCCTGTCAAAAACCTCAGGACAACTAGCGTTCACACGGTAACTCATCTTCTCCTGCCATAGCTATGGTAGAAACCACCAGCGACGTGGTGCCGTTGCCGAGCACCTCCCCTGATCGAACCATCCCAAGTGCCCCGTCCACTTGATCTAATACTGCTGCCCATGCTGCTTCCTCCTTGACCCCAATTCCCCATTTGCGATGATCCACCACTCATTTCTTCCTCCTCCCTTTCATTGTATTCAAGGATCCTCCGCTTGATGCTCTGCTTCTCCTCAAGCTCAGCAGCTTCTTGCTGCTTTGTGCTCTGCACGAGTGAGCAGTCGCCAGGAATGAACATCTGCTTTGTCTGCTGTTTGTGTCCTTTCTTCATTAGCACCTTAACACGCACCTTGCTGCCACCCCCAGCATTACCACTCTCTTCATCCACAGTTTCTTCTCCACTCTCGGACTCCGCAGCCCTTGGGTCCTTCGAACCCTCAAGGACATTCATTGGTACCATCATGTTCAAAGTGGCCCTGGGACGCACCTCAGCTTTACGTGATTCCAAGCTCTCATGCAGAAGGGCTTTCAGCTCTCGGTCAAAGTCTTCTTGCTCCTTAGGATCAACTTGCAGGACCTTCTGTCTAACCTCAACACTTTCATCTTCATCAGAACCAACAGGCATGCCATCGTCTTCATCATCGCCTTCATTCTCCGATGCATCATTTGATTTCTCCTCAGACAAAAGATCTTCCTCATCTTCGTGACCATCAATACTGCCACTATCTGAATAGCTCTCGCTGTCTGCTGCTTCTTCATGATCCTTGCCATTTTCCTCAGCCTCATTTGTTGAGCCCCTGCCATTCACAGAAAAAGCAGCAGCATCTGGCTGCTTGTTCTGACATTCGCTGTCCGAGTGCCTTTCACTTTCAGGCTTCTCTACTGAGGTGGCACGCTCATTTTCTTCGAGCTCAACTAATGCAGCATTCAGTTCTTCTATTGATGAATATCTAGTCATGTTTGGTCGTAGCTCAGCAAACAAATCCTACAAGAACACATGTAAGAGCTGTCCTCACTGAAGAAAATGTGTCTTCAGCGTCATCAAACAGGCTGATCGGTGTAATGAAGCCCAACAAAAGAAACCAAGTAAAGTTATGCCATATCCACAGCTCCAGTAGAAAGTGATAGATGCTACATGGTATGGGACTAATCACGTTGGCTTGTCTTTTGGCTCCTTATATAAACAAAATAGCAACAACAGGATTCATCACCATAACAATATTGCCTGATTAAAAAGCACTATGTTGGTCTAAGATGGTGCATTTGTTTCATTTGTACAATGTTTAGTCAAGGCTCAAGACCATATGCTCCTCTTTGCTTCTTTCTTTTATTATGTTTATGTTTTTCATTAGTAAGATGGGCGCTGATGACTTAGCTCCTCTTATTCCGTAAAAATGCAAAGTCAAATAGGATCGAAACTTGCAATGTTTTTTTAAAGTAAAGAGTTCTGGTTCCCAGGTTCCTTGGAAACAAAAGGATTACATGATCTGTTGAGGAGTAAACCACACAAAGTGTTGATAAGCATGCATCATTATGATTGTAAAAAATGTTTAGTTCTGAATAGCCTATTAGTAAGTCCACAGATCTTCAAATATCCATCAGAAATATACCTTGGTTGAGTATACAGTGCAGTCATTTGACTCATTATCGGATCTTTTTCCTCATATAATCAGAATCCAGAACCTACTAGATAACCACTGTTGGCTACCAACACTGGAAATTTAACTACATGCATCTTACAGCTTCAAGATTCATTTTTAACTTTATAAGCCGGCATCTATAACGGAGAATACTCACAAAAATATTTATGCATGTTGGCAAGTTGTTCACATGAGAAAGGAACTAACGTAAGTGTTTATGCATGCAGGCAAGTTATATACATAAGAAAAAAAAACTAACCTGAATGTCAAACTCTATGTCGAGTGGTAAGGGCCCTTTACTAATAATATATCTTTGAAATTGTAGCAAAAACTTGTCGAGCTTTCTTTTTGAAGAGCCTCTACTGAAATAGTGGCCACAAGTCTGCAAAAGTGTAATGATCAATCTGATCCGGAAGCAATCTTCTGGTGGATCCAACACATCTTGCTGCACAAGAAAAAAAAAGAAAGATATTCAGCTCAATATAGACGCACTTTGATTGATCCTTCTCAAACATAGGCTTGCAATGAGTTTTAAAAGAGATAAAGAGAGTAAAAAATCAAGGTTAATGCCATCTAACTTTTTGGCGAATACTTATCCCCACAGAAGAAATAAGCTTACTATGTTTTATATAGTTGGAAGTTTGTATGTACAGTTTTGAACAGAGAAATACAGCTACTATGTACAAGAATGCTAATGCCAGAAGCAGAAAACCGAGTATCTTTTGATAAAATTGGTTTAACTCCTGATCTCTACCAAGCAAAGAAAAGGGATCAGGTCAATCAACAATGTTCTGATATATAGCAAAACCTAATAATTTTGAACACTTCTAGAAACACATAAAATTATTGTCAGAATTACAGAAGTCTTTACAAGCCAGCTTCTGAAACACAACATAAGCTAACATATCGACACTGATGAATAATAGTAAAGGTTTCCAAGCTTTGCTAAATGATGTATTTTCTTACTTCAGGAGTTCCATGACCGAACACAATGATAAGGCATAGTGTGTCGAATACAACTGATGAATCGATATGCTTGTAGCTATATAGCTCTCCAAGGAATCGCATGCGGGCGAGGCGCCTTTGTTGCATTCCGTAGTCATTCAACTCCAGCCCACCCCTTATCTCTTCTAAAACCTAAATAAAAATAGACAAATAAATTAAATCACTTAAATCTCTAGTTGCAAAAGCTCCAATTTTTTCTTTAAAAAACATTTTTCTTCATCAATCAATAGGTAACTTTGCATGCCATTGCTATGTATAAGTTTTGAGTTCCTAAGTATATGCTTGTGTAATAAAAGTAATTATCCCAATCAGAAACTTCCTTGAGAATGAAAAAACATCATGGTTTACGGACTCATCAAAATGAACTAACCTCATCTACCACTTCGACAGCAAATTCATCATGATAGCGACTAAGCCCAACAGTCAGAAGAGCAAACAGATGAACTTGGCTGTACTTTCCCTTGTGAACCTTTAGAAAGCACTTTATAAGGTATTGCTGACACTCTGCCCAAGGTAGCTTACGTAATTGGCGAAGAACATGTTCAGTGCTTGATTTGTCAAGATCTGAGAAAAGCAACTTCCTTATGTACTGCGCAAGGAGGAAAAAAGGAATAATTGTTCATTATTACACTATGTAGATTAGCTAAATGAAAATGAACAGAGGAACAAAAGAGATCAGAGAAGAAATGGGTATCTAACTTGATGAAGAGATGACCGAACTTTTGAAACTCGGGCAGATCTTTCAGGTGGTTTACAAAGGTAGTAGGCATTTTCCACAAGTGTACTGTGGCGTGGATCCAAATTCTTAACATTTTTTAATCGCATCAGTATCTCCAACATGTTAGCCATGCGAATTGTAGTTTCAGGTGACCGATACAAATAGCGACCGCAAGTCTCAAGAAGGTTGCAGGCCACATCAATGTTATGATGACTGAAATCATCTAGGCAGGCCTGCAAAATATAAACAATATGCCTTCCCTAAGCAACCGATGAAGTGCAAGAAAACTAGAAATTACTAGCTCCATGCATAAGACACACATACCTTCAAACAGCTGAAAACAAGAGCTGCGGATGCAATTTTGAATTTGCATAACTCCCCAATAAATCTTATGTTTTTTATTTTTGTTTCAATGTTTATCTGATCCTGAAAAGGAAACAGAACAGAGAAGAGTAGTTAATTACAGTAAATACATAAATTTATGTGGATAAAAAGAATTCATGCGTTAATTACAGTAAATACATAAATTTATGTGGATAAAAAGAATTCATGCCTCCTACTTTGGAGGATGTGGCAATAGTGCTGGAGATGTTCATTTCATGAATTTATTGTTTACACTGATGTTAATAGATTAGCTTAGATTTTTAGAGCTAATGACAAATACCAGATATTGTTAAGGATTAAATGAGAATTTGTTATGGAACTGAGCACTGACAAGGCAAACGAAGAAAGTGTTAAAATGAGCATACCTTCTTATTTATTAAAAAGTTGAACTCCTCTTCAAGCATAGAAAGAAGCATGCTTGGGACATCTTTCATGCATGTTGACAATGTGGCAACCAACCGAGAATAGTAAGGTAAAAGTTCCAGTGAAATCCTTGGGACATTGAATAAGGCCCGCACAAGTTTCTTTCGACTTGCTTTGGAATTTAAGTAGCAAAACTCAACCTGGAGAAATGCAAATTAGCTTTAGAATGATAATCAGCTTGGATGTAAAGAAGATAGACAATACAACATGAGCTAATACCGTCAATTGATCAATAAGATCACGGCTAACACATCCTGGCAGCCTCTGTAGCAGGTTATCCAAACTTGCACCGTCCAAGGCTCTTGTTTTCTCTTTCTCTCTTTCAGTTTTTCTGTCCAGATCCTTCTCTTTGGATTTATCTTTTTCTGCATCTTTTCCCTTATCTTTATCTTTGTCTTCACTATCCTTGGCTCCATCATCTGCCTTTCCTTCCATTTGACGTTCAGTGGCAGGAGAAGTTTGAGCATTATCATGCACTTCAATCTCTTGTTCTGTGCCAGATTCCTTCAACACAAAATTCATATAATGTTTCAGTGTCAAATCCAAAAGAAAATAAAAGGAAAACTGTTAGAATATATTTCCATATATATTCATGCCTTGTATAGAGATTTCTATCTCCGGTTATATCTCCTAATATGTCTGTACCATATATAGCTATAGCTGTCCATACTTAGGGATTACTTGCTATACATTGCTGTACTGTCTGTATTATATATCGGGCATTGCCCTGTCAATGAGAATCACCTAATTCTCTCCAGAATACCTCTTCCAACATGGTATCAGACGCCTAGGTCATCCCCTGGCTCTGCGCCTTGGCTTCTCCGCCCGGCGCCTCCTCCCCTGCTTCTCCACTGGCGTCGCCGCCTCCCCTGCTTCCCCACCCGGCGTCGCCGCCTCCCCTGCTTCCCCGGGTTGCTGGCTCTGCGCTTTGGCTTTTCCGCCCAGCGCTGCCTCCCCTGTTTCTCCGCCTCGCCCTTGCTAATGGCGGACCCCCCTGCTACTGCTATAGCCGCCGCAGCCACCGTCAATACTGTCGGTGCTATGGCCGCCGGTGCTCCTCTCTACGGCACCGTTCTTCCCTACACCCCTCCCAACCCAGCCACCGCTCTCTCCACCATTAATGTGCGCACACACATCCCTTTCTCCCTTCAACTCGATCCACCCAACTACTCCCGCTAGCGCGAGCTGTTTGAACTTCTTGTCGGCAAGTTCGGCGCCCTTCACCACCTCACCTAGGATGCTCCCAATCCTCCCGATAGCATCTGGACCACCACAGATATGGCGGTGAAATCTCTCCTCTACGCCTCCCTCTCCGAGGAGATTCTCGGTATTGTTCTCCATCGTGGTGCCTCGGCGCGCATCATATGGGAGAGCACGAAGGCTGTTCATGACAACAGGACATCTCGCGCCCTGTCCCTCGAAGCCGAATTTCGCAATTTGGCTCAAGGGGACCTCTCCATCCTCGCCTACTCCCAGCGCCTCAAGACTTACGCCGATGCCCTCGCAGACATCGGCCAGCCTGTTCGTGATGACACCTTGGTCCTCACCCTTCTCCGTGGCTTGACTGACAACTTCCGCAACATCGCCACCATTATCAAGACGAAGGATCCCTTCCCTTCCTTCTTGACGGCTCGTTCCATGCTGCTTCTTGAGGAGGCCGATCTCAAGATCAAGCCCGGCAAGACTGATGGGGTTACTGTTCTCTACTCCCACAGCACCAAGTCTTCTTCGGGTGACAGCAGTACCGGCGCCACAAATTCCCGCTACAAAGGCAAGGGCAAAGGCAAGGGCCGCTACCATGCCAACCCAAAGCCTCCTGTCGGCGCCATCCCCATGGGTTTCAACCCATACACTGGTACCTTTCAGATGTGGCCAATGCCTGCTTCCGGACCCGGCATCCTTGGCCCTCGTCCACAACAGCCGCAACATGCGCCTCGGATGCCGCCTCCCATGGCGCCGGCTCCTGCACCATTCGCCTACTATGCTGCACCACCGTCTACGCCTCCTGCTGCCTCCACCGGCGCCCCCTCTTGGGATCAGGCTTCCCTAATTCAGGCGATGAATGCCATGACCATGCAGCAGCCGGACTCCTCCACCTGGTACATGGATTCCGGCGCCTCCTCTCATCTCACCGCCGACCCCGGTAAACTCTCTGTTCATCACACCACCCCTCGTCCTCCCACCCATATTGTTGTTGGTGATGGTTCTCCTCTTCCTGTTACCATCACCGGCAACACTACTCTTTCCACCCCCCACCGTCCTCTCTCCCTCTCCAATATTCTTGTTTCTCCTCATATTATCGCCAACCTCATCTCCGTTCGCCAGTTTACAAAAGATAACCTTTGTTCCATTGAATTTGACCCTCTTGGTTTCTCTGTGAAGGATCTCCGCACTCGAACCGTGATTCACAGGTGCAATAGTTCGGGCGATCTCTACCCGTTCTATCCAGCACCAGATCCGGCCAAAGATCATGCGTTAAATCGCTCCTGCTCCTCCCAGCATCCTTTGGCATCAACGGTTGGGGCATCCTGGCGACCATGTCCTCTCCCGTCTCCAAGCCGCAGCTGCCATCCCATTAGCTTCCAATAAAATTGTACCTCATACATGTCATGCATGTCAGCTAGGAAAACATGTTCGTCTTCCTTTTTCTACATCTCTGTCCAGGACCAATAAACCTTTTGAGTTGCTTCATTGTGATTTATGGACATCACCTATTCCTAGCATCTCCGGTTTTAAATACTATCTCGTATGCTTGGATGATTTTACCCATTACCTCTGGACATTCCCCCTAAAACTCAAGTCTGACACCTTCCCCACTCTCAAACATTTTCACTCTTATGTCGCCACTCAATTTTCCTCCACCATCAAAAGTTTTCAGTGTGATAATGGCACTGAATTCCTTAACAATACCTCTCGCAATTTCTTTTTGCAAAACGGCATCCATCTTCGTCTTTCCTGTCCACACACCTCTCCTCAAAATGGGAAAGCCGAACGAATCATCCGCTCCACCAATAACATCATACGCACTCTCCTTATTCAAGCTTCCATGCCCCCCTCATATTGGGTCGAAGCCCTCCACACCGCCACATACCTTCTCAATCGCCTACCCACCTCCACTCTCGACAACCTTACACCATACCAAGCCCTGTTTCATTCCCCTCCCTCTTATGCAAACCTTCGGGTCTTCGGTTGTCGGTGTTACCCCAACCTTTCCGCCACCATGCCACACAAACTTGCTCCACGCTCCTCCGAGTGTGTCTTCCTGGGTTATCCGGACAATCACAAAGGCTTCCTCTGTCTGGACTTAACCTCAAACCGCATAATCCACTCTCGGCATGTCATTTTTGATGAACTTACTTTTCCCTTTGCCCGCAGTTCCACTCCCCATCCTGCTGGCTACTCGTTTCTAGATGCAGATGCAGGTGCTCCTCCCCATTGGTTGCTACCGCGGCCAGTTCACGCCTGTTGCGGCTCCTCCCGCGGCGCCATCCGCCGCTTTTGCCGGTGCCGATGAACCTTCGCCGGATCTTGCTTCTTCAACAACACCGCTGGCCATCGCCTCTCCCCAACGCCGGTTCTTTGCCTCTGCCGCAGGCTGCAGCAGCTTGCCTTCTTTGCATCCAACTACCCGAGACTCTTTGTCATGCCATGTGTACATCGCGCGGCCCCTGTTGCTCCTGCCGCACCACTGCCTCCTTCCGCACCAACGTCATCATCAGTGGAGTCATCCCATCCTATGACCACCAGGAGCAAGGATGGCACTCTTCCACCTCCTCTGTTCCAGCTGACCGCCACCACCTCCAGCAACCTTTCTCCAGAACCGAAGACATACAGGGGTGCCCTCAATGACCCCAACTGGAAAGCCGCCATGATTGATGAGTTCACTGCCCTTGTCAGCAATAATACGTGGGATTTGGTGCCTCCCCCACCCCACGCAAACATCGTCTCCGGCAAATGGATTTATAAACACAAGTTCAATTCCGACGGCTCCCTCTCTCGTTACAAAGCTCGCTGGGTCCTCCGGGGGTTCTCTCAACAACCCGGCATCGACTATGATGAGACTTTCAGTCCGGTGGTGAAGCCAACAACCATCCGCACCGTTCTTTCCATCGCTGTCACCTTCGATTGGCCCATCCGACAGCTCGACGTCAAGAATGCCTTTCTCAACGGCACCCTTGCTGAGACGGTCTACGCTCAGCAACCACCAGGTTTTGTCGACCCTGACAAGTCCTCTCATGTGTGTCGCCTCAACAAATCACAAGCCCTCTCATGTGTGTCGCCTCAACAAATCACTGTATGGCCTCAAACAAGCACCCCGTGCTTGGTACAGTCGATTCCATTCTTTCATCACCGCCAACGGCTTCACCAACACCAAGTCGGATACCTCTCTGTTCGTCTACTCCAAGGGCACCGACCGGGCTTTTCTCCTATTATATGTTGATGACATTGTCCTCACGGCCTCGACTCCGGGTTTTCTCGAGCGCGTGGTTGCCATGCTGCATCATGAGTTCGCCATGAGTGATCTCGGCCCCCTCCACTACTTCCTCGGCGTCACTGCTTCCCGTTCATCTCACGGGCTTTTCCTGACGCAAGACAAGTACGCTGCTCAGATTCTCCAACGCGCCGGCATGACGAACTGCAACCCTTCCGCAACTCCTATCGAGGCTCGCTCCAAGCTTTCATTCTTGGCGAGCACCTGTCTGTCGACCCTCTACAGGAGTCTTGTTGGCGCTTTGCAGTACCTCACCTTCACTCGCCCCGACATTGCTCATGCCGTTCAGCAGGTCTGTCTCCATATGCATGATCCGCGCGACCACCACTTCCAGTTGGTCAAACGGATTTTGCGTTACATCAAGGGCACCCTCCACTTTGGTCTTCAGCTCCATCGTGCAAGGTCTCACGAGCTTGTTGTCTACACGGATCTTGTTGGGCCGGCTGCCCGACACGCAAGTCTACCTCCGCTATTGCGTCTTCCTCGCTCCAACCTCCTCTCTGGTCCTCCAGCGGCAACACACGCTTCGCCTCTAGCGCCGGCCGAAGCATCGAGGAGTCGCCAACGGTGTGGCCGAGGCATGTTGGCTTCGTCAACTCTTACTTGATCTTGGGCATCCTTTGCGCAAGACAACCGTCGTCTATTGCGATAATGTCAATGCTATCTACCTCTCCACCAACCCGGTTCAACACCAACGCACAAAACATATCGAGATTGATCTTCATTTTGTGCGAGAGCATGTTGCCCTTGGAGATGTTCGTGTTCTTCATGTTCCGACGGATCAACAGTACGCCGACATCTTCACCAAGGGTCTTCCTACTACTGTCTTCAAGAAATTCCGCTCCAGTCTCAACGTCCGCGATGCTCCCAGTTAAGACTGCGGGGGGCTGTTAGAATATATTTCCATATATATTCATGCCTTGTATAGAGATTTCTATCTCCGGTTATATCTCCTGATATGTCTGTACCATATATAGCTATAGCTGTCCATACTTAGAGATTACTTGCTATACATTGCTGTACTGTCTGTATTATATATCGGGCATTGCCCTGTCAATGAGAATCACCTAATTCTCTCCAGAATACCTCTTCCAACAAAAACATCCTAAGTAAATGCACATTTAAAAAAAAGGAGTAAAGACATTCCTCCTTCCCCCTCTCACTCTCCCATATGGACAGAAATTCCTCCTTCCCCCTCTCACTCTCCCACGTGGGCAGAGAAAAGGTACATAAACAACATTGTGGATGTCAGATATAAACAATGTATTGAAACATGTTATCAATGTAAAATTTAACAATGAAAACGTAGGGGCCAAACACATTGACGAGACTATGTTCTGTGAACCATCTCTGTGGGTAAACATTCAGATCACATATTCGCTAAGTGTAATTTGAGCTAAAACTACACCCCAAAAATATTTGTTGTGAAGGCAAACTACCATATGTTGTCCATATTTAAACAGTTTTTAGCCACATCTGACAAGGACAGTTTTTATCCACATCTGAAAAGGCCAGGATTTTGTTATCCAGAAGAAGCAGGAAACACCCTGGATGTCACCCCAAAAAAACTATAAAGGAAAAAGATCAGTGCTGAAATGTTGCAAACAAACATATAGTCACAGAGTGACATCTAATAAGCCAGTTTACAAAGACAGTTATTATAGAACCCAGCCACTATTAACATGAACTTGCAGAATGTACTACTGTTGAGATATCAGATTCTTACACTAGATTGTTCGTGACCCTTAGCGTGTTGCTCGTTCAACTTTGGTTCAGCCTCTCCCAATAACACAGCGGGCACAAATGCTCTGCTCAAAAAAGTAGCTTGCATAGTTTCAGAACTCAGAAGAATAATCAAGTAGCGTAGTTAATGTAGTTACACAGCAAGCTAATTAGTGAAGCAAAGTATTTGTGATAGTGTGGAGAAACCTGAGATCAGGTAAAGATTCATAAAAAGCTTTGGTATCGTCGTCATCCCAAATAGGTTCCAGTGCAGATGGTTCTTTCCCAGAAGATGGGGTGACATCAGTTCCTGTAGTAACCCTTGTTGTATTTCCATCATCTGGCATCACTGGGGGCTGCATGTCAAGAGCTTCAGCTAACCTGCAAAGGAAAACGTTAAAGATTGTCAAGAATCATACATAAATGCATATGATTGAATCGTTAACATTGACATGTTAAGAGAAGCATCAACAATTACTCGTCATGTCAAGATTATCTTTTCCTTTCTAACAAAATTTAAGATGATAAAATTAACTAAACATCTCCGTCTTAGCAATTATTAGGCTTAAATTGGTTGAAATAATGTGTTTTAAGTTTGCTTAATACTTGTTGTCAGGTCTTCACCTTAGTAGGAGATAGGAAGGAAATATTGTTTGAAGTTTAACAAAGAAAGCGATAGTACAGATCATGAAATAATAATAATAAAAAACTCTTGGTTGAACAAGTGCATTCTTGGGTATCAGCTGTGATGGAAACCAATCCTATGCACACTCTCCATCTCTTGCAAATTTGCTCAAACCCTCTATTTTAAGCACCAAACCCAAAAAGGATCTCCAAAAAAGGAACGAAATCTCTTGGGGGATCTAACGCATTGTAAAATTACATGTGTTAACTAAAGTAGTACTAGGACTAAAACTTGAAGCTTGGAGTAAATAGTTAATTTTGTCTCTTCCCCCTTTCAATTTATTTTGCGGCAATTTATTATTTTTCTTCCTCCTCACATTGAGGCTGAAACTTTACATGATGGCGCATCAGTATTTTGTCCGTCCTATCTTTTTTTTTTACAGAATTTTTGAATTGATTTGAATGTTCTTTTTGTGAGTGAGTGCACTCTTGCAGACGAGGTATGGTTGATTTACGTTTCATGTAAATACAATATTTTTACATAGTACTACTGCAAACAAAGACCAGATGCCACAAAGTTCAATCTATAAATAACAAAGCTAGATAAACGGCAGCTTATGCTGCTATGGAACAATGCACAAACAAATTAAAAATGATATATTCAAATAGATACTCACGAGGATACACCACGCAGTAACTGATCAAAAGACTTCCGGAGTTTCTCATATGAGGCTGTGTTCTCATCACTTAGTTCGCCTTTGGCACTTAAAACTTTTGCATTCTCTGCCTCCACCAGACGAAGAGACTGGACATAGTGGATAGTTTAGGTGTATGCATAAAGATATTGGAGTTAAGTCAAATGATGACAAATAAGAGAGTCCAAACTAATAAAGAAAAAGAGTGTTAGCTACCGCATTTTCTGATTGTAGTAGTTCAGCTACAGCGTCATAGTAAGAGTTCAAGGCTTTCTTGAAGAACTTCTTCTGATCAGCAGTGACATTTAGGTCCTTAAAGAACTGTATCCATTCAAATTTTTATTAGTCAGTAACTCAGCTCAGTATGGACATTCAAAAACATTAGTCTTCTGACCAATGTACTAGGTGCTATATACAGTGCAGACATGCTGTACTGGTAGTGATAGACTCCTGAGAATACTCAGAATAGTATTCAAAACAATACAGGGTGGTGGGAGTGGGACCATATATCACAATCATGATTTTATGCATGCAAATCCCTCCCATGCTTAGGCCATAGTGTAAATTGTGCATCAACAACTCAATGACACTACCTGAACTGAAGTTTCCAAAATATTCTTTATGAAAATCTAAACCGTATTGGTCCACTCTGCCCTTACCCTTAGTGGGGGACTAATCAAATTCAGTATTCTCTAGCAGTTTTTAAAGGTTGCAAAATGTATGTGCACTTATTCAGAAACAAAAAGATAACTTTGGGGCTCAAGGACGTGCATTGAATTAAGTAAGTGCAGCTAGCTCTACTTAATGCAGTCAAATGTGATCAGCATTTTTCTTCTGAGACCATTTGATAACTTAATAAAGGATGTTGGTACTTAAAACTTCTCTTACCTCATTATAAGCTTCCTCACCATGAGACTGTAACCCTATGAAAAACCTCCCTTGACGAGCAAAGGTAGAGAGAAGAGACAAATTTGTCTGAGTTGCTTCCCGGTCCTTCAAATGCTCAAGTGATGTAAGATCTTTTATAATGTTTATAAATATACTAGCATCTTCAACAATTCCAACAAAGTGCAGTTCAATTAGAAGTTTCAGAGTGCTTCTCTTCTTCATAGCTCTTGAGTTTTTGTCTGCATCCAAATCATCTCCGGATTTACCAGGAAAGAAGACCTTCAGTAGACCTTTTATAAGACAAGGTGAGAAGTCCTTGTATCTTTGATGAAGCAGCGAGCAAACCTACATTACATTAGTACAAGAATTATTACACTACATAAATCCATACAGCTGATGCATTTGGAGGTTCACATCTTTATCATCACCTAAAGCTCAATCTGCAAGTGAAGCAATGAAACCATCTAACAGCATGATGCTAATAAGTCCAAATAAAATGACTATGTAACAGCACAAAGTGTAAAGGCTGACACTAAGCCAGGGAACATGCTTCATTCTGTAACCCAGAAACTTGAAAGTTCAAATAGACAGGTGCAACCATGTCATGAACAAAAGGGCTTGCTCAAGTACAGGGGAGGGCACTAAAGCAATAACAAGGTGAACAGGCCTATGAGATATGGGCATATTCGCACTTGTACTAAGAAAATGAAAGTACTATTGTCAATTACCTGAACAGTGGCTTGTATATCAGCAGAACGAAGTTTGGCCTCACAAATATAAGAAACTGCTTCGCTGACAAATTTGCTCAAGTTCACACTTTTCAACTCATCCATCAACCCATCCTTTTGTTCATCATTTATTGTTTTTAGTTTCTTTATAACAGTTGTATTTCGCTTAATACTGGAGTCAAGAGTCCTCAGGTAGTTTGCATCTGAAATTAGTGAACTGTCACATCATAATGATGCTACAAAAATGTGCATGACTTACCGAGATCAGAAATTGTCCAAAACAATTGAAACATTAATCATCCGTTAAAATGCAAAAGAACAAAGAATTACAAAAGGAATGAAATTAAGTTAAAAAAAGACAAATGACTAAAGAAGAAAATGATGCCATTGAGTAATGCATCAGCGCACTTTCATTTCTAAGACTCAAAAACATATGTGTATAAGCCACATAAATTCATGGATGCCTCATCCACCATACTGGATTATAAGTTTTCAAGAAAATTTAAAGATGAACAAAATTACCATGTGAAAATATGGGAACATGTAAGCTAATAGATAAAATTCAATTACATGAGTTGTTCAGTAATGACTAACGAGTAGCCAAAATAAGGGAAGAGCCTCTTTGATCAACATAGTTGGAAGCCCAAAACTCCAAAATATCAGAAATTTCAAGGTACATCTTAACGTAAAGAGCTAACACAGTTGGTCTGTTCACCCTCAATCACAGTTATATTTCTTAGTTTATTTGTGTACCACCTGCAGTTTTCATAAATACTTGCAGGTGCATTGAACGTAAATTCCCTCCATCCATCCTACCATGTTCATATGTCTTTGCAGTTGTTTCAACATCCTCATCCCATCCACCCTCTCTGTTTGCATGAAATGGTCCTTAAAACATCTCAATGGCCGAAATTATCAACAAAAAGGTTCACTGCCAGTTTGCAGTTGCTTTGTTGTGCTGTGTTGCGTTGTTGAATCTAGTTAGTTACGGGAATCTCAGTATTTAGTAGTTGCGATAAGACTTTGCTGTTGTGGATCTAAAGAAGATGCTTTAAACTAATTGCTATCCAAAAGTAGAAAAATATAAATTGTCTTGAAAAGCCAATACAATGCCAAACAGAGCCTCAGTTTATTGAACTAGAGTCCTGAACACTACTGCATAGAGGAAATATATAATTGGTACAGCGCTGGTCTACCAAATGAAAAAATTTGAAGTGCAAAATGAAGATAATAGCAAGTAATTTTTACTACTGTCTGCAAAATCTGAACTAACAAGTTATGCGCGTTGATAATATTGTTTGTTTATCACAGAAACTACTTCTCCACCTAACAAGAATAAAAGCCAAGATTTTTTCTAGTGCTTCATTTGATTTGTTTTTTGTGCAAGTGTAAATGATGCACATGCTGTACATCGATTTGACTTTAAGCCTACGAGTTTCCAAAATTTTCAACATGATTTCTATGCAATGGTCACTACTAAAAGAAAATAACTACCAGGCCTTTCAGTGTTTAGGTTGCTCCGGCGGAGGGCAGTCTTTTGATCAATAAGTTTTTTGTATTCTTCAAGACGGGCCTCCTGCATACAGATGAAATTTAGGATCAGTGAGCAGGATTCTGAACTTAAAATGCAACAAAACTCAGATAACCAATGTAAACAGTAGTTATGAGTTATGAGCCTTCAAATAAGATCAGCCACTAAACCCTAGGAACAGAAAATGAATCCACTTGAGCTATAGTCAAGAGTCCAATTATAAGCAACTACCTCAAGTTGTACAAACTAGAAGTCTAGAAACCACCAATTAGGAGCAAGGAAACCAATTCACAGTCACATGTAAAATGTGGTTCATTGTGTCAGTATCATGTTGTGCCCCTCTGTGTCTTTTTCATTATTCGTTCAACCTTGTTCATAACTTAGAAAAGTTATCAGTGCATCTGTGGCTATCAAGGTGAAAACTGGGAGGCAAGGAATGCAAAGTTTCACAGCATTTTCGTTTGAAGCTCACATGTCCCACTATCATAGCAAGCCTAGCAAACACCCAACCAGTTCTAACCATGCCAAATTAAGAACCTCAACCTTCTCCCTCATTAAACCGCAGCCCAACCAATGCCAAGTTCGCCAATGGAATAAGATTCCGCTAGACTTATGGTCAATACTGTCAGGTGGACAAAATGCAACAAAAGACAGAAAAGATAGCCATTGGCTTAATAGAATTGCAAGTTGGCAACATCAGTAAATAATTAAATATCACCCAAAACAACCACGCTAGCGTAAAACTAGCAAATTACCCATTTCATATAATAACTAGAGGTGTATCAGAATTACCTCATCATCCGGTTTGCTTTGGCGTGCATCGTCATCTTGCTTGGTGTCTGTGGGAGTCTTGTTCTCAGTGTTCTCCATTTTATTGTACAAAGTTTAAACCAGATATAGCCTATGGAAAGCTGCATCACCCAAAAAAAAAAAGCACGGTTAGCCCCAAACGTTTCACTGCAACCGGTAAACAACGTCCAAATAGTACCTCCCACCCCCAACCCACCACCACCACTAAGGCCCCAATAGAACCAGAGCCGCGAGATACGCATAAAGTAGGCAGATACTGTCGACTTAGACGAAGAGATGATGGAAACGCCGGTCCAAAGCTAAAACCATCTGGAGCTAAGCGGCCAAGCAGAGCAACATCACCGCAGCGCAAAGTTCTAGAAACTGACAAAATAAGAAGTCCGAAAAAACGCAGATGGGAGTCTAGGATCGGACGGCCGCGCCAAAATTCGCGCCGCCGAGCGAGACCGGCGCGCAACTGGGAGGGGGTAGGCGGGTGCGTACCGTGACGAGCGGTAGAGGCGGTTGCCGGCGACGAGCGCGCGGGCTCGGTCGGCGTCGGGCATGCACGGAGGGTTTGGGGCTGGGGAAAGACGAGGGGAGAGGGGCCTGGACTCGGCATACTACGGGGCACAAGAAGCAGAGGTCAATCGGTTTCGTGGGCTATTATTTGAGAAAGGATGCTACGGCTTACATGGGCTTTGTGGGCTTTCATTTGAGAAAGGTAAGCATAGGCGGGCCGGATCATGGTTGTTATGGGCTTTCAGCTCGGGCGTCGCACCATTCTATCGTCGTACGAAGATCGAGATGCATGAGTACTACTCTGAATTTGGATTTGCTGTACGGGTTTGCAAGCTCTGACCCGCAGAAAATTACTCGGGTACATTCTCGCAAAGCAATCTGCAATAGTCACAGAATCTTCTCGCTTAAAAACTTCATTCAGTTCGTCCACAATTGGATCTATCTGCAAGTACCCTTTACGAGGTTTGTCAACATACTGCTTGCATTGATGGACACGCAATCGATATCAACAAGCTTAAATTTTCCCAAAGCACAGACTATCCAGGTTGTGTGTTGCGAAGTGCATTACAAAATCCAGCTCAGTCGAATGGAGCAAGGCACCACTCTGCTCTTTACCTGCCACGTACTCGCAGGAGATCGAGCGATCGCCTGGTATGTTTGCACGACAACACGGACGAACGTGACGAGGACAAGATTTTTCTCGCCGTACGTGAGTGCATCACATCGCCATACACACCTATTCACGTATGTGTACGTACACATCGCAGGGGTAAATGCCCAGCTTTCATTTATCCGACCAAGATTAACTCTGATTAAATAGGCTAGCTGCCATCCCAGAGAGGCTGCTTCTTCTGAACGAGCTGAAGAAACTGGACACGAAAACAGAGACCAACCTCTGTTCACAGTTCACTCTTCTTACATCCAACACGACAACAAGAGTAAACAAAAAAAAGGCGCAAGTGAAATGATGTGGCACACCCAATTTCTCCTGCTACTATTCCAGAGTCTCAGAGAAAACTGAAGCTGCATGCAATGCGTGATGGCGCCGCCGCCGATGCTCATCGGAGCACGCGGCTGAACAGCCGCGACACGTCGGATGGGCGGACGGGCTTCACCAAGAAATCTTCTGCGCCTTCCTCCAAGCATCTGATTAATCAGATAAGGGGGGAAAACAGGGGTTAGCGCGCGGTTCTCTACAATGAAACATAAATACATCAACGTCAGATGATCTTAAATAATGGAAATTAGGACCTGTTAATTCTTGTTGGCACGTTCTCCGAGGACATGATCACCACGGGGATCTGCTTCAGCTTGGATGACTCCTGCATTTTGTGTCGCCGTAAATTTAAACCTCTGAATCGAAGCAGCGGATTTGTCCAAAATGAAATGCCATTAAGAGTACAAGACATATATATCCATATATGTACCTTGACCTTCTTTAGGAGCTCGTATCCCGTCATCTCCGGCATCCAGTAATCGGTAATAATCATGCTCACGTTGGGCTCCTGTCAATCCAAGAACACATATCAGAAAACGTTAATACTTCACATACAAATGATAACGCCGAAAGATCGCAAAAACTACGTAAGAAATGGCGCCGTACCGAGCCTAGCAGTTCCAGGGCCCTCTTCCCACTGTCCACAGCCGTCACTGCACACAAAAAGCAAGAGAAGCCATGCACTAATCAGTCACCACTTCTCATGTCGATCTGAAGAACAAGCGCGCGCATGCATGCGCTGATGCGCACATATCGTAGATGCAAACACGCACCACGAAACCGAGAGCTCCGGAGGATGCCGGCGATGACGGCGCGGTCGACCGAGCTATCGTCCACGGCCAGAACGTGCAGCGGCGCTACGCCGCCGGCCGCCGCCACGCCTCCGACGCCGCTCGACATCTCAAGCTAGCTTGTACTAGCAGCTCGTAGAATTAGGGAGGCGCGGCGATGCAGATGCAGAATCGTGTATGGCAATATCGTCGTATCAGCTGCAGGACACAAAGTGGCTCTCGCCACAACCATCTGTCTCGATCAGGGTGGCGCATATATACACACATGTGAGATCAGGGGAGAAACGGAAGGTAGCAGTATCAAGAGATCCTAGTGCAGCTGTGCAGGGATCGGAGTTGATCCACAAGATCTCGATACAGGGGCCGATACGGAGGGATGCACACGTGCCGCATGCATGTACTCGCGCGTGCGGCGATCGAGCAAAGCAGAAGAAATCTTTTGTTGCTGCAAACAGAAGAGCATAGGAGTCAGGTATTAATTCCTTCCTGCCTGTCACAGCCGAGGACCGAGATCTTCTCTCTTAAATTATCCAGTCCCTTTGATGCGTTTATGATCATATCAGCGATTCAGTTTAATTAGCTAGCTAGCCAGCTCTGTAATATTCATATTTGCATGTGCCATGAAACGTTAATTTTATTCGGCTGGCAGTGTATGTATTTGTCCTAGCTTGAGCATTAGAAAACCGTGAGAGCCATCCTTGGTTGTCGGCAACTCGTGCATTGACAAAACGGCCGCCATATTGGCGTAATGGCATGGCGCTGCCCTTGTTTGTGCATGCACAGATTTTCGCGAGAGATTGTTAAGAGCAACCGTGAGAAGACGAAGGACAATTAAACAGTCAGACGCATGCACACTGTGTCATGACAAATTGGATCCTTACTGATTAATTAATCTCCACATGGACCGAACGAACTCTTGTGCCTGCGATTTCGTCGTGGCCAACGGCACGCAGAATCCACCGAGCAAGTACATCTATGAATGGAACACTAGGGCGGAGTAAAGGAGTCAAATCTGTGTACAGTGAACACGTGTCTGCCTTGACAAAAGCATTTCAATGGGCAGCCGTGGAATGAATGGATCGGCTTCTAGTTCTAGAGCTTTGACGTTTGAGGTCTGGACGACTGGACTGCAGAAGTACTGGGAGGAGGGGTTGATCGACTTGATGGCGTTGTAGCTTCCAAGAGAGATTGGTGCCCAGCCTGGGAGCAAATCTTATGGACGCAGACATGAAAGTGCAGTGGCACATTGTTACTGTAGCAAATCTACAGCGACAGGGAGAAGACTGACTGTCCAGGGATCTGTGGTGAGTCAAGTATCCGAGTACGTATCTGCCTCGGCTGCCTGACAACACGCAAGATATCTATGTGGCAGGCATCAGTGTATCGATCACCGGTGTCAGGCATTGGGCACCTAAAATAATACAGTATGCTTCAGGCGTTATCCAGTTTGGTCGGTCGGTTCCGGCCGGACTCACGCGACTGCGGCCCGGTCTGTCGGCAGAAGCAGGAGGAGGTGGAGGATCGGAGGAGCCGGTGCTCGGGATGAGGGTGATGCAGCTGTTCGACCACCACCTCAGGCGCCAGGTGCAGGTACGTGCAGGTCCAGCCCGTTGCTTCTCTGCTTCAGACGTCTGGTGGCATATATGGCAAGCGATTGAACAACAATTGTGATGTGTTCTCCGTCAAGACGCTGCACTCTGGGCGCTGCCCTTTGTTCTCCCGAGACGAGGCCTCCCAAGCCCGGACGCGTCTGCGACGGTGACGATTGACTCCGGCCGGCCGCGCGCTCGGCGGTGGGGTGGAGAGCAGGACCAACGGCCAATCCACGGCAGTCCCCTTACGCTGCGCAGTTACGAATCACCGAGCTTTCACAAAATTGCTATATTGGTGCCGGATACTTATAGGATATAGAGATCTTTTAAGAACATTTAAAATTAATAAAAATAATCCCGATCCTTCTCTAATACTCTGCGATACTCTCCGATACTTCTAGGCCAAAAAATAGAAAGCTAAGCACAATCCAAACACTATTACAGAAAAGATTATATAAGACGTCACATGATAGACGGTACTTTCAAAACTGTATGTGATGATAAGCATCACTGACGGTTATATAGTAAAATCGTTAGTGATATCATCATAGACGGTTCTCAAACGGTTTTAGTATAAAACCGTCAATGATGATACTTGTAACTATCACAGACAATTCTATGAGATAATATACATCCCTATAAATATACTTGTCAGGGATTGGATAATTTCTATAAAGGTCATAGTACTCCGGCAGCCAATATTCGGCCGACCATACTTGCCCTTAGACGGTGTCCCCAAAGAAGATCCTCGGACAGACCAGCTGATGGGTCTGCCCCGACCACGACCAAGCTCGTCCCCGAGCATGCGCCTCAGTTTCCCGAACATGCTTGCTCGGAGGAGTGTGGCGGTCGACCAGAGCCGAAGGAAAATCCCGAGCATAATCGGCAAGTTGTGCTTGGTCCGTGAAGACGACGTGGCGTTAGTTGTGCTGTTGCTCAAATGACCGTACGGCCACGGTCTAAGCCCATTACGCCCACGATGCGACGTGGCCGAAGTCAAGGGAGGCAGTTACGACTACGTCCGAGCACAGTAGCGGCACGTCATTCGGTTGTAACTGCTATAGACTGTAATTGTCTATAAATACCCCGCTGCAGAGAAATGAAAGGGGTTCTGTTCTTCTTCCTTTTCGAAAGAGAGTATATTTGACCAGAGAAGAGAGAGTTTTCTTCACAGAGAAGCAAAGGAGGGAAGAAAGGATAAGCACCTTGTAAGTATCTTGTAAGCATTCAAGCAGTAGTAAGAGCACTGGACGTAGGGTTGCTATCTCCATCGTGAGAGGCCCGAACCAGTATAAAATCTCTTGTCCATTGTCCTTTTGAGTGACCATTCTCTTAGAGGCATTCTTCGGACGCTAAACTCTTCGCGGGAAAGGGGCTCTAGTTGATCATTTATTCAACAAGTAAGCTCGGCGGGGGATCTGTTTCCTAAACGTCGACAATACTGATTGGTTCCTTACACAGGATACCCAGCGCGTTTGCTTCCCCCAAACCCTAGCACCTCCTCCCCTGCGCCGGTCTCCTTCCCCTCGTCGCCGGCCTCCACCCCCTCACCGTCTCCTCCCCCACGCCGCGGCCTCCTCCCTCGCACCGGTTAGTTTGCTATAATTAAGATTGCTGAAAACATGAATGGTTAGTTTGTTACGATTATGATTGCTGGATACATAAATGGTTAGTTTACTATGATTATAATTGCTGGATATATAAATGGTTAGTTTACTATGAATATATGAATGGCTAGTTTGCTATGATTATAAATACTGGATACATGAATGGTTAGTTTGCTATGAATAGTTAGTAAATATGAATACATGAATGGTTAGTTTGCTATGAGTGTGTCCAATTATGATTGTGCAGTACTCATTTCATACTATCTACTATGCTAGGGCTGTATGTAATTTCATTCTCTTATGTTGTTAGTTGTATGCTCAATGATGCTATGGGTTTATTGATGAATTAAAATAATTAAAGTAGCGAATATGGCTTTGAACTATAGAGTTGTTTCCGGTTAATGGTAGAAAGTATTATTTTTATTTTACTATCTTTAAGTTTGATTATCATATTTAGTATTAAGTAATTCTAAAAATATGATATGTAATTCATCGTATTCATGCACATACCAATCTTGTTTCTACTCGTGGCACTGAAGGTATTTTGAGGTGTTATAGTACGGAGCAAGAACAAGTATGAATGGCGCAGTTGACATTTCTACGCTTTCACATAGCAGTGAGCAAAAGGTAAAATCAGGACAAAAGGAGGCAACTCTTCCATTGGATGCCTTTGCATAACAAGTATGAATGGCGCAGTTGACATTTCTCATTCACAAAATATCAAAATCCTGCGTTCACAGTATTGCATAGGGAGCTGCAGAACTATATTTGCAAATCAACAAATACTAACGCTGCATACAGAATTAAATTGCCCATGGCCCCTTAGTAAGTTAATAAGACATGTAATAATGGTTTACTCTACGGTGAGAACTCCACACTCAAACAACCTATAATCAATTTAGCAGTACCATAACCCTCAATTTACATAAATTCATAAATGTTAGTATGGCACATCCCAATTTCATACAGAAAATCTGAAATTCGCTCGTAACATTCTAGATTTCTAATCAACTTGCAATATCGTGTGCAACCTAGGTATATGCGCATACAAACCATAAATTGATAAATCAATACACACAGATTTTCCAAGGGAGCGTACCAATTCGAATTGACAACCGGAGCCGAGCTCAAGGGCGTCGGTCGGTCTGCCCTACCGTCCTGGGAGGAGGTTCCGGTCTACCGGGCGCAGTAGTGAGGAGGTCCACCCAAGCCCGACGTGGACCGCCTCGGCCCGGTGCCCCGGTCCTCCCCTCACGCGCGACACAGAAACTGAGACCGAAACGTTTGTGCTGAGATCGAGAGTTGTAGGCCTGTGCGCCATGGACGCACAGCATAAGGGCCAAGACCAAGGCGGGCCCGGGCCAGGGCCAGTGTGATGCATGGCTCTTTGTTTCTTTTTGGCTTTTAAACAGGGTGGACACAGGTTTTTCGTATACACACCGTGCATACCAATTAATACAAGTTATGAAAAATTCCGAAAAAATTGTAGATGTACTTCATAGATTACTCTACCTATGTATAAAGTTTCAAGATCAAATTCATTATATATCGAGAGTTCTCTTTAAACTCATAGAATTTTCTCTTTTTGTAATTCATGATATATAATGAATTTGAACCTACAATTATAACCGACCAAACTGGCTAATCTTTCATTGGATGTCTTTGCATGACAAGTATGACTGTATGAGTGACACAGCATAGTTTATTCATAAAATCTTACAGCAGAGAACCACAGAACTGAATTTGCAAATATGAAAATACGATTCGAACACTGTATACTTCATACTGAGCTGCTCCACCGTAGCGTGACAAAACAATTTAGCGTTATGATAGCCGCAATGTTCACAAATTCATAAATTTTAGGATGCCCCATCTCAATCTACACGGAAAATTTGAACGACCTTTCACATTTTAGATTGCAACCACATTGCAGCGTTGTGTGCGCGCGGGGCGGGGGACATCGTCTAACCCTAAGAGTATTTCGTTCCGACGTAGCTACGCACACGAGCTGTTACTACATCAAGATTGCCAAGGGAGCGTACCAATTCCGCGATGGAGGCCAGATTATGGGGGACGCGTCGGCATGGTCCACCCACCCCTCACTTTCGAGCTTCGACATGGCGGCGACCGGCTGTCGGCGAAGTGCGGCGCGCGGTGGTGAGCTGGTGATGGTGAGGAGCGGCGGCACTGCGGAGGACGCGCAGCGCGAGGGTCGGCTCCTCTGAAACTGAGACCGTGAAACGTTTAGGTTCGAGATATTGGCCGCATTAGGAATGGGCTACTCGGCCGCATGAGGCCCAGGAGACGCTGGCCTCATCGAGGACTAAAGTGAGCGGTTGTTAATGGGCTGGACTTAAAACGTAATGAAACCCTGGCAACGGCAATCCCCCGGCCTGGCTAATGCATGGGCTATACCTTGTTTTGTTCTTAAACAGCTCGAGCAAGAGAAATCTGTGGTTCGGTAGGAGAAAACAGGCTTTGGTACTCGAAGAGTTTAGGAGATTTACATCAAGTTCGGTTTTGAGGATTACCACATCAAGGATACCAGATGGTCCTTTCACATTTCAGTTGGTAACATCGGACATGGTAATTAAATCCACGATCCTATGGATCAACACCGCTACATTGCGGGAAGAAAACTAGCATACATAAGAAACCACCATATTCTAAATTCTGATTATCCAGGATTATCCAGGACCATATTCTAAATTCTGATCTTTTTTTAATTCACAGAACACGTACGCACGACCAGTGGCGTATCCAGAAACTTAGAAAGGAGGGGGCTAAAATTAAAACCTCTAAACTAATATATATAATATATTAATATATATAGTATTTTTTCAGAACATAGAACATGACAGAATGATATATATAATATAAAAATACCAACACTTATCTAACAATTGCATATAATATAAATACGTAACATTACAAAGAAAAAAATGTACCGATCATTGCTTCTTAAGAGTTGATAGTTGATATTTACGGGTTTTTATGTTTTGAAAACGTTACAAAATATCTTCCATGTCTATCTTGGAAAATATGTCTTGTTCGATATAGTATATCATGAAATCATTTAACCAGTCATCACTTATCTTATTACGCAAATCTGTTTTGATAATCTTCATTGTCGAGAAAACCCTTTCAATCAGAAATGTACTCACAGTAAAACTAATACTAATTCAATAAGCCTATAGACTAATGGATAAACAACATACTTTTTGCTTCAACCATCATCACCATGAGACTAGCAAGATCATCACAACTTGGAAATTCTTCTCTTCTTAAGTCATCAATGAATAAGTTAAGTTGTGCTTCCAAAACCACACCATCATATGATGAGAAATCATCTGAATAAATCTCTGGCCGAAAAAAGCCTGCCATGTTCAAAATTTGCAAATGAATCTCTTGGGTCTAGACAAGTAATACATCTCAAAAGCTCTATCGAAAATTCACCGAACTAATTGTTTAACTCGGTACCTTCTCTAAATTTGTAGATGATTTTTTAAAAAATTTATCTAACTTGGAAGGAGGGGAGAGGGGGGGGGGGGCAAGGGTGGGGCTCCAGCCCACCTTAGCCCCCCCGCTGCATACGCCACTGCGCACGACATGACACGACACGACAGATTAGAGTGTGGCCTGGTGCTCTCTAGTTACGTTCTTTAGGGCTTTAGTCATTTTCCACGCGTGGCTCACGATGAACAAGTGGGAATGCTGCCGATCGAGAACCTTGCATGCCTGATCTTAATTTCAAAAAGGAAAGTTGTCAGAATTACGGAAAGTCTATAATTGAAGCATGAACTTTTAATACGCGCTGCCATGCAAGACGTACGATATATAGCATGCGACCCCAAGTTATAGAGTAGTTATCTAGGCCGGCCGGTAAGAACACGGCGCAACTAATATGTCCTGATGCCTTGGACTCGTACAGGTGTATCATCACTCTCTTTTGCGAGACCGATACGAACGAACTGGGGGTTGCTTTGGCGCCCTATCATGCCTGGCCGGACACGGCGCGGAAGTTCCTGTCTTTTTTCGTTGCTCGCTGGTGGACCCATCATCCCTGACGCATGTTTAAACGATTAGAAATTAGATTTGGAGCTAGGATTGGATGGATCATTCACCATCCAATCCCTTAAACTAAACACCCTATTAATCTACTTGTTAATTTGATGGCATAGGGATCAGCGATCAAACACCATGCATAGAAGAAAGAAGAGTCCTCTACCAAAAAAAGAGAAATATATCCTACAAGAAATCCATTAGTACAGAGTTCGTCTACTCCTCTCGATCCTCTTCCAAACACACCCTTTTTCTACATACACCGTCAAGAGTCTCGCTCCGACCATATAGGTACAATTAATAGTGGAGACTTCATCTACATGCACCGCGCGTCAAGAGTCTCGCTCGTTTCCTTTACGTAGCTAGCTACGACGGAGCCGGAGCGGAGAATTAAAGGTTCTGTTGACCCCGGCCGGCCGGCCGGTAAGAACACGGCGCAACTAATACTATATGTCCTGATACGTACCTTGGACTCGTACAGGTATCATTCATCACTCTCTTTTGCGAGACCACCGATACGAACGAACTGGGGGTTGCTTTGCCCTATCATGCCTCCCCGGACACGGCGCGGAAGTTCCTGTCTCATTTCGTTGCTAGCTGGCTGGTGGACCCATCATCCCTGACGCATCATGTTTAAACGATTAGTAATGCATGTATAATTTTGCATTCTAAAAAATAGATCGTTGCAGAAATTTATTTGTGATATTTTGATGTCATATGTAATATGATCGAGAAAATATACTCACTTCGTTTCGCAATACTTGTCATATGTGATAGAAATCTTCTTCCCCAAATCCTTGCGTACCAAAACAGTAAACATAGTATAACATATCATTTTTCATTTATACCATTATCTCTTAATTTCATTATTGTAATACATGTCTCTTTCTTTTAGTACTTTTTTTAATGCACTTCTCATTGCTTACACCGGTATAGTCGAGTGAATACCAATCGATGTATCGATCTCTTAATCTCTTCATTCCTTTGAGGTCCATCAAATAAGGAGTCAGGGCATTTTCTATTTTTGAGAATTTTTAACTTATTTTATATTTTCTTAACAACTATAAAAAGCGATGTCGACTTTTATTACATAATAGTTAATAATTTATAAATATACAAACAAATTTTTTACCTTATTTTATTTTTTCTCAACTTAACATATTTGTAGAATTTTAATTCTGAATAAAACCAAATTTTATATATTTTTTCACTTAGTATGGAATAAAAATAACTGATTTCCTTTTATTTTTGTTCTTCTATTATTTTTATTTTATTTTATTTTAATTTCAAATTTCATGTTTTAATTTAGAGTTAAAATTAAATGGCTAATTTTTTCGTTGTTCGTTCGAATTTATGTTAATTTCTATTGTTAAATTTTTTAATTTAATTTTGCATATCAGCTTTAGGTTAGTGTTCTATACAAATCCAACTACTAATTTTTATCTAATTTTTATTTTGAATTTTAGCTTTGTATATGTTTTAATTTAGAGTTCGTACGAAAGTTAAATGGTTGATTTCTTTCTATTTTTTCTCCAAATTTCTATTATTTTTATTATACTTTGTATGACTCTTTCTTCTAACCTAAGACGTTAATTTTATTTTAAATTTTTTATTTTATTTCAAATATTAGTTTTAGGTCAGATTTAATATACAAAGCCAACTGTAGTTTTAGGTCAGATTTAATATACATTTACCGACAGATTTATTTTTGCCGACAGATAATCTGACCTTGCTATAAGATATTTACCGACAGATATACCTTTGCCGACAGATAATCAAAATGGCGACAGATCGTCTGAGGATAATCCAAATTAGTGTACAGATATACCATGCATTTGTTAGATAGAAAACAATGATATACAATGAGGAAGAGCGTAGCAGACTTTAAAAAAAAAGGAAATTTGCATGCCACTTTTTTGCATCATGACTTTAATCGATCAAGTGGAAGGATAGCAAAAGAGCATAACGACTTGACCTGACACTTTTAATTCTAGCTTGCAAGCATGGACCTCCAGCAGTTTGTAACTGAATTAGGGTGTGTTTGGTAAGACTCCAACTCTATCAGATCTGTAGATCTGATGGAGCTAGGTATTCCTAACCAGCGGCGGAGCCATGGGGGGGGGGTCTGACCCTCCGGTGGCTCATCAAAAGAGATGTGTGTGTGTGTATATATGTATTAAACTTTGAAATTTCTGGGAAGTTACAAGTGTTACATATTGTACTTACTATATATTAAATTTTAAATATCAATCACTAGTAGAGATTCACTTCATTCTTAGACCCCCTTCTTTATAAATTTCTGACTCCGCTACTGTTCCTAGCTCCATCAAATCCGTGGAGATGGAGTTTTGAATACATTAAGAGTGTTTAGATGGATCATCTTGTTTACATTTTAGACCAAAAATATAAATTTAATTCACTTTATTTTAGTCTACAAGTTTTAGATCTTAGATGAAGTTAGGATCTGAAACTCTACTAAACAGGCCTTTAATTTTGGCAGCAACGCATGTGCCTATTCCAAATTAGGATTAGGGCGGTAACTCTCTCCTAAACTTTACTTAGTTCACCAATATCGATCGAGGTGAAGGGCACTCCTATATCTTTCCGGGTAGAAAATTGCGTTGGGGAAAAATCGTTGGCTACTTGACTGGCGACTGGAAACGTGGCGAGTCACAAGTCTAACCTGACAGAATTAAGAACAGGGAAGTTCTTGGCTAGTCGTGAATCGTGTTGACCCCGTCGACGACCGTGTAACACATGTGATGGGCCTAGTATGTAGTCCTGACTTAATTGCTGTATGCTAGCCAATTAGTATTGTTGGAGAGACTCAGGGATCGATAGTCTTCGAATCTTCTCGTATATATAGTAGCATGTGCAATGCACGAAGCCATGCAGCCTCTGATCAAATATCTATCGACCCATCAAAACACCCGAACCCCGACACCAACCTGCACAGAAACACACAACCTCACCGGTACAGAGATGAGCTCTACTGGAGTAATAGTTCGCGCCATGTTTTTTGTGTTGGTGTGCTTGGCAGCTGCGCCGCGAGCATCGACCGCAGTCACTGGAGGGATCTTGCATATCCCTTCTAATGACTCCCTAGCTCACTGCCCCTCGGGATGCGGGGACATCGACATCCCCTACCCCTTTGGCATAGGGCCGGGCTGCTTCCGGCAAGGCTTCGAGCTCACCTGCAATCACTCTGCTCAGCCCCCCAAGCTCTATTTGGGCAACAGCACTACTCAGATCACTAACCTATCTGTCTATGAAGCTTGGGTCCCTATGTTCTTCAACATTACGACGAGACCAGGTATGAATACCTACAACATGTCCTGGGAATCCCCTACTATGAGTATTACTCTCAATGGTGCCAACACTTTCTACGTTATCGGCTGTGATTTCGATGTCACCCTGTCCGAGTATGGTACGGGAGACTTGCTTGGTTCTTGCATAACTAGATGCGACGGTGGGAAGCTACCAAATAGCGGGCCTTGTCCTGGGCTGGGCTGCTGCTCCATCGACTTACCAAGGGCCCTGTCAGGCTTTCTGTCTACATTAGTCCGCACTGGTGCTACGGCAGCACAATCAGATCTGCTGCACCCTGGCTTCATGGCTTTCATGTCGGACAGTCGCCACGTCTCCAATACCAGCGATCTTTTCTCAAGTTGGACAAATGCAAGCAAAATTGAAGACGCGTGGCTTCAGATTTCCATCTTGGAACAACCAAGCTGTGAAAGTGCGCGAAAGAATAAAGCAAGTTATGCTTGTAACGACAAAAGCAACTGCTTTAAATCGACTGGAGGAGGCTACTGGTGTCAATGCTCTGGTGATATTGAAGGCAATCCTTATATTATGGATGGCTGCCCTCAACCTCAAGGTTCTCTCTCTCTCTCTCTCTCTCTCATTCATCCCAATGTAGTCCTTACAATGTGATTTAACAGAAAAAGATGCGAAGAAAACAGATAATAATTCTCTCATAAAGCTAGACTTCAAATGATAGATAAATTGAGACTTGAGACATGAAAATATATATCCTTCTTTTTTCTACTTCTTTGAAATAATTTAGATAACTAGAAAAAAATAGTACTGAAAGTAGATCTCCATAAGTAATCATTTTGAAGGACCGGATCTTTTCTCCTAATTAACATGACAGCATGAGTTTCTTTTTTTTTAAAAAAAAGGAGAATATTTGCATTAGAGTTTTAAGCAGTTACAAGTAACATGTCCATTCTTTTATGAGTTATTTTAATAAATAAAAAATCACAAAAATCCAAAAAGGTACATTAGAAAATTTTTGATAATTTTGTTTTTAGCAGTACACTTAGCTTCTACTTTCTAGCGACTCCTACTCCTTCCGATGATTTTATATAAAAAAATTCCTTATTTGCTATGCAAAATTTCTAGTGACTCTTACTCCCTCCGATGATTTTATATATAGAAAAATCCTTATTTGCTATGCAAAGTTCCCAGTTTCCCTGATATGACACTGGAAAAGTGCTCTTCCTCAAGTGCCACAGGATGAGATTACATTGCCCTCTCATGCTACTATCGTCCATCTTCCGTCAATGGGTTGTTAAGTGAGCTACGAAAAGACTAAAATACCCTTCTGTCTCATCTTCCTCATCCTGTGATGACATAGAAATATACGGTACACAAAGGCTCCACATGTCATAGGATTAGAGATAGAGATAGGAGGAGGATGCCCTGGTGCCTCTTTGTTCTAAATAGAGAGCGAGACAAAAGGAGAGCAGGGAGGCGCACGGGCTTCTCTATGGAGTTCGCCGGTGGGCGGCGATAATCAAGGCAGTGATAACCAAAAAAACAGAATAAGGGGAGTGATCTACTAATCTGGTAACCACATCAAGTCATCAAAAAATCTATATTATAGAAGAATTAATGGTCAAAATTCAATCTTGGAAACCACGTCTTATAGGAATCAATGGAGTATTTCTTCAGTGATAATATACACATGCAAGCTGTATCTCTAGTCTAATTCTAGCTGGCACTCCCATTTTTAACTTGTGTGCTCAACGTTGATCTGTCCAGGACCAGCTTACAACCCCAACCCTAAAGGAGGATGCAACAGAGTATGTGGGAACACAAGCATTCCCTTCCCTTTTGGACTGGAAGAAGGTTGCTACGCGCTTGAAAAGTTTCGACTTAACTGCACGTCAGGAAACATTACCATTCTTCGATATCTCGACAACATATCGACAAAATATCTTGTGTCCAACATTTTAGTGAACGAAGGATATCTGAGTGTTGAAAACATGTCGAGCAGTTCAAGTTTCAATGAACAAGCGATACTACGAAATGAGGACAATAGGTACATAGAAGAAGACATCCTTCTGCATGACGTCCTTTTCGATTTCAGAGAATACGATATCAAGATGTCGTGATGCATTACAAATTTAACATCTTGCAGATAGCTATGAGCATGCAAAACGAGGATAGATCGCATGCCGCAGATGTCAACATATTTGCATTAATGTCACACATGGGAATGGGAAAGAGACGGTTCAGTGGGCTATCGTTGCAAGTGCTCTCAAGGCTTTGAAGGAAATCCATACGTACAAGGTGGTCAGAAGGTAAACTCACTCTTCCCTTCCGTTCAAATTGTAACTAACTGCATGCTTTTCCTAGTACATGAGATGGTTGACTGAAACTTGGATAGCGAAACATCTAATGAGATCCATGTGGTGCAATTCCTTGGCCATCTTGATCCAAAGAGTTGATTATTCCCTTCTTTAGATGGACTTGGAGTCCTATAAACAACCTAGATGGCCAATTGAGGAAAAGTGGGCAAGTAGGCAATATACTTAACACTTCCCCTCATGTCATTAGCCATAAGACGTGGATTCAAAGAGGGTCCCATTTTTTTTTTTTAATATTGCAATAGCCAAGCAAAGGTGGCTATTGCAATATTCCTCCAATACCATGTTAAGTTTCATACAACAACTAGTTCATATAAAAGTTTAAGCTCCTAAGAAAAGGTGGGTGATATAATAACAATCAGAAAACAGTTTTTGTCCCTGATTATTTCAGAGAGCTGCTCCCCATCCTCATGCTTGCATAGCAGGGTGAAAGGACCCATTTATATTAATCTTCAAGTTCTAATTAAGTATTTTACGCATGGTTGTAGGATCGATGAGGCCAATTAGAAAGGGGTAAGTAGATGGTTTTAAACTTCTCTTTGGCCAAAACTGATTTTATATATGTAAGCATAAATTAAATAAGTTTTGCATTAATTAAGGCATAAATCAACTACTCTCACTAAGGACAAGGTGGCTGTAAAGGTAAACTCACTCTTCCTTTCAGTTCAAATTACAACCAACTGCGTCATTTTTCCTAGAACATGGATAGCGAAACATCTAATGAGATCCATGTGATGCAATTCTTTAGCACACCATTTCTTTTGAGCAACTAGTTATTCATGCATACATCTATCACCACCCATATATATATATCATCAGTGAGAATTTTGTATGCAGATGTCGATGAATGCTCACTACCAAACTCTTGCAATGGCATGTGTCAAAATTTTCCTGAGGCTATAGATGCACATCACCTAAGCAACACAATCTTCTTTTGGGTAAGTCATAGCCAACAGAATCCCCATCAATGCAATTACAGTTAACCAAATGCAAAGTGTTTTCATGACAACAATGAATTGATGTAGGAATTGCCATTGGAATTGGTTGTGGCCTTGGCTCCATAATTATTGCATTGAGTACAATTGTACTTGCCAATAAGTGGAAGAAAGGCATCCAGAAAAGAATAAGAAGAGCATACTTCAAGAAAAATCAAGGGCTGCTATTGGAGCAACTAATTTCAGATGAAAATGCTACAAATAAAACAAAGATATTCTCCTTAGAGGAACTAGAGGAGGCGACCAACAACTTCGATGCTACTCGTGTTCTTGGTTGTGGAGGACATGGCACAGTTTACAAAGGAATACTATCTGATCAGCATGTGGTGGCCATTAAAAAATCAAAAATTGTGGAGCAAGTTGAGATAGATCAGTTTATCAACGAGGTTGTTATCTTGTCTCAGATCATCCACCGCAATGTGGTGAAGTTATTTGGGTGTTGTCTTGAATCTGAGGTGCCCTTATTGGTCTACGAGTTCATCTCTAATGGCACACTATACGACCTTCTTCACACCGATGTTAGCATTAAATGCTTGCTGTCATGGGATGATCGCATTAGGATTGCGAGAGAAGCGGCGGGGCACTTGCTTACCTACATTCATTTCTTTGCAATACCAATATTCCACAGAGATGTGAAATCTTCAAACATACTCTTAGATGGCAGCTTCACCACAAAGGTTTCCGACTTTGGTGCTTCAAGATCTATTTCACTCGATGAGAGTCGTGTGGTGACTATTGTCCAAGGCACATTTGGTTACTTAGACCCAGAGTATTACTATACTGGCCAACTAACTGAGAAGAGTGATGTATATAGTTTTGGAGTGATACTTGTGGAACTTTTGACAAGAAAGAAGCCAATTTTTATAAATGATCTAGGTGCAAAACAAAGCTTGTCTCGTTACTTCATTGAAGGACTTCAAGAGGGAGTTGTCATGGAAATAATGGATTCTCAGGTTATGGAAGAGGCAAATCAGGAAGAGATAGATGATATTGCCTCACTTGCACAAGCATGCTTGAGGGTCAAAGGAGGAGAAAGACCTACTATGAAAGAAGTAGAGACGAGGTTGCAGGTCCTGAGAACTAAGAGGCTAAGAAAGTTCCAATTGATCCAAGGAAACGATGGAGAGATAGAGAATTTGACATGCCCAAAGGGTAGTAACTCCCATGCACAGATCAATTATATCAGTATTGCTGGTTTAACATCCGAAGGCATCTCTAGGTGCTACACTCTGGAGCAAGAATTATCATCCTCTGTCACTTTGCCCCGCTAACTATATATGTGCAAAAACACAATTAAGTGCTTCCTGTGATATATCTGTATATTTCTTTGAAGAGTTATGATAAGTACTTACCATCAGATGAGACTGTATGTAATTGCACCTCGTATATATTTGCAGAATGCATCATCTGTAGAGCATGTCACATGGATACTTTTAGTATCTATTAGTAATATGCATTAAGGTACAATCTAATATACATCTTGTATTTAAACTATTTAAACTATTGTGGTGCATTTCAACAAGTCGAGTAATAATTTTGTACCTCCCATTTCCGATGGGTTACTCCATAGAGATATACTTGGCTGTATTGTTACATAGAAATAACAAGATTAATGATTTAAAAGTCGAAACTTACAAGTACTAGGCAAACCAATATCCCAATATCAGGGAAGAATGAACTCTTCCGTAACATGTTTTTGCATTACAAGTATGAACGGAACAGTTCACTTCTTTTCATTCACAGAATCCTAAACTGCAGAGCCACTTTTTTTTTTGGTGGTTTGCAAACTGCAGAACCACATTTGCAAAATCTGTCATGCAAGATCACAATCAGTAGCACATAGTTTGCCCAAAGGTGATAACTCCACACTCAGATATCTGGTCAATTTAACATTATATTAACCACGATTTACACAAATTCATAAATTTTAGGAGCGATCTTCCCAGTCCATAACGAAAAAAATCCCAAATTAGCTCGTCACATTTTAGATTTCACCGCGTGACTCGTCTACTTTCAGAATATCTTGTTCCAACCTAGCTATGCACATATAAATATAGGCCATTATTACTACATCAAGCAAAACATGGAGATTGTCATTTGTAACGGGAGCGTACTAACTCGAATAGACAACCGGAGCCGAGCACAGATTGTCATCAAGCAAAACATGGAGATTGTCATTTGTCAGGTGCCTGCCGGGTGCAAGGGGGGAGGAGGTCCTGAGCCCGAGGTGGACCTGTCCGCTCCGCCCCTCCCTGATCACTCTTTCGACACTTCGGCCACCGGCTGACGAAGTGCGGCGCTGGGGCTTCCGGCGGAGGACGCGCACCGCGAAGGCTGAGGTCAGGAATTGTGGGCTTGCGGCTTTCTAGTTTGATTTTGATGACTTGATGTGGTTATCAGATCAGTACATCACAAACACCATTTTATACTAGATGAATGTAGATGCCATTTTACTATTACCAATGAAGAGGGTGATATGTTATCGTCACCTAGTCCGCATCTTGTTAGGACATAATACAAATATTAAAGTCTGAAGTTTTCCCGGTCGCTCGGCGCCTCCATGTCACTTTCGGGGCGATGTGGACGCGTGTCCTCGCGCTGCGTCGCCCACACGGATGCTCACGTGGCTCAGCCGCTTGTCTAGCTCAAGTATTTTGCCGCGGTCAGTTTTCACGTACGAGCGTGCAGCACAGCGGTGAAGTCGCTCGCGTGCAACCCGGCCACCCACGTTTGAGTCATCCCCGCACTCCCCCGGCTTTATTTTTAGCTGGTCGACGTGTGCCGGCCTCGGTTGCCTGGGCCACATGTCCTTTTGTTTTTTGGTCGACGCGATCGCACATGTCCGTCGTCGATGTCCCATCACCGGTCATGGCCTGCGCCCCACCGAAGGCCTCAACCTCCAGCTGTCCCGATCGCTTCTAGAGCCCTCTTATTTCGATCCAGCGCTGCCTCGCTGTCGACGATCGGGATCGTCAACCGCAAGAAAAGAGGTAGGGTCAGAGAGTTTATGGGACCTGAGCTGCGTTTTGCTCGAACGAAGGAAGAAAACCGATCGCGATGATGGTGAACCGGCGACAACGAGCATGAGACAAGAGTTTATCTTGGTTCGAGCCCCGTGAAGGTAATAGCTCTACTCCGATGCGCCTTGCGGTGGTGATTCTTGTTATTTGGGTGTACAGAGCAGTGTTTACAACTCAAGACAGTAATGGTGATTCCTAGCTTGAGCTGCTGTGTGTGCTATGTTGTCTTCTTGTTCTCTCCCCTGGAGCTCATGCGTCCTTGGTCTTTATACTTCCTCTGTCCGTAACGGCCGGGAGCGATCCTTGGGAAGGGGCCTTCGTGCACCTTGAGGACGCCAGACAAGCGCCCGAACTTGCGCGCTCTTAGTCATCCCCACGACCCGCTCTCTGAAGCTGTCGGTCAAATGCTAGATCCGAAATCCTAGGGCGGACGGGGCTTGAGACGAGACCCCGCCGAGCTCGAGGTCGTCTTGGTCGAGCTTCGAACACGCCAAGCCTTCGAGGTCAGCGCCCATCTTGCGCACCAGTCGCGGTCGGGGCCTTCCGAGCTTGGGGATCCGTTGACCGCACGCCGGCCGGTCAAGGAGTTCACAGCCCTCGTCAGCCAGCCCCCGAGGCTCTAGGTCGGAGGGAACCCTCAAGACGACCTCGAGCCTTATTCTTGGGACGGAAAAAACCTTCGTAGGTCTTGACTCCTTGGTCGAGGTCGGGCGGAGACCGCAAGGCAAGTCCCTTGGCCTCGACACCTGGCGACCTTCGGACTTCTCGATGTTGGTACGGATGTGAACGATTGGTGGGCACCTGGCGGCGTCTCGACTTCGTAGCCCAAGCCTTAATCGCACCCGTCAAATCGCGGTTGGCACGCCTTTTGAGGCGCCGTGGACCGGACTTTGCGGTTTATAAACCCAGCGCTACAGCGTTCGTCGAAAAGCTCTTGCTCTTGCGCCCTTCGCCTTCCAAGCCTTCTCGCCCGAGCAAGGTCCTCCTTTCCCCCCCAGACCAAACCAGCTTCAACCGCCATGGCCAAGTTAGGAAGGAGCACACTGTCGCACTCGAGGATGAAGGAGCTCGAGTCCCTGGGGCTTCTAGACCCGTTTACATGGCAGCTGCTGGGCAACGAGATCGAGCCACACCCCAAGGACGACGAGATTGTCTGCACCGAGCACTATGCCCTCTTTGGCTTGCGGACCCCGGAGAGTGAGTTCATCGCGAAGGTCCTCTCCAGCTGCGACATCGAGCTCATCAACCTGGTGCCGAACTCCATTCTTCTCCTCACCATCTTTTCCCATCTATGCGAGGGATTCCTAGGGATCCTCCCGACTCCCTCGCTCTTCTTTCGGTACTTCAGTCTCTTCCGCTCCGGGAAGGACCCCGTGGTCGGATGCCTCTACTTCCGGCAGTGGGTCGGGCTCAAATGGGCCTTCCCTAAGTTCCAGCCCCGGGATTCCCTCGGCCGAGTGGAGAAGCGCCGGTTCTACTCAAGAGGGCGAGGCCGAGACGCCGTGTCTGAAGGACCCCATCGCCAACCGCAAGAAGGAGACTCCAGAGTCGGACGACCTCGAGGTCGACAAGGAGGCCATCGCCCTCATCCATATTTGCGCCATGCGCGGTCTCAACGGGCAGGCGATCGCCAACGATTTCCTGCGGAACCGTGTGTCCCCTCTCAGGTGGAGGGAGCACCCGTTCTTCGAGATCCAGGGGTCCGATGATGCCACCCGCGAGGGCACGTCTAGTAAGTCTTCTTGTCCCAAGGTCTGGCTCGTGTACACCCTCCGACCTTCTCTTGACAGCCGCTTGTCCTGCAGTGCCGAAAGAATCCTGGGTCGCCGCCAGGATGGTCGAGATGTTTGGGAAGGTGGCGCACGAGTACGTCATCGGCAACCCCGTCCCGAAGAATGTACTCCGTCGAAAGGACGAGGTAAGTCTCCGACCAAGCGCTTGAGTCTTTTGCTGCGAGCCCTTCTGAGCCGCTCGCTCGTAGGCCCACCAGAGTTCTTGGACACGGCCAGAGGATGCTCCGTACTGGCGGGCGGAGCAAGAAAGGGAAGAAGCGACCTCCACCGCCGGATCAAGCGGGAGGCGAAGAAACGCCACGTCGAGTGGGGGGACCGTGCCACAGTAAGGGCCCTTCTAGCCGAGCCCCCGAGCTCGTGTTTTTCATGCCTTGCCGTCTGACGAGTCTTCCCTTACGCAGCAGCAGAGCGCGGCCTTGCCGCCAGTCTTGGGCACTCCGGCCCAGTCCATGAGCAGGACCCTCGCCCAGGCGGGCGATCTGAGCCGGCTCGGACCCCGAGGTCTCGAGTCATGAGGACGCCAGCATAGCGCAGCCCCCTCAACATCGGGCAACAAGACCTTCGACGACCCTCGGCGAGGAGGAGATCGTGACCTGTAGGCCCGGCATCTGGGTCTCATGCCGCCACTTCAGATCTTCGGCTTAGAGTATGCTTTTGATCGCGGACCTCGGCGCCCGAGCTCGAAACTTGCCCGTTTTGACGATGGCTGTTGTCCAGGGCGAGTCCGAGTCCGAGGAGGAGAACACCTTCGAGCTGGTACCGCGCCGCGATCGTCGTGGGACACGCACTTCCTCGGGCCAGCCCTTGGTCGGTGAGTTCTACCAAGGGCTCGACGACTCGTCCGAAGAAAACGAGCCCGCGGTCAGCACGGACTACAACACGGGCGAGGCCCACGACACAGATGCTGTCGACGGGCTTCCCGAAGCCCCCGTGAGGGAGGATACTCAGGGCCTTGAGGCCACGATTGAAGTGGCCTCCAAGACCCCACCAGCCACGATCGCCCCGGGCGTTGAGGCCGCGACCCCGCCGGTCACCGGGGGTGATCGAGTCACGGAAGCTCCGCAGACCTTCCCAGCCGCGACTGTGCCGAGCGCTGAGGTCGCGGCACCCCAGGCCACGGAGGTCGAGAATGCCGAGGCGGATCCGGCTGCCATCCCCATGGCGCCGGAGACGAGCGGGACCCCGACCTTGGAGATCGGGGCTGGCACTGCCGCTATGTCCTCCCCCGTCGGCGGCCTTAACCCACTGAAGGAGGCAGCGGATAACCAAGCGCCCCCGGGGCGGGGACTCAGAGTCCCGGCCCAAGTGCGCCATCGGTGGCCGTGGTCGATCCCGGCACCGGCATGGCGGTTGACGAGGAGGAGATCTCTCGCGATCGTATTGACGACCGTGAGGACTTCACCCGCGCACGCCTGGAGGGGCGACTCCGCGAGGTAAGGGTCCTCCCGCCGACTTCGTAGCTCGCAGTTTGACCTCCTTGTCCCTCTCATTTTTGGGCCACCCTTTTCATCGTGAAGGTGATCGACCATGCCTCTCGAGGGCTACAAGGCCTCCGAGAGTATCTTCTTTGTCTTGAGGGTCTCCTCGGCCTTGAGAGGCGCTGGAGGTTGAGTCGGCCAAGCTCGTCCAGACCATTGAGGTCGGCGAGGAGCTCGGCGAAGGCCCAAGAGCTCGATGATCTATGCCGGACGATGAGGGCGCAGGAGATAGTCCACGCGAAGAGCTCGGCGGACCAGGGCCTCGAGAACGTGACTTGTTTTAAGGCCGTGGAGCGGCGGCGCCGCGTTCACCCACAGCCGAGGCCGAGGCGGGCCAAGATCAGCTCGAGAAGGCTTCATGGGGCGTCGACTCGAGCTCAAGGCCAAGATACTCCAGCTCGAGGAGGAACTTGGGAGCGTCAACAAGACGCTTGAAACCGAAAGCGAGCCAAGGTCAAGGACTTGGAGAGGGCATGCATGAGCGAGCACACTCCACGACAAGGCGTCCCAGAGCTCGAGGCCAAAATCCTCGAGCTTGAGGAAGCTCGATCGTGCCACCAAGGCGCTCGAGACGAGCAGCTAAGGTCGAGGCGGAGAAGGCTCCGTGAAGTTGCCTCTTGGGCCCGGGACCAAGGTCCCCTGCTCGAAGAAGCTCGAGCGCGTCGATAAGCAGAAGAGTGCCTGGCCCGGCTTGAAGGCGAACTACGCCGAGCCGTGGATGCTTCCACAAGCCCTCCACCTCGAGGTGAGATCGCAACCACGAAGGCAAAAGTGGCCCACTCGGCGCAGAAAAGCTTGCCCGCGAGATGGCCGACACAGAAGAAACATCAAAAAGCAAGGAATGTACTAACGAAGTGGTTTGTTTTGGTGTACAAAAAAACCTCGTCCTGTTGTAAATCCGTAGCTTGGGGATACTTGAAGTCTTTCTTGCTTTGCTTGCTAGCCGTTCCGTGCTTTCTAGGTCGTCTTGCCGATAGGGTAGCCTTACCCGGCCCGTTGGGCCCGAGGTCGAGCGACGTGCCTCGGGCACAAGACTTAAATATGGATAAGAGGCCACGACACGCAAAGTGGAGGAACAATTAGCAAAAGGTAGAAGGGCGCAAGCGGACATCGTTAAGTAGGTTAGTGCTCGAGCGGCTCTCGCGACCATGCATATCGCTCGGCAGCTAAAGCGGCGAGGTTCTCGGCTTCGAGCAGACGCACAGGAAGAGCTAGATTGCGAAGAGGTTAAACTACGTTTAGCTCGTCACTGGGGTGATCGTCAAACTGCGTCACTTAGACTAGGAGCAAATGTGCTTGCGCACGAAGGTCGTGTTCGAAAAAAACAAACGAGGAACCGTCGAAAAAGAAATAGCAGCAACATAAGTGGAAGCAGACATAAAAAAGGGCAAAAATGAAAGACCAGCTTTATTGAAATGTGAGGCATAGAGTTTACACATAAAACTTCCGAAGCTGATCTATATTCCACGAGCTAGAGAGCTCTCGCCGCCGGGCATCGCTAGCCAGTAAGCCCGTCGATCTGTTGAAACAACTCTATAGGGGCCCTCCACATGGGATAACTTGTTGGTCTTTGGGCGAGCTCTGAATCCGCCTCAGGGCTAGGTCCCCAACAAGGAGCTTCCTAGGTCGTACCGACCGAGACGCATGTCTGCGAAGAGCTTGCAGGTAGTGCGTTGATCGTAGCAGTGCACGGCATCTTACTTCTTCTGCGAGGTGAGGTCGAGACCGTTCGTGCTCGAGGTCGACTTGGTCGACCAAGTGACCTGGCGAGCCAGCGTGACCTCGGGAGGCGGGGCGGCCGGATGCGAACACGAGCCGGAAGGGTGTGGACCACGTGGCTCGGCTTGTTGTGGTACGAATAGACCATAGGGCGGTGGGAAGTTCGTCCACCCAGGCCTTGCCGTATCGATCGAGCTCCTCTGCTACTCGTTTCTTGGCGCCTCGACGATTTGCGGTTGGCGCGTTCCTTGCTCCGTTGCTCGGGGTGAGCCACCGGCGAAGCGATTTTGATGCCGAGTTCCTCGCAAAACTCTGGAACAACTTCATTAAACCGAAAACCGTTGTCGGTGATAATTTTGCATGGAACCCGTGCACGGTGACCACGAACAAGCGGAAGAAACGAATCGCCGCCTGGCGGTTATGGTCGAGACCGGTTCAACCTCTATCCACTTGGTGAAGGTGTCGACGGCGACGACGTAAACTTCTTCCCCGGTTGCTTGAGGAAAAGGACCGAGGATGTCCATTTCTGGTCGAGAAGGGCCACGCGGCGGATGGTCCGGAGCGCGAGGCGGGTTGATCGACTTCGGCGTGGAATTGGCGAGCTCGGTAGGTGCGGACGATATCACGAGCATCTGAAGCGCCGAGGGCCAATAGTACCCCATGCGGAAGGCCTTTCCCACCATTGTCTGTCTGAAGAGTCGCGCCACAGAGGCTGAGTGAATGTCATGCAATGAGTACTTACCCTCCTCCGTGGAGATGCACCGCGTCGGGATCTGGGAAACATTGCGTCTGTAAAGCTCTCCTTGACAAGCGTGTCTGAGACTCGCCCGGCAGCTGATCTGCTCTCCTCTCGGCGGTCGGGTGGCGAATCGCCCAGTAAGGAAATTGTGGATGGACTCGGCCAGGAGGGTACCTTCGACCATGGCGGCGCGACCTCTTGGTCGGAGATTGACGGACGCCAGGCGTCTCGAGGATGGCGTCGGGTGGGGCGTCGTCGTCGGAGGAGCCGAGCTTGGAGAGGAAGTCCGCGCTGGAGTTGTCCTTCCTGGGGATGTGCTTGAGCTCCAAGTTCTGGAACCACTTCTCCATCTTGCGTGCCTCGGTGAGGTACTTTGCCATCGAGTCCCCCGAGTACTGGTAGTCCTTGTTGAACTGGTTGATGACGAGCTGGGAGTCGCCCTTCACGACCAGACGGCGTACGCCCAAGGCCTTGCAAGCTCGTAAGCCGGCCAAGAGGGCTTCGTACTCTGCCACATTGTTGGTCGTTGAGAAGCCAAAAGCGAATTACGTACCTCGGCTTATCGCTTGCGGTGAGGATAAGGATCCCACCCGGCGCTTGAAGGACCTCGGCCGTCGAAGAACATGACCGGGGCTTTTCCTCTTGACTGAAGCTCGGGGAGGCGACTCTGACGTCTGCTCGACCACGAAGTCGGCGAGCACTTGCGACTTTATGGTCGTGCGTGCCACGACCTGGACGTCGAACGCCGCTAGTTCCATGGACCACTTGGCGATTCACCCGCCGCCCTCCGGGTTCCTTAGGATGTCCCCGAGCGGGAAGTTGCTCGGGACGACCACGGAATGCGCCTGGAAATAGTGCCGGAGCTTGCGCGAAGCCATGAGGAGAGCATATAACAGCTTCTGTACCTACGGGTAGCGCTCCTTCGGGCCGTGCAAGACCTTGCTGACATAATAAATGGGGTGCTGCTGAGGCCCCCGTTCCGCCACCAGGACGGCACTAACAGCATGGGGGGTGGCCGCGAGATATAGCAGTAACTTCTCACCAGGTTGTGGCGTTGTAAGGAGGGGTGGGGACGACAGGTACGTCTTCAGGTCGTCGAAGGATCGTTGGGCCTCTGGAGTCCACTCGAAGCCCTCGTGCTTGTGCAAGGTTTGGAAGAATGGGAGCCCGCTCATGAGCCTCGAGATGAACCTCTCGAGGCGGCCATGCGGCGGTGAGGCTTTGCACTGCTGATCGAGGTCGGGGTGCCATCTTTTCGATCGCCTCGATCTTCTCCGGGTTTGGACCAACCCTCGAGCCCCCGATCATGTAGCCGAGCACCTTACCGGACGCCGCGCCGAACACGCACTTCTCGGGGTTGAGCTTGATCTTGTGCCTGTTCAGGTTGGCGAAGGTCTCCTCGAGGTCGCGAACGTGGTCGCCCTCGGCGGGGCTTTTAACGATGATGTCGTCCACGTAGACCTCAAGGTTCCGCCCGATCTGGGGCTCGAAAGTCTTGGTCATCGACGGTTTTGAAAAGTGCCCCGCATTGCGCAAACCAAATGACATGGTCGTATAGCAATAGGTGCCAAACGGCGTGATGAAGGAAGTCTTGCTCTCGTCGTCGACCGCCCGACTTGATCTGGTGGTATCGATAAGCATCCAAGAAGCTCGGCATCTTGGCATTGGCGGTGGAGTCCACGATTTGGTCGATCTTGTGAAGCGGAAATTGTCCTTCGGGCAAGCCGAGTTCAACCCCGTATGGTCGACGCACATTCTCCACTTTCCTCCCTTCTTCTGCACGATGACCGGGTTGGCCAGCCACTCGGAGTAGTTAACCTCACGAATGAAGCCGGCCTTCAAGAGCTTGTCAAGGTTCTCCTTGATGATTGCGACTTTCTCCGGGGAGAAGCGACGCAGCTTTTGGCGCACGGGTCGGGAGCCGGATCCCACCTGCAGCTTGTGCTCAATCACCTCCCTCGGGACGCCGGGCATATCCGCGGGCTCCCAAGCGAATATACCCTTGTTGGCGCGAAGGAAGGTGACGAGCTCGAGTTCCTATTTGGAACTCGGCTCGCCGGAGCGATGGGCCTTTTTGGTCGGGTCGCTCTCGTCGAGCGGCACGGCCTTCGTTGCCCCACTGGGCTGGATTGCCGCCTTCTGGCGGGCGTTCTTCGTCGTCGCCTCCGGACCACGCTGGGGCAGCATGCCAGCGAGAGCCAAGGCCTTGGTCTCGCAGCCATGTGCCGCTTGTAGGTCGCCTCGCACGGTGATGACACCGTTGGGACCAGGCAGCTTCATGCACCGATGGCCATAATGGTTGGCTGCCATGAACTTGACCAAAGGGCCGCCCGAGGATGGCGTTATGCGGAGGTCACCCTCGACCACCTCGAAGGTGACCAACTCGGTCGCGAAGTTGTCGAGCGCCCGAAGGTGGCGGGTAAGACGACACGCCCCAAGGGGTGGTCGAGCTCGAGGACTATCGAAGAATGGTATGGTGATGCTCTTGACCTTCGACCGGGGAATCTGCATCCGGTCGAGTGCTCCTGCCTGCAGCAAGTTAAGAGAGCTGCCGCCATTGACCATGACGCGACCGACCGTGGTGTTGCTAATGGTCGGGGTCACGACCAAGGCGGTCTTCAGGTCTTGGGCCATACCTGGGAGAGCGTCCTCTGGAGAGAAGGTGATGGTGGCCCCATCCCACTTGCGAGTCGCTCGACGGGCTTCCCAATGGCGACACGGTAGATGGTCCGTCTGGCGGCCTTGACCTCGCGCTGATGCGGTAGGCGATGAGCCACCGAAGATGACGTCGATCCGGCGCTTCGCCTTCTTTGGAACTCGGTCGAGGTCGTCGTGCTCGTAGCGCATTCACCCGGTCGGTGGGTCGTCATCCTTCGGGAGCATGGGCATCTCACCCGCCCATCGTAGAAGGCGTCTAGCTTATACGCCAAGCCTGCAGTCCGCGGTCATGGCCGACCGCCCTGTGGAATAGGCAGAACTTTGATTTGTCGTACCCAGCGTCCTTCCGCCCCCACGGCCGAGCATCATCCGTCGGGGCGGCACATTGGTCCTCTCTTTGAAATTGGTTCTTCGCTGGTGTGGTCGGGGCCGACCTTGGCGAGCTTAGAGTTCCCCGAGCTTGGCCGGGACCTCGAGGACCTCGCGGCCAGCCATCCGCCGAGACGATCACCGCGGTAGCCCTCGCCACCTCTTCGATCGCTTCGCTTCTTGGTGGTGGCGCCTTGATCGGCGCCCACAGGTTGGACCGGCCGGCCTCTGTTTGGTTCGCACCAAGCTTACCTTGGTCGTAGTCGCGTTCAGCGGACGGCATCGTCGCGTCCGCATCTGCGCTCCGCCATGCGGAAAAAGTTTGTTGACGCCGAGCCTCGAGGTGATCTCCGGGTCTTCGGTGAGGCGTCGATCACGGACCCGAACTTGAAGGCCTTGATGGCGGCCTCGTCGAAATGCTCGGGATCGAGTTCCTTGTGCGGATGAATCGCCGCACAAAGTCGCCATGATGGCTCGTTCTTCCCTGGATGACACGATCCGGTCTTTCTCCTGCCGTGCTCGTAACAACTCGGAAGTTGGAGCGAAGGCGTTCGATCTGGCGCCACGACACGAAGGAGCGAGCCGATTAAAAAGCGGTCCTAGCGGCCCGTCGGAATGGTCGGAGGTAGTTTGCCATTACGAGCTCGTCCCCTCCGCCGGATAGCGGTCGAATAGATGGACGAGAACTCGTCGGGGTTCTTAGTCCCGTCGGCGCTTCGATCAGTAGCGGGCTTAAACGGGCCGCCCGCCGCGCGACGAAGGCCGTCGAGTCGCCATGCACCCGTAGGTCGGGCAGTGCACGCCGGTCGTGGTCATTGCCGACAAGATCCTCTTTGCTACCAGATTCGGTCGAGGTGCCCGTGGCCGACCTCGGCGGAACGACCATGGTGCCGAGCACGGAATCACCGGTTGTAATCTGGCGGTCTGGACCTGCGGCGCTGGCGGAACGTCCGGAGAGGTCCGCAGACCTGCTTTGCCCGATCGACTTCGGGCGGCTCGGCTCGGGCTGGTCTGGTTGGCGCGGTGCCGTGGGGCGCCGTAGCGTCTGCGTCGAGCCTCGTCCGAGCTTTGTTGCTCGGGGCTAACTCTGCGAGGAGGTGTCCGACGCGGCTGATGGCACGACGTGTTATCATTACTTCTCTGGGAGTGGGTCCCCGAGTGTTGACTTCGATGCTGCGGAGGTGCCACCTCGGTCGCAGCCCGATCGAGTTCTTCGGCCAGGGCTCGGCCAAAGAGCTCCGACCTCGCCCTATCAGGGTTGGCCATGACCCGGCGATAAGCGAGGCGCTCCCGAGGGGGAGCTGGGGTGGCTCGAAGATGTCTTGGCCTTCTCCGGGCCTCCGCCGGAGAGTGTTATGGCTTGGTTGATGGCAACTGCACCATCCGTGGCGTCTTCCGGTTCTGCGGATCACGGTCATCCGCATCTCCTCGGCACCTTGACCGTCGCCACGAGCGTCTTTGCTCGGCGGCGGCGGTGGGCGTGAAACGAGGACACGCAGTCGAGTCCGTTCGAGGAAAATCCGTCGATGAAGGCGCCATGCTCACAGAGTCTTGGTGTCGTTCTGCGAAAAGCAAAACAATCGGGCCCCACGGTGGCGCCCGGTTGTCGACGATCGGGATCGTCAACCGCAAGAAAAGAGGTAGGGGTCAGAGAGTTTATGGGACCCGAGCTGCGTTTTGCTTGAACGAAGGAAGAAAACCGATCGCAGTGATGGTCGGAGCCAGGCGACAACGAGCACGAGACAAGAGTTTATACTGGTTCGAGCCCCTGTGAAGGTAATAGCTCTACTCCAGTCGCCTTGCGGCGGTGATTCTTGTTATTTGGGTGTACAGAGCAGTGTTTACAACTCAAGACAGTAATGGTGATTCCTAGCTCGAGCTGCTGTGTGTGCTATGTTGTCTTCTTGTTCTCTCCCCTGGAGCTCATGCGTCCTTGGTCTTTATACTTCCTCTGTCCGTAACGGCCGGGAGCGATCCTTGGGAAGGGGCCTTCGTGCACCTTGAGGACGCGCAGCAACTGCCCCCGAACTTGCCGCGCACTCTTAGTCATCCCCACGACCCGCTCTCTGGAAACTGTCAGTCAAATGCTAGATCCGAAATCCTAGGGCGGACCAGGGCTTCAGACGAGACCCCGCTCGAGGTCGAGGTCGTGCGGAGTCGAGCTCGGGCACGCCGCGCTCGAGGTCGAGCGCCCAGTCTTGCACCAGTGTGATCGGGGCCTTCCGAGCTTGGGGATCCGTTGACCGCACGCCGGCCGGTCAAGGAGTTCACAGCCCTCGTCACTCGCTTTCTCCGTCACCATCCAGTCCTCTCGTTCCTCGCTCTCGCGGGCACCGCCTACACTGGTCGCTTGCGGGGCCCTCAAGCTCTCCATGCCATGGAGTCCCTTCCTCCACCGTTGGAGCCATGCCCTTGCGACACGGCGAGATCGGGCCTCATTCGCCTCGCGGTGTCCTCGAGCTTGCTGCACCATGGAGTTGGGCTACGCCTTGCGGAGCCCTCTAGGTGGCTCTCACATCAATATTTTTGTTCTACATCATCTTATGATTTCTTTTTTCTATAATCATAACCTATGGTTGACGCCAACTATTATGGGTACACCGAAATTTGTAATCTTTTGGAGGCTCGTGCTGTTAAGATCCCAGTATCTTTCTACATGAACTATCCCTTTCATGTGGTTGATAGGTCTCAACCAATCTCATTATCTGCTGATCCAAGCTCCAATTCCGGAAAGGGGATGAGGTGCTCAAGGTGCAATTTTTCTTTGCCGAGGGCAGGGCGCTGATCCCTCTATCCCTTTCAAGTTCCTTTCTACATCACGTGATGATTTCTTTTCTTTCTCTGATCAAATAAATGTCAATATTTTCTTTCTGCATTAGCTGATGATTTCTTTTTTTCTCTGATCATAACCTATGGCTCACACCAACTATTATGGCTACACCGAGTCCATGTAATTCGGTACAATGTGACCCAACCACCATTAAAAAAACAAGATTAACGGCTATTCTTCGGACTTCAAATCGTGAGTTGTGAAAAAAGGGCCCTTCATGAAACATCGTGTGTATCACTGTCTTCACTTAAGTTCAGTAGTATGTGCATCTTTTTTTTCTTTTTTTAGCAAGATCTACATCGATACAATGCATTAAGAAGCTCTTCTTCCTTGGGTTTTTTTTGCAATCTCATTGAAGAAAGTTGGGATCCTCAGGCCATGGTAAGGCCGATATTTTCAGAAATTATCATCCGCCTCGACAAGATATACATCTGATTTGATCTTCATTCGAAGTATTTTAGAAGTGTGGATAAATCAATTGCAAGGATCGTTACTCTTGCTTTGGTCCTGGACATGCTTCCTTAAAGAGCTCTTTTACAATACACCAGAATGAATATGGGCCGTCCATTTCTTTAGATCCAACGGTTGAGATTAGTTTAGATCTGATTATACTACCATGTGTAGTATGGGTAGTATAACCCGTGGAGGGGTAGAATGGTAAAAATTTTCTAAACCGGCACCCAACCCTATATCTCGTGTCCAACTTTCCATATGAAGGAAGTAGACATTGATTAATTTTGTCGTGTCCAAATTGAATACGGAACCCATTGCGTGGCATGAAATTGATTACCTAACGACTCATACGTGCACAGTATTGCATGGAATCGACTGACTAGGAGATTGTGTATGGTGAAAAGTATTACAATCGTCAAAGTTCTAGTCGCCGGCCGCAAGTTTTTCTAGTCACAGCCTTCACGCCTCGGAGAGAAATAACGCCATGCATGCGCCGCCGAGCGCAATCACTTCTAGTCGCTCCAGCACTTTCCTGGTCGCAAGAACAACAGGCGCAAGAAACAAAAACGAGGAGGCCACAACGTCCAGCCCGTAGAATTATCTAGTCGCCAGGATCATTAACTTGCGGCCACCGGACTTGGAAATTATCTAGTCGATCGATTCTTGTCAGCAAGGACATGCATGCTGATGGAGTCGTCGAAAGGAACCGGGCCAGCCAGCGGCGTCGAGAGTAACGGGGAGGAGGATAGCAAGCAAATTTGAGCGGCGAGCCACCAGCAAAGGCATGAACTCCAACGGTAAGGCAGAAGGCTACGAAAAGAACCAGCGGCGGCGGCGCAAACAAACCAGACGAATCGGCAAGAAACCAGCAAAAAAACAATAGGAACTGGAAGAGATGACATTCAACGCGAAAAGCCGTTTATACCCTTGCAAATCTTCATATTTTTAAAGCCAAAAGACCAGAATGCCCTCGACAAATCAACGGTCAGATCTAATTTTTACTACCGCTATATACTACTAAGGTAGTGTACAGTAAAAATTCTCTCCTTAAAAGACCTGAAATGCTTACCGAGCCTATAGCCACACTAAGGCTCCTGTGCTACCAAGGTGGACATAAAAACAGGTAATGACTTTCAGTCAAATGACACTTATTCCACAAGAGAACATGACAATTCTGTCATTTAATCAGGTGCCAAATCCTGCAAGCGGCGTGTACAGAACAGGGACACATTCTGATTTTGGACTTATTACCCTCTTAGCAACTGAAGATGTAGTCGACCTTTAGGTAATATGCCCTTATAGCAACACTTTTTCCTTTGTTTGTCTGTGGTTTGTTGGTGAACATCCTCGCATGTTTGGCCTATACTTTCGAAAGCCTTTATAGTTGTTCTTTGTGATATACTCCAACGATAGTGCCACTGCATTTTCAGGTACAACAATCTTCCTTTTAAAGCATGTTGTTCGTTCTTCCTTACCAGTAAGTATGATTGTTGTTTTATGCATTGTACCTTGCTAATCCTTTTATCGTTGTAGTTATTAACTAAACACACATATAAGCCACCTTACTATCTGACACATTCTTGCTATTTATCACGTATGCGACCTTAATAATCTGCAATGTGTTCAAACACACTCTGAACATAAAGCTTCTGTAACATCCGTGCTATATTATGTTTGTATCTAGCATATTCCTGTTGTTTATCAGGTATGGGACCTTAAAACTCTGCAGTGTGTTCAAAAACTCTCTGAGCATAGAGCTTCTGTAACATCTGTGCTTTGTTGGGATAAAAAATTACTATCTTGCTCTCTGAACAAGCCCATAAAGGTCTGGGTTGCTTCAAAGTCTAGGAGCCTTCTACTGATATATACCCATGCTGAGGAGCGTGTAAATTCTGCACTCGTGCTTTCTCTGGAGCAATAGTTGTATCATTGTTATTTGCTCAAAACTTAATTGAAATTTGTACAGTTAATTTAGTGCTTCCTCACTAATATTGTTGTCTCCTATTATAGCTGGATTATTTGTGAGGAATATTTTTCCTATTGCCTTCACTGACTACACAAGAAAGAGCAGAAGGGAGTATTGTATTCAGGTTTGTCTAATTACTCCTAAATGTGCATACCGATTACTGGGGCCATTTGCATACAATCCTGCCCCTAAGTGTGTTTTTGTTTTGTTGATGCTTATGGTATTTGCTATGTTAATAGAAGTTGTGGCCACACGAATGTGTAGTCTGATTTCCAGCACCTTATAGAGGAGCATTTGATGAGTACGTCATGTACTATATATTCCTTGACCAGTTGATGGATATCATGGCAAGTAGGCAAACTGGATGATGCCGTTCTTTTCTGAATTAGTGCTTCTTCAATGCGGAAAAATGATTTGTATTGAGCGTGTACAGCCCTGGCTCCTGCTTATTGACGTTCAGTTTTTCTTTACTAACATAGTCCGTTTAGTTATAGGAATAATTGGATATTTGCCACTCCTCAATTTGGAAACCAAATTGAGGAGTGGCAAATATCCAAGTGACCCTTAGTTATATGGATGGTATGCCATTCTATTAACTAATATACCTGATCCCATCTTGGTCAACCAATCTTAATGTGCGTACCACATGAACTCCTTCTATTGGCAACACAAGTGTATTTGATATATAGTATTACTTGACTTTACAAAAATAGTTGTTTGCACATAATTAAGTACACAACTACAATTTGCACAACTTATTATTATTGACTACTTATATTTTTCAATAATACCATATCTGAATAGTATATGGTAACTAGCGCGGCGTGCCGCCGCGTTTCCGCATCTAGTATATACAATAGTCTGTCCCTTTATATTGTCTTTAACGATTTCAATACACCACGGCAACATTTCCAGCAGTTTATCTCTAAAATGATTTTTCTAATTATTTTATATTATTTTCATCATATTTTCTCCCTCACACTCCATCATTATTTGTATTGGTTTTTATGATATGGTTGTCTATTGTATAAGAGATAACACACTCTCTTTTCTCATCTTCTCTCTCTTTTATATAGGATTTTGTTGACATGGTATAACTAAAAGATAATTGAAACGGTACTATCGAAGATGCCCCTGCTAGGCCATCAAGACGAGCACACGCGGTTGCGTTTCTCAACAGCTTAGCCTTGATTGGGTTTAGGCCAACAAAGTCCTGTTTAGGAACTTGAAAATGACCTAAAAAAGTTTGTGTCTCTTTTGCTAACTTAGGATGCAAATTTGAACTTAAGAATGTGAGTCAAGGTCGTCTTGAGCTCATGGAACATGCCCTCAAACTTCGTGAAATTTGCTCGTAATGTCAAAGCATTGCGGGAACAAGTAGCACAAGCTGCACAACATCAACATGCATGACATGGGGCCTCGGAAGAGAGTTGAGGAGGTGGGGACTTACGCAGTAGTATTTGGTAAGATTAAATCAAGGCAACGACTGCTGTGCAATCAGCCCTCCCGTGTAATCACCGTGCAATCCAACTAAGAAAAGTTTCAAAAAATTCTGAAAAAAATCACGGATATACATCTCATCTTACCCCATCTACATATAAATTTTCATGATCAAATTCGTCCTATGCTAGAAGTTACGAAATTTTTTTTTTTTTGACAAACTTGAATAGTTCAAATGCACCCCAAATTTGTATCTGATACCACATGATATTCTATAAATTTACTTGTCCAGACAAGCACTATATGCTGCTGCATTTTTACATAGCATTAGCTTAAAAATGAATAATGACTTAACAGTTAGAACAAAGAGGTAGTAAGCAACACAATCAGGACAAAAGGATGGAATTCTTCCATTGGATGTCTTTGCATAAAAAGTACGAATTACACAGTTGACATCTTTCATTTACAAAATCCTACACTTGCAGTATTGCATAGAGAAATGCAGAACTGAATTTCCAAATTTGTAAATACGATTTCCACGCTGCATACAGCACTGCTGCACAGTAGAGTAACATGACACGCAATCAGTGCACACAGTTTACTCCGGGTGACAACTCCACACTTAGATGGCCTCTAATCAATTTAGCATTACCACAACCCTGATTTACACAAGTTCATAAATCTTAGGATCGCCTATCCCAATCTATACCCAAAATTTGAAATTACCTTGTCACATTTTAGACTGCATCCATTTTGAAATATATTGTGCGAGCACGTGGGTCAGTGTCTAACTTTAGAGAATTTCGTTCTAACCAAGCTACATATGAGCTATTTACTACACCAAGCAGTACATTGAGATTGCCAAGCGTACCAGTTCCAGCAGACAGCCGGAGCAGAGCTCACGGGGTCGCGTCGGCATCGAACGCGCCCGCCCCTTCCCCTAATTCTTTGGACACTGCGGCTGCCGGCTGACGGCGAAGTGCGGCGCGCGGTGGCGACTGGCGAGGGTGAGGCGCTGCGGCTGCCGGCGGAGGATGCGCAACACGAGCATCGGCTCTTGTGAAACTGAAACTGACGGATAGTAATGGGCTTGCGATTTATCTCGAGTAGGTTCGGGAGACATGGACAAACTGCCTTTTTACTTGAGCTCTTATAGGGCACATTAAATTTAATATTGACCGTTTATTCTTTTTATCTAGTAAATTAGATTAGCTAGTATTTATTTATAATTCCTTCAGTAGTATAGTAGTAGAAATATTTTTGACAAATCAATTGTTAGATTTCATTTTTACTGCCTACTAGTCCCTCCGGTTCACAAAAACTTGTCGGTTTGAGATATGACCCGTCATTTTTTTTGAAACTTTAGCTATAGATATCTTTTTAAATATTTAGATTGGATGCATAAAAATTATATGTGTAGATTTGTCTTGAAACATACTTTTGTAACATTATAATTTCATTGGATTTTTCAAATATATTAAAATAGAAATTAGTGGTCAAAATTGAGTTTTAAAGACCGCGTTGATATCCAAAACGATAACTATTTATGAAGGGAGTATATACTACCGGTACAATGTACCATAAAATTTCTCTATTATTACTTACCTATACCAAAAGCTTTATTGGTACAAATTAAGTTCTGCTTCTACTCTCCGTCTTCTATAATCAACAGATATATAGACCTCATTCTAAGTTTTTGCCTCCATCGTACTGCCCAAGGACTTGCATGGACAACTGAAGTCCCAACGAATTAAGACGATATCCAAGATACACGTACGAAAGCAAAACTACGCGTAGAGGAAAAGAAGTACTAGTATGGAAAGAGTCCCGGTCTGTAGGAGACCATCAACGTATATCTTTGCTCGTGCAAGGGTGGGAACAGGCTAGTAGCTGCATAATTCAGGAGGCGCTTGCCTCTGCACGACTGCATCGTCGCGGACGAATTTAGACTGAACGGGCAGGACGAGACCCAACAAGCTGAGAAGAGGTTGATGCCCAGGTAGTCCTTGGCCTGCATGAACAAGCAGAACGTTGGTGTTCCGTGGATCGTGTGCCAACAAAAAGGCGGTGTGGCACCCTACATGGTAAGCTAGCTTTCCTCTCTAATTTCAACCAATATTATTATAATTGAGCAATCGATCAAATGATACTGAATTTTGTTGTCACACAAAATATAACAAGACACACTTATATAGAATTAGTTTTGATAAAATTAACTTCAAACTGAACAGCTCATATATGCAACCCACCCCATTGTCTCGCGTAGCTGCTAATCGCACTAAGCCTAGCGAGATTAGCCAGAATGGCCCAGCCACTAATCCGGCCCAATCAGTGCTGCTATGGTTCCAAAGCCAGCCAAACCTGTGTAACCCGGATGGTGGTGGCCAATGAATGCCACTCGGGCCCACTGTCATAGACACAGAAGGTCCCACATGTCATTGAGAGGAGAGTGGCATTTTACCGAGCGGCAATATCAGGAGTGGCATATTATCAATTTTTTCGGCCAAAAAGATAGACCTCATTCTAAGTATTAGCCTCATCGTACTGCCTGATGACATGCATGGATAACTAAAACAACTAACAGCATGTTTGGTTGTTGTCTCGCCTGAGCTCGACCAGCGGAGCCAAGACTGCTCCGTTCGGCTGGTTCGGAAAAAGCGTCATGGAGCTTGTTTCCTACGAGCCTGGCTGTGAGTGCTTTGTGCATCGTGCTGGCACTAGCTCCGCACCGCACGCAAACAACCAAACAACCATCTTGCATGCGTGGGTGTAAACTCACGCGATACAACGAGTAATCAAATACTGGTTCCCTGGCTCCCGTGAGTCTATCCGCGTGAAATCAGGCAACTAAACAGCCCCTTACAACTTGTTTAGTTGCCATCTCGCACGAGCCTGGCCGCGGGAGCTAGCATCGTACCAGCCTGGCTCTAAGAAAACGGTCATGGGGCTCGTTTTCCACGAGCCTGATTGTGAGTGCTTTGTGTATCGTGCTGACCCTGCACTACACGCAGGCAACTAAACAGCTATCTTACATACGTGGGTGCAAGCTCACGCGATATAACAAACAACTAAACGCTGATTTTCTAACTCCCACGAGTCTAACCACGTAGAATCAGGTAACCAAACGGCCCCTAAATCCAACAAAGACGATATCCAAGATATACTACGAATGCAAAACTACGCATAGAGGAAAAGAAGAACTACTATGGAAAGAGTCCCGGCCTGTAGGAGACCATCAACGTATATCTTTGCTCGTGGAGAGATTTTAAACGGAACGAAAACTTTCCGATCGTTCTAAAGAAAAATAAAAATCAAAGATTATTTTTGAAAATGAATTGGAAAGTGTCGATATGAAAACAGAAGCAGAATTTTTTTTTCAAACATAAAATCGAAAATGGAAAAGCTATTTTCGATGAAAATAAAAATAAAACGATTTCAGCATAGTTGTAATCAGAATTCTAAACTGCATGCCCGGCCCAGTTCTCGGTCACAGCATCAAGGCCCAAACCACCGCGGCACTAACCAGACAACCCTAGCCATTCAGACCAACCCAAGCCGCTCTGTCTCTGGTCTCAGCACTTCAGGCTTCAGAACTCGTCTCGTCCCCCGGCCCCCGCAGGCTGTAGCAGCGCTGCCTCCCATCTTGGAGAGATTTCAGAACTTGCCACCTTTAAAATTTATTTTTTCGGTAGTTGACATCTTGGTCCACTGTTATAGACTCAGATAGATCCATATGTTATACACAGGAGCTGAAAGGCATACGAATTGATGTCATTTTCTGAAATTTCGCCACCGAAGGCCCCCGACCGGCACCCTGCACCGCGCCCCGCCCGGCCCCCGCCCGGTGTCCCCCATCGCGCCCTCGACTGGCGACCCCCACCGGCAGGCTCCCCCCACCGCGCCTCCCCCAACATCGAGTGGGTCACGTCCGCCTACGCCTCCGGCTGTGTCCGTGTCTGGGGCCGATACGGCGACCGTGCCCTCAAGGCTGAGTTCCGTCCCCTCTCAGGCCGCGTCGACGATCTCCACTGGTCGCCCGATGGCCTCCGCATCGTTGTCTCCGGGGACGGCAAGGGGAAATCCTTCGTCCGCGCATTCATGTAAGCGAAACGCACATACACACTCTGCCCTTCCATCTTGATCTAATTAGAAGGATTTGGGACTTGGAGGAAGCGAATGGTGCCCTCCCTTTTCCCTTTGTGGAATAGCTTTGATCGAAGGTTGAGGTTCTCCTGTTGAGTGCTCTGTCTCCAAACCAGCCAAAATTAGATTTGAGAGAACGATTGGCGGAAGGGATCTTGGGCGAGTCTGCTCTCTTCCAAGCTGCGACCCAAAATCTGTATTAATTGATTCTATCTCGGTTGGTAAATTTGACGCATCTAGATTTTACCAGAGCATACAGCGGAGAGCAGCTCTAATTTTTGTAGGTTTGGAGGCAGAGCACAAAGCCAAATAATTTTATGAATAACTGAAAGTGTTTTATGATTTTAGAGGTGGAAATGGAAGATGCTGGAGGTTTTTTTTTTCAGTTGTGTGAGGAATTTTGATAAATCTGCAGTGATTATGGATGAAAGGGTAGGATTCTTGTGATTAAAATTGGAACACACAAAACTAACAGGTTTGATTCATGGACCATTCCATGTTTATGTGTTCCGTACTGTTTGGCCGACAGATTAGAAGGACCATTTGCAATGGATACTGGGTTATACTATAAAGATCAATTCTCTGAGTAGTATTTGATGATTATAATGATTTTGTTAGCACCAGATGAGCATGTCACCCCTGCTATCCTGAAGCCCGAGGTTCAAACTATATGTGTTTGCTATTATATTATGATGTAGCAATTGATGGTGTAATTGATCATAAAAGTGAGAGGTAGTTTCATACATCATTGCTTGTTAATATTGCCCCAGCTTACAAGGCTTCTTTTTCCATTGGGGATGTAGAGCACAGGTTGGATTGTTACTGGGAATTTTTATGGACTTTAGACTATAATAATCCAAGCACAGCCTTGGATTTTACCATGTGAAGTGTCCTGTTACTGCAAAGTTTTATGGAAAGATATGTATTTGCTAGCGATTTCAACCAACTTTTTCTTTACTCCAGAACACAAAATACTCTGTAGGCAGCTCTATGAGCATGCATTTCAATTCATTTTAAACTAATACTTTCTCGTGGAATTTTCTGCTTTCGTTTCCGTATGCACTCCGTTTCGCTTCTGTTTCCATCACCACCCGTTTCCGAAGTTTCTAATTTTGTTTCCGTTACCGGTAAAATATGTGAAAAAGGAAACGGTCAACCATTTACCGACCGTTTTCGTTCTGTTTTGATCCTTAAGTGCAAGGGTGGGATTGGGCTGGTGAGCCGCATAATTCAGGAGGCGCTTGCCTCTGCATCGTCGCGGACGAATTTAGACTGAACGGGCAGGACGAGACCCAGCAAGCTGAGAAGAGGTTGATGCCCAGGTAGCCCTTGGCCTGGATGACTCGTAAACTGAACGAGCTAGAGAAATTCTCTGGTAGGTACTTGGTTAATCCATTGCCTACACATCACACAAGCACACAACCCTTCTTCGTAGTTCTAGGAGACAACATAGTGTTAGCATCGGTGTTTGCTTGCACAGCATGCAACAGGGTTGCCAAAATAATTAACCATTTTATCTTGAGTAGGTTGGGAGAAGCAGCCTTAAATCTTAATTGCGCAAGGGAAAAAATTGACTAGTAATACAGAATATTTATTTGGTCACTCCCAATAAGGTAATGTAAGGAATGTAAATAGCATCTTGGTGAGCAAAAAGCACAGTGTCTCACATAAGATATTGCTTATGTTAGAGGACCAATCGAAAAGCCAGGTGTTTCTTTCAAACAGGAAAGCCAGGTGTTTTTTCTTCTTCTTAAAAGTAATGCCAGGCTGGTATAAATTATTTTGATTTATGATCTCTTAACACACTGGCACACTGGCATAGGGTGAGTGATGAGGGAATCGAACCTTGGCAGTCAAATCCTGAAGAACAATTGCAGCGATATCCAAGTCGTGTATTCCCACGAGCGACAATTAAGCAATTGCTATGGTCATGAGGCACGCATATGTAGCACTCCATCGCAGCTTTTTCACAAGTTAAATTGGCAACAGCCCATCACATGATACTGTGTGTGCTCACGGTCGAGAACATCGAGATTACTTGGTGTGCAGTCAAGCCGAAAGTGTTTGTTTGCAAAACAACCTTCTTCAACTCCAAACGGGAAGGGAATGATTGTGTTTCCGCATGATCTCGTGCAATTATCTTTATCCATCTTGAGTAAAGATCATTTGAATCAAAACTATAATAGTTTGAGTAAAGATCGTTTGGATCCGCCCGTCAGTGGGGGACCTCACGCTTCAATTCTACGTCGTTGCTGAGATTATACTTCAGCTCGACAGGGTGCAAGAGGTGAGACTACTGTCGAGACCGGAAAAAGATTTCCAGAGTAGACTCCGGCATAGACTCCTTGGGATAGCTGCCATTCAAAGAGTTTGTCTCAGACAGTGCTCACGAATGACATTCATTAAGGAAGGGGATGCAAACACAAAAAAAATTTCATATCAAGGTAAATGTGCGCAGAAGGAAAAATCATATATAGTCCATCCTATTTGACATGGGCACTCTCCACAACCACCTCGACAAGTAGGAGCTGGCCAATTATTTTCACAATCTATTAGGGACAAGAAAATCAAAGGTCCCATACCTTTGATTAGAATGCGATGGACATTCGGCAGCACGATTTAAGTTTTCTAGAGAAACCTTTCTTAACCGAAGAAGTCATTAAAGCAGTCTTCTCCATGCCCATTGAGAAGGCACCGAGCTCTGATGGGTTCACAGGTCTTTTCTATAGGAGTTGTTGGGACATTGTGAAGGATGACCTCATGGTAGCGCTACATCAGTTGTACAACCTTAACGGCCGGCAACTTCAGTTGCTCAATACGGCCAATATCGCATCGGTGCCAAAGAAACTCGATGCCTCTAGGATTGCTGATTACAGACCTATTAGTCTCATACACAGTGTGGGCAAGATATTGTCCAAGCTCCTAGTAGACTGGTTGGTGCCATTGTTACATGAAATAGTACCCACCGCCCAAAGCGCATTCATCAAGAAGAGATCTATACACGACAACTTTCTTTATGTCAAGAATCTAGTCATAGACCTACACAAGAAAAGAACCCCAACACTTTTCATAAAGCTAGATAAAGCCAATGCTTTTGATTCCGTCAGTTGGGAGTTCCTACTGGAACTATTAAATCATATTGGATTTGGGTGTCGATGGATAGAGTGGATTGCGATGATCCTTGCATCCACCTCCTCTCGAGTACTTCTCAATGGCATCCCTGGGCAGCCAATCCAGCATAGGAAAGGACTTCAGCAAGGACGCCAATGCTTTTCATTATTGCCATGGACCCACTGTAGTGACTGATCTGTAAGGCAACCCGGGAAAACTACTTAACACAGATTCTATCCAGGTGCGCTACAAAATCAAAATGGAATTGGGAGAAAGATGATAAAACTCGATCTTGTAGTGATTAAGCACGTCGACAAGGAATTCGCTCTTAGGGAGACGAAAACTTAACCTAACAAAGGCAGCGAAGAAGACGTGGTGCCCCACTTGGGCCACTGGCTTCGTGTCCTCTTCGCTAGGATCTCACCTCAACATCTCGTGTGAGGGGATTAGGCCCTAATCCTAGAGCTCCTTGATCCTGCCAGGGAATCGACCTGTCCATGGCGGATGAGGTTGGGAGAACATGGAAGAGAAGAGTTTGAAGATGAAGGGGCCTAAGAAGTATTTCGCGTTCAAAAGAATAAGGTGTAAGGTGCATAAGGGAAGCCCCCTCCCCCTAATTATATCCTTTAATGAATTGGTTTCGATACCAATTCAGTTATCGGGGAAGCGGTTAAATCACCTTTTTTTGCGCATTTAACTGGTATAATGATTATCACAATACCCTATGAGAAAAATAAAAAAAAACCTTGGATAAAAATTCTTATTCACCTAAACCTTGGGGGCTAACTGACAAGATTAAAAGCCATTTTTGGACCCGTAACTTATAAGAAAAGGCCCATAAATAAGAATAAGGCCCACGAATCAGTTAGATGCTTACGGTTCCAATTAGTTTCCTAACGTGTCCTTTATTTTGCCTCACACTAGTTGCCCCTAACTAGTAAAACAACCATCTAGACCACAACTATACTAGTCGAGACAGGTAATTATCTCTGCACATGTGTACTGTCCAGATAGTTTCTCTTGGCAGGTAAGAATAATTACTCAAAAGTTGGCCAATTCCACCTCATTGGGAGAACATGCAGTATTATCGCTTCGATCTACAGTCAGTCTCACTTCAACAAGGAATATATGGTGCATGTTGGAGGTTGCTGAATCTCGACCTGCTAGCCCAGGGTATTAGGGGTGCAACTGGAACGGATATTTTCCGACCAACCGACCGACCGAATCAATTCGGATAGCGATTTGAATAGTTTTTCGGATATTCGAAGAATTTTCCGGATATGGATACGGATAAGGATAGTTATCTCGGATAAGGATACAGATACGGATAATAATTATCCGACGGATACAGGAATATCCGAGTTTATAATCGGATAATATCCGGATATAAAATATGGATATTATCCGATAACTTTAAAGATTTCTCCAAGACTGTGAGTCTGTAACTCTCCAATCAAAGAGCACCAGTCACCAGAGTCTGGAGGCACTAGTACCAGTGTACCTATACACTCTTGGTAATCTACCAGTACCAGTGCCAATTGCCAAGTGCCAAGTACCAACTACCATTCTACCAAGTGCCACACTACCACTGCCAAAGTGCCAACGCCAAGTGCACCACAACGCCAGTGCGGTGCCAAACCAAAAATTTACCGCGTGCTTCGTACTTCCCGGCTTATCCATCACACCCTTGACAAACTCATTGGCTAGATTGTGTCCAGTATGGTTTCCTTTCACATGCATGAATTTAATTATCCTTTTCTGCATATTCCAATTGGCATCTATCCAATGCATAGTTATGCACATGTACCCTTTGTTTTGGTTTGAAGTCATAGCCAATGAAGTCTTAAAGACTAAGGACCAGGAGACTGAAGTAGATTAGTAGATTGTAACTACTTACTACTGTTGTTCACTTGTCAGTTGTCACCTATGGGCTATGGCTATGTTTGCTCGAGGCCTAAACTATTGGGAACCATAATGTTATTACTTAGTTATGTGTATCAGTGTATGAACTTGTCATTGTCTATGTGGCTATGTTTGCTTGAGGTCTAAACTCAACTACTAGCAACCATAATGTTGTTAATTAGTCATTAATGTATTAGTACTATAATATTGCTTATGCTATGACCTATGATGTGCCTCTATGGTTCTATGGAGCATAAACATGAGATCATTATCCTCACTTCTAAGGTGATGCCGTGGAGAAGTGCTAAATGGTGCACTGGTGGACTGGTTGTGTTATTACCTTACGTCGTATATGCATGCACCTAACTGGTTAAGTAGACTAGAATTAGTAATGCATAAATTTGATATATGGTATTATATGATTCTATCATGTTTACCTTACTAGTTTGTGACTTCTAATTTACTAGTACCATTGTCTTTGATAATTCTATTATGACTTTACATTTAGCTTTTATATAATCTCTAGTGCATTCATTATTAATTCTTAATTATGTACAATGCAACTATAGTAAATTCTTGTACTATTTTCTTTACATTTTGTCAATAATTATTCATAACTCACAAGTAATCTACCATTCAATATGTTACATGTGCAATAAATGATCCATATTTTCGTGTATTATCTGGCTAAAAATATTCGTACCCATATTGAATCCGGTGCGTATTAAGCCGTGATTCGTAAGTGATAGTATCCGGTATTATTCGCATTCGTATTCACATCCGACACCATTTGTATCCGACTTCGTATTTGATAAAAAATATGGATACGGATACGGGATGAATAATATCTGACCGTATTCGATCCGATTACATCCCTACAGGGTATGCTTCTTGACATTGCAAAAAATAAAATTTGTAACCTGGTCTCAATCATGGTGTGTCTACCTCATTTTCCTTTGAAGTATGGAAGAAAGATGAAGCCGATAGCTGAGGCTTTGAGAGCTTGAGCGCGTGAAAATGATGGGTGAATAGACTTCATATTTATAGGGGTGTAAAAAGGTGAAAAGGCATGAGGTATTTTCATTGGGTTGCGAGCAGTTAATGGTGAATATACGCGTCTCAAGATTTTACGACGTCATAAAAGTAGTTACTAACAATGATGGTTCAAATATTATGTTAAGCCGATCAATGTTGAAGCCGATGAAGATGATTTTTGAAGATAATCAGTTATCTCCCAAAAATATGGGGCATATGTTAGCACTAGAATTAAGTAAGACAGGACCAATTTGTTAGGCTAAGGATAAAAAGGGTATTTCTGGCCGATACCGGTTAAAAAGGGAAAAGATAAGTTGAAAGTAGAAATTATAACCGATGTTGATTCAAAAATAGAAATTTTATCTATATAAACGTCGGTACAGGTCATGATTAGCAATGCATTCGAGAAGAATACGATCAGTCGATGCACTATAAAAAAGGATCAAGAGTAAGCAGAAGATACACAATCTAATCAATCAAACAACTCGCATCTACATTTTATTTATTTTGCCCTCAATTATGAGTAGTTTTGTAATTTAGAATCTCCTTTGTGATCCAATTTTTGGTAAATAAAGTTGTGCATCGCCAATTGTTGATCATCTTCGATTACGTCAATCAAGTTTGATTTTCTCTGATCTTGCTGCACATTGTTTTTTTTGGGAAAGTTTACCTTTATCAAACATCTAATCTGCAATAGGTTGTTCGGACTTATCATTATTTTTGATTTAATTGGCTTTGCGTAGCTGTTTGATCTTTGCCGATTATCACATTAGTTCAGTTTTGAGCGTATTTTTTTTCATTTATTTTGCCGATTGCAGGATCAAATCAGCATGTATAAGAAGACGACATTGTTTTGGACGGAAGGGAGTAGAATTGTATTCGTGCGTCGTGGACTCATAACATGCTTTGAGAAGTGCTCTATCTGGTTACAAACAGTTGTCGATTTGGATATCGATACGGTCTTCAAAACACAACTAATTACTAATTTATATTATAACTAGGTCAATACTTGTGCGTTGCTACGAAAAATAAAATAGGTTGTTACATACATTACTAATCGTTTAAACATGATGCGTCAAGGATGATGGGTCCACCAGCCAGCTAGCAACGAAATGAGACAGGAACTTCCGCGCCGTGTCCGGGGAGGCATGATAGGGCAAAGCAACCCCCAGTTCGTTCGTATCGGTGGTCTCGCAAAAGAGAGTGATGAATGATACCTGTACGAGTCCAAGGTACGTATCAGGACATATAGTATTAGTTGCGCCGTGTTCTTACCGGCCGGCCGGCCGGGGTCAACAGAACCTTTATGGTATATTTTTAAAATTTCGAATAAAAAATATATTATTTAAAAAAAAATTCGGAACTTCCGTGCCGTGTCCGGCCAGGCATGATAGGGCAAAGCAACCCCCAGTTCGTTCGTATCGGTCTCGCAAAAGAGAGTGATGAATGATAGCTGCACGAGTCCAAGGTACGTATCAGGACATATATTAGTTGCGCCGTGTTCTTACCGGCCGGCCGCGGTCAACAGAACCTTTAAATATCCGCTCCGGCGCCGTCGTAGCTACAGGAAACGAGCGAGACTCTCGACGGTGCATGTAGATCTGCATGAAGTCTCCACTAACTATTGTACCTATATGGTCGGAGCAGCCTAGATAATCATAACTTGGGGCCGCACTGCTATCGTCTTCCATGGCAGCGTATTAAAAGTTCATGCTTCAATTATAGACTCTCCATGATTCTGAGAACTTTCCTTTTTAAAAGACTAGATCAATGTCCGTGCGTTGCTACGAAAAATAAAATTAGTAACGAAATATAAAGGTCAAGCAATAAAAGAAAATAATGTTACAAGATCAAACATCTATTTCTCCCGATTACAAAAGTTTTTATGGTTTCTTCTCTGGTACAAATTAAAACCAAATATATTGTACGTAACAATATATATTACCAATCTCAAAAATCAATCAATCATTTTTATCCTTTTTTACAATTTATATTACCAGCTCGCGTTCCTCTTCCTCTCGCCATGCCCGCAGTGCGCGCTCTTCGACACCATCGACCTCGTCTTCCTCGTCGTCTCGTTCGTTCTCATCATCTACCACCTTCGCAGGGGTGACACGGGGGCTTCACTATGTTCACGTCCAACTGGCCGGCGCTGGGGTCACGGCACCCAGTGGGCGTCGCGCTCTGGCTGTCCTTCTGGCCGCAGTTACTACTGACCGTGGAGTTTGGCCTCCTGCGCCTCGCGGTCATGTACGTCGGTCCGTCACTTATTGATCGGTTAAATCGAGTTCATTACGCCACAAGCACGACATGGGAGATCTTGAATGAATTCTCTTGATTGATTCTGTGAAAACTGTGCAAAGATATATAGAGTACAAAAGGAATGATTGGTGGCTATTAATTACCGGCAATAATCGAGATTTTGCTATAATAATCAGCCATATTTAGAGAGATATGGCTGGCTGTAAATCAAGAAAGAATAATTAGTTATAATGACTGGCCATTATTGAAGATATAGCGACGAGAAAAAGGGCTAAGAAGAATGGATCGTTGCCACCAACTGCAAATTTATATTAGTAGAGATAAGGCAAAGTTCTCAGCAGCATTCCCACTTGTTCGTCGTGAGCCACGTGTGGAAAATGACTAAAGCCGTAAAGAACTAGAGAGCACCACACTCTAAAGGCATGTACAATGGTATAGACAGTTGCTATCTATAACAAGCTGACATGTCATTTATAGATAGCGTTAGAGACAACCCATGTAATGGTATAGACAGCACATTTATGAGTAGATAGCTTCTTCCCACACACAACCTGTCTTGGTTCTCGTACTAGAGTCGACTCTAGATTAAGAGACGGGTCAACTCTCTATACGCACCCTCTTTCATCCACGTCATTTTTTATCCTACGTGGTAAAACTTAGAGACTACTGACATGTACCATTGTATATACTCTAATCTGTCGTGTCGTGTCGTGCGTACGTGTTCGTGTGAATTAAAAAAAGATCAGGTCAAGGACAATTTACGTACGTCCTCTCGGGAGCCAGCACATTTTTCCACTCAATCACACAACGTACGTGATCAGATGTAGACAGCACTCGTCGATGGTACATTAATTAGAATCTTAATTACTTCCCAAGAGCATCTCCAATAATACTAGCTATGAGAAATGACCATGTCATTTGTAGCTAGCATATAGACAACCTCTCCAATGGATTAGCTATATTATTGTCTATAAAATTAAATATTAGCTCACTTGAAATAGATAATAAGTGCTTTGGAATCAGTTATAACTTGATTATACATTAGTAGCCGGTCTATATCTCTCTCCTCATTTCTCTCTTCCACCTAAGCAAAATGCTGAGATAACACTCTTATAGCTAGCTGAAATGGCACAATTGGAGATGCTCTTAGGAGCCCACGACCCAGACGGATCGCATTCGACTCCCTTCCATCCAAAACAGTGTCGTCCTTTTATACATGTCGATAAAGATTTTGAGCTTTGACCACAAATATACATATTTATTAAGTATTGGTTAGGAAAAAATTACACAGGCATATCAGTTATCGAAAGCACTCGACTAAAAAATGTTGTCCAAAGTATTTTTATGTGATAATTTCGTTGCATAACCAAAAAGCTGTATGCCAACTTGGGTTCTCCACTATTAATTGTACCTATATGGTCGGAGCAGCCTAGCTAGCTAGATAACCATAACTTGGGGTCGCATGCTATCGTACGTCTTCCATGGCAGCGTATTAAAGTCTACATGAAGCAATTGGCTGGCATGAGTGCGTCAACTACGCACCAGCCTCGCCGTGCGGTTTACGTCCTTCGATTAATTAGAATCTTTCTTCTCAAAGCATGCATGCTATGAGTCCCCGACCCAGATGAATTAATCCAATTCTACCCTTTCCGTCCAACACAATGTCATCATTTTAATTTATACATGTCGATCAAGATTGTTGAGCTTTGTACACAGGAATATCAGTTATCGAAAGCACTCGCCTATAAAAATGTTGTCCAAAGTACACTTTTCATGTGATAATTTCGCTGCATAACAAAAGTTAACGGTGCTGATAAGCTGAAAAACAACGCGTTCTTTTATTTGGGGAGAATAAAGGTTAGTACTCTTGAGTGCTGAACTGCTGATGAACGACAGTCTCATTCCAAGTTCTTCAACTACTCAGTAAGCATGGTGGCTATCGCGGTCTCATCCCGTCCAATTAAAGACGATCAACGGTGCATTAGAAAAGGCCTATCTGGAGGCAATTCGAGAATACTTCTCTGACTTCTGTGTTAGAAAAGGCTTATCTGGAGGTAATTCGAGAATACCTCTCTGTTTTCTTGATGTGTGAGGTCATACATCCAAAAAGCATATTCCACGCTGTCAAATTTGTGAAACTTGAGTATTTTATTGGTTAATTTGTGAAACTTGTGTAAATTTATGAATTGTAATTACGCATTTTATTGATTAATATATTATTTGAGTTGATTCCTAAAATGGTTGCGTAATCTGTGATATAATCAGCTTTGATCTATTGGTTAATATAATATTTGAGTTTGTTTCTGAAATTGTTATGTAATTGTGATATAATCAGCTTGTAATGTGACAATTCGCTTGTGATATAATCTGTGTAGTCTGCTTATGATATAATCTGTGTAATCAACCAGAAGAGAAGAGAAGAGAAGAAAAGGGAGAGGAAAAGGAAGAAAAGAGAGGAAAGAAGTAGAAAAAGATGCCGAAACGTGCAAGCGGAAAGGGAAAGGGGAAGGCGAAAGAAGAGGGAGGTGTTTCGGAGTGGCCGCGCAACATCGCGTACCAGGGCCTCTTCGTACCGTTCGGAGTTGTTCTACCGATGTGTCTGTGCGGAGATCCTTGCAGGCTAGTCCACTCCTGGGAAATTCCAACTTGGAAGAGGAGGTATTGGAAGTGCCGCAACTACGAATTCGACCCGCCGGAGAAGAGCCTAAAGAATCATCAGCTAGTAACAATCATACACGTGTTTCGTAATATTTGTAAGTGAAACATTGCTAATTTATGTTCCATGTAGTCGCCTCCGCCACTGTGTGAATTTGAGCAATGGTTCGACATAGAAATCAACCCCGAAGACCAAAGGCTACTTGATCAAGCCAACCGGGACGAGGAGTTCAGGCGGCAGCTTCAAGCGCAGCGTAACGCCGCACGCAAGGAGGCACGTCGAAAGGAAGCGGAGGAGAAGGAGGTCGAGAGAGAGAGAGAGGAAACGAGAGAGGGCACGTCGTGCCAAAGAAGCCCCACCGGAGGCATCGGCGAAAGGGAAGTGGCCTCGATCCACTCAGTAGACGTGAAGTTGTAATCATTATTTTCCTTGTTCGTGATGTGCATCCTAATTTTATGTCGTAATGAAAAGTGTGGTCCACTTTACTTTCCACTGTAATTTCTGATCGAGAAATCGTGGCCACTTAGGGGTTTTCCTTGCCTCACGGGGCCCACCGGATACAGCCCAAAAATTACGAAAAAAATCATGAGCGTTCTACGCAACGTGGGCAGCACTTATCAATGGGCGACCTAGCCGGGCGTTGTCTGGGCACGAAGTTGCAAAAATCGGAAAAGACACTCGCGTCCATGAAACCGCAAAAATCGTGGCCACTTAGGGGTTTTCCTTGCCTCGCGGGGCACACCGGATATGGCCCAAAAATTATGAAAAAAATCACAAGTGATCTACGCAACGTGGGCTACCACTTATTTACAGGCAACCTGGCTGGGCGTTGCCCTGGCACGGAGTTGCGAAAATCGAAAAAGGCACTCGCGGCCACGATACCGTTTAGGGGTTGTGAAAATCGTGGCCACTTAGGGGTTTTCGTAGCCTCGTGGTGCCCACTGGATATGGCCCAAAAATTATGAAAAAAATCATGAGTGATCTATGCAACGCGCGCTACCACTCATCTATGGGCGAGTTGGCCGGATGTTGCCTCGGCACGAAGTTGTGAAAATCGGAAGAGGCACACATGGCCACGGTGACGTGGTCCTCGATGAGGTCATTTTAGTATGAAAAGCGGGGTGCAGCGTGTTGTCGTTTCAGTTTGAAAAGCGGGGTGCAACGTGTTGTCCTTTCAGTCTGAAAATCGGGGTGCAGCGTGTTGTCGTTTCAGTCTGAAAAGCGGGGTGCAGCGTGTTGTCCAATCATTCTGACGAAGCAGCTAGGTGTGTGTTGTCCAATCTGCTAGGTGTGACAAAGCTAACAAAAGGATTAACTAAATACATAAGATTAAAAGTACGAAGAATGCAAATAAAATAGTTCGTACAACATATTTCGAACGATTACAATGTACATAGTATACTACCAACAATAAAAAATAAAAGAAACTATTGGCCCCGCTTACAAGCTCCTCACATGGTGGCGGGCCTCCTCCGACGTGGCCTGCAAGTCGTCAAGCTAACGTCGTGGCATGTGGACCCTTTGTGGTCTAGCTGGAGGTGTGGCGTACTCGGGCTGAGAAGGCTGCGTCGGTGGTGGTGCTTCCTGCAGCTGTGATGATCCAGGCTCGTATGGATCGATGAGGAACCCCGCTACCTCATCCTGCTGGTAGTTCTCCTGCTCTGGATCATCACCCTAGTCCTCGTAGTCGTCAGGTGCAAGTGAGGCTGTACGCGGGAAGAACCGTGCATGTGAGCCTGTAGCAAATGAAGAATTATTGAGAGCATTGTAATACGTGATTGCAATACGTGAAAAGTGCATCTCAGTACTCACCTCCAGCGTGCCCAGCAACTCCCCCTCTCGTAGCCCTGCCTCCACCAAGCGGCACACCGTGGGCCACGTCGGTAGGGGTGCGGCATCCCGCCAACTCAAGGGCACGTCTCGCGCTCTCCCGAAACATCACCAATAAAGAGGTCACTTCATCTCTCGTCACCTCAAGTCCGCTGGTCAGACGAGAGAGGAAGCCCCCTGCCTCCTCGTAGTAGCGGAGCATCACATCGTTTTGCAAAGTAAATTACGAATTAGTTAGCACAGTTACTAACTAAGATTACATGAGATCGCAGATAGGATGCAACGTACCGAACTGTGCGCAGCCGCGTCCGTATGAGCGGGGTACGTGTCTCTCACCCTAGGAACGTGTGCAGGAGGATCGGGGTCGACATGTACCAAACGTAGACGAGTACGGGGAGTGTACCACGCTCGGTAGGTGCGGTACGTCTGCGGGTCGTACGGCGCTGCCTCAGCTTGGACGTCCTCCAGGGCTCCTCCCCACTCCTCAACCCACGGTGCCATACACACGTGCCAGGGGGTAGTCCCAGGTGTGCCCTTCCTAGTCTGCCTATGGATAAGAAATAAATATGGTGTTACAAATAGCATTACACAATAATAATGATAAAAATATCGATGCAGGGAACTTACGTGTGGGCTGTGTGGGGGACTGCACGGTCGTCATGCACCGGGAACTCCTGTCGTAGACCAAACTGCCTCATCACTCGATGGACAGCGTAGCCCTCGACCTGGACGTCGAACACGAGGAACCGACGCGTGAGCCAGTACGCCGCGTTTCATGTGCAAAGGGTGGACAGGCCACCCAGCACACGAAGCTAGACCTCAGCGTCTGCGTACGGCGCCCAGCGTACGTGGTCCTCGGTGAGGTGGTCGAACGCAGGGACGAACTGGGGGTAGCCCATCCACACCATCCTGTGTACCCACCTAGGCTGTAGTGACGATAGAACGTGACCGTTAGTACTCACAAAAATTAACTGGGGGTAGCCCATCCACACCATCCTAGGGGTTCCTCATCGATCCATACGAGCCTGGATCATCACAGCTGCAGGAAGCACCACCACCGACGCAGCCTTCTCAGCCCGAGTATGCCACACCTCCAGCTAGACCACAAAGGGTCCACCGCGCGCCGACGCAGTTGACGTACTTGCAGGGCCACGTTCGGAGGAGGCCTGCCCAGCCGCGAGGAGCTGCCCAGAAGCGGGGCCGCCAATAGTTTCTTTTATTTTTTATTGTTGGTAGTATACTATGTACATTGTAATCGTTCGAAATATGTTGTACGAACTATTTTATTTGCATTCTTCGTACTTTTAATCTTATGTATTTAGTTAATCCTTTCGTTAGCTTTGTCACACCTAGCAGATTGGACAACACACACCTAGCTGCTTCGTCAGAATGATTGGACAACACGCTGCACCCCGCTTTTCAAACTGAAATGACCTCATCGAGGACCACGTCACCGAGGCCATGTGTGCCTCTTCCGATTTTCACAACTTCGTGCCGAGGCAACGTCCGGCCAACTCGCCCATAGATGAGTGGTAGCACGCGTTGCATAGATCACTCATGATTTTTTTCATAATTTTTGGGCCATATCCAGTGGGCACCGCGAGGCTACGAAAACCCCTAAGTGGCCACGATTTTCACAACCCCAAAACGGTATCGTGGCCGCGAGTGCCTTTTCCGATTTTCGTAACTCCGTGCCGGGGCAACGCCGGCTAGGTCGCCTATAAATAAGTGGTAGTCCACGTTGCGTAGATCACTTGTGATTTTTTTCATAATTTTTGGGCCATATCCGGTGTGCCTGCATGAGGCAAGGAAAACCCCTAAGTGGCCACGATTTTTGCGGTTTCGTGGACGCGAGTGTCTTTTCCGATTTTTGCAACTTCGTGCCCAGACAACGCCTGCTAGGTCGCCCATTGATAAGTGCTGCCCACGCTATGAGAACGCTCATGATTTTTTTCGTAATTTTTGGTCAGATCCGGTGGGCCCCGTGAGGCAAGGAAAACCCCTAAGTGGCCACGATTTCTCGATCAGAAATTACAGTGGAAAGTAAAGTGGACCACACTTTTCATTACGACATAAAATTAGGATGCACATCACGAACAAGGAAAATAATGATTACAACTTCACGTCTACTGAGTGGATCGAGACCACTTCCCTTTCGCCGATGCCTCCGGTGGGGCTTCTTTGGCACGACGTGCCCTCTCTCGTTTCCTCTCTCTCTCTCTCGACCTCCTTCTCCTCCGCTTCCTTTCGACGTGTTTCCTTATGGCGGCGTTACGTTCAAGCGCTTGAAGTCGCCGCTGAACTCCTCGTCCCGGTTGGCTTGATCAAGTAGCCTTTGGTCTTCGGGGTTGATTTCTATGTCGAACCATTGCTCAAATTCACACATTGGCGGAGGCGACTACATGGAACATAAATTAGCAATGTTTCACTTACAAATATTACGAAACACGTGTATGATTGTTACTAGCTGACGATTCTTTAGGCTCTTCTCCGGCGGGTCGAATTCGTAGTTGCGGCACTTCCAATACCTCCTCTTCCAAGTTGGAATTTCCCAGGAGTGGACTAGCCTGCAAGGATCTCCGCACAGACACATCGGTAGAACAACTCCGAACGGTACGAAGAGGCCCTGGTACGCGATGTTGCGTGGCCACTCCGAAACACCTCCCTCTTCTTTCGCCTTCCCCTTTCCCTTTCCGCTTGCACGTTTCGGCATCTTTTTCTACTTCTTTCCTCTCTTTTCTTCCTTTTCCTCTCCCTTTTCTTCTCTTCTCTTCTCTTCTGGTTGATTACACAGATTATATCATAAGCAGACTACATAGATTATATCATAAGCAGACTACACAGATTATATCACAAGCGAATTGTCACATTACAAGCTGATTATATCGCAATTACATAACAATTTCAGAAACAAACTCAAATATTATATTAACCAATAGATCAAAGCTGATTATATCACAGATTACGCAACCATTTTAGGAATCAACTCAAATAATATATTAATCAATAGAATGCGTAATTACAATTCATAAATTTACACAAGTTTCACAAATTAACCAATAAAATACTCAAGTTTCACAAATTTGACAGCGTGGAATATGCTTTTTGGATGTATGACCTCACACATCAAGAAAACAGAGAGGTATTCTCGAATTACCTCCAGATAAGCCTTTTCTAACACAGAAGTCAGAGAAGTATTCTCGAATTGCCTCCAGATAGGCCTTTTCTAATGCACCGTTGATCGTCTTTGGACGGGATGAGACCGCGATAGCCACCATGGTTGTCGTTAACGCGTAGGCGCGCACTTACTGAGTAGTTGAAGAACTTGGAATGAGACCGTCGTTCATCAGCAGTTCAGCACTCAATAGTGCTAACCTTTATTCTCCCCAAATAAAAGAACGTTGTTTTTCAGCTTAGCACCGTTAACCTTCGTTATGCAACGAAATTATCACATGAAAAGTGTACTTTGGACAACATTTTTATAGGCGAGTACTTTCGATAACTGATATTCCTGTGTACAAAGCTCAACAATCTTGATCGACGTCGTGTATAAATTAAAATGATGACATTGTGTTGGACGGAAAGGGGTAGAATTGGATTAATTCATCTGGGTCGGGGACTCATAGCATGCATGCTTTGAGAAGAAAGATTCTAATTAATCGAAGGACGTAAACCGCACGGCGAGGCTGGTGCGTAGTTGACGCACTCATGCCAGCCAATTGCTTCATGTAGACTTTAATACGCTGCCATGGAAGACGTACGATAGCATGCGACCCCAAGTTATGGTTATCTAGCTAGCTAGGCTGCTCCGACCATATAGGTACAATTAATAGTGGAGAACCCAAGTTGGCATACAGCTTTTTTGGTTATGCAACGAAATTATCACATAAAAATACTTTGGACAACATTTTTTTTAGTCGAGTGCTTTCGATAACTGATATGCCTGTGTAATTTTTTCCTAACCAATACTTAATAAATATGTATATTTGTGGTCAAAGCTCAAAATCTTTATCGACATGTATAAAAGGACGACACTGTTTTGGATGGAAGGGAGTCGAATGCGATCCGTCTGGGTCGTGGGCTCCTAAGAGCATCTCCAATTGTGCCACTTCAGCTAGCTATAAGAGTGTTATCTCAGCATTTTGCTTAGGTGGAAGAGAGAAATGAGGAGAGAGATATAGACCGGCTACTAATGTATAATCAGGTTATAACTGATTCCAAAGCACTTATTATCTATTTCAAGTGAGCTAATATTTAATTTTATAGATAATGATATAGCTAATTCATTGGAGAGGTTGTCTATATGCTAGCTACAAATGACATGGTCATTTCTCATAGCTAGTATTATTGGAGATGCTCTTGGGAAGTAATTAAGATTCTAATTAATGTACCATCGACGAGTGCTGTCTACATCTGATCACGTACGTTGTGTGATTGGGTGGAAAAATGTGCTGGCTCCCGAGAGGACGTACGTAAATTGTCCTTGACCTGATCTTTTTTTAATTCACACGAACACGTACGCACGACACGACACGACAGATTAGAGTATATACAATGGTACATGTCAGTAGTCTCTAAGCTTTACCACGTAGGATAAAAAATGACGTGGATGAAAGAGGGTGCGTATAGAGAGTTGACCCGTCTCTTAATCTAGAGTCGACTCTAGTACGAGAACCAAGACAGGTTGTGTGTGGGAAGAAGCTATCTACTCATAAATGTGCTGTCTATACCATTACATGGGTTGTCTCTAACGCTATCTATAAATGACATGTCAGCTTGTTATAGATAGCAACTGTCTATACCATTGTACATGCCTTTAGAGTGTGGTGCTCTCTAGTTCTTTACGGCTTTAGTCATTTTCCACACGTGGCTCACGACGAACAAGTGGGAATGCTGCTGAGAACTTTGCCTTATCTCTACTAATATAAATTTGCAGTTGGTGGCAGCGATCCATTCTTCTTAGCCCTTTTTCTCGTCGCTATATCTTCAATAATGGCCAGTCATTATAACTAATTATTCTTTCTTGATTTACAGCCAGCCATATCTCTCTAAATATGGCTGATTATTATAGCAAAATCTCTGATTATTGCTGGTAATTAATAGCCAGCCAATCATTCCTTTTGTACTCTATATATGCTGTACAGTTTTCACAGAATCAATCAAGAGAATTCATTCAAGATCTCCCATGTCGTGCCGCCGCGGCGAATGAACTCGACGAACTGATCAATAAGTGACGGACCGACGTACATGGCCGCGAGGCGCAGGAGGCCAAGCGTCACGGTCAGTAGTAACTGCGGCCAGAAGGACAGCCAGAGCGCGACGCCCACCGGGTGCCGTGACCCCAGCGCTGGTCAGTTGGATGTGAACAAAGTGAAGCCCCCGTGTCACCCCTGCGAAGGTGGTAGATGATGAGAACGAACGAGGCGACGAGGAAGACGAGGTCGATGGCGTCGAAGAGCGCGCACTGCGGGCATGGCGAGAGGAAGAGGAACGCGAGCTGGTAATATAAATTATAAAAAAGGATAAAAATGATTGATTGATTTTTGAGATTGGTAATATATATTGTTACATACAATATATTTGGTTTTAATTTATACCAGAGAAGAAACCATAAAAACTTTTGTAATCGGGAGAAATAGATGTTTGATCTTGTAGCATAATTTTCTTTTATTGCTTGACCTTTATATTTCGTTACTAAATTTATTTTTCGTAGCAACGCACGGACATTGATCTAGTCTTTTAAAAAGGAAAGTTCTCAGAATCATGGAGAGTCTATAATTGAAGCATGAACTTTTAATACGCTGCCATGGAAGACGATAGCAGTGCGGCCCCAAGTTATGATTATCTAGGCTGCTCCGACCATATAGGTACAATAGTTAGGCCATTCTCAATGGAAGGTTTCATGGGGTGATTTCCAAGAGAGCCATGTCATCTTTGGTTGTGTAAGGTGATAAATTAAATAGTCTCTCTCAATGCATGGTTTCATTCCACAGTTTCCTAGGCTACCCACAGCATTTAATTGTCACAAGATGTTATGATCAAATGTGCTTTGTGATTTTGTAACCAAATTGCTTTCCTGTCTTCACTTGCTTCCACAAGACTTGCTCCTGCGTCCACAAGACTTGCTTTCCTGTCTTCACCAGGTCCTTGTCCATCTATCCCAGCTCGTCTCATTCAGGAATCAACCAGAACCTGAGAAAGAAACATCACAATGGTACAATACAGCAATTTCCCCTCTCCTTACAAAATGTAATAAAAGGATCATATCATGCCTTTGTGCCATCAATCCTGAATCGCAATGGAAAGAATGTTAAACTAAAGCCTGAATCATACTTGCTGTAGCTCGTCCAGAATGAAACGAAAATAGAGCAATCAAAATCAAAACCAAATGAGGACTGACAACAGGATGTTTTGGGGCACTCTATTTCTGAATTCAAATGCAACTCATAAAAGCAAATACATTTTACTTGACAGTGAAAACATCTACTGAAAACCACCTGGAGTTAACTACGGATCTGGCGACTACTTGTGCTCTCCGCACTAACAGAATGCGCACACATGACTAACTGAAACACGGTCTTGCCTGCCAGCTGACTAAAACCTTCACCTGCTTCCACAAGACTTGCTCCTGCATGCCCAAACAGGATTATCTGCCAACAAAGAATAAGTGTTAGAAAATGTTAAGAAGAGCAAAGCAATTATTGGATGCAGGGATGGTAGTTTCACATGAAGAACACATGCTACACAGCATCCATACATGATCACTGCCAGTAGCAATACTAAAACACATGCTGCACAGTTGTAAATATAGTGAAGTAGGATGACAATATTTCATGCAAATCAGTAATGGAAAGAATAATTCATGAATCTTTTAAGCACTATATTGAGCATAACCAACTATAACTATCCAGAATCAGCTCACCTCACGCTTCATCATCGTTACCGAACAGCTTCAGCTCCATCCTCTCCAATGCCTTCTCTCGGTTAGCCTTCGCTTGGTCGGTCATCCGACTTGTGTCTTGACATAGGAGTGAATTATAAACTTCAAGCAACTTTGCTTCCTTTTGCTCCTTTGCAGCCTTGATTTCTCTCCAAAATGAATCCCCCTTCTTGTCATTCCCTTTTATCGGGTCATTAGAAATGTTCAGCCAAGCACTAGCCTACAAAATGCAAAATAAGCAAATTAGTGAAAGGAAACATATTGCCAGTTCATGTCTCATATTTGAAAAAAAAGGTTTAATGATGTGTGATTACCAATCTAACTTCCTCTTCATGTGACCAATGCCTTTTCTTTGCTGCGCCCTACTTGTCTCAGCACTGTCGTAGCCGTCAATGTCGATGCTAACCTTTTTTTTTGATGTAGCTTGTTTTGCCGATGGTCCTGATGGTGACAGAGTCCCTTTGGCACATGGTGGCAGTGGTGGAGATGTTGGGCTGAAGTTCTGAGTAAGTCCAACAAAATGGAAATTTTCTCCATTTGGTGGTGTTGGCGGCGGAAACTGTTGTTGTTGTAAGAGATTTACAAAACCAACAGGTGCATACCCCCTTAAAATGTTCAACAAAAACATTATCAGTTCATTTATTTGTTGCTGGTTAAAGGCGATGGGTGTGTGCTCAGGAGGGAGGGTTAACATTGCTGGGACATGGAAATTACAGAAAACCAACATGTGGAATTGAAGATCAGGGACATCTAATTCTGAATAAATAGTTATATAAAAGAAACATGAACAGAAAATATAATAAACCATTTGAGGATCGTACCAAATTGAAATATCACGTTGGGAAATAAACATGGTCAACGAAAATGGATTAATATCTCAAACTAACATTATAGCATATCTAAAACTATTACAATGTAGAGAAATCTCATATAGAGAGATTTTTTTAACGGGGCCCGAACTTTTGCCAAATATGCTCAACTAAGTCCTTCTTAAGTTGTAAATGAGTTGAACGATCCCGAATATCAGAATTCTTCTCTAGCACTCTTTCAAATGTAGCGCATTCTTCAGGGGAGAATTCTGGTGCTTCAACAATCGTTGTACTTGGACCATCATTCAAATCAAGATTCTCTTCAATGTCCTCTTCTTTTTCATCTTCAACTATCATATTGTGAAGGATGATGCAAGCTAGCACAACTTTCTCAAGTTGTCCTCGGTCAAATAGACGAGCCGGTCGCTTCAAAATGCAAAACCGATGTCGCAAGACACCAAATGCTCGTTCAATATCCTTTCTCTTCGCTTCTTGTTGCTGTGCAAATAACTTGTCCTTGTCATTGATGGGCAAGGATATTGACTTCACAAATACAGCCCATTCCGGGTATATTCCATCTGCAAGATAGTAACCTGTGTTGTATTGATTCCCGTTGACCATGTATTGCAGTCGAGGAGCTTGCCCCTTTAGTTCATCGATAAATAGAGTCGACTGGTTAAGAACATTGATATCATTATTAGAACCAGCAACACCAAAGAATGCATGCCAAATCCAAAGATCATGAGAGGCCACGGCCTCAAGAATTATGGTTGGGACTTTTTGATCACCCCGAGTGAATTGGCCCTTCCATGCATTGGGACATCTTTCCCACTGCCAGTGCATGCAGTCAATGCTCCCGAACATGCCAGGGAAACCTCGACTCTCACCAACTTTGAGCAGACGCTCAGCATCCTCCACAGTGGGGCGCCTCAAATATTGTCCACCAAAAACAGCAATAACACCTTCGACAAAATTCTTCATCGCCTCTAACGCAGTAGTGTCACCAATCTTTAGGTATTCATCTAGATGATCTGCGGCACTGCTATTGGCCAATTGGCGAATAGCCGCTGTACATTTCTGTAATGGTGTGAGCCCTTGCCGATTAAGGGCATCCACCCTTGTAGTGAAATAATCAGACCACTGGCCTAAGGCATCGACGATGCGTAAAAACACTGGCCTTGACATACGAAATCTTCGCCGAAAAATTTTGGCTGAATACAGTGGATCCTCTGAGAAATAATCATCCACTAGACGTTGATGATACTCCACCCGTGGCCTCTTGATGTACTTTCTCGGACCATTTCGATGATCATATGCCGCTTCTTGAAGAGTTTCGACGCTAGCCTTCGAAATCACCGTGGCCTCACCGACTAAGTCATCTAAAATGTCTTCTTCGGCAAGGAAATCATCTAACGAGTATAAATCCTTGGGATCAATGGTGTTGCTTGCTTGATCACAATGATCAGAAATACTGCAGAGATGAAGAAAGAGCTTGTATGATAATTAAACTGACAATCCATTGCAATTCCATATCAGTAAAAGAATTCTAGTAAAAAATAGTGCAAGATAGTTGTCACACATGAGCACATGAGCTCTTCACAGGATTCAGTTCAGTTTAGATGCTGACGATTTAAACATTGTCCAGGTTCTTTCATTTCAGTCGCAAAAGGATCTGCTGCAAATGCCTTTGACTTGTATGTGGCAATTCCTTTTATTCATCAAATCTTTGAATAAAGTCTTACTTTCACCAGAGAATTAGTAGAACTATTTACTTGCTAGAAAGGTCATTATCGTGGTCACCGTCTAGGACCTAAATGGATATGAAGTGAAACAGAGGATCTCAGTATGCGGGATTGTTTAATACTTTAATTTCATTATGATAAGTGAGATAATGATCGGTTGTTATATAATCCTTTAGGACCGATCCGCACTAATCGATTTCTAGGTGAGGAACTCTAAAATGAATATTTGTGATATTACTTTTCGACTTGTCCATTGATATATTCGGTGCATCTTTTCTCACCAACATGCGTTATTTAGCCGATTGCTATATTTATAATATCGTCGCCATGGAATGCTTTTTGACTCTATGAGGTCATTACTCTCAGATACCAATATATAAAGTTACTTAAGTAGTCCGAGCCACAAGAAATGAAATAACTCGACAATGTTTAAATCAATCAAGATCTAAACATTTTATGGTTAGCGACTGCGACTTAGGAATGAAACAACATATCTCGAATTGTTTTCCCTCAAGGTAGCTCCTTTCATTTCAAGCGTAAGGGGAGAAGTATATTGCAGCGCCTAAGGAAATACTACCAGAAAACTACTAGCTGGTTAGGATTTTGGGCACAATCGAAAAACGAAAAAAGCACAAATTTAAAGCAAAATAATTAGAAGGAAAATAAGCACAACTTGTTCTTCGTGGGGTTACTAATTATACGATTGTGTCATGTGCACATGGACAAATCGGGCATGGAGGCCATCAAGCCAATCGGCGAGTGAAATTAAGACTCAGTTATTTGCTACTCCTACCTAAATCTGGCAAACATTAACCACTTGGCCTAGATTCGATGTGGATTCGAGATCAACTGCGGTGCTTATATGAAAGATTTATCACACATGACCACATCAGGAATGTGAACAAGACAAGATCCAGGTGGGGAGAAATTTACCAGGGATTAGGGGACTGGTTTCCATGGGGTGGGGGGAAATTTGCGCCGCCGCTGCCTCCAGATTCGGGCCACCATCTTGCGGCTGGCGGTGGCGGACCATTCTTGATGGCGGCGCGGCATGACGGTGTACCACTTGGTGAAGACGACGTCGGGACTTTGGGGGCGCCCTTCTCCCGTCGAGCCATGGAAGCAGGGATGCGCCGTGCCTCCTCCGCCGGCTTGAGTGGCTCGATCTACTCCAGGATGGAAGCAGAGATGGCCAGACAGGGGAAGAGGGAGGCGAACGGATTGGAGAATGGCGGGAGAGGAGGGGGAAATGGTGGGGAGGTGCGGCGAGAGGATGCACTGGATCCGGAAAAGGCGTGAAGAATGAAACGATGCGTCACAGTGGGGTTTCATTCCGTTTCCAACGTATTGGAAAGAGTGTATACCCAGTTTCATCTGGATGAAACTGGTCTCTTCTCTCTCCTAATAACTTTCTTGCCATATCATCAATTTTGCTGACATGTCACCTCATTAATTGATAATGAAACTCCCATTGAGAATGGCCTTAGAATCTTACTTCTCCACGACCCAGACGAATCCGACTCTACCTCTTTCCATCCAATACAATGGTCCTGTTTGTTTATGCTTAGGTTTTTTTGTTTATAGTTTGAAATCAACTTTTTTACTTAAACAGTTTAAAAACTAATGTCTTTTGTATGTGATAGAGGTGGGTAATTTTATTTAACTTGTTATTAATCTAAAACCAACCATCAATAAACCCAAAAACCCAAACAAATAGCAATGACTGTCATAAGGTATAGTGATGTTTTATGTTGTTTTAGAATCGTGCTAACTCACATTCTTTCTTCACCCACAACCATGCCTCGGTTTTACAGTTTATGTTGGATTCTATGAGGTCTGCTCTCCGAAAGAAAGGAGCTTCTTTGTTTCATTGCATCAAAAGCGATTCGCCAGATTAATTGGTCATCTTTCTTATGATGTTATGCACAATCAGTCTTGTGCTGAAATTCGAGAGAAGTTGGGAGCATGTGAGCTTTACCAAATATCTGTACAAACATTCCTTTTTACTTCTCCAAATGATGTATTTCCTAAGAGTATACTCTTCGCCACTTCTTCCACCTGCCTGACCAGATCCGGCGTGTATGCAGTCGAGCGGCACGGAGTTTTATTCCTTTCTATATGTGCCGATGTGTAGGTTAGTACGCCATACAATTCCTTCCTTTTCAAATTTGAATGTACTATTATTGTGCTTTTCCCCACCATTCGAACTACGCTAAGTTCTCACATGCTATCGAGTTCCTATCACGAAAACTGGATCTGCATATTATCTTCCCATTTGTTTACATGTTATGGAGAATGCTGCTCTCACACAATATTACGAATGATTCATACCAGACATGTAAATTTTCCTATAAGAGGAAAAGTCATTCTTGACGTTGTGTCTTCCATGAGTCAAGAAATTGGACAGCTTTTGACATTAACTTAACTCTTCATCTAGTAAGTATTAACAAAATGCTTTTCTTTCTTTTGGTATTTTTCTGCACAACTTAAAGCAACGCAGCTTGTAATTTTGTTACTCAGCAGAATTTGACATTCTATCTACCATTGAATAAATACCACCCGATGGAGAATTTCTTTGTGATGAACTACGGGATGACTAAGAATTTAAGCCACTTTTCCGTAATGACAATAATTGAAGAAGTGGAACATTAGGGTATGGAAGTTTGTGTTTTCGTTTGGTTCGGTAGAATTATCGTTTCAATTTTGGTGTCACAATCTTTTTCTCTCACGTGGGGAGCAACAATCGTGGCGTGGCACGCCACGGTCAGTCGGTCACTCATCTAGTATATCCTACAAGAAATCCATTAGTACAGAGTTCGTCTACTCCTCTCGATCCTCTTCCAACATGAAGATAGACTTCTGAGAGGTGTTTTCACCTCCGTCTCGTACTGCAGTTTGAACTGGGCTATAATGTTTCTACGGTGAGTAGCATTTCTACGCTTAAGAGCTAAACTGAACTCATAGCTACAGACCATTTTTGTTAAGAAATATGATTATCCAACGAATCTCTGAGTGCCGAGTGAGGAGTTATCGAAGGATCGAAATGGCAATCAGAGAGGGGGCGAATGATCATAATTAATTTTTTTCCATTCAATAGATCCAATCAAAACCTCACTTGAAACACTCAAGTGTAAAGGAGCAAATCAGAAGAAACTCGCTCTGGCCGGTACTACCACAACACAGTAGGCGGTAGTGCTAGAGGTCGGTACTACCGCTAGATTGGGCCGGTAGTGTCAGCTTGAAAACAGAGAGCAAAACAGTACGATCTCAAAATCAAAATCAATAAAACTTTAGATCGGTCGGACCAACACCTATGAAACTTCGTATGTACCTTCTTATAGAGGTTAGAAACCTATTTCATCTTTCAATCCAAAAGATTGACGTTAAAGTTCTGACCTTTTCCAATTCAAAGAAAGAGTGCACCAAAATGGGCCAAAAATCAAACACTACAGGAAACGAGAACAATGTCGTCGGCCGAAATATTTTTGTCGTCGGTAAAACGGCCGACGACAAAAAGTTTACCTATGTCGACGGCTTTAATGTAACCCGACGACACATATACACCCAGCAAGACTGTGTCGGCGGCAAAAATTTAGCCGCCGATATAGAACACGAGGACGTATCGGCGCGGGATGAAATTTGAATTCCAGATCCCGCCAACATGAGCTGTGTCGTCGGCTATATCAAACCCGCCGACACAGGCACTCCACCCCAAACAGAGAGTTCAACGTGCTCCCACATGTCAGACGGAAAAACATCGCCGCCATGTGGGACCAACCAGGATGCCAGTTCTTTATCGTCGGGAGAGAAACAGCCGCCGATACAAAGTAGGCTGTGTCGGCGGCATGAATATTGCCGACGACACAGATGAAATTTTGTCGACGGTTTTCTTTTAGCTGACGACAATAGTAATTCCAGACTAATTTAGAAAATCCATTTGAAAATGTTTTTGTTGTTTTTAAAATTAAGAAAAATTAAATAGAGCTTTTAGAATAGTTGTTAGGCAACATACATCTATATGACATGTAATTTTTTATTATTTAATTAATTGGTATGTGACGGCGCTGTGTGTATGTTTCCGTACGTTACCTCGAGTTTGAGTAGAACCTTGTGACGATCCAACGCAGGCCAATTGAAGATCGAGGAATGACCTGAAATAAGCTGTGCATGTCGTAAAACCTTAAAGTGACCCTAGAAATGTCTCGTTCGACTCGTCGTAGGCTACAAAATTATCGAAGAACGTACGGTGGTGGCGACTCTGTTACTCTCCTTGAGTTTTCAGAAGAACTTGTTGAGACGATGAAATGCCGGGCGAAAGAAGAGCGAGCAATCAGCTGGAATAGGTTGTGCATGTTCTAAAAACCTTAAATTGGCCTTAAAAATATCTTGTTGAACCTTAAATTGGCCTTAAAAAACCTTAAACAGGGTACGGAATGGGCCCAGTGTCGGCGGTATTGACATGGCTACCGACACAAGTTTGACCTGTGTCGTCGGTTCTCTCTCACCATGATATCTTGATCTTGTCTCTCTGTTGTCAGGCCCGTGCATCTTGTGTGCATAGGACCCGATATCGTGTCCATGACCTGTGTTAGCCCGACACCGCCTTGGCTAGTGACGGTGGGCAGTGGGTCTTTGTGCGTGTCGGCGGCCTAAGTGTGGCCGGCGACACAGTCCGCCGTTATGAACCTGCTTGAAGTCGATGGACTCTCTGGCTCTCTGCTTTGCTCGCGATTTGCGCGCGCCTCCTCGCCTGCCGCCTCCCTCGCCCCACCGCCACCGCCTCCTCCTCTGAGCCGCTCATGGCCTCCCTCCTGCGCCCGGCCTGCCCCCCCCCCTCCTGCGCCCTCGCCTCCTGCGCCCCCCCGCTGCCTCCTCCTCCGCCGCTCGCTCCTGCCCCTCCTCCTCCCCGGCCGCCCATTGCCCCTCCTCGCCCACCTTGCCGGCCCTCTTCCACGTGCCACCCATTGCCCTCCTCCGGCCTCCCCCCCCTCCTCCGCCAGCCTGGCCGCCCTCCTCTCCGTGCTTGCGCCGCCTCCGTGCCCGATCTCCTTCCGGATAAAGTGATTGATTCACAGCTAGAAGCGTAGACTAGTGGTGATTCGCAGCAATTAGAAGCATATACCAGTGGTGATTTGCTATAGAAAAATTTTAGTATGTTGTGCTTCTTTCATGTAGAAGTATTCGTGTTCTAAATTTAGATGATGTGGTATATCTGTGGAAATGATTGTATATACATCTATTTTTGTATTCGTTTGTAGCAATTACTAAATGTATGGATTAGGATTTTATCTCGCTTGCGATATACTAAATTCAGATAATAGTTCCATGAATTATTACACCATTGATGATAACCATAGAATATTAGATTGTTGTTAGCTTTAGAATGGTAGCGTGTCGTGATTTTTAGTAGATTGGACACCTGTTGTGTTGTCTACTTTGTGGGGTTTGCAGATCCTAAATTTTAGTTTGTTTATATTCATAATTTTATACTGATTTAGGTAGACTAGAGAGATATTGTGCTAACGTCATTTGAGGGGTTCACAAATCAGTCTTGTCTACTCTTTTATGTCATTGTTTTGTCTAGTAATTAGCTTATATCATTTTGTCATTGTTATTGTAGGGTAAACCACTAGGATAGCTTTAGTGCCACTAAGGCAGATTTATTTTTTGTTAATTTATGTTATCATTTTTGTTGTACCGGTGAGAGAACAGTTGGAAGATTTTTTAGGAGTAGTTTACATTGCCATCCTGCACCTTTGATAATTTATAATGTTTAGCATTGTTAATTTGCCTTTTACGATTCACCGCCTACTTAGAACACTGACGCCTCGGACTGTGGGAGGTCGTCCACACCCAAACCACGCCGCCCCGGCTGCCCCCGAGCTCGTCCACGCCGTCGGTCCCGCCCTCGTCCTCCTAGTCGCCATCTCCGGTTAAGGTAATCTCCGGTCGAGCGATCTCTTTTCGATGATGCAACCGTGCAAGTTAGCGAAGTTAGCGATGTTAGCGATGTTGCTTTGCGATCTCTATAGCTGTGACGTACAGTCAAGGTATTAGCAGTGGGCTGAATCATGCTATATACTGTCTTTTGTCCGCTGAGTGGATGTCCTAGTTTTAGGGGAGGTGCTGCCGAAATTTCTAATAATTTAGGAGAATGACAACTATAGACTGCATACAAATCCGTATCATCATTGAATTTTCTATTAGATGTTTACTCAGAGATGCTACAGGAGACCAATACTAGAAATGGTTGTTGTGCATTTTAATTCCTATAGATTCAAATGGGCATGATATGTAATTCTAGTGTTTTCGATTTCCTGCAATCCAAATAGGAACTAAGGCATTTGTGTGGGAAAAAGTAAATGATTCAGTGTATATATATAGTGTATATTGCTTGCAAGTCACAACATATAATAATTTTATTAGAATTGCGTTTGTAACGTCAACCGAGCCAGAGTTAAACCCGTTCGGGGGCGCTGCATATTTTCGTAAGGAGCTCAGACGGTGATTCGTTGGGTTCCATTACGAAAAGTGTTGCGCTCTCGAGCCGTCACGTTTTGGACAGCCACACGGATGTCTTGAGTACGATGGTCGTGACACGAGGGTGTACGGGTTGGGATTCCGGCGGTATTTCCTTGTCGTTCTCCTAGTGCATAACATAAGTGGTACGCCGTACCCGTCGTTGCACTTGGAGAACAACGGGGTTATGCTGCCGGAATTCCGACCCGAGCACCCTCGTGCCACGACCATCATACTTAAGCGCACATCAGTGGGTGGGTAAGCCCTCCTATTTAGCAAGGCTTAAACTGTCTACATCTGAAATTTGGATGCATGCATTGACGTTATGTAGTAAGCGATCTTTGGATGGAAGATCGGCGGTGGATGTACGATGGTTGGATGAAGTCTGGAAGACACACGAACGAGTGGATCGAGAAGGCTAGAGCATTTGTGGATGATGCTTTCCGAAGATTCCCCGACCCTAATGCAGCGGTCGTGTGGTGTCCTTGCGCTGCGTGCTCGAACACCAAGAAGAGGACCAAGAAGGATATTTGCCATCACCTATGTAGGCATGGCTTCAAACCAAATTACTTTGTATGGGTAGCTCATGGCGAGAGGAAGCGTCCGGCGCCCGTGTGTGGCCCTGTGGATTTTGAAGAGGGCTACGACGAAGTCGAAATTGATAGATTAGACGAGCTCACAGATGATGTGGCTCAGGCTTACGATCTCTCCCCTGAGGAAGAGTCCGAGCCACTTGTTAGAACAATTCGAGAAGCTCCTTGATTCTCGCCAAGTTGCCGCCGCATGAGCATACCGATGTGATCAGTACTCTCGGCGATTGTCGCGTCTAATGGCGGTGAAGACCAAGTACAACCTGTCACCAATTGCTTCAACGACCTTTGCAAACTATTGGATAGCCTCCTTAGAATGGACACAATATGACTCCGAATCTTTACGAGTCGAAGAAGCTTCTTCGCGTGTTAGGCATGCCGTGCGAGAGGATAGACTATTGCCCAAAGTTCTGCATGCTTTATTGGAAGACCGATTCTGGGCTGACTCACTGTAAGCATTGTAATGAGAGTCGGTACGAGGAAGTTAAATGTACAGAACATGGAATGAGACAGACGACGGTGGCCCGGAAAACATTCCGTTTCTTTCCGATCACTCAACGTCTGCAGCGTCTGTACATGTCCAAGGCCACGGCGAGACACATGAGGTGGCACAAAGAGGGCAAGCGTAGAAAGGAGGGCGTGATGATTCATCCGTCTGATGCAGAAGCTTGGAGGCACTTTGACCAACAACACCCTGAATTTGCGGCAGAGCCTAGGAATGTGCGTATAGGCCTCTCGATCGACGGGTTCACGCCATTCAATATGATGGCGCACCCATACTCGTCTTGGCGGTGTTCGCAATCCCGCATAACCCGCCGCCTCAACTCGCTTGAAAGAAGAGTACATGTTTCTTTCTCGTTATAATACCGGGCCTAAGTCTCTGGAAAAACTTAGATCTATTCATGCAACCTCTGCGGAAGAGCCGATGACACGTGGACTAAAGGAGTCTTGACACATGATAGCTACAAGGGAAGAACTTTAGGATGCGTGCGCATACACGTGGTCAATACACGATTTTCCGCGTATGGCATGTTCTCGGTGGAGCACGCATGGAAAGTTATCATGCCCTATATGCTGCGTAACAATCGATGCTTTCACACTTGAAAAATGGGGGTAAGTCCTGTTGGTTCGATCATCCTTTGTTGTTTCCTAGAGCCAAGCACCCATTTAGGAATCAAAAAGGCATTTCGCAAAGGCAAGATGTGAAGAAGGGCCACCGAACGTTTCGAAGTGCAGGATATCATCGACTGGCATGACGATCTAGCGGATATCGGGTATGTGAAAGACTATGGTGAGGAGCACCATTGGACTCATAAGTGTAGCATCTACAACCTTCCTTATGCAAAAGACCTGAAGCTACCTCACAACATCGACGTGATGCACCAAGAGAAAAATATGTGCGAGTCAGTCGTGAACACAAACCGACATCCTACGAAGACTAAAGATAACAAGAAAGCATGTCGGATCAAGCTCTGATATGTGATCGGCGGACATGAACCTCGATGAGAATGGGAGGAAACCTAGGGCAAAATTCGCCTTACACATGGGGAAATAAAGCGATTCTGATTGGATTAAGGAAAAGGTTAAATTCGAGATGGTTATGCGGCGAACCTTCGACATGCCGTTAGTATAGAGCAATGCAAGTTAAATGGGATGAATGCCCACGACTACAAAGTCTTCATAAAGCGTCTGTTTCCAGCTGTGTGGCATGGATATGTTGACGATGATATATGGATCACTTTGGCAGAGCTTAGCTTCTTCTATCGAGAGCTCTGCGCAAAAGAGATATCCGCATCGAGGATGGAGGAATTGGAGAAGGACATTGTCGTGCTTGTGACAAAGCTCGAGAATATTTATGTCCCTGGGTTTTTCAATTGCATGCAACATCTACTGGTTCATCGCCATATGAAGCAAAAGTTGGGGAGCCAAGCAGTTTAGGTGGATGTATCTTTGTGGGCGCATGATGAAAAGTCTTAGAGCGAAGGTGAAGAACAAAGCACGAGTCGAAGGCAGTATGGCCGAAGCTTGGCTGATTCAGGAGATCGCCTACTTCACGGACAAATACTTTGCGACAAAAAACAAGGTCCATGTGCCACAACTAAGGTATAAGAAGGCATGTCGCAGAAGTACTTCCAACTTGGAGGTGTTCCATGACCAAGTCGGATGCAATGTCGGCAAAAGCACCACACGTGACTTGGATGCAATGAAAAGGATTTGATTCAGGTTGTATGTATGCGACAACATGGATGAAATGAAGGTGTACATCGAGTAAGTCAATAAATGTATGAAATAAGTCATAAATACGTACTTATGAAATAAATGTCTGAAATAAATATTAAATCTTGTAGTCAATTTATTCAAGAAGAGTGGGAAGGATCAGGTGAACCTTCGGGCGAACAAATTGACAATCTGAAACGGCGAGGTCGTGGACAAGGCCGTCCAAACTTTCTAACCTGGTTTCATTACCACGTAACCTTCTTCCTCTTATACAAGTTCACTTAATTTACAAATGTGTGGCATTTATTCCTTAATGAATTTTGCCTCGAATGCTTGTGCAGTGTCAAAGACACCGCAGCGTGCACAACGATCTCCGACAAATGTCACGTGGATGCAGCCGTAGAATTAAGGTCCATGGATGCTATGATTGCCATGGATATCGATTTCGATCCGAAGCGGCTGAGTCAGCTCGCCCCAATGCAACTACGGTGAACAGTGGCGTCGTGAGTTATGTCACCGATGACTCTGGTGGTCCAGACATAGAGTACTATGGGATCATCGAGGATATTGTAGAAATTTCGTATGAAGGCAACAAAGATCTCTCGCTCGTGCTCTTTCGTTGCAGATGGTTCCATCCAACTAGTGGGGTGCGGCGTACTCCAAAACTAGGACTAGTGGAGATCAATCATAAGAAGCTGTATCAAAAGCCTGACGTGTTCATTCTGCCCGAACAAGTCGAGCTGGTGTTCTATCTGCCATACGCTCACCCGAATTACAAAAGTTGGTGGATTGTACATAAATGTCTTCCACCTGGTAGATTGCCCGATCTCACGGAAGACGACTACGATTCTCACCCAGACGTGGAGGTATTCCAAGAACAAGAGTTACCAGGAGAGCTGCACGTCGATATTGGTGATGGGCTAGATAATATTTTGGGATTAGTATACCCATCTCATGTAGAAGGAGAAGAAGAGGAGGAAAGGGTAGAGGCAGAGGCAGAGGAAGAGGAAGAGGAAGAGGAAGAGGAAGAGGAAGAGGAAGAGGCAGAGGCAGAGGAAGAGGAAGAGGCAGAGGAAGAGGAAGCCGAAGATTTTTAAGCTATTTAATTTTATAGGTTTAATTTTATATACTTTATGTCATTTAATTTTATATACATGTATATTTTATTCGTTTCAATTAATATCAATGTACTTTATGTCATTTAATTTAATTTGTGCAGGATGGCTAGAGGTGCAAAGAAGTTGGCTTCAAAATTGAAGAAGGTCTTTGGGAAGGGGGGCATGAGGAGTGCAGGCCAGGACAGCTCACCCCAGTACGACGCTTCCCAGGAGGAGGAGGAGGAGGAGGTGGCTACCACCGACTCCTAGGAGGAGGAGGAGGAGGAGGAGGAGGAGGTGGATGACGATGAGCGTCGTTGGGGTTCTTGGCAACAGGCACTTGAGGAGGGGGATGAGGATGGGGACGAGGACTGGAGTCCATGGGAGTCTGTTGGTACCGAGTCAGGGGGTGCCTCCGCCTCGAGCTCTGCGGGATCCAAGAAGAGTCGGGGGCGGAATAAATTGCCAAAAGCCCCCACAGATCCAACCGACAGGATACTGATAGTTGTTTCTAGCGGGCGAAGGTATGTGCTACAAATTTTCGATGTCTTTTATTGCTAACCACAAACTTGCTAACTACTTGTTATGAATTCTTCATGCAAAGGCTTGGTTTGCCTCAACAAGGGTAAGCAGAGCCGGGCACTTGCTAGGGGTGATCTTGAAGCGGCTCTACCCCGGCGAGTGGGCGAGGTGGTGCTCGACGCCCGTGACTAGATGGAGTGACTACTCGCTCGTGGAGGACGACCAGGGAGGCACTGTCGCGGATCATTGCATAGCCGAGTTCTGGGTAAGTTGTCATTTCTATTAATGTTTTTGTGTTTATAGCTTCACGTGTTTGTTTCGTTTTAGGCGAGGTATCAGCTTGGCCCTGACGCATCCCAGGACGACTATCATGCTTGTCGCCATGTGCTCGACACAATGGCGGCAAAGACGGTCAGGGACGCCATCAGGTTATGCCGCCAGGACGCGGTGATGAAGCACTACAAGAGCACGGGGATGAAGATCTCGAGGGCACATGCCTTGCAGCAGTACCTCGAGGCGAAGGAGTACCTGCCTTGGCGTCCGGACTGGATGGACAAGTGTCCACACGCCTGGAGGGATCTCTGCAAGATGTGGGCATCGAAGGAGTGGATCGAGAGGTCCAAGAGGAACAGGGGGAATCGAGAAGCCAACCCCGAGATCTGTGTGACCTACCTAGGTGGACGAGGCATGGGTCACGTCGCGCGCGATATCGTAAGTATACTAAGTACAACTCTAGCATTCTTGTCAATTCAGTTTTTCATTTCACATTTGAAATTGAACTGCAGGAGTCGAAGACGGGACTTGAGCCCGACGAGTTCACCGTGTGGACGCAGGCACACACGCCCGTGTCCGACTCGACAGATGCGAACCACCGATGCACCGGTTGCCGAGAGAAGATTGTAAGTGACTTTCTCTTTTCGCCGCTCTCTGACTCTGCAATCGTGGCGAGCTAATCCACTTCATATCTTATTTGTTTCGCAGATACATACAAAGGTGCAGCCATGAAGGAGAAGCACGGTGCCGATCAGGACCCCTTGACCATGCCGGTCGACCCTCCGGTCATCTACCCGATTCGGTGGGAGGAGTCATGGCGGGCTCGGCTTCATGGACTCGGTGGTGGTGCCCGACTCGTCTGAGGCCAAGTCGGGACACGTCGGCAATGAGCCGCCTCTTCCGCCAAAGGCATACCGAAGCCCAGGCGAAGATGATCGCAGAGTTGTAGCAGCAGAGGCAGGCGGATGAGCAGCGGAGGCAGGCGGAGCGAGAGGAGGATAGGAGGCGGTACGAGGCCCTCCAGAGTCAGAACCTCTGGATGTACAACTATTTCCAGGTAATTAAGATTGTATACGTAGCTACGTTGTACTTACACGTTTCAGATGCTAACATATCATATCCACAGTCGTTGCAGGGGGCGGGACCCTCCGGCCAGCCGCAGATGCCACCTCCGCTGCCGTTCTTCACGCAGACGTTGACGCCGGGGGTAATGCATTTTGTTCCAGTTTTCGCGAACTATTCATACAAGTACACAAATGCACAAAAGTTTTGAACATTGTGGTTTCCTCTAATCTTGCAAATTGTCGCCTCAATTGCCGCTTCCTCATCTATGACGAATGCTCCGCAGGGAGGTGATTCCAGTGGCATAAGATCGGCCGCAGATCAATTCGTCGACGACGTGTTTGCCGATCCTTTTGCCGGTTCGCAATCTTAGTTATTTGTTTTGTTGGTAGAATAGTATGTCATGTTCTACATAGACATGTTGATTGTGAATGTGATGTACTCTTTTGGTTTGTGAGCTGAATTTGGGACTTATTAATGCATTTTGCTATCTGTGTCGATGGTGATCATTTGTGCATTGTATTGGTGAATGTGAATGTGGTAATGTGTGTGAAATTATATGTTGTGATTGTTCTGGGTAATTGGGGATATAAAACTGCTGGGAATGGGGTTTTTTTGCAGGTTAAAATTGGATTTTTTTAAATTCCTAGTATTTTTTTTATTTTTACAACCTGTGTCCTCGGCTTTAGACCATGCCGACGACACAAGATAGCTCAGTGGTTACGTTTACGGGACGAAAGGGTGCTGTGTCGTCGGCTCTAGCCTAAGCCGAGGACACAGATGTCCCATCTGTATCGGCAGCTTTAATTAGGCCGACGACACAGATGTCCAATCTGTATCGGCAGCTTTAATTAAACCGACGATACAGATGTCCAATCTGTATCGACAGCATGAGTTAAGCCGACGACAAATGTCTGGGTGTCGGGCCGGCCCCGGATGGCATCTGTGTCGTCGGGATTTATTCTAGCCGTCGACATAGGTTGGTTGTGTCGTCGACTCTGTGTCGTGGGACTTGTGTCGTCGGCAGGCCGACGACATATCCCTGTGTCGGCGGTTTTGGCATCTGTGTCGTCGGTAAAAGCCGAGGACAGTGAGCAAGATCCCTGTGGTGAAAGTCATGGTATTGGACTTACTCGTGGGGTTTTGATGATCAATGTGATCTTGGATATCCTCCCACTTATCATAGTAAGTAAGAACACAAGAAACAAAAGCCTCAAACGCGATTTACAAAAATTTCTCAGAGATTGAGCAAGAAAATCGAGTTCCTGCAAAATATTGCCTAGATGATGAGGATATGATCTAAAGAAGATTCATCCATCAATCATTCATCCTTGGAGTAAAATCCACAATCATTTAGAAGGAGGGGAGGCAAATCTAAATGTGCAAAAAGTAAATTGCAAGAATTTAAATTGTGAAATGTAAATAATGAATTTAAAGTATAATGTAAATGCTGAAAGTAAATTTAAAAGAAAAGAAATGAAACTTTTATTTCTTAGGAGAAAGGTTTATAAAGCCTTACAACAAAGTGGGTAAAACTCAAAGGAGCACACAAAAACCTTCAAAAGAGAGACACCTCTCTCCCCCTCTATTTATAGCAACGACCAATCTCCAGCTTTAGATGACCTTCTTGACCCTCAAGAAACCTCATCAAGAATTGAGATTCACTTCCTCACTTATATATGGGCTAATCTGCAACCCAATAACATAACGGGTTTTGCACGTTTCTCAAAAGAAGCTAACTTGACATCTACTCTATCCTCCAAACCGTAATACAATGGCTCTCCTTGATATGAGTAGTTCCACGCTAGAATCTCAACCGTTCCTTTATCTTCTAGACTCACAGCGACTTCGTCTTCGATCATCCTCCAGCGGTCCGCGACCATTTGGACCTCCGGCGCATCCCACCTAGTCCCAATCATCCTCTGCCTCACCATGACCTAGGACAGTCGTCCTGTAACCATAAAAACAAGGAAACCCATCACATAGCAATTTCCAAAATGATATACAATAATCATCCAATTGCTAAAAATAAATCAAATCTCATTTATAGAGTCGGCACTACTGTCAGCCATAGGCCGATAGTACCGCAAGTCCAATACTACCGCGTCTTGGCCGTCGGTAGTGCCGGTTGCCCTGGAACCCCCGAGATACCTTCTCTGAAAAATAATTACTAGCTAAAAAAGGCTGGTAGTGCCGCTCGGTCAGCAGTATCGCCATTACAAGGCCGGTAATACCGCTCCTGACTGAAATTGTTTCAATTTGAAATCCAATTCAAATCAAACTCAATCCTAAGCACTCCTAACTCAAATACAGTCAAATACTTATCACCAATATGGGTAGGTCTCCACATGATCTTTCAGTTATACGTATTTCTTTACATTTTGTTGGTCTTTATTTTTCTTTTTAATCGCAGGTATGCTACTGATTTCTCAAATAGTATACCAGATGGTCCTTTCGCGGCAGCAAAGTGAGAACCGTGAAGTTCAGTGCCACCTAGCTAGTTCCTCTGACAGAATTAAGAACAGGGAAGTTCTTGGCTAGTCGTGAATCGTGTTGACCCCGGCGACGACCGTGTAACACATGTGATGGGCCTAGTACGTAGTACTGACTTGCTGTATGCTAGCCAATTAGTATTGTTGGAGAGACTCAGGGATCGATGGTCTTCGAATCTTCTCGTATATATAGTAGCATGTGCAATGCACGAAGCCATGCAGCCTCTGAATAATATCTATCGACCCCATAACACCCGAACCCCGACACCAACCAGCACAGAAGTCAGAAACACACAACCTGACCGGTACAGAGATGAACTCTACTGGAGTAATAGTTAGAGAATGTTTTTTTTTGCTGGTGTGCTTGCAGCTGTGCCGCGAGCATCGGCTGCAGTCACTGGAGCTGCCGGAGGGATCTTGCATATCCCTTCTAATGGCTCCTTGGCTCACTGCCCCTCCAGCTGCGGGGGCGTCAACATCTCCTATCCCTTCGGGATAGGGTCGGGCTGCTTCCGGCAAGGCTTCGAGCTCACCTGCAACCACTCCGCTCAGCCACCCAAGCTCTTTCTAGGCAACACCACTACTCAGCTCACTGACCTAGATATATCTCACCTTGATGCTTATACACCTGTGTTCTTCAACATTACGATGAGACCAGGCGTGAATACCTACAACATGTCCTGGGAATCCCCTGCTATGGGTATTAACGTAACTGAAGGTAACACTTTCTACGTTATCGGCTGTGATTTCGATGTCACCTTGTCCGAGCATGGTACTCGAGACTTTGTTGGTTCTTGCATGATTAGATGTAAAGGTGGGAAGCTACCAAATGGAGGAGGGCCTTGTAATGGGTTGGGCTGCTGCGCCATCCCCATACCAAGGGACCTGCCAGCTGGCTTTCTGTCTACATTAGTCCGCGCTGGTGCTACGGCAGCACAATTAGATCAGCTGCACCCTGGCATCATGGCTTTCATGTCGTTGGGTGACTACCACTCCAATACCAGCGATCTTTTCTCAGGTTGGACAAATGCAAGCAAAATTGAAGGCGCGCTGCTTTCTTTTGCCATCATGGACCAACCAAGCTGCGAAAGTGCGCAAAAGAATAATGCAAGTTATGCTTGTAACGACAAAAGCGACTGCCAAGATATGTCGTCTGGAGGAGGCTAATGGTGTCAATGCTCTGGTTATATTGAAGGCAATCCTTACATTATGGATGGCTGCCCTCAAGGTTCTCTCTCATCTCAATGTATTCCACGTGATTTACAAAAAAAGAAAAAGAAAAAAAAGAAGCGAAGAAAACGGATAATAATTCTCTCATAAAGCAAGACTTCAAATGATAGAAAAATTCAGACTTGAGTCATGGCAATAACCTTCATTTTTCTACTTCTTTGAAATAAATTAGATAATTACACAAAAGGGCGATGAGTTGAATTCAAATTTGAATGTACTTTCTTATTGTCATGATTTTGTAGTTATAAAAATCTGTATTATAAAAGAATTAATGATCAAAACTCAATCCTGGAAACCACGTCTTATAGAAATCAATAGAGTATTTCTTTGGTGATAAAATGTACACATGCATACTGTATCTCTAGACTAATTCTAGCTGGCACTGCAGAACCAGTTTACAACCCCAACCCTAAAGGAGGATGCATGTAATATCCCGAAAAATTCAAAAATAAGGAAAATGAAATTTTTGAATTTAAAAATGAAATCAAATACAAATTTCAATTTGAATCAAGATTTTTAATTTAAAACAATGTCCTTTCCTGATTTTCATGCATTCTAAAATGATGAATAGCAATATTAAAAGTCTAATCATGAGATTTTTACCCTGAAATCCTGACAACCTTATATATCTCTGGTAAAAATATCAAAAATAAAAACTTATATTTAAAGCATTTAGAAATTCAAAAATAGAAAATCAATAAAACTGTAAATAGCAATGTCAGAATTATTAAAATTTAAATATTAAATATAAAATTCTGAAAATTTTACAGAAGCATTATTATCACAAACAAATATGAAAAACAAATTGTCAAAAATAAATAAATTCATTTGGACACTTTAGTAAATCAAAAACAGAATTGGAATTTCTGTGCATTATTCATTGTCAGAATGTTAATAAAATATCCACAATTCATTTTTATCTGAAAATTCACCTGGACCTTCATCTGCACCTGACCAACCTTTGCAAAAATTATTATAAAATCTTGAGTCGGTTTGGTAACCCTAATCAGTAGGTCAAGTTAACCCAGCATACTGTGAACCGCCCTTTTCACCATGACCGTTGGATCGCCAAGTGTCATTCGTCCAGCGCAGCCACAGTCCAGCTTTTCTTCTTTTTCTCCCTGCCTTGTGGACCCTTGACCCCACACGCCCCCATCGCTCGATCCTTCTCCTCATCTCTTCTCCTCTCTCGCACACAAAGATCAAGCCAAGACCGCCTCTGGTTTGTCCCACCACACGCAACTCGCGCCCGGCTACACCTCCGTCGAGTTGATGCCACGCCGCCTCGGCTTACGCCCGCCTGCTGAATCCCTCCACGAAACTTCGGCCGACTCCCCCGCTCCGCTCAATCGTTGCCACGGCACGACCTGGGCAGCAAATTTCGAAGCCACTTGATACCTTCTCCTGCCAAAGCTTGCCACGGCAGGTGATAAGCACCGCATTCGCTGCCACGGCACAACCCCAGCACCATTCTTCTCCATTTCTCTCTTCTGCGCCAAGCCAGAGCCAACCGCCTCATTCCATCTATAAAAACCCAACGCAAACCCACTCTAGAGCATCAGCAGAGCCAAACCAACTCACCCCTGAATCTCTTTCGTGCGTGCAAGCTCCGGTTGTCTTCTTCGAGTCCGGTAAGGTCGCCAAAGGGAAGAAATCCTCTGCGACGCTTCGTACTTCGAATTAAGCCAAACCGCTTGCACTGAAGCTTCCTTGTGATCACAAGAACTCATCCCAGGCGCCAATTTGAGCTTTCCTTCTCTGTTGAACCGCGCAGCCGTTCTCATCCTTCCGCCTGAGCTGTGCACGGTGAGAACACCATCTCACATGTATCCCTTTTGAATACAATGCTCAAACGTGATGTCTAGTACCCACTGATGCTCATGCCGCTAAGAATTTCATGGAAGAGTTAAGCTTTAAGTGTTTTTGCTCACCGGCCATGGCCTCCGCCGCATCCCCACAGTGGCGCGCCAATTCCGGCCGTTCCGCAACCAACAAATGGGTCCCCTGGATGCGCACGGATGTGCTGATCCTCATGGTGGTACCGATTCGCCGCCGTTTGCCACCGGCGAGCCAAAAACCAGTCGCCCCTGTTCTTTGTCGCTGCCGAGCGGGGTCCAGAAGTCAGTCGCCCAGCTCCTTTAGTCTCTGTCGTGCGGGCCCGGTTTGTCAGCCGCTGCGCTGAACAGTCGCAAGGCCACGCGTGTCGGTCGCTCGTGCAAAGCCAAGTCGCTGTCGAGTGGAACCCACACGCCAGCCGCACACACTCAAGTCTCTGTCATATGGGCCCGGCTTGTCAGTGCCTCAGCCCGAATCGGCCAAAACTGGAAAGCGTAAACACCTAGCGAAAGCGTACTTTCCATTTTTGGAATAATTCTTATTTATGAGCATTTTAAGATCCGAAATTATTCAATTGCTCATAACTTTTGAACCAATAGTCAAAATTGAGTGAAATAAATTTATAAATTTGTCTAAATTCCTGTAGATTCATAATATGTAAAAATATTTTAAACTTCAACTCTGTTTCAAATTTTAATATTAATTTAAAGGAAGAATTCAAATATGCTATACATGGAAATTATGCAAATGAACTCGAAATTAGCTAAAACCAATTTTGTTAGAATCCTTATGATATTAGGAACCTGAATATGCAAAGATATTTAATTCTCATGCTTGGTTTAATTTATTTGAAATAGAAATTTAAATAAACTCTATTATGGTCTCTTAATAAAAATTGTGCATCATTAATCCTAAAATGATAAAATAATTTACATATGCCTCTGAGCCCATGAGAAACCAATTTATGCAAAAATATTTACTTATCTAACTGAGTTGATGTTATTTGAATTTAAGAATACAAACAAGCACTAATATGTTGCTATTACAAATATACCGTTTATAATTCTTTAAATCATGAAATAAATTTATATATTCATATAGATACATAAGGATTCTGAATATTCAAAAATATTTAAAGAATAAACTCTGTTGGAATTGTAAAAGTTAAACTTAAATAAATGAATCAAGTAGGTTATATACAAAGTTTATGCAAAACAAATTCAAATTTGAATAAGACTAATTTTATTGGAAACCTTAAATCCTCAGGAACTTAAATATATAAAAATATTTAGATTCTAACTTAGATTGAATCATTTTCTAAAATAGTTTGCCTTCAATATGTTAAATATTCAAATATGAATATCTTTTGCAAATATAATGTAAATTATGTCAAACCAGTTGTATAAGTTCCAAAAATTAGTAATGAACTTAGATATGCAAAAACATTTAGGGTTGGATCTGAATTGAATTATATTTGGAAATATATTGTCTTTCAAATGCATAAGAAGTTAAGATAATTATTAACTTAAGTTCATGAGATCAAACAATGGTAGAATCAATTCATAAATGATAGTAAGATCATAAAGTCCCTGGTTAAGAAAAAGTAACATATAATTGTGTACATTTAAACTAAGTTCATGATAAGCCTTAGTAATCATTCATAAGAATAACAACTCGAATGAATACAAAATATGGTGAAATTAGCTTAAAACACTTCTAGAGTTATTCCCTGCTAATGCCGGAAAAATGAATAAGAAACCCTGTTAAATGTAGCCACAAACTTAAAATGAAACTTGATCGATTTAACGTTAACAATATGATCATTTAGACTATTTCAACTGCAAATAAAATAACTCACCTAAATGCTAAAGTCAGTAAAACCAGATCAGAAATGCACTATAAAGTTCATACTACCATAATCCGAAGAAAGTATCTTGATTCGACATGATTTGCATATTAATCTTGATAGCTTAATAACCCTAAGTATTCACATTTCTTTATACCCCAATATGAATGAATGAACTTTAGGCATAAATGAGAAATCAATAATTATAAAGTTTGTGTCACCAGAACCTTCTCAAATATCATGTAAATAATGTTAGTAGCCTAAATCAATAGATTAGCTCTTTATAACTAGAATGTTAATTAAATGTTGCTTTGAATCTGAATCCTAATTAAAGGTAAGAATTCACCTTAAGCCTGAAATGAATATATCTATTTAATCTTAACCAATTTTTGCATCTTGAATTCGATATTATAAGTATAATATATCTAATTTTAGCCTCTTGAATCCGTAAAATAAAGGAAATGAATTCATGAATCGAAAAATAGTATCATTACTAATTATATAAAATTTATTAGAATCGAAATACGTAAAATCATAAGAACTCAACCTTAAACCACATCTGTTTTCTATGATTTATTTATATTTGGATTTTATGTGATTTCTTTTTATCCTTATTGAAACTTGTTATTATTATTTGTTATGTTCTTCGTTCGCGACGTGTAGAACCCGACGTCATTAATCCCGTCATCGACCACGTCGATTGCGACTTCAATTTAGCTGAAGACATCAATAAGCAAGGCAAGCACCCCCTTTGACCATGTTGATCCCAGTTTTATAAATGTTTTCATTAAATGTTTTTATTGAACGCGTATATTCTTTAAACTCTGCTATATTGTGGGTAATGGTAGTTATACCTGTTGATTCCTGAAACCTCCTTGATATAATGTATTGTGAACCTTGATACCTTAGAATTATGGTTAGACAATATATGATGTCAAATTGAATATATACGATGATTAGTAATCTTGCTTAGCCATGCTTTAGACTTAGTATACGTCAAATTGAGACACTGATCAAATGATACTTGGATATGCTGAGGCATGATGATGATTCTTAGACATGTTGAGACATGATGGTGATTTTTGGTTATTTTAATTAAAAATAAAAATAAAATTATAATACTGATGCGGGCAATTATTGGCAATAGCCTGGTGTGCATGGATTTGCACGTAGATTAGGGGGAGATTATTGCCTGTGTCGGATTAAGGACCGAATTATGTGTTGTTTTCTGGCCAAGAATACGTACAACCACAAGTGCTGGGATGGGGCAGACTTAACTTATTAAATTACTTAAAACTAGCTTTGCATTTTGGTAGGCTGTAGTAGTACGGGCTGTTCCTTAATGGATTGCTCGAAGGGACGTCCACACCAAGGTGATCATGGAACCAACGTTTTCCGATACAACGGTGTACGCCGTACTTCTGGGGAAGTTCCATCATTTCTATGCTCTGAGTTCTTCTTCCAGGGTATGGGTTTTCGTCCCGTGCTGGTGCAAAGTTAGGGTTAAGTAATTGAACGGTTACATAATGATCGCCTTGCCGACTCACCAAAGGAAGTGTGTCGAATGGCCTAGCAAAAGGGGTTGATCATTTCTTGTGGGTAAAGCTGTACACCTCTGCAGAGTGTAAAACTATTCGAATAGCCACGCCCGCGGTTATGGGCACTTGGTAAAGTCATCACATAGTTAGCATTTTATTTTACAAAATGTGGAATTTGATATGTGCTGTCTAGCGCCATGATTTGGATTGGATATCCTTGTTGGAAAGATTATTTCTGATTGACTTGTGATGTCAATGATTGATTCATGGAGATGAATTATTTCGGATTGATATGTGATATCAATGATTGATTCATGAAGATGATCGAAAGAACTGAGGTTCGTGAAATTTATTGTTTCATACTTATATATTAACTGCTTTTACTTAAATTCCGTTTATGTTCTACAATTCAGTAAATTCTTTTGCAATTCAGCTTTATGCAAATTAACCATGAAAGCCTTTCCTTTGAATGGCCTGCGTGCATAATAGGATTCGCAAAAGTCTTGCTGAGTACGAAAGTACTCACTCTTGCTTACATGTTGTTTTTAGGGTGAAGAATCAGAATAGCCCGATGAAATTACTCGACGCAGGATTCGAGAATGTTAACGATATTTTCTAGGGATTATACCTTGTCAGTTGCCTGAGGGATTGTATGGGCATACTACAAGACTTTAATTCTTTCTGCTGCATTACTCTGAATTGTAAGATTCTATTGTACGAATTACCATTATTATTTGTAATAAAGAGTATGGATGTGATATCAATTGTTGTAAATGTGCGTACTAGCTACTGATCCAGGGACTAGTACTGTGTGCACATGAGATTTTCATTTTTGCATTTATGTAAAAATGGGGGTCACTACAATGCAAAAGAGTATGTGGGAACACAAGCATTCCCTTCAATTTTGGGCTTGAAGAAGGTTGCTACGCGCTTGAAAAGATTCGACTTAACTGCACGTCAGGAAACATCACCGTCCTTTACCGAGGTCACGTAAAGTATCTTGTGGCCGACGTTTCAGTCAATGAAGGATATTTGAGTGTTAGAAACATGCAGAGATGTTCAGGTTCCAACAATGAGGGGAGAATAGATTCTCCAGCTGAGGACAGTAGTTACACTCAAGACAGCCCTCTGAATGACCTTTTCGATATGAAGATGTCGTGGGCTGTTACAAATTTAACATGTGCAGTAGCTATGAGCAAGCTAAACAGGTATACGTACGGGTGCCGCAGTGCCAACAGTATTTGCATTAATGTCACACATGAGAATGGGAAGATGCATTTGGGCTATCGTTGCAAGTGCTTTCAAGGCTTTGCAGGAAATCCATACGTACGAGGTGGCTGTAGAGGTAAACTCACTCATCCTTTCCGTTCAAATTGCAACTAACTGCATGCTTTTATGAGATGGTTGACTGAAACTTGGATAGCGAAACATCTAATAAGATCCATGTGATTTAATTCCTTGGCTATCTTGATCCCTTCTTTAGATGAAATTGGAGTCCTATAAAGTAGCTAGATGGCCAATTGAGGAAAAGTGGGCAAGTAGGCAATATACTTTCTCTCACGTCATTAGCCATAAGACGTGGATTCAAAGAGGGTCCCATTTTTTTTAATATTACATTAGCCAAGCAGTGAACTCAGGACTCTTTCCTCCAATACCATGTTAAGTTTCACACAACTACTACTTCACATAAAAGTTTAAGCTAGTAAGAAAAGGTGGGTGATATAATAACAATCAGAAAACAGTTTTTGTCCCTGATTATTTCAGAGAGCTGCTCCCCATCCTCATGCTTGCATAGCAGGGTGAAAGTACCCATTTATATTAATATTCAAGTTCTAATTAAGTATTTTACACATGGCTGTAGGATCGAGGAGGCCAATTAGAAAGGGGTAAGTAGGTGGTTTTAAACTTCTCTTTGGCCAAAACTGATTTTATATATGGACGCATAAATTAAATAAGTTTTGCACAATTAAAGCATAAATCAACTAATCGCACTAAGTGCCCCCAACAACCTAAGTCTAGATCAAGGTTTGCAATTCTAGGGTCAGAAATCAGATATTAAACTCAAGTTAACTTTCATCTGGTTTTGGATTTATTTAGCACGGTTGCGTGTAATTGGACCATGATATACTTCCTTCTTTGAATTATCCAAACTAGAATAACCAAGTGTATTTGTAGCAGTATAACCATGCATAGGTGCTCTCCGTATAGGTGTATATGAGATGTCCTCATCACAAACACAGGGTCTACTCAATATGGATTAGGCATGAATAAAACCTTTGCAAAAACAAAAAACTTTTTAAGCAAAAGGAATATTCAATTAATATCAACTCATTTAAGAAAATGAAGGGCATGCTTAAGTTAAGTACATGTTCCTTTCATATATAATGCGCACACATAGTGTTTGAGTTCCGAGATCATAAAATAGCTGAAACAAATCTAAATTGTTGAAAATGGATTGTCCATTTAACTAAAAGGTTCATTTTACATAAATTACTACAATATAATCTACAAATTTGGTTGGTAAATTTGAGAAATGTGCTAAGAATATGGTTTTAACCAACATTAGACACCCCCATCATGTATACAACCAACCGTATACTATATATGTTCCCATATATATCGATTTAGAACGTACGTTTTCAAGAATTTAGCCACTAATATACACAGAGTATGTAAATTTGCATGATAAAATGATATTGACAGACATGACATCAAAAGTATTTACATATACTTTTTATACGTCTTACTAACATATAATTAGAAAAAATAATTTCTAATGGTGTATATTAGAGATTGTGAAAATGTTCTCCTGGTTACCAAGGAAACCCACATGTCCAAGATGGTTGCACAGGTCTGCGCCAACACCCCCAACATCTAAAAAAAATTATATTTTATGACACTACCATTTCACTCCCCAGTCCCCACCACTCCCACTTGTAGGATGAATGGATGATGGAAAAAGTATACCATAGTCTCTCATGTACATGTACCATAGTCTCTCATACATTATATAATTTTTAAAATTATTCAAAACCATCAATAAGTGTTCAGTTTCCTTCTATTTACAGATATCGACGAGTGTAAACTAGCAAATTATTGTAATGGCACATGTCAGAATTTTCCTGGAGGCTATAGTTGTGCATGCACTCACGGAAAAGAGTTTGATCCAACAAATGGGCAATGTGTGATATCAGCTAAGAGACGCAATCTTCTTCTAGGTAAGTCAGAATGAACTGAATACCTTAAGCAGCACAGTTACAATTCACAAAATGCATCCATGCATTCATGAATACAACTATTGGATGTAGGTATTGCAATTGGAACTGGTTGCGGCCTCGGCTCCATAATTCTTGCATTCAGTGCAACCATACTTGCCATTAAGTGGAAGAATGGCATCCAAAAGAGAATCCGAAGAACATACTTTAAGAAAAACCAAGGCTTGCTCTTGGAGCAACTAATCTCAGATGAAAGCGCTACAGACAAAACAAATATATTTGCCTTGGAGGAACTAGAGAAGGCAACCAACAACTTCGATGTTGCTCATGTTCTTGGCTGTGGAGGACATGGCACAGTTTATAACGATATTTTATCCGATCAAAGTGTTACATGAAATAGTACCCACCGCCCAAAGCGCATTCATCAAGAAGAGATCTATACACGATAACTTTTTTTATGTCAAGAATCTAGTCATAGACCTACACAAGAAAAGAACCCTAGCACTTTTCATAAAGCTGGATATAGCCAATGCTTTTGATTCCGTCAGTTGGGAGTTCCTACTGGAACTATTAAATCATATTGGATTTGGGTGTCGATGGACAGAGTGGATTGCGATGATCCTTGCATCCACCTCCTCTCGAGTACTTCTCAATGGCATCCCTGGGCAGCCAATCCAGTATAGGAAAGGACTTCGGCAAGGACGCCAATGCTTTTCATTATTTCCATAGACCCACTGTAGCAACTGATCTGTAAGGCAACCCGGGAAAACTACATAACACAGATTCTATCCAGGTGCGCAACAAAATCAAAATGGAATTGGGAGAAAGATGATAAAACTCGATCTTGTAGTGATTAAGCATGTCGACAAGGAATTCGCTCTTAGGGAGACGAAAACTTAACCTAACAAAGGCAGTGAAGAAGACGTGGTGCCCCACTTGGGCCACCGGCTTCGTGTCCTCTTCGCTAGGATCTCACCTCAACATCTTGTGTGAGGGGATTAGGCCCTGATCCTAGAGCTCCTTGATCCTGCCAGGGAATCGACCTGTCCATGGCGAATGAGGTTGGGATAACTTGGAAGAGAAGAGTTTGAAGATGAAGGGGCCCAAGAAGTATTTCGTGCTCAAAAGAATAAGGTGTAAGGTGCATAAGGGAAGCCCCCTCCCCCGAATTATATCCTTTAATGTATTGGTTTTGATACCAATTCAGTTATCAAGGAAGCGGTTAAATCACCTCTTTTTGCGCATTTACCTGGTATAATGATTATCACAATACCCTATGAGAAAAATAAAAAAAAGCCTTGGATAAAAATTCTTATTCACCTAAACCTTGGGGGCTAACTGACAAGATTAAAAGCCATTTTTGGGCCCGTAACTTATAAGAAAAAGCCCATAAATAAGAATGAGGCCCACAAATCAGTTAGATGGTTACGGTTCCAATTAGTTTCCTAACGTGTCCTTTATTTTGCCTCACACTAGTTGTCCCCAACCAGTAAAACAACCATCTAGAGACCACAACTATACTAGTCGAGACAGGTAATTAACTCTGCACATGTGTATTGTCCATACAGTTTCTCTTGGCAGGTAAGAATAATTACTCAGAAGTTGGCCAATTCCACCTCATTGGGAGAACATGCAGTATGATCGCTTCGATCTACAGTCAATCTCACTTCAACGAGGAATATATGGCGCATGTTCTGGAGGTTGCTGAATCTTGACCTGCTAGCCCAGGGTATGCTTTTTGACATTGCAAAAAATAAAATTTGTAACTTGGTCTCAATCATGGTGTGTCTTCCTCATTTTCCTTTGAAGTATGGAAGACAAAGATGAAGCCGATAGCTGATGCTTTGAGAGCTTGAGCGCGTGAAAATGATGGGTGAATAGACTTCATATTTATAGGGGTGTAAAAAGGTGAAAAGGCATGAGGTATTTTCATCAGGTTGCGACCAGTTAATGGTGAAGATACGCGTCTCAAGATTTTACGACGTCATAAATGGAGCAGTTACTAGGGGTGCAATCGGATCGGATTCGAACGGATATCGCTCTATCCGTATCCTAAACCATATTTTTTATCAGATTCGGAATCGGATTCGGATAGTGTCGGATCTGAATACGCACGGATAATATCGGTTGGATTCAATCGAATACGAGAGCGGAATCGAAACGGTATCGAATAATTTTATCGGATAACGCAGCGAACAGATATCGCAAAAAGCACGATATAGTACCGATTAACCAACCGTATAAGTGCCACATACAACAAGATTATCGCAATCTAGTAAGTCATTTTATCGGGCAATCCAACAAAGTTGAAAAAGCACGTTCAATTTAAACGGTACACAAATAAAAAGTTACAAAACATAGAACGGTACGTAAATAATATCAAGATAACATGACCATAACTTAACAACCAGATTAACACTGTTTGAAGTATAAATATCCCATTTCAGTGAGAAAACAAATTGGCAATTGCTCTCCAATCACAAATTGACAATGAGAGTCGAGATCCAAGTTCTGGTGGTTGCTTTCCGATCATGCATGGCAAATTGGCAATTGCTCCGAGCACTTCGAGTTCGATGAAGTTTCCTTGATGGCTACAATCAATTGATCCGAGCTCCAGACGGCGGGACCCATGGCTTATCTGCAAAGGAATAATTGTATCTTCGAGTGATATATGAAATATAACAAATTGGCTCGCCAAAATAGTTCCTTCTTACTTGGAGTCCACCAGGAGAAAAAATTTACATTAATACTAGTTTTATTGCATGTTCCAAGCGTAACAATCCTCGCCCAAGCAAAATAACTAGAACAATTATCTCGACACCTAAAATATCATGTCACGAAAGATCCTTTTCTGATTTCACCAAGATCACAAGCAAAGGAAAACAAATTAGTATAATCGAAAGCAATGGGCTCATCTCATCAAAGTGCGGGCCACAGATGTTATGAGCTTTTTCACTTCCTATCTTCATACAATAAAAAGAATGAAAGATTATGTCCGAAGTCATGTGAGAGCCGGACATATTGAAAAGCCGTTCTAAATGAGTGTAATAGAATTTATATGTAAATTTCTTTTTGAAGCGAATGTGTCACATTTAGGACCCCAGGTTCAATAATCCAAAGCGATATACTACTAAGCAATCAAAAGTGGCCACTCTCTTACCCCCAACGAGCACTATCTTAAGCTAAATTAGCCTCGATTCTATCACAGATCGGGCAAGAGCGAAGGATTTTACCTCAACTCGCACGAGTGTTAGGGCGGCAAGGGGAAGCAAATGGCGGCGGCGACGGGTAACACTGCGAGGGAGCAGAAGGCCAAGCGTGATATCAGGGCGATCGATGCAGAGTCTTCACAGGAGGACCAAGACGGACGCGCGCAAGATACCTCGGAGGGCGTTAGAGACGCCGGCGCTCATCGGCCGGAGAGTACGGCGGCCACCGCAGCTCACGCGTCGGCGAGGGCACTACCCGCCATGGTGGCTGGAGAAGACAGATCCGAGGCGTGGAGGCCCAGGGGCCCGTGGAAGAGGAGGAGGAGGACCTGGCTCGGTGGGGAGAGGGCGGCGTCGGCGGTCGACGGGCCGGCGAGGCGGAGAGCGAGTGCCGAGATGGAGGGGAGATGCCTCGCGACGCGACTGCTGCTTGTCTGGTAAAGCCGGCTGCGAGTGGGTAACCCAACCCCCCGGACGCGGCTGGTCTCGCGTACTGGAGTGAGGGCGGTGGCAGCGATGGGAGGGCGACAGGGCGGTAGGGCGACGGCGCGGGAGCGCTGCTGGACGGGAAACAAGAGGAGACAGAGAGAGCTAGGGTTAGCAAGCACTCGGATAGTCGGGTGTGTCGGGGTCAGCCGGTTAGACAAGTAATGAGTAAGAGTCAATACTACATTCGGATATCCGAATCCAGTAATTCGGATATATCCGAAAATTTTCTCGGAATATACCTGTAATACCAGTTCTGCAGTTAATAATTATTTTGACGTCCTTGGTTTATTTGGTCAACCTCCTTTTCTTAAAATACTTCAGTGGTTGTTTCTAACTTGATTAAATTTATATTTCTTTGTGGAAATGTTTTCTTGCAATTTATTCTTTGAATTCTTTTCTAGAGAGAGAGAGATAAAGGAGCACCTCCAACCTGAATGGACAAAAGAAAGAAGCAACCCTTCTCCCCACACACAAAATTTCTTCCTCCTAGCTCATCCACGCCTGGTCCTCCTCTCCTCCCTCCATGGAGCTCGGTTTTTTCCCCATGGCGCCTCCATGGTTGAGCTCCTCCTCCTGCAGCAGCAGGGGCGCCACCTCCTCCTGCATCTAGGGCTCCTCCTCCTCCTGCAGTAGCAAGGGCGCTGCCCCTCTTGCAGCCAGGCGCCACCTCCTCCCTGCCATGGCTGGCGCCCTGGACCTCCTCCAAGCGGCGCCCTCCTCCTTGCTGCAGCCGAGCAGCAGCACTCCCTCTCCACCCTTCCTTCCTCCTCTAGGTGAGTGGTTCTCCTCCATGGGTGTTAGCTTTAGAGCTCAGATCTAGTAGCCCTTGACTGTTTGGTAGTGTTCTAGGGTTGTTAGATGTGAATTTTTTGGAGGAACTAGCTATTGTTGGAGGAACCATTTTCTGATTTTCGAGCAGGTTTCTGTCCGACCTTGTAGCTCAGATTCGGGGTACTTAGAGTGGTCTAGTGAATGTTTGGCTATAGAGAAAGTTGTAGATCGTTGAATCCCCTTTAATCGGAGTACAAGAACACGAAAATCCATGAAGCCAATTAAAAGTTATGACATTTTTAGTGTTTGCTGTCCAGATCGGGTTGCTAGTAGGGGCTGAAATGTTCAACTGAAGATTTAGCATAACTACAGGCTGAATTAGATTTTCCAATTGCCTAGAGAAAATTAGGTTATTTCCTGTAGATCAATAAAATGTATTTGTTTGCTTGATTTGGGTTAATGAATCAAAAGTTATGTTCAGATGAAGTTTCTGTCCAGAAACTTGTTTTTCTGAAAAGTTCAGAGTTTGGTCCAGATTCAGAGAGCAGTTCGAGGGCTTAAAATTCATATTCTGAACTAATGGCTGTGGGGAAATCATAGGTTATCCTCTTATGGTCATGTAGAGCTCAAGAACATAATTTTTCATTTAGCCAATTGAAAGATATGCTATTTTGTAGTGCTTGCTGTCCATATTGGTTTGTAGTGGAGGCTGAATTGTTCAACAGATGTTTCGAGCTAGTTGCAAGCAGATTTAGTCTTTTCGTTTGCCTGGAGAAAGCTAGGTAACTTCCTATAGATTCAGAAAATATTTGGTTTGCTCCATTTGGAGTTGTATAGCAAAAGTTATGCTATTCTGAACTTGCTGTCCAGAAATCTGTCTTTCTGGAAATTCAGAATTTGGGGTTGAAATTCAGAGTTTCGGGCTATTTTGGGGAAGTGAGTAGAAGTGTTATTTGTTTTTGTTGTGAACTTTAATAACCTTTGCAAATGAGTATGCAAATGCTATTTGCTTTCAGGTGGAGTAGTTTCGGGTGTGGCCTCTTCCTCACGCCACCCCCTCCTCATGTTAAGGCAAGTGTATCCATAGTATGATTGCTAGGATGACGATTCCTTGCTAACCTTTATACCAATGTTTATGTGAGTCATAATGGTAAGTGGTGAATATGTTAAGGTTGAAGGGAATTGTTAAATGATTATGATGTGCTACCCTGCTTTATTCTTGAATTTGATTAGACTAATAAGAACGGTAATTCAGGGATGAAAGAAGTGATTGATGCTTATGTAATTGGTAATGATTAAGTATAACCAATGAGCCTAGTTTTGAATATGGTATTTATAAGAGTATAGAAGTTAATTGTGATCATAAAGATATAAATGGGGAGAATATGCATAAGACTGTTGGGAATGGCATTTGCATAAATGCATTCATGAAAAGTGCATCGAGCAGTCGGTGAGAAAGTCATATGGAATATATGACTAATCCGAGTGCTCGAGATCCTACCCGTAGTCCCATCCATTGGCGTGGATGGGAGCGGTGATAGCGTGGGACCCGCTCTTGGGTAGCGGGCAAGTCTGTTCGGCGAGGCCCTTCCACGGGATGGTTGGGTTTGAGGGCACGACGACGGGTGGTGCTCGGCAATACCTGGTATGTGCTAAGAAAAGAGGCATGATGCATTGCATTGCATTGCATAAATGAGAATGTGACCGAGGAAGTATATGAGCTCCAAAAGATGCATTCATGAGCATGTGCATTGCCTTTGCATCGTTAATGATAAAGCTTTGTGTGTTAAATGAAAATGTGAGAAGTTGGGATGGAGTCGTGGACTCATCCAAAGGGTTTAATGAGGTATGTATGTGAGATACTCACGAGGAAAATGTATTGATATACTTTGTTTCATGTATTGGTCAATTCATATGAGTTCTAATCTTGTTGATTCGATTGTGTTAATTGGTTAATTATGTTGATTTGATGCACTTTCTTGAGTTTTCGAACTCACGCTTGTTGTTTAAATGTTTTAGGTACTCGAGGACGTCTTGCCGGAAGGACTTAGCTGCACTTCCACTCACGCGCATGACATGTTAAGGGATTAGTTTGGTTAAATGGTTCACTTGATAACTAGTTCAGATCATTGTAATAATTGTGTTGTTAAAGATTAATGGTTGCTAGAGGGTAACTGCTAGAATGTCTTGATTAGATGCCTAGATGTTTATGATTGAAATTATTATTGTCATCTCTTTGCCTGCTGAGTGTATGTCCTTTTATTAGGGAAGGTCATGTCGAATTTTTGTTTTGTAGAAATTAAAGAGAGTCATTAGCTTCTTATGCCATGTGTGCTTTATTTGTTCTTAGATCAAGCTTTAAATAGTTAAAGTCTTGTTAGAAGTGGTGTGTGGTGTAGCATTCCTAGGCATTTGAGTCTTGGGGTTACAGATTAGTATCGAGCGGGCTTGAGTCCATGGTGTTTGAATGTAGTGAGTAATTCTAGAATGAATTAAAATTTTCTTTGTGTGAGAGTAGAAACATGGTTTAGGTTGAACCTTCAAAATGTGGCCCTAGTGCAATAACCTTAAACCTTGATGTAGAATGGTTAAATAATTTAAAACTTGACACACTCTGATGCACAATAGGAAAGGGTACGGGTATCGTTGCTTTATGCTTAAATGTTGTATTTAAGCTTCGAGGTTGAATGCTAAATTTGATTATGCATGATGTCTATTGTTATTAATTTGTAAGAGCTAATTGAATGTTGTGATTTAGTGAGTTGTGCTGCTGAAGGGTTTCGTTCACCTTCTGTTGTTGTGGAGTGGCCATGGTGGTTGAATGTTGTGATTTAGTGAGTTGTCTGCTTTGAAGGGTTTCGTTCACCTTCTGTTGTTGTGGAGTGGCCATGGTGGTGGTTGTGGCTAGGTAGGGCCACAGCCGGAAGTTTGGAGCCTTTCGTAGGCAAGAGCCGTTGACTTTTGCGACAAGGTTTAGAGAGTGGTTGGAATTGTTGGGTTATTTTGGCTCCATTGGTTGGAGTCAAATAGAAAAGTTTGGTGGTGGATCCTTTAGGATTTCTTTTACCGTTTTGGGGCGATCGATTTGGTTGATTTATTTTGGTCTTTACTGATTGGAATCAAAGGAAAGGTGTTTGGTAGTGAGTATTCGCTGAGTGTTCTGTCGACGGTTTTTGGTTTTGCTTTCTTTGGTTGAAGGCAAAGAAGAGTTTAGTGGGGCACCTTTTTCGTTTGCCATTTCAGTTTTGATGCCCGGTTTTATTGGTTGCTTTACAGAGAAGGTTATCGATTTATTCTTATATTGTTATTCTCCGAGTTTAAAAGGAATTATTGAAGTCTTGATGTAAAACTTAAGTCTTGTGGATTCGTGGTGTTAAGGTTTATCGGAAAAGTTGTGGTTGATTGTTTGGTTTTTCCCCCTCACATCCATCTTCCTTCGTGGAAGTTGTAGACCTTGAGATATGTTAAGGAGTAATTGCGTGTCAGAAATTGGGAATTCGGGAGTCGAGTTCTACTGTGATTTGTGGTTGGGTTTTCTGGAAGGAAGGATGTTTAGTGGTGTCGAGCATGCTTAAGAACTGTGGCTTCCTTAAAGGTTGGGTATGTGACCCACGAGGATATTCGAGGCTTTAAATTTGTGATGGGTGGTTGGAACATTTAGATGAAGTAAGTTGTTGTTGAGGATAAAGTGAATTTTGTCGATTTGTTAAAGAGTAAACTAAGATAAGGTTTAGGTGGAGAAAGACTAATTGAGATGACAAGTGGTCTAAAGTGGAAGTTGATTAGTGTTTTATGCAAAGTGTTGTGAGTCCTGGAATTAATTTGAAGTTTGAGAACTGTAGTATTAATCCTGATTGAGAAGGTCTAGAATCTTCTAATTGAGGGATTATTATATCACGGTGATGGAGTAAAGCACCGGAGCATGATGGTGCAAATACACGAGGGTTGTTGGGGTATGTTGCTTATGGGTAATTAAGTTGTGGATTGATAGAATGACTTGATTGATGTGTAATCAAAGAATAGGGATATGGAATGAGTGTATGAAAGGTCAAATTTGTCCTTGACAAATGTCTGTCTGGGCTCTGTATTTATGAAAGATGCCTAGTGGAGGTCATATTGAGTGGCTAGAAATATTTATTGGTTGAATGAGCTGGGGATATTAAAAATGTGACTTAGGGATTGTACGAACGGTATTTGTTGATTATGCCTAAATCAATGTTGAAAGGATATGTTTTAAGCTTGGAATAAACCATTGTATGAATAATGGTTCGTCATGGTTAGTAGATCAAAAGAAGATGATGATGCTCGTCTTATGTTGAATTAATCGATAAGTTATTTGTGTTGAGGGAAGTGAGAACGTGGTTCTCCTGGTAGATCGTCCTAAGCTAGACACGGTTTAGAGTTCAATGATAATGTGACCAATGGTAGTCATGTGAATAGTAGGAAGTAATTAAACAAAGATTGGATGTTGTAGCTTATGTTTAAAAGTGTTGGACTTTTCAGGATTTGGTGAATATGAAGTCTTGGCTAGAGTATTGGAATATTAGAAATGGTGGGATCCGAGTTGAGTCTTCTTTTAAAGATTTACGGATTCAATTGATTGTATGATCTCTTGGGGATGCATACTTTTCATCAAGTTGCGGAATTGTTTTGATGATTGAAAATGAGAAATTTTGTTGGTAAGATGGTTTTGTGGGGAACAAGTTCCCTTTTCTCTTGAAAGAAAATGTGATGGTTATGGGTGCAGATGCTTAATTTGAGATTCGCTTTCCTCTTCCAAAACGTTGGTTTTGGTTATTTGTGAGATTTTGCTTTGGTTAAAGTGAACTGATTTGTTTTTGTTGATGTGAGGGTTTCATTCAAAGATCGATGTGGAACCTCTCTTTTAACTTGAGTTTCTCTCCGATGCGAATTGTACCGTATAGGTTTGAAACTGGTAAAAGTTGTTTTTGAGATGTAAAAGACTTGAATTTGCTTTTACGATTTGGCTTAGGAAAGGAAAAAGAGTGATCATGGGATCTTGCCGAATTTTCTCCAAGGTGATGTATATGGTTCATTGGTTTAAAGAGAATTGTATCTCTTTTGCAATCTAGCTGGATTTAAAGAACATGACTGTTCATGGTGTAATGTTGATTATAATAAGGATTTATTCTCTTGGGCTTGATTATGTGAGTGAAAGAATGTGAGGGCGAGACCCTCTTAAGAAAGGAACCGAGTGTGGTTTGGTATTGATTCGCGGTCCTAGCATGAGCTAGGCGTTGACCACAAGTAGTTTAAAGGTGGATTATGATGAAGATTGTTGATGTCTTGGTTCAAATTTTGTTGAGAATATCGTTGGTTGTAAAGAAGGTGATAGTGATTCGATATAAAGTGTTTGATTGTGAATATGTAATTTAGTTAGTTGTCCCCGAGTGCGAGATGTGCCTGGGAGAAGATGGAATAAAAACATATCGTGGTTTGTGGTTGGGAAGGAAAATTATTTCACAAGTAGGCTAATTCCTTCGAGAGCATTGGTTGATTTTGAATCTTGTGAAAAGGTCAAACAATTGGAAAAGATGGGGTTTTGTGTAATCGATTTTTTTAGGGTTCAAGTTTGGAACCCCAAATGACCGTTAAAATATTAATGGTTAAATGCTTGTTAAGAGGATGTGTCTCGCGATGCTTGTGTCATCTTGAGTTTGATGAATCAAGATAGAGTGGTAGAAAGAGGAAGTTAGAGTTCTGTTGAGTTTAGAAATTAATATCCTCTTCTGTTGAGAAGAATAATCGAGTAAAAGGTATAGTGTGTTTTAGTGCTAAAAGAGAGTCTAGTCTGAGTTATGTCAGACCAATTCTTGAGATAGTGGTAGGATATGTTGGATATGAAAATGTGGCATATCAATTAGGATCGAGTCCTTAAGTGAAGGTATTGAGGTAGAACATTGAGAAGACTTGTATGAGATTCCTGGGTTGGAAAATTCTTTGGAATCTAGAATGCTAGGGAATTTTAACCCTTGCAAATTTTAGTCCCTGGTGGACATTGTTTTTTGTTGAAGTTGGTGTTCTTGGAATTCGGGGTCGAATTCCATTAAGGGGGAAAGAGTGTAATACCAGTTCTGCAGTTAATAATTATTTTGACGTCCTTGGTTTATTTGGTCAACCTCCTTTTCTTAAAATACTTGATGGTTGTTTCTAACTTGATTAAATTTATATTTCTTTGTGGAAATGTTTTCTTGCAATTTATTCTTTGAATTCTTTTCTAGAGAGAGAGAGATAAAGGAGCAGCCTCCAACTGAATGGACAAAAGAAAGAAGCAACCCTTCTCCCCACACACAAAATTTCTTCCTCTGGCTCATCCACGCCTGGTCCTCCTCTCCTCCCTCCATGGAGCTCGGTTTTTTCCCCATGGCGCCTCCATGGTTGAGCTCCTCCTCCTGCAGCAGCAAGGGGCGCCACCTCCTCCTGCATCTAGGGCTCCTCCTCCTCCTGCAGTAGCAAGGGCGCTGCCCCTCTTGCAGTCAGGCGCCACCTCCTCCTGCCATGGCCGGCGCCTGGACCTCCTCCAAGCGGCGCCCTCCTCCTTGCTGCAGCCGAGCAGCAGCACTCCCTCTCCACCCTTCCTTCCTCCTCTAGGTGAGTGGTTCTCCTCCATGGGTGTTAGCTTTAGAGCTCAGATCTAGTAGCCCTTGACTGTTTGGTAGTGTTCTAGGGTTGTTAGATGTGAATTTTTTGGAGGAACTAGCTATTGTTGGAGGAACCATTTTCTGATTTTCGAGCAGGTTTCTGTCCGACCTTGTAGCTCAGATTCGGGGTACTTAGAGTGGTCTAGTGAATGTTTGGCTATAGAGAAAGTTGTAGATCGTTGAATCCCCTTTAATCGGAGTACAAGAACACGAAAATCCATGAAGCCAATTAAAAGTTATGACATTTTTAGTGTTTGCTGTCCAGATCGGGTTGCTAGTAGGGGCTGAAATGTTCAACTGAAGATTTAGCATAACTACAGACTGAATTAGATTTTCCAATTGCCTAGAGAAAATTAGGTTATTTCCTGTAGATCAATAAAATGTATTTGTTTGCTTGATTTGGGTTAATGAATCAAAAGTTATGTTCAGATGAAGTTTCTGTCCAGAAACTTGTTTTTCTGAAAAGTTCAGAGTTTGGTCCAGATTCAGAGAGCAGTTCGAGGGCTTAAAATTCATATTCTGAACTAATGGCTGTGGGGAAATCATAGGTTATCCTCTTATGGTCATGTAGAGCTCAAGAACATAATTTTTCATTTAGCCAATTGAAAGATATGCTATTTTGTAGTGCTTGCTGTCCATATTGGTTTGTAGTGGAGGCTGAATTGTTCAACAGATGTTTCGAGCTAGTTGCAAGCAGATTTAGTCTTTTCGTTTGCCTGGAGAAAGCTAGGTAACTTCCTATAGATTCAGAAAATATTTGGTTTGCTCCATTTGGAGTTGTATAGCAAAAGTTATGCTATTCTGAACTTGCTGTCCAGAAATCTGTCTTTCTGGAAATTCAGAATTTGGGGTTGAAATTCAGAGTTTCGGGCTATTTTGGGGAAGTGAGTAGAAGTGTTATTTGTTTTTGTTGTGAACTTTAATAACCTTTGCAAATGAGTATGCAAATGCTATTTGCTTTCAGGTGGAGTAGTTTCGGGTGTGGCCTCTTCCTCACGCCACCCCCTCCTCGCGGTTAAGGCAAGTGTATCCATAGTATGATTGCTAGGATGACGATTCCTTGCTAACCTTTATACCAATGTTTATGTGAGTCATAATGGTAAGTGGTGAATATGTTAAGGTTGAAGGGAATTGTTAAATGATTATGATGTGCTACCCTGCTTTATTCTTGAATTTGATTAGACTAATAAGAACGGTAATTCAGGGATGAAAGAAGTGATTGATGCTTATGTAATTGGTAATGATTAAGTATAACCAATGAGCCTAGTTTTGAATATGGTATTTATAAGAGTATAGAAGTTAATTGTGATCATAAAGATATAAATGGGGAGAATATGCATAAGACTGTTGGGAATGGCATTTGCATAAATGCATTCATGAAAAGTGCATCGAGCAGTCGGTGAGAAAGTCATATGGAATATATGACTAATCCGGAGTGCTCAGAGATCCTACCCGTAGTCCCATCCATTGGCGTGGATGGGAGCGGTGAGAGCGTGGGACCCGCTCTTGGGTAGCGGGCAAGTCTGTTTGGCAGGCCCTTCCACGGGATGGTTGGGTTTGAGGGCACGACGACGGGTGGTGCTCGGCAATACCGGTATGTGCTAAGAAAAGAGGCATGATGCATTGCATTGCATTGCATAAATGAGAATGTGGTGAGGAAGTATATGAGCTCCAAAAGATGCATTCATGAGCATGTGCATTGCCTTTGCATCGTTAATGATAAAGCTTTGTGTGTTAAATGAAAATGTGAGAAGTTGGGATGGAGTCGTGGACTCATCCAAAGGGGTTTAATGAGGTATGTATGTGAGATACTCACGAGGAAAATGTATTGATATACTTTGTTTCATGTATTGGTCAATTCATATGAGTTCTAATCTTGTTGATTCGACTGTGTTAATTGGTTAATTATGTTGATTTGATGCACTTTCTTTGAGTTTTCGAACTCACGCTTGTTGTTTAAATGTTTTAGGTACTCGAGGACGTCTTGCTTGAAGGGACTTAGCTGCACTTCCACTCACGCCGCATGACATGTTAAGGGATTAGTTTGGTTAAATGGTTCACTTGATAACTAGTTCGATCATTGTAATAATTGTGTTGTTAAAGATTAATGGTTGCTAGAGGGTAATCGCTAGAATGTCTTGATTAGATGCCTAGATGTTTATGATTGAAATTATTATTGTCATCTCTTTGCTCTTGAGTGTATGTCCTTTTATTAGGGAAGGTCATGTCGAATTTTTGTTTTGTAGAAATTAAAGAGAGTCATTAGCTTCTTATGCCATGTGTGCTTTATTTGTTCTTAGATCAAGCTTTAAATAGTTAAAGTCTTGTTAGAAGTGGTGTGTGGTGTAGCATTCCGGGCAGACGAGTGCCGGGGTGTTACAATACCGATCCGACGGATAGTGCTCTCCTGAATCCGAATCCGAATCCGAAATAAAATATCCGAAACCGAATCCGAATCCGAAAATTATCCGAAAAAAAAATCCGAATCCGATCCGAACCTGTCCGGTCGGTCGGACGGTCGGTAAAAATCCAATCCGATTGCAACCCTAGCAGTTACTAACAATGATGGTTCAAATATTATGTTAAGCCAATCAATGTTGAAGCCGATGAAGATGATTTTTGAAGATAATCAGTTATCTCCCAAAAATATGGGGCATATATTAGCACTAGAATTAAGTAAGACAGGACCAATTTGTTAGGCTAAGGATAAAAAGGGTATTTCGGCGATCTCGGTTAAAAGGAAAAGATAAGTTGAAAGTAGAAATTATAACCGATGTTGATTCAAAAATAGAAATTTTATCTGTATAAACGCCAGTACAGGTCATGGTTGGCAATGCATTGGAGAAGAATACGATCAGCCGATTCACTATAAAAAAGGATCAAGAGTAAGCAGACGATACACAATCCAATCAATCAAACAACTCACATCTACATTTTATTTACTTTCCCCTCAATTATGAGTAGTTTTGTAATTTAGAATCTCCTTTGTGATCCAATTTTTGGTAAATAAAGTTGTGCATCACCGATTGTTAATCATCTTCGATTACGTCAATCAGGTTTGATTTTCTCTGATCTTGCTGCACATTGTCTTTTTGGGAAAGTTTACCTTTATCAAACATCTAATCTGCAATAGGTTGTTCGGACTTATCATTATCTTTGATTTAATTGGCTTTGTGTAGCTGTTTGATCTTTGCCGATTATCACATTAGTTCAGTTTTGAGTGTATTTTTTTCATTTATTTTGCCGATTGCAGGATCAAATCAGCTGGTACGTCATAAACCAACTTGAACTCAGTGTTCTTGTATGTTGTAACAGCCCTGTAAATTCAAAAATAAAGAAAAATAAAAGATTTTATATTTGAAAATGGAAATGAATTGAAAGTTTAATTGAAATCAAGATTTTGATTTTAAACAATATTCTTTCCTCATTTCTTCCATTATAATCTCAATGAAAAGAAATAATTCAGAATTTAAATTGTTATTCCCAAAACAAATGAAATATCAAAATGAGTTCTAAATGTGAACTTGATTTGAATTTCCATTTTTCTGGATTATCTTGCATTATTGGATTTCTTGAGCTTTTACTTTTAAAAAGAAAAGTTAAATTCAATGAAATGGTAAAATGGTAAAAGTAAGAAAGTAAAAGTAAAATATCAAAAAAAAATAATAATATTAAAATTTCAGAGCATCCCAGATCTCTCCAGAACCAAATCATGATGATTGAGATAATCTGAACAATTAAAATAAAAAGAAAACATGAGATAATCTTGAGATAAGGAAGCTGATTTGAATCTTGTCAGATTTTTATAGTAATCTCTAGACCTGTCCTCAAGTTGATATTTTTACCATGCTGACCTAAGACCCATATCTACCTATGGTAAAAATATCAGAAATAAAAACTTATATTTGAAGCTTTTATAAATTCAAAAACTGAAAGCAAATAAAACTGAAAATGGGAATGTCAGAATTATTAAAATTTAAATATCAAATATAAAATCCTAAAAATTTTACAGAAGCATTATTAACTCAAATAAATCTGAAAAACAAAGTTTAAAAAATAAAAAGAGTCATTGGGACACTTTAGTAAATCAAAAATAGAATTAGAAATTCTGTGCATTGTACATTGTCAGAATTTTAATAAAATATCTACAAGGAGTTTTTGCCTGAAAATTTTATTGAGCTCTTATCTTCATCTGAAAAGCCTCTTTAAAAAGTTTTATAAATTTCTAAGTCGGTTTGGAAACTTTAATCAGTGGATCAAGCCGACCTCAGCTTTTCCTTTTGTGCTGTTTAAATCTCGACCGTAGACTTGCCACTTGTCATCCATCCACTGCGCCCGGCTGTTTCCCTTTCTTCTTCCTTCTGCTCACTTCCTTCACCAGAGAGTGCCAGCACAGCCGCTCGAGCACCGCCTCCATCCTTGTCCTCTACCGCGCCGCAACCTGCGCCCCGAAGCAGCACCTCTGCCAGCTCTCTGCCACGGCATCTCCTCGACTGCTACGCCTCTGATGTGCATTGAATCCATCGCGAGACGCTTTGGCTGCCTTCACCGCTCTGCCGAATCCATGCCATGACAAAGCTTCTGACCACCCAAACGCTGCCACGGCACAAAGTCATCACGGGCTGGTGATTCAACTTGCAATGCCTCTCCTTGCCAATCTTTGCCATGACAAATATCTCCACTGGGAATTCTCTGCCACGGCAAACGTCTCTCTCTCGATTGAGTCCAGTGGCAACCAGCTCATAGCCAAATACTCCTAGCCGAACCGCCTCAACCCAGCTATATAAACCAGTGCTACGATCTTCCAGAATCCAGTATGCTCTCCTCCACTCGCCCCTGAGCCTCTCCCACGTAATCAAGCCACTTTCTTCCCTAAAGTCGGCAAGACCCGAAAGGGGAGGAAATCCATGCGTGCACCGCTACACTACAAATCAAGCCGAATTGTCAGACCAGTAGCCTCCTTATGTACCCTAGAGTCCAAATCCAGTGCCAATTTAACTCCTCCTTGTCCAGCGAGTTGCGCGTCCACGTCCTTCCTTCTGCTATGGATGCTCACGGTGAGAGCTCAACTTGGTAGTCCTCTTGCTCGGCCAAACATAAAATCTCAGTCATTAGAACGTGCTGATGCTCATCCGGCCATCATTTCTTAGAAATCACCAGTAGTCCGCAAGCTTTCCTCACCAGCAATGGCGCCGCAGCCCCTTCTCGGTGGCACGCCAACTCTGGCCATTTCCGGTGACCATGGGTTCTTCCCTAGGTGCGCACGGACTCCCTGAAGCTCATCGTGGAACCAATTCCACCTCGCCGGCGGTAGTTCGCTGTCGGCAAGCTCGGACATGCTCCTCCTCTGCTTCGGGACGCCGACAGGCACAGCCCCCCTGGCAGTCGCTCACTGCTCCTCATCGCTGACATGTGGGATCGCTCCGTCAGCCACCGAGCGTCGCCTCTCTCTCTGCCGCGTGGGACCCAGCAGTCAGCCGCCAGCGCCTCACACCTATCGCTGACATTACGGGGCCCCGTTGTCAGTCGCAAGCTCTCGCCAAGCCTCTATCTTACGGGGCCCAGTTGCCAGCGCCTAATTCTAGACCAGCCCAAAATGGAAGGCGTATTCACTAATGGAAAGAGTACTTTCCAAATTCGGTAACTTCCCATTTTTCCAGTATTTTCAAACCCTAGCTCATTCAATTGCTTATAACTTTTGAAATATCAGCCCAAATTTGATGAAGTAAATTCCTAAATTCATCTAAATTTATGTAGATTCAGAATATACAAAAATATTTAAATAACAAACTCTGTTTAAATTATAAATTTAAACTAAAAGAAGTTGATTAAATGATGCTATACACAAAATCTATGCAAAAAGTTCAAATTTGAATATAACCAATTTTGATGGAAACCTTAAATCCTCAGGAACCCAAATATATAAAAATATTTAGATTCTAACTTAATTTAATTCATTTTCTAAAATAGATTGCTTTCAATGTATTAAGTATTCAAATATGAATATCTTTTGCAAATAGAATGTAAATCATGTAAAACCAGTTGTATAAGTTCCAAAAATCATTAATAAACTTAGATATGCAAAAACATTTAGAGTTGAATCTAAATTGAATTAGATTTGGAAATATATTGTCTTTCAAATGCATAAGAAGTTAAAATAGTTATTAACTTGAGTTCATGAGATTAAATAATGGTAAAATGAATTCATAAATATTAGTAAGATCATAAAGTCCCTGGTTATGCAAAAATAACATATGTTTGTGTAAATTTGAACTAAGTTCATGTTAGGTCTTAATGATCCTTCATATGAATAACGTCTCGGATGAATGCAAAATACTATGAAACTAGTTCTAAAATGCTTATAAAGCCATCCCCAACTAATATCTGAAATATGGTTCAATTATCTTGTAAGACGTAGTCACAAACTTAAAAAGAAACATGACCAATTTAGCATTTGCATTGTGATCATTTATACTATTTCATCAATTAATAAAATAACTCGTCTAAATGCTAAAGTCAGTAAAACCAGTTTAGCAACACTTTACAAGGTTCAAACTACTGTAATCCGAAGAAAGAATCTCGCTTCACCATGAATTGCATATTAATCTTGATAGCTTAATAACCCTAAGTGTTCACATTACTTTAGACCGCAATATGAATGAATGAACTCTAGGCATAAATGAGAAATCAATAATTATGAAGTTTGTATCACTAGAACCTTCTTAAATATCATGTAAATAATGCTAGTAACATAAATCAATAGGTTAGCTTTTTAAAACTAGAATATTAATTAAATGTTGCTTTGAATCTGAATCCTAATTAAAGGTAAGAATTCACCTTAAGCCTAAAATGATTATATCTATTTAATCTTAACCAATTTTTGCATCTTGAATTCGTAAAATAAAATTTATAAATTCATAAAGAGCAATCCCTGTTTCTTGTGAAGTTTTATTCGTTCTTGCTATCTATTTTCTTTTTGCCCTTATTGAAGTTGCTATTTGCTACTTTCATTGGAATGACGTGTAGAATTCGACGTAACGACTTCCATCGTCGACTACAACCTCAACTTCGTCGTAAGCAGTGATTAAGCAAGAAAAGCACCCCTTTTGATTATGTTGATCCCAGTTTTATAAATATTTTTATTAAATGTTTTTATTGTACGCGTATATTCATTAAACTCTGCTATATTGTGGGAAATGGTAGTTATACCTGTAAATTCCTGAAACTCCCTTGACAAGTTGAAGGAACGAGTTGGCCTAGAGGGGGGTGAATATGCAACTCTACAAATTCTAATTTTGTTTACAGATAACTATTCTATGCAAGTCAAAGACTTAATATCAGAATGTAACAGAAGTAAACAAGCACGGTAATAACAACGAAAGCAAATCAAAGCAAGACAACAGATAAAATGAGACAACAATTTATCCCATGGTTCGGAGCCCTTCTCCTACTCCACGTTGAAGCACTTCTCTCGAAGTATAGCTTCTCCCACAGCTAGTCGCAGTAGCTTGGGAACACACTCGGGTAGCTCTTTCACCACTCCAGTGAGGTGAGCTCCAAACCTTTCACAAACAAAAGTGGCCTTCCACAATCCTCTTTAGACAGGTCGCACTTTTCACTTCCTCCAAGCTGTCTAGGATCACTGGGATCTAAGAGTAATAAACTTGCACAAGTTCTGTCTCTTGGTTCACTTGCTTAAACTCACTGCTAGATACAAGCTTGGAGCTAAACACTTAGAAGAAATAAGGATTTTTGGGTTTCAGAGTGAAGAACAGACTCCTTGTTGTGAATGAGAGCTCTTTGAATGCTAAAATGTCAAGGAGTTCATAAAATTATATGGCAGATAGCTCAGACAATGCTTATATAGCCAATTCTGATAAAAAGAGCCATTGTACCTACCACAGTGACTGTTGCACATGTCAGAGTGTCAAATTTGAGCTAAAACACGTTTACAGCGGACTAAAATTCTTACCTTAGCGATACTGATTATGTGTATCATGGACTAAATTTACAAAGATATGGCGGACCAAAATATTTGGTCCGTCATACATTGGCAAAACTGCAAGTTTTGATCCGTCAGAAGAAATTAAGTCTTATGTGTATGACGGACCAAAAATTTTGTCCGTCATAGATGGAGTTTCTCAAGATTAGTAGCTAAGGACCAATTGTTGACATAAAAAGAGTTTAATCAAATAATTTGAATTTGCCCCAGACTTAACTTTGAATTTGTAACATTTGGTCCATCATGAATAAGAAGTTTTGTGAAATTGAATATGATTTTATTCATGAATTCAAGGAATAAATATCAAGGTGTTGTCTATCAGAAGAGATAGTAACTTTTGGATTTATGCCGGACCAAATATTTTGGTCTGTCATAGATAGACAACTGAGAACAATTTGGATTGACAAAGATATGTGTATGGCGGACCAAAAGTTTGGTCTGTCATAGATGGACAACTGAGAAAATTTTGATCGACTGAGAGCACATGTATGGCGGACTAATATTTTGGTCCGTCATAGATGGACAAATTTAGTTAGTTGAGATTTTTTGAAAAGATTTCACTATGGACTTAGGAATTTTGGAATATAGGATTTGGTCCGTCATAAGTGAATAGAATTTGATCAAAATCGGTCTAAAGAGAATTTTGATGTTGAACAAAATTGACTTTGGTTTGGGAGAAGAACTTTGGCTAGATTATGACAGATTAAGACATAGACACTGAATTTTGGTCTGTCACAAAGATTGTACTTGTGGTATATGGAGATTTTGGTTCAAGAAGCAGAAAGACTAAATAATTTATCCCCAAGCAGTCTAGTTTAGTCTTAACCTAATGAACTAAGTTACCAACTTGTGCAAAGTCCCTCTTAATAGTACAGTCAAAGTGAAAAATAATCCTAGCTATTTGACTCGAATCAACTTCCAAGTCATGAACTAGTAATCAAAATACCTTAATCTTGTTTGTCCAACAAGCTTCATCCATGATTTCAGCATATGTTCTTCATAGTGGGAGAAATTATTAACTGGGTCATCAACACCAAAACCATTAATAGAACATGATAAAAATTGAGGGGGCCTAGATGCTATCAATCTCCCCCTTTTTGGTGATTGATGACAACATACCTTTTTAGTTAATAATATCTCAAATATTCTGCAAAACAGAGTTAGTTTGACAGAGCATAAACATATATTTTTGAAGATGCATGTGCTCCCCCTTAATGAGTGCATGATCTGAACTTTCAATAGTTATGGTATTTTGGACTATATTAGATCCTTAAACATTTAATTTTCAGATTTCTTATAAATAGCAGATTTCAGATCATTGAAAGTTTGAGCATCTATTAAACTTAGCAATATATCATAGCATAAGTTTTACTGAACTAGAGCATCAGATTCAATATCAGAGAAATGCTAAGAAGCTTGTATTTTAAGAGCGGGTAACAGAGCACAACAGCTACACTTCAGATATCTCAAAATATCATTTTCTGCTATAAAGTAACAGAACAGTTAAGAATAATCTCAGAGCAAAGCGAATGAGTAACAGATATTAGCAATATCAGAGCACAAGAATCATAGCACAAACTTCATAGCACATATCAGACACAAGACAAAAACAGACAAGAGTACTACAGACAGACTAGAACCTAAGAAATTCTCCCCTTTTGGCATCAATTGCCAAAAAGGATGCTACTTGCGCCTTGAAAAAGTTCTCTCGAGCTGACCAAGAACAGAACTCTTCTTTGGAGGAGACACAATCTTCACATCATCATCATCATCACCATCAGAGTGTTCTGACTGTGCTTGAGCCGGTTGACTTGGTACTTGAGCCATTACCTGATCATGCCAGCTTGGATAGTTGGGATCTCCAGGTTGAAGGACCAAGTTATGAAAATCATATTGCAACTGGTTCAGGGAATCATTTATGTTCTCTATCGATGCAGTGAGTCCAAGCAGTTCATCAAGGTGATGTCTGGCAATATGTCCATAATCCTGAAAAGCATCCTCAGTATATTCACAAAAATCTTCTTGGTCTTTTCTGATCCACAAAAGGTTACTTGACTCTGATGTGTGTTTAGCTTCAATCTGATTGATCAAATGCTTGTGATTTTTGTCAAGTTTTTTATTCACATCATACAATCTGTCTTTGATCAAATTATGATTTGTGCCCAGTTGATTAACCCAGTTCCTCAAGTCCCTAAATTTGGTGAACGCTTCATTTATGAAATTGGCTTGCTCTTCATACTGTTTCCGCATCTGTTCTTGAACTTGTTCATTATACTGTTGAAGAGTTCTCATCTGTTCTTCATGCCTTTGAGCTGCCAACTGTTGATCATTAAGATATGCAGCTTGGAAGCCCCTTTGATCAGCATAATACCGTTGCTCAAAAGATGTAAACCATGAAGGTTGAGAACCAACAGTATTTTTTGGAGCTTGAGATGGCTCTTGCTGCATTTGCTCATGGTGCAAGTGGGAATGTGCTGATTGATGCTGATAGTCAAACAGATTTTCCCATCCAGGGAAAGTGTTTCTGAGATCATGCTCTGGATGTACTGCCTGAGGTGGATAATGTGATTCAAATTCTTGAGGCATTCCAGACCCACCAGCCTCACAATCATGAGCACCAAGCCTAAAACTCTGATCTTGCATGAACCTTGCTGCTGCTGCTAATTCTTGAAGACGATGAATTTATTGCTCTTCATTTAGAGACTGAGCAACTGAGGTTGACATGGTTTCAGTTGCAGCATCATTTAAGAAAGCTTGTCCTTGGTCATACCATGAGCTGCGTTCAACTAATTCAGTTGGTTCTGGAGAGTGAACTGAAATTTGAACAGCAGGCCTTGGAGAGTGACCATGACTTGGAGTTTTACTCTTGTGTCCACTCTGAGCACTAGGCTCTTTTCTAGTTTTTCCCTTGCTAACACTTTGAGCACTAGGCTCTTTTCCATTTCCAGTTTTAGCTTTGCTTATATTTTGAGTACTAGGCTCTTTGATTTTCTCAGATTGATTTCTACTAGCTTTGCACATTAGTAGGCTAGAGAATGGTGTACGCCATGCTATGGGGGAGAAGTGGGACACTCTGGTTTATCACCGTTTGTCGTACTAGTACAAATATCTTCTGCCCTGTAGGGAGAAGTGGGACAATTTGATGTATCATCACTTGTCGCACTAGTACAAATATCTTCTACTGCCATAGTATGGGTTTGTCGCCACCAGGCTAGTGCAAAATTAGGGTTAAGTAATTGAACGGTTATGTTATGATCTCCTTGCCGACACACCAAAGGAAGTGTGTCGAATGGCCTAGCAAAAGAGGCTGATCATTTCTTGTGGCTAAAGCTGTACACCTCTACAGAGTGTAAAACTTTTCGAAAAGCTGTTCCCACGGTCATGGGAATCTTGGTGAGCCAGCACTAGTTAGCTGTTTTATTTTACAAAATATGGATCTTGACTTGTGTTGTCGAGAATTATGATTTGGATTGGATATCCCTGTTGGAAAGGAATTATTTCGAATTGACATGTGATGTCAATGATTGATTCATGGAGATGATCAAAGGAACTGAGGTTCGTGAAATTTACTGATTTTGTACTTACGTATTAAACTACTTTTACTTAAATTCCGTTTATGTTCTACACTTCAGTAAATTCTTTTGCAAACTAGCTTTCTGCAAATTAACCATGAAAGCCCTTCCTTTGAATAGCCTGCATATATAATAGGATTCACAAAAGTCTTGCTGAGTACGTAAGTACTCACCCTTGCTTAATTAATATTTTTAGGTGAAGATTTATAATAGCTCGATGAAATTATTCGACGCAGGATTCGGGAATGTTGACGAGATTTTCTAGGGATTATGCCTTGTCAGTTGCCTGAGGGATTGTATGGGTACACTGTAAGACACTCGATCCTTTCTGCTGCATTTCTCTAAATTGTAAATTCTCATTATGTAAATTACCATTGTTATTTATAATAAAGAGTATGGATGTGATATCAATTGTTGTAAATGTGCGTGCTAGCTACTGATCATGGGACTAGCACTGAATGCATATGAGATTCTCATTTTGACATTTTATGCTAAAATGGGGGTCACTACATATGTTTAAGCCGATCAATTATTCATCACATTTTTTGGCGCAACAGAAGCATAAGTGACACAATAGGCATAGAACGAATGTTCAATAGACCATATGACAAAAACATAGATCAAATGTTCCATCTTTGGACCGTAGACAACATAAAAAAAGGGGTTGTGTATCTATGGAAAGAATAGGTATGTGCAATTGTCATTCTCTTTGGGCGAGCTTTACTGGAAAGGTTTCGCCGTGTGCCCGTGTTAGGAGGATACGTTGACGTTTTTAAACGAAACAATCCAATATCCTGTAGTAGGCCAACAGCAGAAGCCGAGTTCCCCAGGCCCAGGATTGTGGGATGAAGAAGGCCCAGGAGCCTCTGCACTATGTTACGTGCATCGAGAGTTTGGCGGTTGCCCGTGCATGGCCGAGATATGGGCCGCTCTCGTTAATCGAAACCTAGCCATAAACTGATCTGGTCATCTGGTGTACTCCGGCAATGTACTCGGGATTTCGTAGACCGTTGCACGCCTCGACTTGAAGTAAACACTAAACAATGCACAGTAGAATTGGATTTCGTGGATTTTGGTGTACTCCGGCAACTCGGGATTTCGTGAACCGTTGCATGCCAATCTGGATACTTGATAAATACAGTTATCAAAGCTCAACAATCTTGATCGACACGTATAAAAAGACGACATTGTTTTGGACGGAAGGGAGTAGAATTGGATTCGTGTGTCGTGGACTCATAACATGCTTTGAGAAGTGCTCTATCTGGTCACAAACAGTTGTCGATTTGGATATCGACACGGTCTCCAAAACACAACTGATTACTAATTTATATTATAACTATATCAATACCCGTGCGTTGCTACGAAAAATAAAATGCGTTGTTACATACATTACTAATCATTTAAACATGCGTCAGGGATGATGGGTCCACCAGCCAGCTAGCAACGAAATGAGACAGGAACTTCCGCGCCGTGTCCGGGGAGGCATGATAGGGCAAAGCAACCCCCAGTTCGTTCGTATCGGTGGTCTCGCAAAAGAGAGTGATGAATGATACCTGTACGAGTCCAAGGTACGTATCAGGACATATATTAGTTGCGCCGTGTTCTTACCGGCCGGCCGGCCGGGGTCAACAGAACCTTTAATTCTCCGCTCCGGCTCCGTCGTAGCTACAGGAAACGAGCGAGACTCTTGACGGTGCATGTAGATGCATGAAGTCTCCACTATTAATTGTACCTATATGGTCGGAGCAGCCCAGCTAGCTAGATAACCATAACTTGGGGTCGCATGCTATCGTACGTCTTCCATTGCAGCGTATTAAAAGTTCATGCTTCAATTATAGACTTTCCACGCTGCCATGAGTGCTACATGAATCATGATACACTCGGAGCAATTGGCTGGCATGAGTGCGTCAACTACCCTCCAGCCTCGCCGTGCGGTTTACGTCCTTCGATTAATTAGAATCTTACTTCTCCACGACCCAGACGAATCCGACTCTACCTCTTTCCATCCAATACAATGGTCCTGTTTGTTTATGCTTAGGTTTTTTTGTTTATAGTTTGAAATCAACTTTTTTACTTAAACAGTTTAAAAACTAATGTCTTTTGTATGTGATAGAAGTGGGTAATTTTATTTAACTTGTTATTAATCTAAAACCAACCATCAATAAACCCAAAAACCCAAACAAATAGCAATGACTGTCATAAGGTATAGTGATGTTTTATGTTGTTTTAGAATCGTGCTAACTCACATTCTGTTCTTCACCCACAACCATGCCTGGTTTTACAGTTTATGTTGGATTCTATGAGGTCTGCTCCCGAAAGAAAGGAGAGCTTCTTTGTTTCTGTTGCATCAAAAGCAGTTCGCCAGATTAATTGGTCATCTTTCTTATGATGTTATGCACAATCAGTGCTGTGCTGAAATTCTAAGAGAAGTTGGGAGCATGTGAGCTTTACCAAATATCTGTACAAACATTCCTTTTTTACTTCTCCAAATGATGTATTTCCTAAGAGTATACTCTTCGCCACTTCTTCCACCCCTGCCTGACCAGATCCGGCGTGTGTACGGTCTGAGCGGCACGGAGTTTTATTCCTTTCTATATGTGCTGATGTGTAGGTTAGTACGCCATACAATTCCTTCCTTTTCTGAAATTTGAATGTACTATTATTGTGCTTTTCCCCACCATTCGAACTACGCTAAGTTCTCACATGCTATCAGGTTCCTATCACGGAAAACTGGATCTGCATATTATCTTCCCATTTGTTTACATGTTATGGAGAATGCTGCTCTCACACAATATTACGAATGATTCATACCAGATTACAGAAATTTTCCTATAAGAGGAAAAGTCATTCTTGACGTTGTGTCTTCCATGAGTCAGTAAAATTGGACAGTTTTGACATTAACGGAACTCTTCATCTAGTAAGTATTAACAAAATGTTTTTCTTTCTTTTGGTATTTTTCCTGCACAACTTAAAGCAACGCAGTTGTAATTTTGTTACTCCAGCAGAATTTGACAGTTCTATCTACCATTGAATAAAGGAAAAAATGCCGAATTGGTCCTCCAATTATACCCGCTGGACCACTTTGGTCCCTAAACAGCAATACCGGACTTGCGACGTCCTTCAACTCCCAAAACCGTGCACAGTTCGTCCTTTGACCAGTCAAATGGCGGTTTTGGCCTACACAGCAACACTGTCAGATTTTTTAAAAATTTTACAAGCTTGATAATTATTTGAAAAATTTATGGTACCATTATTAGTAGTTTAGGATCATAGAAAAAAAAATTAAAAATAATTTAACATAATTTGTTATCTTTAAAAAATCAAAAATAGAATGGACATAATTGGGACAGTAAATTGTTAGATTTTTCTAAATTTTCTCGAGTGTGATTATTATCTAAACTTTTTATGACAGATTAATAATTTCCTCAGTACCATTCTATAAAAGTTTCAAAAATTTCAACTTTATGTTCTTTCTCTGTTTGATTTTTGAAATATAATACAACAAATTAAGTTTAGTGCTTACTGCATTGAAAGATTTTATTGAGAAAACAAATAAAGTTGAAATTTTTTGAAACTTTTATAGGATAGTACTGAGGAAATTATTAATCAGTCATAAAAATTTTAGATAATGATCACACTCGAGAAAATTTATAAAAATCTAGCAAGTTTACTGTCCTAATTATATCTATTCTGTTTTTGATTTTTTAAAGATAACAAATGATGTTAAATTATTTTTAAAATTTTTATGTATGATCCTAAACTACTAATAATAGTACCATAAATTTTTCAGATCATTATCAAGCTTGTAAAATTGTTTAAAAATCTGACAGTGTTGCTGTGTGGGCCAAAACCGCCATTTGACTGGTCAAAGGACGAACTGTGCACGGTTTTGGGAGTTGAAGGACGTCGCAAGTCCGGTATTGCTGTTTAGGGATCAAAGTGGTCCAGCGGGTATAGTTGGAGGACCAATTCGACACTTTTTCCTTGAATAAATACCACCCGATGGAGAATTTGCTGTGATGAACTGCTGGATGACTAAGAATTTAAGACACTTTTCCGTGTAACAGCAATAATTGAAGAAGCTGGAACATTAGGGTATGGAAGTTTGTGTTTTCGTTTGGTACTGGTAGAATTATTGTTTCAATTTTGGTGCTGTCAAATCTTTTTTCTCACACGTGGGGGAGCAGCAATCGTGACGTGGCACGCCACGGTCAGTCGGTCACTCATCTAATATATCCTACAAGAAATCCATTAGTACAGAGTTCGTCTACTCCTCTCGATCCCCTTCCAATATGAAGATAGACTTCTGAGAGGCTTTTTCACCTCCGTCTCGTACTGCAGTTTGAACTGGGCTATAATGTTTCTACGGTGAGTAGCATTTCTACGCTTAAGAGCTAAACTGAACTCACAGCTGCAGACCATTTTTGTTAAGTAAATATGATGATCCAACGAATCTCTGAGTGCCGAGTGAGGAGTTATCGAAGGATCGAAATGGCAATCAGAGAGGGGGCGAATGATCATAATTAATTTTTTTCCATTCAATAGATCCAATCAATAACAACGGCTCTCCTTGATATGAGTAGTTCCAAGCTAGAATCTCAACCGTTCCTTTATCTTTTAGACTCACAGCGACTTTGTCTCCGATCATCCTCCAGCGGTCCGCGACCATTTGGACCTCCGGCGCATCCCACCTAGTCCCAATCATCCTCTGCCTCACCATGTCCTAGGACAATCGTCCTATAACCATAAAAACAAGGAAACCCATCACATAGCAATTTCCAAAATGATATACAATAATCATCCAATTGCTAAAAATAAATCAAATCTCAATCATAGGCCGATAGTACCGCAAGTCCAATACTACCGCGTCTTGGCCATCGGTAGTGCCGGTTGCCCTGGAACCCCCGAGATACCTTCTCTGAAAAATAATTACTGGCTCAAAAGGGCTAGTAGTGCCGCTTGGTCGGCAGTACCACCATTACAAGGCCAGTAATACCGCTCCTAACTGAAATTGTTTCAATTTGAAATCCAATTCAAATCAAACTCAACCCTAAGCACTCCTAACTCAAATACAGTCAAATACTTATCACCAATATGGGTAGGTCTCCACATGATCTTTTAGTTATACGTATTTCTTTACATTTTGTTGGTCTTTATTTTTCTTTTTAATCGTAGGTATGCTACTGATTTCTCAAATAGTATACCGGATGGTCATTTCGCGGCAGGAAAGTGAGAACCGTGAAGTTCAGTGCCACCTAGCTAGTTCCTCTGTTTTACAAGGAATTGAGTGAGGAGTGTGAAGTTGATAAACGAAGAACATGGTTTATCGTAGGAGTATGTAATGACAGGGATGTACTGCAATAGACACTAGAAGCGACAGTCTAGTTGAACATAAGCATGTTGTGGTGCATATTCTGTGGTATGAGGTGAGTTAACTAATGATGTACAACTTAGGATGAGAAGGAAGAGCATAGCAGTGTAGAAAAAAAAAGAAATTTGCATGCCACTTCTTTACATCATGACTTTGATCGATCAAGTGGAAGGATAGCAGAAGAGCAAAACGACTTGACCTGACACTTTTAATTCTAGCTTGGAAGCATGGACCTCCAGCAGTATATATGTAACTGAATTAATTTTGGCAGCAACTCGTATGCCTATTCCAAATTAGGATTCACTACAGGAAAACCAATATTTTTCGTCGGCCAAAATTGTATTTTCATCGGCCTGACAAAAGCCGAGGATTAATAGAGATATTTTCGTCGGCTTAACCAGAGCCGACGATTACTACATATATTTTCGTCGGCTTTACAATAACTGACGATTAATACATGTCTTTTCGTCGGCTATATTTCAGGCCGACGAAAATGTAGAAGTTAGGGTCCGTGCCCTCTGCCACGGTTACTATGTTTTCGTCGGCCGTTACCCTACTGTCGAAAATATAGATATTTTCGTCGGCTCCAGTACATACCAACGAAAATATAGAAGTTAGGGTAGGGCTGTGTGCCATGGTCACTATGTTTTCGTCGGCTCTAAACCTAGCCGACGAAAATACACCTATGTTTTCGTTAGCTCGAACCCGGGCCGACGAAAATACAACTATGTTTTCGTCAGCTCTAACCCGGGCCGACGAAAATACACTTTTTTTCGGCGGCACGGACTGAGGCCGACAAAAATACAGCGTTTAGTTACACGGGGGCTGAGCCCTGCCTGTTTGTCTATACTCGCAGATCGATTCCACCGCCACACATCCCAGCGCCCTCGCCCCGCCGAGCCCTCCCCTAGCCGCCGCCGCCCCGCCCTCCCAGCCGCCCCCGCCTGCCAGCGCCGCCCCCCCAGCCCTCCCTCCCGGGCGCCGCCTCTCCCGGCGCGCGCCTCTCCCACCACTGCGCCCTCCCCTGCCGCCCCTGCCCCTCCTCATGCCCTCCCGGCTGCCCTCCCGACCGCCGACGCCTTGCCCCCCCGCTGGCCTGCCTCTCGATTGTATGTTTGGCTGTGATTGTTCTTCTTTCTGAAATTGTTGGACCTTGAAGTAGATAGTAAGATATGCGAGGAAAACGCTGTGCAAAGTCTGTGTAATGGTGTATGAGTGAAGTTGCTCTCTGTATTGCTTAGAGGCATTGCTTTGTACGAGGCTTAATTCTTCTTTTAATTGTTTTCTGAGATTATGGATGAATTGAACTGTATTGAGGAAATGTTATCAATAAGTCAGTTGGATTTGTGAAATGTTATGAACTATGAAGATACTAGTTATGCTGCTTATTGCATCTTCTTTTGATGCTTAGCTGAATTATTGTTTGTCTTTTAGTTCTTCCAGATTAGGATAGTTAGCAATTTTTTTTAATTTCCCATTGCTCTTCCTCTAAAAACAATGCTGGTATTGATTGTGTTGTTCGCATAATTATGCACAGGTATCAGTATCACCATGTACATTGCATGTATAGATTTTTTTTGTTTATTTGGTGATAAGAGAACTGGTTTATGCTAAATTGCTAGTAATTGACTCATGAACTAATTTGCAGAAAAGTAACAAACTTTTACATCAGTTGCTTTCTTGTGCAAGTTTTGCCTGAGATGTACTTTGCCATGATAACTAGCATCTTTGATGTCTGAAATTGAGATCTGATACACACCGGTTAGCATCTTATAATCATATTGGCTTATTGCAACATTTTGTTCAGTACTTGGTTCGCTAGTTCTCCTAAATGTCAATTGCCTTAAAAGTCTTCGCTAGTTTCTATGCATTTTTTTTACCGGGTTATATTAGGATAGACCACATCAAAAGTAAAGTTTGACATGCTGGCTAGATGAATATTATAGGAAGAAAATTGACATATAGTTTACCTAGAAGTGCATGTAAGTTTAACCCAAATAAAAGTGATTATTGGACAATGTTTTCTAAAGACCCGTTTAATCCTAGCTCAATCAATTTGTACCTAAACACATGTGGTTTGTCTGAAGTTAATCATTTCAATGTCTCTAGCATGTTGTTGGGAGTTCTGGAACAAATATGGTGCCGATGGTCATGTTCGTCTAGCTAAGCGACTAGTACGCTTATCATGCTATGTTAATAATTCATTTTCTTTTATGATCGATGTAGTAGCGATTAACATGATTACAGGAAGCTCGACTTGGGAGGAGACCAAGTGTGATTGAAACTTACGTTGTGGGGCACAAGGGGAGCGACTCTACGCAGCCGGATCAACTTTGCAGCCAGAGGGCGACGGACAGCTTGGTTAGTCAATTGCCTTTCTTTATCGTGTTGCAAGTTATTGCTTTTCTCAATGTAACTCGTATGCATCGCAGGCTAGATATGGAGATGAGATGGCCCGAACCCATGGTGAGGACTGCAACTGGAGGGAGGAAGACGTTGATGTCACCGCCTTGTATAGGAGCGGCGGTGGCAGGAGTCATGGGAGGTTTTCCATGTTCAATGGCTTCGTTGATTCCTCTGCAACTCGAGACTTGATGAGGGCGTTTCGGACCTCCACAAGTAGTGCACGTGCTGCTCGTGAGGCTCAGATGCAGGATGAGTTGAGACAACAACGCGCTCAGTTGGCTCAACATCGCGATATGATAGCCCAGCAACAAGAATTCATGAGGCAACAACAAGAATCCATATCTGCCTGGCACTCACAAATGAATGTAAGTTTATTTCCATACTGCATACAATTAGTGATATGAGTAAGACTAAGATGCTTTCAAATTAATTATGTGCAATTATTCCACAAGAGTGTACGTCTGCTGCTTTTAGAAAACCCTTCAATCTTCCAGCATTTCTGGCTCCAGTCTTTCCTACATTTATGACCGCACCATCTATGCTACTATATTTTCCAGTATTGTTCTATTATAAAAAATATGATATTCTTATTCCTGTATGTTGTTGTGGGGTATGTTTGTGTGTGCATGTGTATATTTACATCCAATTACTAAAAATGCATGAAACCTATATTATAATAGAAATTAGTGGTCAAAGTTTAGATGTTGGAACAAGAACTCTCAATATCCCATTGTAAATTGACTATGATAATTCTGGGATTGTGTGATAATGCTGAGATTGTGTGATGCATATTTGTTGTGTGATGCATTATTCTGGGATAAGTTGGAATAGATAAGTGGGAATGCTATGCAAGCTTTGTTCTCGATTCTTACTTTGTGCTGTCTAGACCATGAATTATGTTAAAGCTACCACTAGGAAAGAAAAGCCGAATGTGATCTTTGTGTGACCTGTGTATGGCACTGTAAGATTTGATATTGAATTAGCATATAGAAAACAGGAAAGAAAAGCAGTAAGCAGCTTTGTTTACACAGTTCTTTTTAGAAAACAGGAAGCACAGCTCATACTGTCCCGAATTTGTCTATTCTCCTAAGATGATCGATCCATGGAGCACTGCGTATATTCAAAAGGCAGGTTTATATGTTAAGACTTTGGAGAGATCAACCCTAAACCTAAATTCAGGACAAACACTGAAGCTAACCATTGTCTGTGTTCCTCCTAGCAATTTCCCTGGGGTTGCATTGCATAAAACTTGATACAATTGGATATTGTTTTATACTGCTCCAGCTTGATGCTGTTAAGGTAGTATACCAATGAGCCAAACTATTACTATTTCATCTAACTTGAATAACCAAGGACTGAATTTGACTATGGATTCTGATAACTCGAGAAGTTTTGATTTGGTTATGATTCAAAACTAGAATTCCAGCAGTAGTAGATTTAGAGGGCAACTTTGTTCTCTATGAATTATGATAAAAGGGTTTACAGCCATCGTGTACCAATTTAGTGCTAGGCATGTATTGAAATACATGCAAATTGATCAGATAGATAAATAGGTTTTAACTGTCTAAGCTGATATGGCTTTGAACTACACATAAAGAATAAGTTAATGGTTTTATCTGTATACATGTTAGTTTAAGGCCAATCTGGTGTCGATGTACTCTCTTGCCTTTGCTGAAGTTTAGTTCGAATGCTAAACGCTTGCAGGAGTTTTCCTCTGCTTGTAGAAAATGCATCACAAGCAGAGGGCAGTGCATTACAGTGTGTGAATTCCAGTATTCAGAATACCAACGTCAGCTCGGTAAGGTCATGTGTGATCAAGGATTTGCAGGGGAATCATCGCAAACATACAATTGATCTAAATCTGACCACACCTTTGCGATGTCACAGTAGAAATTGCTATTTCTACATTGTTTCGTCAAATGCTTACACTAACTATTTCTCTCCTTATATATTGTAGGGGACGGATGGCTCGGCTGCAGGCTCAGTAGGAGGTGATGGGTCACAAAGTGCTGGTGACAATAGTATACCTCCAGTGAATGAGCAATTTGATGATGTCCTAAACTTAGGTGGAGGCTCTAGTTAGTCGATTTTTTTTGTTGGTTTGTTTCACACTGTTAGGATTTGCTTGGTGACGTTTTGATATTGTTGACTTGTGCGACAGCGGATTGGAAATCTGTTTGTGTAATGTCGGATTGCATGTATGTTTGTTCGTTTGTGCATTTATGCTATCTTGTTTGTGATATGGATCAATAGAATTCTGGTTTCTATATATTGTGATCTGGTTCGCATATATTGTGATGTGGTTTGTATGGACCAAATGAATTCTGAATTTTATTTTTTTGCTACACCCAGCTATTTTCGTCGGCCCACATAGAGGCTGCCGTAAATGAGATCAAGTATTTTCGTCAGCCCGACTGCAGGCTGGCGAACATCTGATCGGTATTTTCGTCGGCCCAAATATAGACTACCGAAAAAAGGATCACTATTTTCGTCGGCTGAACTTCTGGCCGACGAAAATATGATCTATATTGTCGTCGGCTGAACTTCAGGCCGACGAAAATATCCTTATCCACGTCAGCACGCCCCGTCAGGTCGTGACGCATTATATGTTCGTCGGCTATATTAGGCCGACGAAAATTTATTGATTTTCGTCTGTTTGTTGTCGTCGGCCAATTTTCGTCGGTCGGCCGACGAAAACAACTATTTTCATCGGTTTTAGAATTATTTTCGACGGTTCTTGGCCGACGAAAAAATGTCAGTTTACTGTAGTGATTAGAACGGTAACTCGCTCTTAGAAACTTTACTTAGTTCACCGATACCGATCGACGTGAAGGGCACTCCTATAATTACTGGACTTGTCGGGTAGATACTTGACTAGCGACTGGAAACGTGGCGAGTCACAAGTCTAACCTGACAGAATTAAGAACAGGGAAGTTCTTGGCTAGTCGTGAATCGTGTTGACCCCGGCGACGACCGTGTCACTTGCTGCATGCTAGCCAAGTATTAATTGTTGGAGAGACTCAGGGATCGATAGTCTTCGAATCTTCTCGTATATATAGTAGCATGTGCAATGCACCAAGCCATGCAGCCTCTGAATATCTATCGACCCAATAACACCCGAACCCCGACACCAACCTGCACAGAAACACACAACCTCACCGGCACAACAATGAGCTCTACTGGAGTAATAGTTACTAGAATGTTTTTTGTGCTGGTGTGCTTGGCAGCTGCGCCGCGAGCATCGGCCGCAGTCACTGGAGCCGCCGAAGGGATCTTGCATATCCCTTCTAATGGCTCCTTGGCTCACTGCCCCTCCAGCTGCGGGGGCATCAACATCTCCTATCCCTTCGGGATAGGGTCGGGCTGCTTCCGACAAGGCTTCGAGCTCACCTGCAACCACTCCGCTCAGCCACCCAAGCTCTTTCTAGGCAACACCACTACTCAGCTCACTGACCTATATTCATCTAACCTTGCTGCTTCTACACCTGTGTTCTTCAACATTACGATGAGACCAGGCATGAATACCTACAACATGTCCTAGGAATCCCCTGCTATGGATATTACTCTCTATAGTACCAATACTTTCTACGTTATCGGCTGTGATTTCGATGTCACCTTGTCCGAGTATGGTACGGGAGGCTTTCTTGGTTCTTGCATGATTAGATGTGACGGTGGGAAGCTACCAAATGGAGGAGGGCCTTGTAATGGGCTGGGCTGCTGCGCTATCAACTTACCAAGGGCCGTGCCAGCTGGCTTTCTGTCTACACTAGTCCGCGCTGGTGCTACGGCAGCACAATCAAATCAGCTGCACCCTGGCATCATGGCTTTCATGTCGGACAGTGCCTACCACTTCAATACCAGCGATCTTTTCTCATGTTATTCAAATGCAAGCGAAATCGAAGACGCGGTACTTTCTTTTGCCATCGTGGACCAACCAAACTGCAAAAGTGCGCGAAAGAATAATGCAAGTTATGCTTGTAACGACAAAAGCGACTGCTTCAATATATCGTCTGGAGGAGGCTACACGTGTCGATGCTTTGGTGATACGGAAGGCAATCCTTACATTATGGATGGCTGCCCTCAAGAACAAGGTTCTCTCTCATCTCAATGTAGTCCACGTGATTTACAAAAACAAAAAAAAAGAAGCGAAGAAAACGGATAGTAATTCTCTCATAAAGCAAGACTTCAAATGATAGATAAATTGAAACTTGAGACATGGCAATAGCCTTCATTTTTCTACTTCTTTGAAATAATTTAGATAATTAGAAAAATAGTACTGAAAGTAGATCACCATAAGTAATCAGTTTAAAGGACCGGATCTTTTCTCCTAATTAACATGACAGCATGAGTTTCTTTTTTTAAAAAAAAGGAGAAAATTTTCTTTAGAATTTTAAACAGTTACAAGTAACATGTCCATTCTTTTATGAGTTATTTTAATAAATAAAAAATCACAAAAATCCAAAAAGGTACATTAGAAAAATTTTGATAATTTTGTTTTTAGCAGTACACTTACCTTCAACTTTCTAGCGACTCCTACTCCTTCCGATGATTTTATATAAAAAAATTCCTTATTTGCTATGCAAACTTTCTAGCGACGGCCTCTTACTCCCTCCGATGATTTTATATATAGAAAAATCCTTATTTGCTATGCAAAGTTCCCAATTTCCCTGATATGACACTGGAAAAGTGCTCTTCCTCAAGTGCCACAGGATGAGATTACATTGCCCTCTCATGCTACTATCGTCCATCTTCTGTCAATGGGTTGTTAAGTGAGCTACGAAAAGACTAAAATACCCTTCTTTCTCATCTTCCTCATCCTGTGATGACTAGGTCCACGTGCAAGAGAGAGATTTTCAAACATAGAAATATACGTTACACAGAGGCTCCACATGTCATAGGATTATAATACTCCACATCATAGGATTAGAGATAGAGATAGGAGTATGCCCTGGTGCTTCTTTGTTCTAAATAGAGAGCGAGACAAAAGGAGAGCAGGGAGGTGCACGGGCTTCTCTGTGGAGTTTGCCGGCGGGTGGCGATAATCAAGGCAGCGATAACCAAAAAACAAAATAAGGGGAGTGATCTACTGATCTGATAACCACATCAAGTCATCAAAAAATCTATATTATAGAAGAATTAATGGTCACAATTCAATCTTGGAAACCACATCTTATAGAAATCAATGGAGTATTTCTTCAGTGATAATATGCACATGCAAGCTGTATCTCTAGTCTAATTCTAGCTGGCACTCCCATTTTTAACTTATGTGCTCAACGTTGATCTATCCAGAAAGACTTGAACCAGCTTACAATCCCAACCCTAAAGGAGGTTGCAACAGAGTATGTGGGAACACAAACATTCCCTTCCCTTTTGGGCTTGAAGAAGGTTGCTACGCGCTTGAAAAGTTTCGACTTAACTGCACGTCAGGAAACATTACCATTCTTCAGCTATCTACGACAAAATATCTTGTGTCCAACATTTTAGTGAACGAAGGATATCTGAGTGTTGAAAACATGTCGAGCAGTTCAAGTTCCAATGAACAAGCGATACTACGAAATGAGGACGATAGGTACATGGAAGAAGACATCCTTCTGCATGACGTTCTTTTCGATTTCAGAGAATACGATATCAAGATGTCGTGGTCTGTTACAAATTTAACATGTGCAGTAGCTATGAGCATGCAAAACAGGGATAGATACGCATGCCGCAGTGTCAACAGTATTTGCATTAATGTCACACATGGGAATGGGAATAGGATGATGCCGCTGGGCTATCGTTGCAAGTGCTCTCAAGGCTTTGAAGGAAATCCATACGTACAAGGTGGCTGTAAAGGTAAACTCACTCTTCCTTTCCATTCAAATTGCAACTAACTACATGCTTTTCCTAGTACATGAGATGGTTGACTGAAACTTGGATAGCGAAACATCTAATGAGATCCGTGTGATGCAATTCCTTGGCCATCTTGATCCAAATTAAGAGTTGATTATTCCCTTCTTTAGATGGGACTTGGAGTCCTATAAACTAGCTAGATGGCCAATTGAGGAAAAGTGGGCAAGTAGGCAATATACTTAACACTTCCCCTCACGTCATTAGCCATAAGACGTGGATTCAAAGAGGGTCCCATTTTTTTTTTTAATATTGCATTAGCCAAGCAGTGAACTCAGGACTCTTTCCTCCAATACCATGTTAAGTTTCATACAACAACTAGTTCATATAAAAGTTTAAGTTCCTAAGAAAAGGTGGGTGATATAATAACAATCGGAAAACAGTTTTTGTCCCTGATTATTTCAGAGAGCTGCTCCCCATCCTCATGCTTGTATAGCAGGGTGAAAGGACCCATTTATATTAATCTTTAAGTTCTAATTAAGTATTTTTACACATGGCTGTAGGATCGAGGAGGCCAATTAGAAATGGGTAAGTAGGCAGTTTTAAACTTTTCTTTGGCCAAAACTGATTTTATATATGGAAGCATAAACTAAATAAGTTTTGCACAATTAAGACATAAATCAACTAATCTGACCAAGGACAAGGTGGCTGCAAAGGTAAACTCACGCTTCCTTTCAGTTCAAATTGCAACCAACTGCGTGCTTTTCCTAGAACATGAGATGGTTGACTGAAACTTGGATAGCGAAACATCTAATGAGATCCATGTGATGCAATTCTTTCGCACAACATTTCTTTTGAGCAACCAGTTATTCATGCATACATCTATCACCACCCATATATATATATCATCAGTGAGAATTGTACAGATGTCGACGAATGCTCACTACCAAACTACTGCGATGGCACGTGTCAAAATTTTCCCGGAGGCTATAGATGCACATCAGCTAAGCAACACAATCTTCTTTTGGGTAAGTCATAGCCAACAGAATCCCCATCAATGCAATTACGGTTAAGTTAACCAAATGCAAAGTGTTTACATGACAACAATGAATTGATGTAGGAATTGCCATTGGAATTGGTTGTGGCCTTGGCTCCATAATTATTGCATTGGGTGCAATTGTACTTGCCAATAAGTGGAAGAAAGGCATCCAGAAAAGAATAAGAAGAGCATACTTCAAGAAAAATCAAGGGCTGCTATTGGAGCAACTAATTTCAGATGAAAATGCTACAAATAAAACAAAGATATTCTCCTTAGAGGAACTAGAGGAGGCGACCAACAACTTCGATGCTACTCGTGTTCTTGGTTGTGGAGGACATGGCACGCTTTACAAAGGAATACTATCGATCAAGCATGTGGTGGCCATTAAAAATCAAAATTGTGGAGCAAGTTGAGATAGACCGGTTTATCAACGAGGTTGTTATCTTGTCTCGGATCATCCATCGCAATGTGGTGAAGTTATTTGGGTGTTGTCTCGAATTTGAGGTGCCCTTATTGGTCTATGAGTTCATCTCTAATGGCACACTATCGACCTTCTTCACATCGATGTTAGCATTAAATGCTTGCTGTCATGGGATGATCGCATTAGGATTGCGAGAGAAGCGGCGAGGGCACTTGCTTACCTACATTCAGCTGCTGCAATACCAATATTCCACAGAGATGTGAAATCTTCAAACATATTCCTAGATGGCAGCTTCACCACAAAGGTTTCCGACTTTGGTGCTTCAAGATCTATTTCACTCGATGAGAGTCGTGTGGTGACTATTGTCCAAGGCACATTTGGTTACTTAGACCCAGAGTATTACTATACTGGCCAACTAACTGAGAAGAGTGATGTATATAGTTTTGGAGTGATACTTGTGGAACTTTTGACAAGAAAGAAGCCAATTTTTATAAATGATCTAGGTGCAAAACAAAGCTTGTCTCGTTACTTCATTGAAGGACTTCATGAGGGAGTTGTCATGGACATAATGGATTCTCAGGTTATGAAAGAGACAAATCAGGAAGAGATAGATGATATTGTCTCACTTGCACAAGCATGCTTGAGGGTCAAAGGAGGAGAAAGACCTACTATGAAAGAAGTAGAGATGAGGTTGCAGTTCCTGAGAACAAAGAGGCTAAGAAAGTTCCAATTGATCCAAGGAAACGTTGGAGAGATAGAGAATTTGACATGCCCAAAGGGTAGTAACTCCCATGCATATAACAGTCTGGAGCAAGAATTATCATCCTCTGTCACTTTGCCCCGCTAACTATATATGTGCAAAAACACAATTAAGTGCTTCCTGTGATATATCTGTATATTTCTTTGAAGAGTTATGATAAGTAATTACCATCAGATGAGACTGTATGTAATTGCACCTCGTATATATTTGCAGAATGCATCATCTGTAGAGCATGTCACATGGATACTTTTAATATCTATTAGTATATGCATTACGATAAACTCTAATATATATCTTGTATTTAAACTCCACGAATTTGCATACAGAACTGCCGCACAGTACCGCAATCAATGCGCACAGTTTGCCCAAAGGTGATAAATCCACACTCTGATATCCGGTCAATTTAACATTATACTAACGTCGATTTACACAAATTCATAAATTTTAGGAGTGATCATCCCATTCCATACCAAAAAAATTCCAAAGTAGCTCGTCACATTTTAGATTTCACCTTGTGAGCCAGTGTCTACTTTCATAATATCTTGTTCCAACCTAGCTATGCACATATAAATATGGCAACATATCCTGTGCACACAGGCCTTCCCGTATACACACCGTGCACACCAACTAACAAAAGTCACGAAAAATTTTGAAAAAAAAATTGTAGATGTACTTCATAGATTGCTCTACCTATGTATAAAATTGTAGGTTCAAATTCATTATATATCGAGAGTTACAAAAAAGAAAAAATTCTGACAAGTTCAAAGAGTTTAAACTTGTCAGAATTTTTTTTTTGTAACTCTCGATATATAATGAATTTGATCTTGAAATTTCATACATAGGTAGGGCAATCTATGAAGTACATCTACAATTTTTTTCAGAATTTTTCATAACTTTTGTTAGTTGGTGTGCATAGTGTGTACACGGGAAGGTCCGTATGCACAGAATACGTTGCCTATAAATATAGGCCATTATTACTACATATCAAGCAAAACATGGAGATTGTCATTTGCAACGGGAGCGTACCAACTCGAATAGACAAACCGGAGCCGAGCTCACGGGGGAGCGTCGGCCTGCCTTGTCGGGTGCCTGCGCTGGCATGAGGTGCCGGCCTAGATAGAAAGCTCTCTCTCTCTCTCATCATTTATTTGGTAAATCATCCTTTCCTTTCCTTTTTAGCTGGCTTGAGAATAGGAGCAATATTTAGCTGCCAATTGATTTGGTATAGCATCCTTTCCTTTATTTTTTATGCAACATTGCCATTCCTCTCCATGTGCCAATCATCACGTCCTGCTTGTCTTCTACTCTGTGCCACGCGTTAGTTCCTCTTCCATTCCATGTACCTAAATACAATAAAAGAAGAACACACGGGTAGCATCACCGAATCATTAAAATCAAAAATTAAACTCAAGTTAACTTTCACCTGGTTTTGGATTTGTTTAGCACGGTTGTGTGTAACTGGACCATGATATACTTTCTCCCTTGAATTATCCAAACTAGAATCACCAGGTGTACGTGTAGTAGTATCACCATGCATAGGTGTTGTCCGTGTAGGTGTATATGAGATGTCCTCATCACAACCACAGGGTCTACTCAATATGGATTAGGCACGAATAAAACCTTTGCAAAAAAAATCTTTTAAAGCAAAAGGGATATACAATTAATATCAACTCATTAAAGAAAATGGAGGGCATGCTTAAGTTAACAAACATGTTCCATTCGTATATAATGCGCGCACATGGTGTTTGAGTTCTGAGATCATAAAATAGCTGAAACAAATCTAAATTGTTAAAAATGGGTTGTCCACTTAACTAAAAGGTTCTTTTTACATAAATTACTATAATAGAATATATATATTTTGTTGGTAAAATAGAGAAATGTGCAAATAATATGGTTTTAACCAACATTAGACACCTCCATCATGTATACAACCAACCGTATACTATATACGTTGATTTAGAATGTCCACAGTCAAGTTTTCAAGAATTTAGCCACTCATATACACAGAGTATGTAAATTTGCATGATAAAATGATATTGGCAGACATGACATCAAAAGTATTTACATATATTTTTTATACGTCTTACTAATATATAATTAGAAAAAATAATTGCTAATGGTGTATATTAGAGATTGTGAAAATGTTCTCCTAGTTACCAAGGAAACACAGATGTCCAAGATGGTTGCACAGATCTGCGCCAACACCCCCACACCTAAAAAAAGTATATATTATGGGATGGATATAGCACGTACAACTTTTAGTTAAAAAAATTCAAACATCTTCCTCTCTCACTACCATTTCACTCCCCACCACTCCCACTTGTAGGATGAATGGATGATGGAAAAGGTGTACATAAAGTGTATAATTTACATACACATGTACCATAGCCACCCTCATATATTATATAACTTTTAGAGTTATTCAAAACCATCAATTAGCGCTCAGTTTCCTACTATTTACAGATATCGACAAGTGTAAACTAGCAAATTATTGTAATGGCACATGTCAGAATTTCCCTAGAGGCTATAGTTGCACAAATTGCACTCACGGAAAAGAGATTAATCCAACAAAAGGGAAATGTGCGATATCAGCTAAGAGACGCAATCTTCTTCTAAGTAAGTCAGAATGAACTGAATACCTTAAGCTGCACAGTTACAATTCACAATGCATCATGCTTTCATGAATACAACTATTGGATGTAGGTACTGCAATTGGAACTGGTTGCGGCCAGGCTCCATAATTCTTGCATTCAGTGCAACTGTACTTGCCAATAAGTGGAAGAATGGCATCCAAAAGAGAGCCCGAAGAGCATACTTTAGGAAAAACCAAGGCCTACTCTTGGAGCAACTAATCTCATATGAAAGCACTACAGACAAAACAAAGATATTTGCCTTGGAGGAACTAGAGAAGGTGTTGCTCGTGTTCTTGGCTGTGGAGGACATGGCACAATTTATAAAGGCATTTTATCCAATCAACGTGTGGTTGCCACTAAAAGGTCAAAAATAGTGGAGCAAACTGAGATAGACCAATTTATCAACGAGGTTGTCATCCTATCGCAAATCATTCATCGCAATGTGGTGAAGCTCCACTTAGTTGTTGCGATACCAATTTTCCATAGAGATGTCAAATCTTCCAATATACTCTTAGATGACAACTTTACTGTAAAGATTTCCAACTTCGGCGCTTCAAGATCTGTATCACTTGATCAGACTCATGTGGTGACAATTGTAAGGCACATTTGGTTACTTAGACCCGGAGTACTACCACACTGGCTAATTGACCGAGAAGAGTGATGTTTATAGTTTTGGTGTAGTACTTGTGGAGCTTCTGATAAGAAAGAAACCCATTTTTGTTAATGATCTAGGTACAAAACAGAGTTTGTCTCATTACTTTGTGGAAGGGCTTCAGCAGGGAGTTCTTATGGAGATCATGGATTCCCAAGTTGTGGAAGAGGCAAACCAAGAGGAAATTGATGATATTGCCTCAATCGCAGAAACATGCTTGAAAACCATAGGAGACCAACCATGAAAGAAGTAGAAATGAGGTTGCAGTTACTTAGAACTACAAGACTAAGAAGGTGCCAACTTTTCCCAAGAAAGGATGGAGGGATTGAGCCTTTTCTATGCCCCAATACCAGTAGCTCTCATGCACAGAGCAATTTTATCAATGCTGTTGATTTAACATATGGATGCATCTCTGGAAGCTACAGTTTGGAGCAAGAATTTTCATCCTCAGTCAGTTTGCCACGCTAACAATATATGTAACAGCATGGTTGACTGTTTGCTAGCTTGCATCTTTGTTAGTTACCCTATATTTTATGTTGGGAATTATGTTATGCTGTTCCCCTTGAAAGAGAGTATGTCATGTAGTTGCACTTTCTCTATATTTCCACAATATATCTGTAGACCATTTCACTTGTGAACTTTTATTATCTATGATCAACATATGCCCTAACTGAGATACCTCATTGTAGTTGAGCTATAGTGGTGAAAAATAAATTACCTTGTAGCGTTGTCAACAAGTTTAGTAATAAATCATACCACCAATTCCCAATGGCTTACCTAAAACAGTTCCAATAGGTATCGATTCTTGACACATGATATTCTAATTTTACTTGTCATGGCAAGCACTACATACTTCTGCATTTTTACATAGCATTATAGCTTAAACATGAATAATGAATTGAAAGTTGGAACAAAGAGGTAGTAGGCAAGACAATCAAGACAAAATGATGGAACTCTTCCATCGGATGTCTTTGCATGACAACTATGGATTACACAGTTGACATCTTTCATTCACAAAATCTTACTCTCATGATTGCATAGAGATGCATAACTGAATTTGCAAATATGTAAATACGATTTGCACATCGCATATAGCATCTTCTTTGCACAAGAGCGTAACAAGACACGCAATCGGTGCACACAATTTACTCTGGGTGATAACTCCACACTCAGACAGCTTCTAATCAATTTAGCATTACCACAACCCCGATTTACACAAATTCATATATCTTAGGATCGCCCATTCCAATCTATATCCAAAATTTAAAATGACCTTGTCACATTTTAGACTGCATCCATTTTGAAATATATTGTGCGCGAGCACATGGGTCAGTGTCTAACATTAGAGTATTTCGTTCTAACATCATACTGCATCCATTTTGAAATATATTGTGCGAGCACATGGGTCAATGTCTTAACATTAGAGTATTTCGTTCAAACTTCAGGCTGCATCCGTTTTGAAATATATTGTCACATTTTAGACTGCATCCATTTAGAGGGGTAAATGGGAAGCATAAGGCCCAGGAGATGCTGGCCTCTGCGTCTTCGAGGATGAAATTGGTGAGCTCAAACGGATCGGGCTAATGGGCGGCATAAGGCCTAGGAGGTGATGGCCTCTGCGTCTTCGAGGATCAAATTGACCGAGCTCAAATGGGCGGACCGAGTGAAGGCTTAAGCCCATCTGACCCTGCACTGTTACTCATGGGCTTTGTTTCAAGCATATAATAGTTTGCTTCGGACCATACAATAGATCTGTTAAAAGATAAGAAATTTATCGAGTAGGTTAGGGAGACAGATCTGAGAGCAGACACATAGTCACACGCCTTATCACTTACCTATATACCAAAGCTTTTAGTACAAATTAAGTTATGCTTCGCTCTCCGTCTTCTTCTATCATCAACAGATACACCTCATCCTAAGTTTTTGCCTCCATCGTCTCGCATGAGGACATGCATGGACAACTAGGTGGAAACACGCACTACAATCGCATGAGACCAAAATGAAGAAAGCTATGTGTGGCCACCAATTATAGAGCATTAAATTATCTTTCACCATTTATGCATTGCACATATAAATTTATCCGTGACCATTGTGTTTCTCTATTTTTGAATGGCGCTTTGTATCACAAAACAATAACCTAAGTATGTATGGTCAAAATAAATAACAAGAAAGCTCCTTAGCACATATATCTTTGGCACATTTCCTCTGTGCAGAACTCTCTAGTAATTCAGGTTTACCGATCTATTGGTTCAGAACCAACTTGCACAACAAAATTACTTCAAATTTCCCATGACAAGATAAGTCTATATAGGTAAATATAGAAAGAAAAGCCCTGACAAAAATATGGAATTAATTCTGCAGCCTAATAGTGTATATTTCCATCATTTTTCTGGAACAACCTAGTGAAAAAAATGGGAAAAATAAAATTCCACATACCTGAAAGAGCACAACTCGCTGGTGTTCAGCACCACCTTCTCATACCTCCATCCCAAAGATAGAGAACATGCACTAACTAAGCGTAGAAGGAACCCAAAGGCCACGTCCTTCGATTCTTTCGGAAGTCATCCATATCTAACACATAAAGCATAATATTTTTTAGCTAGGCACATCCTCTTAGAATGTTTTCAGCGAAGCACACATACACGAATAATATTTAGCATGAGCAATTAACCCTATGAGACTCACAGTTTATCGTCCAACAGTGTAGTGCTGTTGTCTTCATAGGGGTCCATGTTATCCTGATGAATAAAATAATACACATAAATGATCAGATAAAAAGTTAGTATATTTAAACATATCCAAGCCTGAAGCTTCAACTACATAAATCAAGAGCAGCACTAAGTTACGCCACAGATGGCCAACTTTTTTACACTAACATAACCAACGATGAAGCAGCATAAATTTGAAGAGTTAGCAAAAACAAAGCTACGAGCAATCAACATAATAGATACCCAAAAAAATTTAATTGTGCAGATGTCATTCAAGCATTTCAACAAACACATTGCAGCCATGACGGATGAATGTAAGAAGGGGAAGAGAAAGATCAAGAACATACCTTGAAACAGATGACGGTGGTACAGCAGGGTGGGAATAGGAGGGGCAACACCGTGGGCGCATCTGGACTGGGTGAGGCTGGTGGGCGTGCCAGGGAGCGGCCGTTGGTGGCCACGGCGGAAGGGGTGGCCGTGGAGGTGGCAGGTCTAGGAATTTGGGGTGGAGACCGGAGGCTGGAGAGGACGGCGACGGGGTTGGGTTGCATCCCCGACGCTGATCTAACCGGAAATCACGGCTGCACGGAGCGTGGGGGTGAGGGAGAGCGACGGCAAGTGAGGTGGCGAGGCGGCGGCGAAGGGGACGACGGCAGGAGGAGGGGATTGCGATGGCGAGGCGGCGGAGCGAGGAGACGGCGGCCACGCTTCGCCTGGAAGCTGGGGTGAGGGGGAGCGACGACAGCGGCGGAGGTGGCGAGGGCGGCGCGGGCGAAGGGGACGCGCGGGCGGGCAGGGAGGACGGATGGTAATGGGCTTGCGATTTATCTCGAGTACGTTCGGGAGACATTGGCACACTGCCTTTTTACCTGTGCTCGTACATTAAATTTAATATTAGCCGTTTATTCTTTTTATCTAATAAATTAGATTAGTTAGTATTTATTTATAATTCATTGGTAGTATAAAATTAGAAATACTTTTGAGGATATGTGCAGTTAAAAATTTAAAACTTTAGCTATTGATATTTTTTAAAATATTTATATTGGATGCATGAAAATTATACGTGTAGATTCGCCTCGTAACAGACTTTCATAATATTATAATTTTATTGGATTTTTCAAATATATTACAATAGAAATTAGTGTTACAGTTGAGTTCTAGAGACCATGTCGATTTCCAAATTGACAACTATTTGTAGCCGAAGGGAGTATATACTACTGGTATAATGTACCGTAAAATTTCTCTATTATTACTTACCAATACCAAAAGCTTTATTAGTCCAAATTAAGTTCTAGTTCAACTATTGTCTTCTATAATCAACAGATAGACCTGGCAACGTATCCTGTGCACACAAATATTTGGTCAAAACCTAGTGCACACCTACTACTAAAAGTTTCAAAAATTCTGAAAAAAATCTTGATCATGAACAGCTTATTCCTATTCATGATCAAGTTTGTCTTTTTAATTACTCTTAGCACAGGACGAATTTGATCATGAAATTTTGATATGTAGATGGGGTAACTATTCTATGTACATCCATGAAGTTTTCTTTTTAATTTTTGAAACTTTTCTTAGTTGGTGTGCACCAGGTTTTCATCAAATATTTGTGTGCACAGGATACGTTGCCAGATAGACCTCATTCTAAGTTTTTGCCTCCAGCGTACCGCCCAAGGACATGCATTGCATGAACAACTGAAGTCCAAATTAAGACGATATCCAAGATACACATACGAATGCAAAACTACGCGTAGAGGAAAAGAAGTTCTTATATGGAAGGAGTCCCGGCCTGTAGGAGACCATCAACGTGTATCTTGCTCGTGCAAGGGTGGGAACAGGCTAGTGAGCTGCATAATTCGGAGGTGTTGGCCTCTGCATCGTCGCGGACGAATTTAGACCGAACGAGTAGGACGAGACCCAGCAAACTGAAAAGAGGTTGATGCCCAGGTAGCCCTTGGCCTGGATTAGAGGTGGGTGTCGTACCGTGCCGAGTCGGCCACGCACGAGTTCATGTATTTCATGTCTTAACCATGTCGGACCGTGACGGCCTGTTGTGCCCGTCGTGCTATACCGGGCCGGCCTAGCTAACCTTCGACAAGCCCAAGCACGGTCTATTTGCGCTTCGTGCCGTGCCGGTCCAGGCCCAGCCCATTTGCACTATTGCGACGAGAGAAGAAGAACCGGAGACATAGGGAGTTAAGGCAGTGGACACAAATATTATAGAAAAAAGAATTAAAATTTATTTATTCTTAGAACGAGTGGATATACTAAACACAAGCGAGTGAGAGGGCAATAAGAGAGTGAGGAAGAGAGACAATCGAGATTGAGAGAGATAGATGAGAGAGGGAGAGATTGAGAGAGACGGGTGAGAGAGAGCTGACCCATCTCTCTCAAGTGTCGGCGGCAGGAGGTGGTGTTCATGCTGCTAGGTACGTCCATAACGCTTATGCTCTATAGGTCGGCGACCTTCAAACTAAGCTTCTTCCTCATACCCTGGTCATCGGACCTGACACAACCCGTGCTACATTGTTATACCAGATCGTGTCGCCCATCGTGCTACAGTGTAGTGTCGGCCTAACACAGTCCACTTCGTATCGGGCCAGGTTTTAGACCGTGTCGTGTCTGCTGTGCCTCGATCCGGCCTAAAAGAGTCTGGTCCAAGCGCTCACCTCTAGCCTGGATGGCTCGTCGGCTTTATTTCGTAAACAGAACGAGCAAGAGAATTCTTTGGTAGGTACTTGGTTAATCCATTGCCTACACGAACAAATCACATAAGCACATAACCCTTCTTCGTAGTTCCACTTCCAGGAGACAACATAATGTTAGCATCGGTGTTTGCTTGCACAGCATGCAAAAGAGTTGTCAAAAAAATTAACCATTTTATCTTGAGTAGGTTGGGAGAAAGCAGCCTTAATTGCGCAAGGGAAAAAATTACTTGTAATACAGAATTTTTATGAGGTCACTCCCAATGAGGTAATGTAAGGAATGTAAATAGCGTAATCAAGGAAGAAAGAGATGATAGCGGTGTCTCACATAAGATATTGTTTATTGGGTTTTGATAAACATCGTCCAGATGTTTTCTTACCAAAAATCAATCAAATCATGAACCGTTGGATTTTGCTTTGATTAGTGCAGTTAAGTGAGACTGAGGACCAAGCCATGGTAACATTGGGGCAGAATCAGAATCGATATCCATACGACACGTGTTTTTCACCACTCTCATAGTCAATAAGACGAAAAACGCAAACCACTTCGTCGAGCAGGGGTCCTATCATTCTCAAGTAAATAGTAATTACTACCACTATCACTTAAACCTTTTATATCTTAATACGACCTCTAAGTTGCTAATATTGATGTTGCACCTTTGTAGATGGAGAACGAGTAGGGAAACATTCAAACCGGTTTGCTTGATAAGGAGTCTGCCACAAAATACATCCACTGATGCGCAGACAGGCGAACAAGTAGAACGTTGGTGTTCCGTGGATCGTGTGCCAACAAAAAGGCGGTGTGGCACCTATTGTGGTAATCTAGCTTTTCTCTCTAATTTCAACTAATGTTATTTACAATTGAGCAATCGATCAAACGACACTAAATTTTGTTGTCACACAAAATATAACAAGACACACTTATATAAAATTAGTTTTGATATAATAAACTTCAAACTGAACAGCTCATATATATGCAAGCCCACCCCACCATCTCGCGTAGCTGCTAATCGCACTAAGCCTGATGAGATCAGCCAGAACGGCCCAGCCACAAATCTGGCCCAATCAGTGCGGGTATGGTTCAAAGCCAACCAAACCTATGTAACCTGGATAGCGGTGGCCAAATGGACGGCCCGGTACGACACGAACACGACACAACCTGTTCAAGCCCGGTTATTAAATGGATCATGCGTGCTGGCCCACAGGCTGAGGTCATGACCCAAGCATGGCTCAGGTGGCTACTAGGCCGTGCCGTGCCGGCACGAGTACAAACGGATTGACGGGCTGTGCTGGCCTGCGGTCAACCCGTCTGGCCCGCAAAATTCAAAAAAAAATCTGAAATTTGTTTTTAAAATATAGAAAAAAGGAAATCGTAAAAATATAAAGTGTTGTATTTACCTTATACCAAGTGAAGGGCCTGTTGATAGGGACAGTGCAGTTGCTCCATTGGCAAACGCATAGATCTCATGGCCCGTTGTGTTCACATACAGCGTGAACTTTTGTTCTGTCTCACGGATCAGGCTGCATTTCGTTAGAGTGTTTCGGGTTTAGTGACAATTTGATCGACATTATCACAGATAAGATATTGTTTTCTTTTGATTACCTTGTCTTGTACCACAGCTAGTCACTTTCGTCAGCCGATGTGACAATCTGTTCCAAGAGCTTGTTGTTTTTGAAGGAGCCGAGCTCGTCCGTTAAGAAGGCTTCAGGAACTCAGGCATCCAAGACCACTCCAAGCCTTTCGGTTCTTCCTTCACTGAGCTTTAATTCTTTGTTCACCATGACAGATGTCTGGGTTTTAATCTGATCACAGAATCATTGCAACACAGAAAAATTGAATACCGCTCACAGCTACATTTTATTATTCCCTAGGTAATTAACTGACATTTGTAGAGGGAAGAAACTACCTTAGCAGTGCTGTATGCCAGAGTCTTGCAGTCAAGCAAAACACTGACGGACCATGCAGGGTACGTACTTGGTAAATAGAACGTTCAAGATCACACTGACATCCTTATCTGCATGACTATTGCTGATGAAGCAAGCAGACGAACAAGCATTCTCTGTTGATTATGTGATTGTTAGTGTATATATTATGAATAGTGCTATGTGATGGTTTGTTTGTTTGTGTTGGTTGCAGGACTCTGGGGCTAGGTTACGATGAGGCGAAGGCAAGATTAGAACTAAGCTAGGAGAGTAGAGGGACGCCGGAAGATGACTGAGATTGGAAAGTGGTTGTAAGCCAGGAAGACAAAGAGCCAAAGCATGAAGCACTGGTGATGGTCATAGCGAGCAATGGTATGGACTGGGACTAGGTTCAGAAAAGAGTCGAAGTCCAGAACGATCAAAGAAACCGATGCCGCTAAAGCGGTCAAGGACACGTGGTGCAATAAGTGACTTCGGCCCATTTGCAAGCAAGGACAGTTCGGAGGAGTTCAGGCTCATGAGAGTCTTAGTGAGAAGTCATTGGAGCCACATGAAAAAGATGAAGCATGGGTGATGCTTCAATAAGAAGAAAGACTAGTCATTGGGACAATTTGGTAATTTATCCAATACCGGCGATTGAGACAGTTTGGAAAACACGACAGTGGCTTAAGTGGTTTAGATCACACTAAAGTAGTTTTGACGCAATTTTGAGTTTGCAGAGTAGATTTGGCGTCAATATAATGGCCAATTTGAAAAGCGTGCTCGTGTGAGTAGAAGACCCATTAAAAATATTGGGTTTCAGGTTAACCTATGTAAATGTGGATGGTATCCATTTGTAGTGTCTAGGTTTAGGGTTATGGTTGCCTTCACTATATAAAGAAATGTAGTTGGAGGTGAGGACTTGAGACCTTAAACTTAGCACTAGGAGTTTTAGATTTTTCACAAGATTTTGTATTCTTATATGGGTGTGTGAGTGCTACTTGAAAGCTTTGCCCTAAGGTGAGAGGCTTTGTAAAACTCTCATGATCTGAATGCAAATCATCTTCATGTTCAGGTTTTGCCTCAAGCTTTGTTCTTCTTCTTACTTTGCTCTTAATGTTTCTTTCTTGCTTGATCTCGTGCTACCAAGGATTTATGATTGATAGATGTATCCTCTGTTGATCATCTTCTCAATCATCTAGGCAAGCTTTTTCTTGATCATCCAAATTTCTCCAAGAAACTGGTTTTTAGGTTGAGAAGGAAGATTTTGAGGTAGATCTTAATCCTGATTGTTTGAGAGATCTTCCTTATGTATTCTTGCTTGCTATGATATGTGGAAGACTATCTAGAATCATCTTGATCATCAAAATCACATGAGCAAGCTTATGGTTAAGTGTTTTTATTTTTGAGCTCATTTTTGTGTACTCTTCGTTGAAATGTAAAAAAGTTATAACTTTGATATCAATCCTTGCGATTGAAGGTTGGAATAGATTTCTGACATTCATAGGAAGGTGTCTACAGAGTTTCACAGGGTTTGGATAAACGGATCAAAAGATTCATCAAATTTTGTTTTTGAAGTCGTGTTGATTTTTCCTATTCATCCTTGTTTTTCCGTAGTACAGGTAGTACCGGGGTTATTGTTTATCCAGCACTTCCAGACTCCGCAGCGTGGTAGTGCCGCCACTGAGCTGATTTTTAGAAAAATTTTCTTCTGCTACTCTTCTAAGGTTTTGGAAAGTTTTGGTTGAATTCTTTGATGAAAAATTATTGTGTGATCATTCACCCCTCTAATCGTCATTTTCGATCCTTCGTAATATGTCTCAGTCTCTTCGCACCAGCTTACCATACTCGTCCAGAGGTGCATCATAGTCATAGGTGGTTGTAATGTATGGACCTCAGATGTGCGGTCAAAGTTTGTTCCACCATGGTACTGACGAATATAAGGAATAAAAATTTAGCTCAAATGTCACGGAACATGGATGGCTTAAAAAGATCATGCATTAACCATTGGTCTACAAACATACCATATAATAATTTTGGACCGATCCACGGTTTTGGAAGAACGTGGCAACTGCGTAAGCAACATCATCCTCAGCAGGCCTACGGTAATCCGGCCTGTCCCATTCTTTGAACCTAAGGACATTATATTAGCTTACTCATCTAAGCAAACCAAGCAAAAAGCAATACAGTCGATGAGAAAAAAAATTACCATCCAGTCCAATTCTCCGTCGATATCTTGGGCATATTGGTTCCATTCGGTTAGAAGTCATTGACAGTAAAATCCATTGCAGGTGTTGATCTGATAATCGGAAACGACACATACAGTAATTAAACAACTGTTGAGCTACACAACACTATCGTTGATCAATTGTACTAATACTTGTTGAGATTGGAGGGAAAAGCTTACCACATTGGGTGGCACATCGTCCTTTTGCTGGCACATCATCCACGGAACTCCAACCTTCTGCTTGTTCGTCATGTCTGCGCACCAGTAGATGTATTTCGTGGCAGACTCCTTTTCAGGCAAACCGGCTTGAATGTTTCTGTACTCGTTCTCGATCTTTAGATGCAGAAAATTAACATTACTACATTAGCCTTAGAGGTAGGTCAGATTAAGAAAATGTTCATCGAGAGTAACAGTATGTTTACCAGCGTGAGAATGATTGGCCCTCCCTGTCCTGCGAAGAGGTTTGCTTATTTCATCTATGAGGGTGGTGAAAATTTCCATCTCACGCTGTTTAAACATAATAATAATAATAATATATAATTGTTAGTTTGGTTCTATCTGCAATCAAAAGTAGATAGGTGTCAGAAAAAAAATGTGAAATACAGTAGTACCTGAAAAGGCTCGTTGTGAAGTCTGAACTGCATGTCAGGAATGTCACCCAGACAGGCAGAAAATCCTCTGTAAAACCAGGAAACAACAAGATATTCAGTGTTTTCCACTCCCGTACATGTCAAATTCAGTCAGCATTCATACCCGTAATTCAATTCACCGCAGATGTAGGGGCCAATGCGAAGAATGGCGTATATGCCAGCGTTCTGTGTTAAAGTAAACAAAGCGCAAGATGTGAGGGAATTCCACACCCTATGTAATTAACATTCATTGTATTATATATTGCCGTATCGGCTACAGAAGGCAACAGATTAGCGACTGCTAAGGAAGAGAGAGAGAGACAGTTACAAAGTAAACGTGAGATCCTGAAGAATAGCTCTAAGCAACAGACTAAAGAGGAAGCAGTCAATTCAACATCTCAACACACCTCCTCAATCTCAACCCTCTTCAACAAGATTGAGATTGCGTTGTAGACTTAGATGTTGCTGTCTTGCGAGAGGCTTGGTCAATCCATCAGCGAGCTGGTCTTGAGTAGAAATGAACTTAATCTCCAAAAGCTTTTGTGCAACTCTTTCTCGAACAAAGTGAAAATCCACCTCGATGTGTTTTGTCCGAGCATGAAAGTGAGGATTTGCTGAGAGGTATGTGGCTCCAATATTGTCACACCACAGACTAGGAGGTCTGGACTGAAATACTCCAAGTTCTCGTAACAATGATTGAACCCATATTAGTTCTGCAGTTGCATTCGCCAAGGCTTTATACTCGGATTCAGTGCTTGAACGTGAGACAGTGGCTTGCTTCTTGGAGCTCCACGAGACAAGGTTTGAACCAAGGAAGATTACATACCCACTCGTTGATCTTCTGTCGTCAGAACATCCTGCCCAATCAGAGTCTGAAAAGGCGCTCAACAGCATTGAGTTCGACTTCTGGATTTTGAGCCCAGTCGTGGCAGTAAGTTTTAAGTACCTCAATATTCTCTTAACTGCAGACCAGTGCACTGTAGTGGGAGAATGCATGTACTGACAGACTCTATTAACCGAGAAGGCTATGTCTGGTCTTGTGAGTGTCAGGTACTGCAAACCCCCCACCACACTTCTGTACAGAGAAGCTTCCTCGGTTGATAAGAGTTCACCTTCCTCTTGTGAAAGTTTTTCTGAAGTCGACATTGGCGTAGACATGGGCTTGCAATTTTGCATCTTCCCTCGAGCAAGCAACTCTCCAATATACTTCTTCTGTGTCAAAATAATCTCTTCGCTGGATCTTCTTTGTACTTCGATGCCCAAGAAGAAGTGCAGACTTCCCAAGTCTTTGACAGCAAAGTCTTCCTTCAATTTCTTCAGAAGACTACTCACTGCTTGCTCAGACGAACTGGTGATTATGATGTCATCTACATAAATCAGCATGTAGGTGATAATACCTTCCTGATTATAAATGAATAATGACGGATCAGTTTTGGAAGGGACAAATCCTAGTTCCATGAGTTTAGAACTAAGTCTTGAGAACCAAGCTCGCGGACCCTGTTTTAGTCCATAGATGGCCTTTTCAAGCCGACAAACAGAAGTTGGATGTTTTTCATCCTCATATCCAGGGGGTTGCATCATATAAACTTCTTCTTCCAGGACACCATGAAGAAAGGCATTTTGGACATCTAACTGTCGCAGGCACCATTGTCTGGTCATTGCAATACCAAGTATCAGTCTAATTGTTGCTGGTTTGATCACTGGGCTATGTGTTTCTTCGTAGTCCAGACCATAGCGTTGTTTGAACCCCTTAGCTACGAGCCTGGCTTTGAACCTGTCTATTGTACCATCTGCTTTGGTTTTCACCTTGTACACCCATTTGCATCCAACCACGTTTCTTGCTGCTGATGATGGAACTAGTCTCCAAGTCTTGTTCCTCATGAGCGCGGAAAATTCCTCATCCATTGCTGCCTTCCATCTGGGGTCTGACAGAGCCTCAGCAAGACAGGAAAGAACAGCTTGCGATGGAGGCGACATTACAACAGCTTGATGAGCTTGTCGCGGACCTCGCTTTGGATTATAGAAGACAGTACCATCGGTGAGTTGTTTAGGTTTGTAAATCTGGGACTTGGACCGTGTCTGGATGTGATGAGTAGTAGTGGTAGTTGTTGTCGGACACTGATTTGTTGTTGGACACTGACCAGTGAAAGGTTCGGCAATGGGATCTGTATTGGTCATCTCAGCAAAAGGTGATGCAGAGTCGACTGAAGATGAATTAATGTGGTCCACGGTTGCTGTTGCTTGATCTGCACAAGTCACAACATCTCCCCCTGGCTGAGAAGCGCCTGCAGAAGACATATTAGGCTGTTCGGAAGACATGGCAATAGGCACATAAGCAGAATTCTCAACAACTGGTAAGAGAAGAGACTCAACAGTGGGTGGTGTGTCAGGCAGAGCAGTCATGGAGGCAAAAGGAAAGACCTGTTCGTCAAAGACAACGTCACGGGAAATGTAAACACGGCCTGAGGAAATGTGCAAGCATTTGTATCCTTTGTGAAGCGGACTGTAACCTAAGAAAACACATGGTTTGGAGCGAAAATCAAGTTTGTGATTATTGTAAGCGCGAAGATGCGGCCAGCATGCACAGCCGAAGGTTCTTAGGAACGTGTAATCCGGTTTAGAGGAGAAAAGTCGCTCTAATGGAGTCTGATTGCTTATTACACGACTAGGAAGTCGGTTGATGAGAAAGCATGCTGTGGCAAATGCATCGTCCCAAAACCGGAGAGGTACAGAAGAATGAGCTAAAAGAGTGAGGCCGGTTTCTACGATGTGGCGATGTTTTCGTTCAACAAGACCATTTTGTTGATGTGTGTGAGGGCAGGATACTTGATGCCCTATGCCATGAGCAGTAAGAAAAGTATTCAGTTTTTGAAATTCTCCTCCCCAGTCACTCTGGATAGAAATAATTTTTCGGTTTAGAACACGTTCAACATGTTGCTGAAATTTGACAAAGGTTGGTAAAACATCCGACTTGCACTTAAGTGGAAACAACCAAGAGAATCTGCTGTAATGATCAACAAAGCTCACATAATATTTATTGCCATTAACAGACACACGGGTAGGGCCCCAAACATCTGAAGAAATGAGTTGCAAAGGTGATGTGGTGACACTAGTTGAAGTTGGAAATGGAAGTTGATGGCTTTTGCCTAATTGACAAGCATTGCACACTGCAGTGTGTGTGGAGGAAACAGAAGGTAAATGGTTATTTTGCAAAACTTGTTGAACTACAGCTAGAGAAGGATGGCCAAGGCGTTGGTGCCATACATCTAAAGAAATCTTGGAGTTATAGAATGCTTGTTTAGCCGTGGAACGGTGGTCTGATGACACAACATAAAGTCCTCCCTTGCACTTCCCTTTAAGAAGAATTTCCTTCGAGTCCTGATCCTTCACAAGGAAAAAATTAGGGTGGAATTCTAGGAAGACATGATTGTCTTTGGCTAAACGTTGAATGGATAACAGATTACGAGCAGTGGAAGGAACATGGAGAACATTTTTTAGACGCAAAGAATGAGTACCAGTTGAAAGAGAACAATGCCCAATGTGCTGAATTGCCATACCTGAACCGCTGGCAGTATGTATCTGATCCTTCCCAGCATACTTCTCCTTGGTGCTCAGCTTGTCGAGTTCGTTGGTGATGTAATATGTCGCTCCTGTGTCAGCATACCAGTTCGGGTCGATGTCATAGGAAGAGTTGGTGATGGTCGCAGCCATTTTAGGATCCTCAGCTTGGTAAGAGTGGTCAAAGCGGTGGTAGCATTTGAGAGCAACATGCCCCACTCTACCACAGACCTGACACACAGGTCTGTTGCTTCCGGCGTTCTGTGCACCGGAGGACTGTCCATTGCCGCGCCTGGAAGAGAAACCTCCTTGCAGGCCTTGTCTGCCTCAGCCGCGTCCACGGCCACGGCCGCCACCTCCTCCTCTGTTGTTCTTGTATGCCATATTGGCTATCGGAGTTGAGATCTGCACAGTGGTGTTGTGCTGATCCTGCCGTGTTTCATAGTTGAGAAGGTAAGAATATAAGTCATCAAGACCCATGGGTTCGGCACGAGTCATCACAGAGGTGACAAAAGGATCATAATCGGCATCTAGACCAGTGAGCAAATAGGAGATAATTTCATCAGTACAAGGGGTTGCCCTGCAATGGCTAGGCTATCGGCTAGGGCTTTGATTTTGTGGAAATAGGCAGATGCGGAAAGATCTCTTTTCTTTATGGTGGCTAGCTGCATTCTAATTTGCATAACTTTGGCTCTGGAGTGTGTGGAGAACATACGTTGCAAGGCTACCCATACATCATGAGCAGTGGAAAGAGATGCAACTTGTGCAAGTAGATCAGGAGACAGGGAAGAGAGAATTGTACTCAGAACCATCTGGTCTTGCTGCATCCAAACTTGATATGCAGGATTTGGAGCTTGAGTGATCCCAGTTGTTGTTGTCTCCGTAATGGTGGGCTCAGGAGCGACGATGGTGCCGTCGATGTAGCCCATAAGGAGTTGGCTGCGCAGATAGGGAAGAAGTTGAGCCTTCCAGACCATGTAGTTGTCGCTGTTGAGCTTCACGTTGATGAGGCTGCTGAAGGACGGCGTCGGAAGGAGACCAGCCATGGTGGAATTCACTGCGGAAGCAGTTTGAGAAGAATTGGAACTAGTGATAGACATCTTGCAGATTTGTTTACTGCTCTGATACCATGTTAAAGTAAACAAAGCGCAAGATGTGAGGGAATTCCACACCCTCTGTAATTAACATTCATTGTATTATATATTGCCGTATCGGCTACAGAAGGCAACAGATTAGCGACTGCTAAGGAAGAGAGAGAGAGACAGTTACAAAGTAAACGTGAGATCCTGAAGAATAGCTCTAAGCAACAGACTAAAGAGGAAGCAGTCAATTCAACATCTCAACATTCTGGATCTCTTTGAAGAACCTTATGATGTCGTAGTAGTTCCCCTAAGTCGTAGTGAAGAAGAAGACATTAGCGATCGATGCACACCACGATCCTACATTAGTAAGATTAACATAAGTATAACAGTGTTAGTTCCACACTTTTTACCATTCTTTAAGGGTACCAAAATTTTCATTGGGTACCAAAAGGTACCAAAAATTGTTACTTCCACACTTTAATTTTTTGAAACTTCTTGGTACCAGCTCAAGTAATTTTTAGTACCTTTCCCTCCCAAGGATGACAAAATGTGTCTAGTTGCATCCGAACCTCACGAGCGAGGGCGCGGCTCATGGGTGCTCCAGAACAGAAGACGTAGGTCTGGATCGTGTTGAGGCCTCCTTCCTTCGCCTTCGGGATCAGGTCAGGCCACATCTGCACGCCAGAACAAAACGAATCGCGCGCAGCAAGCAAGAACGGATTAGTTTCAAAGCGCGTAGCAAGCAAGAATGGATTAAGTCATGTTTGGATCCATTAGCACTAATAATTAGCTGCTAAAATTAGCTGAAATGTATCTAAACAGTCTAGCTAATAGCCCAGCTATTAGTTAGCCAATAACCCAACTAATAGTTATTTCATTAGTTGGTTTTCTCTTGCTAATTTCAACTAATGGATAGTCAAAAGATCAATTTGCCTTTGGTCCCTCCACCGCAGTTAATTAATGAAAGGGTACAATAGATATTTGCACCCACAATCAAATTTTCAACTACCTATTAGCTAGTAGATTCAAACAGCCCTAACTAATAGCTAACTATCTATTAACCATTAACCAGCTAACTATTTGAGCTAATAGATCCAAACATGTCTTTAGTTTCAAAGCGCGCGTGGTCTGTTGCATCGTCAAGAGGTAACATAACAAAACTTGGGGGACGACTCACGTCGGATGGAGTCGGAGATGACGATGCGCCGGAAGCTAGGACCAGCAACCGCGAGGGAGACGCGCTCCTTTGCTGTAGATGATTCGATTTTAGTTGGTTACTGTATAAGATTATATCATAATCAAAAGTATCACATGTAAGTATCGTCATGGAGCTCTGCAATGGCGGCCGACTGCTCGACGAGATGGCGAGAGAGGGCAGGTTCTCCGTGCAGCGTGCTGCCATTGGGATCAAGGATCTAATGGACGTGGTGAAGTACTACTGCCACAAGATGGGCGTCGTTCACAGGGACATTAAGCCGGAGAATATTTTGCTCACCAAAGCAGGGAAGATGAAGCTAGCAGATTTTGGACTGGCCGCACGAGTTACCAATGGTTGGATCCCCTCACTTGTTTGTTGCCAACACTGGTGCTGGTGGCTGGCTTTGGCAACTTGTGGATGATGGGCGATCTAGATGTCTACTCTTCGCTTCAGCGTCTTCATCTCTTACTAGCGTTGTTCATACATTTCTTTTGACCTATGTCATCTTAGCATTGATTCGCGGATTTGCTTTCTTAGGCGACACAACTCATTTTTTAGATGCACTCTATGGACTGGATGATCATGTGCTTATTGGTTAGCTTGCGAATCTGTCATCGTAGAGTCGAACATCTAAAAATTGTTTGTATGGCCTTGAGAAGGTGGCCGTTGCATTGGCTAAGATTAAGTGGTATGGCGGCACTAACTCGGAATGAGGGTGGTTGCAACACTGGGATCTCCGGTACTTCGATTTCAAAGAGAAATCCCTAGGTCTGACCTTAGTTGGTTGTGCCTGGCAATGGTCTTGTTGAAAGCATTGTTTTGTAGTCTGAGGATTTACTCTCCGAGGTGAAAACCTTTGGTCTGGCCTTCACTGGTTGGATCATGGCAATGGCGGTGCGTGTGCGTATCGAGTCCTTCTTGAAGGCGTTGTTATTGGAGAGTTTTTATCGCGGTCCAAGTGTTGCTATGATGGTGGATAGCTTTGAAGACAATATTGCGTGATGTAGTTTGCCACGTCGGTTCCTTTGTCTTTTCTTGTGTGTGTGTTTGGCTGTGTACACTCTAGCTGTGTAGAGGCCGAGAATCTTCTTAGTTTAATTGTATCACCTTGATGTAATTTACTAAGATTAATAAAAGCTTCCTTTATCGAAAAAAAATGTAATAATCTAGTTTAATGATCTCGTGTGATGGTGTGATGATTGCCTGACTTAAGAAATTAGAATTTTGGGTTTAAACTTCCTAAGCTTTCTCCTATAAAATATAACAAAATATGTCCTGTATGGTTCAAACAGTGATTGAGTAATCGTGTGATCTGTAGTATGCCGCGTGCACCGCATGCATGAAAGAGCTGAACGAATCGTCCACATACAAGAAAGCTTGCATGATGTGGCTACATGCATGTACCGAATGAATATTTGATATGCATGTACAGTGGTAAGTCAGTACACTAATTAACAGTGGTAGGACCAGCAACCGCGAGCGAGACGCGCTCCATTGCTACGTAACGCGCGGATGTGCTCGTTGTAGGGGAACAGGTGAGGGAGACGGTTGTGTGTAGACCTGGGAATTGGGCTGGGTCTTAGTGGGCCAGCACGATCCGGCACAAAAAAATGGGTCGAAGCACGATCCGGCACGAAAAAAATAGACCGGGCTGGCACGGCCCGAATGGCGTGCCGGGCTGGGCCTAAAAACCTGGCACGATGTGCTATCTGGCACGGTCCGATTGTATGGGCCGTGCTTGGGCCGGTACGGTCCGAATCTGTAATTTGTATTTTTCAATGTCTTTTTTTGCTCATATGAATTTATACTCTACATGAAAGTTGTAGAGAATTTCGAGGCGCATCTTTTTCATGTAGACAACTTTTCCATTTGAGCAACGTATGAATTTATAAAAAAATATTTAGTGCGCTCTGTAGTTTCGGACCGATGCCACATCTCTCGGTAATCTGCATTTTTCAGTGTCTTTCTTTGCTCACATGAATTTATATTCTACATGAAAGTTGTAGAGAATTCGAGACACATCTTTTTCATGTAGACAACTTTTCCATTTGAGCAACGTATGAATTTATAAAAAAATATTTAGTGCGCTGTATAGTTTCGGACCGATGCCACATCTTTCGGTAATCTGCATTTTTCAGGGTCTTCCTTTGCTCATATGAATTTATATTCTACATGAAAGTTGTAGAGAATTTCGAGGCACATCTTTTTCATGTAGACAACTTTTTCATTTGAACAACATATGAATTTATAAAAAAATATTTAGTGTGCTGTGTTCTCTCTAGTGCCGTGTTCGGGCCGGCCTGACCCGACAGCAGCCCGGCGTACCTTTGGGCCGTGCCGGGCCTTGATTTTGCCGCTCGTGCTGGCCCGGCCCGGCCCGACCCAAGTCCCACCTCTAGTTGTGTGCGTGCAAGTACGGTGCGGCGGACGTGGCTAAACCGCTCAAATTCGTTGTACTTAACAAATCTAATCGATGCATGCTCTAGAACTGGAAGAAAACACCGACAATGACCATATTTCCTGAGTGAAGGACTCTGCTTTACTCCATGCAAAGCGTTACATGTGTGATCTTTGAGCAGTGTTTCAATGTTTTCTCTACCAATATAAATTGTGTAAATCTTAAAGCAAGGTAAGTAATCATCATCTACCATTCATTTATATTTTAATATTTACATAACTTTTAAAAAGAAAAGTACGGAGGTCATCTTTTATGCCATCAATCAAATTATCCAAGTAGATGTCCTTTTTTAGGCCCAAGTACATCGCCTAAACCAAGTATATATAGGGACTTGCGTAGTGTTACGTACCAAAGATTTCTCATCCTCGTCTTTCTCTTTTAAAAAACACAGGCCATGCGTTTAGCCAGGCCTGGGGTTATCTGGACTTCAGCCATCCTTGATAGCTCAGAGGCCATCCTCACCTGGACATTGTGCGCACTGTGCAGCCCACGGGCACGCAGGCACGCAGCTCTCGGTATCAACCAAACAAGCGGTTTCAGCTCATCGGCGCCGACCCCTCGCCTGCGCTGCTGCTCGCTGCGCTCCTCCGCGGCTGCAGCTCCTCTCCCTCACCGCCGCTCGCCGCAGTGTCGAAACCATGAGGGAAAGAGGCCGCTCGAATTGGTGCACCTCGGGCTCAGGTGTACCGCCTCCCCGCTCCACCCGGCAGGGCGGCGGATCGTCCTCGGGTGCTCCCCTCCAGTTGACTGTTTGAATGGGTACGCTCCCTTGGCAATCCCCATGTTTTGCCTAATGTACTCTTAATGGCTTATATGTGCATAGCTTGCTTGGATTCCTGGAATGAGTTATTCTGAAGTTAGACGCTGACCCACCGATGCACACCTTACATTACAAAATTCGGTATTCATTGAGACGGGCAATCCTAAAATTTGTGAACTTGTGCAAATTAGGGTTATGACTAGTTCAATGCCCGTGCGTTGCTACGAAAAATAAAATTGGTAACGAAACATAAAAGTCAGGCAATAAAATAAAATTGTGCTACAAAATCAAACATATATCTCTCTCGATTACAAAAGCTTTTATGGTCCGCTCAACATGAATTAAAACCAAATATATTATACATAGTATATGTTTGCTTATCATCATATTAGAACATATTTAGAAATGATAGTTCAATGCCTGTGCGTTGCTATAAAAAATAAAATTGGTAACGAAATATAAAAGTCAGGCAATAAAAGAAAATTGTGCTACAAAATCAAACATATATCTCTCGATTACAAAAGTTTTTATGGTCCGCTCAACATGAATTAAAACCAAATATATTATACATAGTATATGTTTGCTTATCATCATATCTCTACTAATTCTAATATAGTCGCTTGTGCAGAACACACTACCTTGTCTTCTTGATGATAGCTGAAGTGCGCATCTCAGCATCTTCCTTGGCAAATCTCCACCAGAGATATGTGAGAGGAATAGAGATAGCCAGGCAGATTGCATGACCATCTACATATCCCCAGCGTGGAGGGATGTCATAGGCTTCCAAGACCATTGAAACTGCACTTCCCATAGTGACAAACATGATCTTCGAACATGAAGGATGTTTTGTCAAGACAGCCCAAATTGCCCATAAGAGGAACTGAGCAATGCTAGCAGCCGTACAAACCTTTGTGTTCAGATCTGCAGAGAACAAAATACATATATGTAAATTTCGTGCTAAAATGATGTGTACCGATATAGCCATTTAACACAACCGTAATGCAATGTTGTCGTATGACCTACATTTTACTTCCCTAAGGATTAAGGGTTAATATTACGCAACAAATTGTAGCAATGGAAAATTAAGCTACATAGTAACAGGTTGAAATACAGCACTCTGCTACCTACTCTGAACTCCAGTACTTGGGGCATGCTAGATTGCCAGGACTAATAGAGCAAGTAAGAAAGTAGTGACAACAAAAGAAACACTTTGTCCAACATTCCAGTATTGCATTAGTGTTGCTGATTTGTGTACAATTACTCATTTTTCACCAGGTTGAGGAACTACTGTTTAGTAATGCCACTTCTACAAGTTCACACTTCTATCATGGTAATAAAACATAAAGGTCAAGCAATAAAAGAAAATTGTGCTACAAGATCAAATATCTATTTTTCCCGATTACAAAAGTTTTTATGGTTTATCCTCTGGCATGAATTAAAACCAAATAAATTGTACGCAGTACATCAGCATTCATGATATTAGAACATATTTAGAGATGATATTCTTGGTATACATCCCAGAAGATCTTAAAATAAACATCCAAATCAGAAAATACAGCCCACGTGTTAAAGTTGCTCACATGTCGAACAAAGGCAAGTGTTGCAGGAAATGTAGCATTCAACAGAATCGTGTAATGTCTCCAATTCTCCATGCCATGGAACCCATATTAAGTATTATCTACTTGGGAGTATATAATCATTAGTGGTTCAAAGTTCAAGAATTGCTAGTTCATTGTTTACCCAAAACAATATTCGCAAATCAATAGTAGACTTTATTCAGAGTCCAAAGTTTTCATTCAAAGTAATTTCCATGACAAGATTTTGTGCAGCACCAAAGTTTTCAGGTGCTGAAAATAGTCTTATTGTAACATGCGGTTTCAAGCATTTTGGGGCTTAAAATGTACAAGGTACAAAAACTTGCAGCCATCCTTTACCATAGCAAAACAATGCCAACTTAAATATTTTTGAATAAACATTTTAGAAACTAAATATGATATAAACAGGATCTTACCTCCAGTGCTGAATGACAATTGACCATAACATCAAAAATATTATCAAGACCACCCAACTCCCTTAATGTTTCTTTGAAATTTCCTCCAACTTTGGTCACCACATCAGATGTCTCTAAAAAAATAAACAATTGCCAAGGATAACATTTCAGTGATAGCCAAAATTACTGCTAGTGTAGATGCATTCAAAGTGTGCAAAACAATTGTACTCTAAACAAGTCAGCAGTCAAAAGTAAGTGAAACAAGGGCAAAGGCGACCATGCAAAGTTGCAAACATGTACTACATAACTTATGAATTGATAGTTTATTTAGCTCGGCGATCAACATAATAACAGTCATAAAGTGAAATCATGATCAAGAAATTTGATTAAGAAAACTTACCCTCTAATGAAACAGCAGATAAGAATGCCTTTTCCATTGTCAACAAAGCAAGCCACTTTGAACACAATTCTGGTCTTGTTGTTCCCTTGTCATCCTTGTCATGTGGCTTGATCTCTTTATTGCTTAAGAGGATTTCACGCACACATCCAACTCGATCCCGCATCGCCATTTCACACTACAAGAAAAATCAATGTGATTGGATCACTGAGATTGTTCTCACACCTGAAGTTGGGGATAGTCCTCACGTGTGAGGAACTCAATGAAGCGAGGCACCACCCCTGTGTTGATCACCTCCTCAATTGGAGGACTCCGCTTTATATGTTATCAACCAGATCTTGTTAGACTTTGTCCAAAAATCCATTAGTGAACTGTTCTCTTGAAAGTAAAAAACAAAAAGAACACTACCTTAAATGTCTTAGCAATCTATTCTTCTCCAAATGACATAGAACTGATCAAACTTAAAAAAAAAATTGTCAAGGTTTCAAGGGAATCTCCAACATGTTCAATTAACTGATAGACAAAAGAACAAACAAAAAATCTCAAACTGGCAGTGATATCATCAACATGGTACTGCCCAGGACCTTATTTGACAAACAACATGGAAACATATAAGTATATAACTGATCTGTGTTATTACTTATTTAATTGCCAAACCATTGCTAGTGTGCTATGCCTGGTAGCAGGAGAGAATGCACAATCATCTATCAGAAAGTACATATAGTAAGCTATCAAACTTTACAATGAGGACAGGCAAGGACAAATTATTTTTCCTACATAATTCACTGACCCCCCAATGCATTTATGCAATCATACGCTTATCAGAAACTAAAGAACCTGACAGTAGAGATATGTTCCTCTCTAAGGACTTCTCAGGTGCCCCACATTTGAATTTTACTGGTTTGATCTTTTCAATACTTTCTGGCTCTTCAATTTCAGGAACTTCAGATGAAACCTTGGCTACCAACCTCTTCTTTGGTGTCTTTATTTGAGCATGAGTCACTACATCAGAAGGATTAGATCTCACAGAAGTCGCATCCATTTCTGATGTTTCTTGATCTTCCTCATATCTGGGGCACAGTTTGTTGGTCCGCATGTGCCCAAGCTATCAATAACAAAGTGACATCAGGAAACACAATCCTATTTCAGAACATCATTTGCAAGAATCCATTCTACTATGCCTACCTGACCACAAGCTCCACATACAAGAGTATCACCCCGTGCGTGTTTCTTTTCCTTAAAATAAAAAAGGCATGCCACATAAGAATCATGATAGGAAGATAGGATCAGCATTATGTTAATGCTACTCCTTTCAAAAGAAGTTAAGAAGTTCAGCATATAACCATAGAATCCTCAATACCAGTATTCTCGTTTCTTTTTAAATTTAAGCAAAAACCTTCCCAGCTAAAGCTCTTACAGGTATGGCAGCAAGCAAAAACCAGTGCACGGCAGCATTACCTTACTTGAATTGCCACAGGAGTACAAACATGAATTTTGGTACTTCACTATTCAGCTTAAATTAGCACTCACCAGACAGTTATTGTGCAGTCTGACAAAATAAATAGAACAGCAACTTATAAACTAACTTGTACACTTTTAGATGCCACTGCTTACTTAGCAAATTGCAGTAACCCAAACCAACTATTATTTACTGTACGAATCAGTACAGTACAAAAAAGCCTAAGCTCTCAGGCACTGACCAAACTAATGAAGTTATGCCATATTTCAACATGGGTTGGTATCCATGCAAAGTTAGCTTACGGTGTAAAGTACTAAAGTCATGCAAAGTAATACTGTAAATTTTTAAAGAACATTTGAAAAAAAAGGTGCTTGACGTGAAAGTAAGAAACAGAAAATACAAGTTCACCAAAATATTTAACTTGAATATTTTTATCGTATTTCCTTCTGAACTTATTTTTTTATGTGTTTCTCCTGGCCTATAGAGAGTTAGATGTAAAATTTTGGTCAGGTTGTATAGTAAGGATAAACACCATTGCCCATATATATATACTTTAAAAAAAAACTTTTCAATGACACAAGATAGTTACCCTTCAAACTGACAACATTGTGCCAAGATCTCTAAACCATTTAGTATCATTACTTCATCAGTTCAACATAATCAAACACAGCATAGGTGGAAGTTCAGCAAACCTTGTTGAGTCAGATTTATGTACAATATCAACAATCAGTATAGACAAAAAAGCTAGTTCAGGAAGCAAACAATAACGTGTATACTATATATTCAAATACAACTTCTGGCAAAATCCCAAGTAGGAATTGCAAAGATGAAATTCAAAAGCCTCCAGCAGTAGACAAAATTACCACAGAAATCACAGTCATGCTCTGAACATACCATAAAGCCATCCTTTCCAGAAACATTTTTCCGTTTAAGTAGAATGACATCACTTACATCAGACATCATCTTGGTTTTTAGTTTGGAGGGTAAACCACCTTTAGCAAAAGAAATTTCAACCTGCATGCAGTCACATGAATCACCCAGTCGGTGGTGAATCCGACGATGAATCCGGAGACGAATGTGGCCATGTAGTGGATGAGATTGCCGAGCTTCTCGCTGATGGCGTCCTGCACGACGACGGTGTCGGCGTTGATGGCGTAGATGACGTCGGAGGTGCGGACGTTGGTGTCGAAGAAGGAGACGTCCTGCTTCAGCGCCGCCTCCAGGACGTCGGAGGTGCGGACGTTGGTGTCGAAGAAGGAGACGTCCTGCTTCAGCGCCGCCTCCAGGTAGCGGATCCGCATCCGCGTGGACTGCCGCTCGCCGGTCGAGATCTCTGCGGAATCCAATTAACGCCGCGAAAGCAATAGGCCGAAGTTGCTTCTGGAAACCGCCTGCATTATTATTCAACTGAAATAACGAAACATCTATGGTGGTAAAAAAGAATATAAGAATCTAATTAATTGGAGAAATCATCTACCGAACTAAAGATCAGCAATCTAGGACCGGCAGAGGTAGACTGAAATCAATAGTATGTGACTCCTTGCACTGCATAATATGGAATGGAAACCGTTAGCTTTTGTATTGGAGCAAGACAGCTTCGTCTACACCAATTAGAAGCAAAAACAAGATCAAAAACTAATAGAAGTACAAGAATCCGAGGGGAGAAATACAGAGAAGAATCTGAACCAATCTTGGGGAAAAGGGAAAACAAACAAAGAAAACTTAAGCGGTCATGCGGGCAGGATCAGGAGGCAGTAATCAGCAAAAGGAAAAATGGATCCGCGTGAACGAACAACCAAACTGCTGCAATGAAACCACTGGGGTGGATGAGGTGGCGCCTGTGAGCTCGAAGCCGTCCAAGCGGGCGGTGAGGGAGAGGGAGAGTCTCGGAAGATGGAGAGTCTCGGGAGTAAGGGAGCGAGCTTGGCTCGCAGGGACGGGGGCGACGTGGAGCCTCGGGGTCCATCCGGAATCACGAGCGGCACCTCGGGGTCCATCCGGAAGGCAGAGCTGTTGTCCACGACGACGGCGCCGCTGGCGACGGCGGCGGGCGCGGGGAGATTGGGGGCGATCCGGGCTGCGGCGCGGGGGATTTGGTGAGCCGCGTGTGTGGGGTTTGGGGTTTGAGGGGGCGGCGCGGAGCCGCGGAGCGTGGATGGCGCGCGGGGGCGGCGCGGAGAGCCAGCGACGATCGTGCGGAGTGAGGCGTGCCGTGCGGAGTGGATCGCGCGTGTGGGGTTTGGGGTCTAGCAGACATTTGCGCCGCGCGTGGGTTTAGGGTTTGAGGGGGCGGCGCGGAGCCGCAGAGCATGGATGGCGCGCGGGGGCGACGCGGAGAGCCAGCGACGATCGTGCGGAGTGAGGCGTGCGTCGCGAGTGGATCGTCGTGTGGGGTTTGGGGTCTAGCAGACATTTGCGCCGCGTGGGTTTAGGGTTTGAGGCGGCGCCGCGTGGATCGCATGGGCGGCGCGGAGAGCCAGCGACGATCGCACGCAGTGGATCTCGCTGCCGCGCGTGTGGGGTTTGGGGTCTCGCTGACTAGGGGTTGCAAACGGAGCGGATAATTCCCGACCGACCGAAGACCGAATTCGTTTAAAATCCGATTCGAATCCGAAAAAATGATATCCGGTTATATCCGGTTATATCCAGATTCGATCCGGATTCGAATCTGCCTATCCGAAAAAAATATGGGGTAAGATATGGGAAGAGAAGTATCCGATCCGTATCCGATCCATACCCGCATATCCGAGATATCCGAAAAATATTAGTGTAAATGAGTGCAATAGATATCCGATAACAGGTCCGATAAATATAAACATTCTACATCATATAAGTTCATATGTTGATTGGAATTATACTTGGCTGCATATTATTCTTATATAGGGAAGGTAACTATTATTGAATTTGAAACACTTATATGTCTCCAAGGTTCTAGTAAAGTTTTGTGTATTTAATATGCGCGACATATATGGTTTCTGCTTTCACGCATTATCCGACTAACTATTCAGAATCGAGACTAACCGTGATCCGAACGATCTGTATTCGCTCGTATTCTGACGATCAAGTAATCCAGATTCAGATTCGAATCCGGCACTGTCCGTATCCGATTCTATATCCGAGAAAAATTTTGGAATACGATATGGAATGAGCGAAATCCGTCCGTATCCGATCTGTTTGCACCCCTATCGCCGACATTTGCGCCGCGCGTGGAGTTTAGGGTTTGTTTGGGGTGCGGGGTGGGAGGGAAGCCGTACCACTGCCACCAAGTCCTGTATTATAGTAGTAGAGATTACGGTGATTTGATTAGATAGGTACTTCCCACTAGAGTGTCGAGTTATCACCATGGAGTAAACCGTGTGCACGGATGGCTGCATACGTCTAGCTAAGCTACCTTGGAGAAATTCTCTTTGCAGTCAGAAAGGGTTCCTTCCTTTGTCCTGAATCCTGATTTCGTTTGGAGAGGCCATGCTTTCCTGCCCAATACAAGCTGCACTAACCTTAAAGTAAGCAAAAGGATAAATAATCACAATCTATATTTCATTCATACTTTAATATTTGTGCAACTTTCAAAAAGAACCCGCTACTTCTCTGTTCCAAGTCATTAGCCTTGCTACTGCTGTCTGAGGTACCTACTGAAATTTTGTATGCAGCAGTAATATTTTGTACCTGTGTTGACAAGTTAAATCAGATGCCTACTGAAACCTCTAGTGAGCATCTCATTGGCAATGAGGTATGAGATTATTACTGGACTTGTTCACAACGTTACAAAATATATTTTTCATCACCATACAATCCGCAAATATATAGGGTGTGAAAATACATGACTTGCTCCCGTCCAAAGGGAACTACTGATCACATGAAGTAGTTCTTCATAGAAATATGGGTAACATACCTACGACCCATTCGAGTGTGTTATTATGTCTATATGCTTAGCGTGGCAAACTGATTGATGATGCAAACTCTTGCTCCAGACAGCACATACCCGAGATCCCTTCAGATAAACCAGTAGCATTGATGAAGTTGCTCCGTGCATGAGAGTTACTAGCACTTGCACATAGCAACGGCTTAATCTCTCCATCGTTTGCTGGAAAGGACTGGCATTTTCTTAGTCTCTTAGTCCTGAGAAATTGCAGCCTCATCTCTACTTCTTTCATAGTAGGTCTATCACCTCCCTTGAGCCTTAAGCACGCTTCTGCGAGTGATGCAATATCATCTATCTCTTCCTGGTTTGCCTCTTCCATAACCTGGGAATCGATTATTTCCATGAGAGCTCCCTCTTGAAGTCCTTCAACAAAGTAATGGGACAAGCTTCATTTTGCACCAAGATCATTGATAAAAATCGGCTTCTTTCTTGTCAAAAGCTCCACAAGTATCACTCCAAAACTATAGACATCACTCTTCTCAGTCAGTTGGCCAGTATGGTAGTACTCAGGATCTAAGTAACCGAATGTACCCTGTACAATTGTTACCACATGAGTCTGATCAAGTGAAACAGATCTTGAAGCACCAAAATCGGAAACCTTTGTGGTGAAATTGCCATCTAAGAGTATGTTGGATGATTTCACGTCTCTATGGAAAATTGGTATCACAGCAGTTGAGTGGAGATATGAAAGTGCACCTGCTGCTTCTACTGCAATCCTAATACGATCGTCCCATGTTAGCAATCATTTGGCATTTACATCAACGTGGAGAAGATTATACAGTGTGCCATTCGATATGAACTCATAGACAAGCAAGGGCACCTCAGTTTCAAGGCAACAACCGAAAAGCTTCACTACATTGCGGTGGATAATTTGTGACAAGATAGCAACTTCATTGATGAATTGGTCTATCTCAATTTGCTCTACGATTTTGGACTTTTTGATGGCCACCACGCGTTGGTCAGATAGAATTCCTTTATAGACTGTTCCATGGCCTCCACGACCAAGAATACGAGTAGAATCAAAATTATTGGTGGCCTTCTCTAGTTCCTCGATGGAGAATATCTTGGTATTTTCTGTGGCACTTTCATCTGAGATTAGTTGCTCTAAGAGTAGGCCTTGATTTTTCTTGAAGTATCCTCTCCGAATTCTATTTTGTACGCCTTTCTTCCACTGTTTAGCAAGTATGGTTGCACCGGTTGCAAAAATTATTGAGCCAAGGCCACAACCAATTCCAATTGCAACACCTGCATTAATAAATTTCAGTCATGAAACAACTTTGCATTTTGTTTGTTGTATTTGCAAGAAGGGGATTCTATGGGCTATTGCTTACCCAAAAGAATATTATGTTGCTTAGACAATGTAACACACATGTAGCTTCCGGGAAAATTTTGACATGTCCCTGCAATCAATTGGCATTGAGCATTCATCGATGTCTGCGCGTAATTATCTCTAAATCCTAATTGGTTATACGTTGGTGGTGACAAATACATGTATGCGTCTTTAGCTTCTCAAAAGGAAAGGTGTTTTTTTCTTGAAAGTAATGCCAGGCTTGTATAAATTATTTTGATTTATGATCTCTTAACACACTGGCACACTGGCATAGGGTGAGCGATGAGGGAACCGAACCTTTGCAGCCATCTCGGAGGTATGGATTTCCTGGAAAGCCTGAAGAACAATTGCAGCGATATCCAAGACGTATATTCCCACTAGTGGCAATTAAGCAATTGCTATGGTCACTTAGGCACGCATATGTAGCACTCCGTCGCACAGCTTTTTCACAAGTTAAATTGGCAACAGCCCATCTTATAATATCTTCTTCTCGAGAGATATCAAAAAGATCTTCCGAAGATGATGTACGTACTAAACTGCTATATGATATATACCCGCCGCCAGGGCCGTACTTAAGTTTTTGAGGCCCTGGTGCGAAACACAAAATGGGACCCTATACTAAGGAAATAAAAATAACTAAAATGTAATTCCATTATATAACTATATGTTTTTTCCCAATATTTAGAACTACAATAGGCATTAATGTTAAAAGAGTAAAGGGTGAATCTTTCTTACCGATATCTTTTTAACTTCTAGTAAAAAGCATCATACGCCTGGTGTTCTTCGAAATGAAATCTTCAATTATATCTTCATATTTAATCTTCTCTAGAACATCGATCATTTTCAAGTGCAATTGTTGCCAATCCATTGAATAATTGAACTAATACAGAACTACAGACCACATAAGATAATTTAGGCTTAGCATTGTGTAAATAAAATATTGAATAATTGTATGAACCAAAATCATGGATGGAGTCATGGAGCCGGGCTGCAGCCATGTACCTTGCTGGCCGCTGGGCTGCAACCTACAAGCGGCAAGCCTGATGCCGTATTGCCGTGGATGCGGTGCTGCCTGGTGCCTGGCGAGCAGTGGCCTGCGATGAATAATTATTAAATAAATTAGGCCCGGCCTCCTATTTTCTAGTAATTTTACACGAACACAGAGAATATTAGGAATAGCATTGTTTGCTTTCTTTTCAGAATCTGAACACAATAGTAACTGATCATTCTCTCATTTTATTGGGTCTTGACAAGAAATAGGAAGTTATATAGAATACTAGCAAAGGTTAACTGACGAACACAACTAGAACCTATGCATGGTAGTATCTTAGATCAAACATTCCTTTACTCATGGCAGCAAGAGAATATAATTACTTCTTGACAACGGCTATATGTTACTATACATTATCCTGTGCATGATTAAAGGGTACTGCTACTGCATATAACAACTAGAACTAGTACCATGGCAAAGAAAGGAAGTACTGAATAGAAACTACTCGTAGAATTCCTATTTACCATTAACTTGTTCAAGCCATAAAACAGAGATTCATCTAGAGATCTAACAGGACTCGTATAAACAATCATTTCTATGACAAACATTTATCTGAACTGAACAAGCGCCAAATATTGAAGCATTTAGACAACCAACACACATGTTAATGGCTATTACAGAAACATGCCTGCGCACATAATGATTTGACAGTCTGTAACAAACAAGATGATAAGTAACAAATAAGAGTTACTACTTACTAGTACTGAAAGGAACTGGAGGAGAACAGAACAGCAGGAACTAGCTAGCAACGCTGAAGCCTGAAAGCCCGAGTACTCGTGACCAAGTGCTGGCGAATGGCGGCGATCACGCGCACGCCTCAGCAGTCGGCAGAATAGTAGAATACGATGAGTCGCGGTCTCGTGGAATCGGCAATTCGGCGGACGGGCGGAATACGATGCGTCAAGGGCTCAAGGCCAGGACATACTAGTAGTGCAGCTGCTGTAGCATATGCTGGGGGCCTCAAAAATTTAGGGGCCTTGTGCGATCGGCCCACTTGCGCTGGGCCTTAGACGGGCCTGCCCGCCGCTGTACCTTGTGACGTCATTTACCAATTTTGTGACAACCAAAGACCCATCATCCAGCGAAACGTTCGTTATCTGATTGCCACCGGTAATGATTGTGTTTCCGCATGATCTCGTGCAATTATCTTTAGGCGATCTATTGTAAGCTGCTGCATGATGGGCGACTGAGACAGATGAAACGCGCATTGAAGTCAGTAAAGAAATGTTGTAGCATTAGACAGTAGTAATAATCTCTACTACTTCTAATTTTGAGTTGGTGTGATGCGTCCGTTCTTCGCCAACCTAACCCTCGCGATGCGCTCCTCTCCCGCGATCTTCTCCCGATCTTCCTCCCCGCGCCCCCAATCCCATGCAACAATCGCTCCAGAATCAACGCGCTGCATCCCCTATTCCTCCGCGCACGCTGATCGCTTAGATCTCCCTCCTCCCCTCCACCGCATCGATCGCTCCCTCCACCCGCTCCGGTAGGAGATTTGCGCCCTGCCGCAATCCTCGCCCAGAAACAGATCACTTCAGATCTCCCCCCACACCCCGCACAATCCTCGACCAAGTCGCCAGCGGTCATCGGCAGCGCCGCTCACGTCCATCTCCGTCCGATCCTTCTTGCGCCGGTGCGTCTCCGCTCCCACCAGTGCCTCGGCACTATCGCCTGCTTCCCCATCTCGCCTCTTCCTCATTTTTTCCGGTTCGTGCTCTCCGCGCCGCCGGCTTCACCAGTGCTCTGTAGACTTCCCGGCCATGCAGCGATGCTACGTCGGTGGTTGTGCGGAGAGCACCCCGGTGAGTTTCGATTTTTAGTTTGGCTCCCCATCGCGCGTGGCCCGCGCTGCGCTCGCCCAATGGCGCGAGAAGCTTCGCTTGCTCCTTCTCCCACGCGCCGCGTGCCCCTCGCGAGAAACTTCCTCCCCCGCCGCGGCCTCCATTGCATGAATACACTCCGAGCGACGCGCTGTCCTCCCCCCGTTCTTATCCGTGGCTAGACCAGCGCGATCCTCTGCCTTCACCTCGCCTCCTCCGCTTGTTGCCCCGCTCCACTCTGCGTGTCCGCCTGGCCATGGCGGCCTGCCTCCGGAGATCAAGAAGAGGTGATTAATAATGTTGCTTCCTTGGACCTGTTCAGTGTGATGTCTTTTGTTTCCCTGATTTTTGAGTTCTTGGCGGTGTTATTGAGTCCAGCAATATTCAAATCATAACCAAACTGATTATTGATAGCTTTTAGGTTGTTGTAAAGAAACAGGTAATTTGATTAGTTCCATTTTGTGTCTTTTCCAGGTTCCAGATAGCCTTCAGAAACACACGAAGGGTATTAATTCAATTGATAGTATGGAAATATGGAGTAAATTGTCTACAATGGATCTTAACAATTCTCAGAATGACGCCGTCTTGAATTGTATTTCAGCAATGCTTTGCAACGGCGGCGGCGGCGGCGGCAGCAGTTTTAGCCTTATCTGGGGACCACCTGGCACAGGAAAGACAAAGACAATCAGTGTGCTCTTATGGTTAATGAGAGAAATAAAACATGGTATACGTACATGTGCACCGACAAACCTTGCTGTTAAACAAGTTGCTTCACGTTTCTTGAGGTTGATCAAAGAGCATTCTTTGGATACAAGCTGCTTAGGAGATGTTCTGTTGTTTGGCAATAAACAGGGCATGTGTGTTGATGGTGATCTCAAAGAGATTTATTTACATGATCGTGTGAGAAAACTTCTTGGCTGCTTTGCGCCATTGACTGGATGGAGACATTGCCTATCTTCCCTGTCTGATTTTTTTGAGAATGGTTACTCCCAATACCTTCAATATCTGGAAGACCAAAAGGAAAATGATAAACTTACCTTTTCGTCTTACACTAGAAAAAGATTTACAGCTATTTATCCTGAGCTTCGAAGGTGTTTCAAAGACTTACTATTTCATGTTCGTGATAATATAGTTGCTTTCTTGGTTTGCATAGAACTTAATTTTACACATCATTTAAAGAATACCGGATATGACTAAACATGAATCCCCTGTTTTAGGGTATCTCCAATGGTGCCACTTCAGCTAGCTATAAGGGTGTCATCTCAGCATTTTGTTTAGGTGGAAAGGAAAAAGTAAGGAGAGAGATATAGACCGGCTACTAATGTATAGTCAGGCTATAACTGATTCCAAGGCACTTATTACCTATTACATGTGGGCCAATATTTAATTTTATAGACAATGTTATAGCTAATCCATTGAAGATATTGTCTATAAGCTATCTATAGATGACATGGACATTTCTTATAGCTAGCACCATTGGAGATGCCCTTATAGTTCCGCTGTCAACTTTGTTGCACTACTTTATTTTGCGTTATGAAGCTTTGTTTCATTTTCTAGGTTCTTTGGATATAATACTGGTAGGCTCGAATTTGTTTAGCACTTGCACATGGAAAAAAATAACCAGAGAGGAAAAAAATAATCTATGACCATGTTCTGTATCACTATATGAGAAAATAATATAGGCATAACAAATAGATTTATGGTTTGTAGTATAAACATGTAGAATTACTGATTCTTTCTATGGTAGGAGCCACTCTCGGTTTTGATTCGTGAATATCCAAAGAACCGCATCATCCTGCAAAGATCAAGGTGTGTTTGTATCCTGAAAATCATTCTCTGTCTGATTCTTAGTCAAGATTATCTCTATTATTCTAATTAGTACTTGGTGGCGGCGGTCCGTTCTTCCCCACCCCCAATCTCCAATAATGACCGGTTATTATAGCTAATTATTCTTTCTTAATTTACAACCAGCCATATCTCTTTAAATATGGCTGATTATTATAGCAAAATTCCTGATTAGTGCTGATAATTAATAGCCGGCCAATCATTCCTTTTATACTCTATATTTCGTAAACAAAGGAAGAAAAAAAATTCCTTCTCTCTCTTTGACCCTTACGACGCGGCAAAGCAAAAGAAGGGAGGAGAGAGGAAGGGAGAGCCCGGAATACCGAACGTGAATCCAACTCCAAGCCAAAATCCCGGTTTATTCTTGCCCTTAGTCCCGGATTTGGGAGCAGTTCCCATTTGCTGATTTGTGTGATGTTTATGTCTATAGAGCTAATATTATAATAATTGTTTTACGCCCTATCTTATGTTTCAAGTCTACTATTTGATTTGGCATATATTATGCATGTGGGAACAGTTGTGCAGTTAGAGGAAAGGGCCTGTAGTGAACTAGGAACAGATGTGCATTTATATGTTCCGTTGCTGCATCACTAGCTCATTGTAACCATAAAAACTTTTGTAATCGGGAGAAACAGATATTTGATCTTGTAGCACAATTTTCTTTTATTGCTTGACATTTATGTTTCGTTACTAATTTTATTTTTCGTTGCAACGCACGGGCATTGAACTAGTGAAATAAAATTATCAGTTCATGATTCAAGAGTACGATACCTGGAATGCAGCCGTCGAGAATGTAAGGATTGCCACCGGTATGTCGGGAGCATTGACACAAGTAACCAGATCCAGATGATGCTTCGTGGCAAGTACTGTTATCAGTACAAGCATAACTAGACTTATTCATTTGGGCACTTTTACAATTCGGTTGGTCCATGATAGTAAAGTTAAGATAAGCACCTTCACTATTGCTTTCATTTATCCAACTTGAGTAAAGATCGTTTGAATCAAAACTATAATCGCTTGACAAGAAAACCTTGACAGTTGAGGGCGTATCCTTTGATTGCACTATGATGCCATCACGGTGGACCAGTGCGCTAAAGGCTCCTAGCAGCGTGTACGTCGTTCCGATGGAGCAGCAGCCCAACCCATCACAGCCACCGTACCCCGTTTCTGCTAATTCATTTTCCATGACTGCCATGTCTTTTTTGCATGTAGTCATGCAAGAACCGATTATCTCCTTCGTATCATCATCGAACCAGTACACCTCGACATCACAGCCAACGACATACATATTGATATATGTAGGGATAGCAATACCCTTTGCGGGGGGTTCCCAGGATATGTTATATGTATTCGTACCTGGTGTCATGGTTATCTGGAAGCCAATGGAGACTTGAGCCTCAATATACCCCTCATATAGGGCATTTACCATAGTTTCATTTCCCCAAAAGAGTTTGGGAGGCAGGGTGTTGTTGTCACATGTGAGCTCGAAGCCTTGCCGGAAGCAGCCAGGCCCTATGCCGAAGGGGTAGGGGATGTCGACGTCCCCGCACCTCGAGGGGCAGTGAGCCAGGTCCGCAGCGGAAGGGAGATTTGCCCTCCATCGAGCAACACCAGAAGCTGCGGGTGCCTCGGGCGCAGCCGCCAAGCACATCAGCAGAAGCGACGTGCAAACGATCACTCGCGTGGAGCACATCGTCGTGTGTAGCGAAGCTTGAGCTTGTTGGTGTGTTGGGAACCTGAAAAAGGGAGGCTTGTTCTTTGTTGTTAGTGTTGGAAACCCGGTGATCGATGTTGGATACGTAGAGATATATACTGAGACAAGAAGGCTCCTCGATCGTGCAGTAACAGAAAAAAAAAGGGGTAAAGTCGAGCTCCCTTTGAATATTGGATCAGTGGCTTGTAAGGTGCAACTGAAACGGATATTTTCCGATCGACCGACCGACCGAATCAATTCGGATAGCGATTTGAATAGTTTTTCGGATATTCGAAGAATTTTCCGGATACGGATACGAATAAGGATAGTTATCTCGGATAAGGATACGGATACGAATAATAATTATCCGGTTGATACAGGAATATCCGAGTTTATAATCGGATAATATCCGGATATAAAATATGGATATTATTCGAAAACTTTAAAGACTTCTCCAAGACTGTGAGTCTGTAACTCTCCAATCAAAGAGCACCAGTCACCAGAGTCTAAAGACACTAGTACCAGTGTACCAATACCACTCTTAGTATTCTACCAATACCAGTGCCAAGTACCAACTACCATTCTACCAAGTGCCACACTGCCACTGCCAAAGTGCCAATGCCAAGTGCACCACAGCGCCAGTACGGTGCCAAACCAAAAATTTATCGCGTGCTTTGTACTTCCCAGTTTGTCCACTGGCGCCAGGCCAAAACTGAAGGCAATGCGACACTACCACGCAGCAGACCCAAAACCAAAGGTGGTGCCGTGGACAAATGCCAAATGGTGCACTGGTGGACTGGTTGTGTTATTACCTTACGTCGTACATGCATGCACCTAATTGGTTAAGTAGACTAGAATTAGTAGTGCATAAATTTGATATATGGTATTATATGATTCTATCATGTTTACCTTACTAATTTGTGACTTCTAATTTGCTAGTGCTATTGTCTTTGATAATTCTATTATGGCTCTACATTTAGTTTTTATATAATCTCTAGTGCGTTCATTATTAATTCTTAATTATGTGCAATGCAACTATAGTAAATTCTTGTACTATTTTCTTCACATTTTGTCAATAATTATTCATAACTCATAAGTAATCTACCATTCAGTATGTTACATGTGCAATAAATGATCTATATTTTCGTGTATTATCCGGCTAAAAATATTCGTACCCGTATTGAATCCGGCCTGTATTCGCTTCGTATTCATAAGTGATAGTATCCGGTATTATTCGCATTCGTATTCACATCCGACACCATTCGTATCCGACTTCGTATTCGATAAAAAATATGGATACGGATACGGGATGAATAATATCCGATCGTATCCGATCCGATTACATCCCTAGTGGCTTGCTCCCTCTGTCTAAGTTTATACGATATATTTTTTTATAGTATATAGGATAAGAAGATATTAAAAATAACTAGATTACTCATAATCATTATTACTAAGCACTATATTCAATGCATATATATAGAGAATATAAAGTAAAAATAGATATTTATTAGAGTTATAGAGGGAATACAGCAGACTAATTTTGCACTAATATGAAAAAATATACCTTATACGGAAATTCAGGGTACGGCAGTCCCGTCAGATGTTACTGTCGTCGCCGGGGACAACACGGCTCAGCAAACCCGCAACGGCACGATGATGGCTACATGAGACGGGTCAACACTGCAAAGACTATCCGTCTAGACCACCTGTACTCTGCATGCCTCCTATTTCTGGACTGAAAATAAAGACAGTGCTGTAGGCAGTGGCAAACTGGCAACACTCTCTTGGACTAGGTTCACGAGTATTTAGTGCTGAAAACTTCCCTCTTCTCCAGACCATCTGTGTGGCCAGGAGAACATGCATGCCAGTATGCCACCATGCACCTGTAGTTTCGCTGGTTGCCGAGCCAGAAGGATGCACGCCCTTCGTGTTGCTACGATGCTACCAACGATTTAACTGACCAAATCTAAGCGTTGCAGTCCTGTATTAATCATAAATTGTACTAGCTAGTATGAATATCATTAGGTCATGGTTCCGTATAGTACACGTCCAGCTAAATGCTAATGTGATATGCATTGCCACAAATTATATATACTCTAGCTAGGTTTCCAAGTTTATAACAATTGAAAAAATAAGATAGAACAGGCCAACTTGATCTTCAATCAACATCTATTCATCAACGATCATGTTCATCTTCTTAATTACTGCATAAATCTGAAGTAAGTCCCCTACTCCAAATTAGCCATGCCATTCCTGGAAGGCGAAACGAGCCATAGCTTTCAAATTTATTCACAAGTATGCTTACGTGCGGCCAGCATCCCGTCCCGTATTATGGGGCACTGACTGGTATCAGCAATTGAAATGTGACAGGGAAGCAACTAGTACCAACTAATTCTGGCGCAGTGTTACAATCGTACTTACGGATGTTTGCGGTTACACTTTCTACCAAATCTGCTTAGGTCCTCTTTATTTATTTAGGATTTTTCATCAGCTTAAAAGTCAAAAAGCTAAAGTCTAAACAAATAAATAGCTTTTTATCTGAGTTTTTCAAAAGCCATAAGTCTTCATATAACTAAAAGCTAAAAGCCACCGGAGAGAGGCTTTTTTTAGCTTATTGATAGTTGATTTTAGACTAATAACACTAAAGTTAAATAAAATTAACCACATCTATCACGTACAAAAGCCATTAGCTTTTAAGTTGTTTAAGCCAAAAAAACTGATTTTAATAAGTTATAAGCAAAAAGTCTAAACCTAAACAAACGGCTTAATATAAGCCTTTGCGAATGAAAAGACGTCGATCAGGTTTGTCATTTGTGCCATTAACGCTGACTTAGTTATGCAAAGGAATCAATTTTTTTTCAGAGTTTCCTTTCTCCTGAATTATTTTTGGGTACCGTCTCTCTGTTCGAACTAATCATTGAATGACTGCTGTAATGTGAAATTTCAGCAATATATATACTTTCGTTCTACTGCCATTCCTGATGACAGGTTGTATGATGTATCTTGTTTCAGATAGCTATTTGGAACCTCTACCAAGTAAGCCATTGGTTGATGATACATAAAATAGTTGTTACGTAACAAAGTAGCACGAAACTATTACTGGATTTCAAACAACACCACAAAAATATGTTTATTCACCACCCAAACTAAAATAATATAAAAACTTATAAGGGTAGTCTCAACCCTCCACCTCAGCTAGTGTCCATAGAATTAATTATGTTGTCAACTAAGCAAAAATCTGATGTGGCATAGGAATTAAGGAAGGGAGAGAAGGAAAAACGAAGAAACCGTGTCTCATGCAAGAAACTGGGTCGGCGCGGGCACCAAGACACAAGAAACTAGCAAAATATACATTGGACATTTCTACGCGCTGACCAAGGCGTGTTTGTGGTGCATGTATTGGTTTATTGCTCTCTCTCCTCTAGGCACTATTCATGAAAACCATGGGTTAGAAAACTATGCATTGGTTTCTTGCTTTCTCTCTCCTCTAGACACTCCTCCTAAACATATTTACTACAGTCACACATAATAGAGGTAGATATATACATGCATGACAATGTTCTACGGATACAGCTCGCTGCGACCAATATCGAAACCTTTCATATTTCTTTCCCACCGCACATAGTTTTACGCGCCTGCATGCGCGCATCTCTCTGGGACTCAATTGTTCATGCCTTGAATTTCTAAGCAATCTCCTCCGAACTTACTCCTTTCATCCCACGATATAAATATACTAGGCACGTTTGCGCGGCGGCACGCCGCGCCGCGCTGCGCACACGGGCAGCGACGTGCATAGATGGTTTTCTGGTCGAAGAAAATAATAGCAGTAAGAATCTAATTTTTTTTAGAGCAATTTTGTAAAAAAAAAACTTAGTCAGATGTAATTTCCAAAATATTTCACGTGATTTTAGGGTCAAAGAAAAGAACCGTAAGAAAAATGCAAGAAGTTTGAAGGGTCCATTTGAAAAAAGCTAGCTAGATTTTATGTGTTTCATGGGCAAAATGTTGTCAGGGAAAAAAACTGCGTAAAACGCTAATAAATAAACAAGTCAGTAGATTCACAAATGACTGTAGCCTCTTCCTCCTCCTCCTCCTCATCTCTGGAGCAAAACGTTTTTTTCTGGAGCAACTGAAGACTACGGAAAAACAAAACAAAGAAACAACCTTGCATGATCATCATCTCTTAAAATGCTTTATAGCCTTAATTTTAGATTCTTTTACCAAACAGAAGACAGAAAAGCCAACAGTAATAAGTTCCTTCCTATGGAACAATAATAAGCTCCTTTCCGGGAAATAAACTTCTCTCAAGGCACTCATTCCTCAACATCCTAGCTTCACATTCCAAAGCATTGTTAACAATGCAAAAAGCCTTTTCCATGTCATGTTCTGTAGCACATAACAGAATTTCATTATTTCTGAAGTCAATTCCTAAGAAAACCTCAAAACAATGGGAGGACAAAATGAAATCTCCATTTTAAGCCAACTGATCACAGCAAACTGTAGTAAGCACATAGACATGGATTCCAAAGGAAAATAAAAGCATACACTAAGATTCAGTGAGATTTTAATGACTATGGATTTCAAAGGACAATAAAAGCATACACTAAGAATTGGTGAGATTTTAATGACTATTCAACTACTGAGCTAAATCAACAGTCCTTACTAAGTGCAAACTAATGAAGTAATCATATACCAATGTAGCCTCATGTATTGAATGAAAAAAAATCATAAGAAATAGTAAATGAAGACAGAATAACAGTTTTTTTTGGCATAAACAGTAAATGGTACACCTTCGCACAGGCAATTCCCACCTTTCTTTGTCAAAATATAAATTTTCATCTACATAGCAAAATTATATATGCACCCGTCACACTTCATATGCATATATTTGCAGGCCAGAAGATACATGTATATGTGCTTACCTATCAATTTGGAACACGCCTCCCACCTTCTCATTCAACTCTGTAGCTTCCTTCGGTATTGAGTATCAATATCCTGGTTGCCTGTTGAATGCAACAATAATCTGATAGAAGAAAACATCGGTCCAGTGACGCTTGTTATAACTTCAATCATGAAGGCCTAGCTACAGCATAATTGCAAGGGGAAAAAATGCAAGCACCTGAAATAACAAAATATTGATATCCATTAATTCCAAATCTAATACATCCTCGTAAAGGAGCTCTATGTCATCACTGATGATAACAAGGACACAGCGGGTTTAGGCAAAACTTTGATGACTGCATTCCCTGGCTGGCTTTGCTGACCCCATGGTCCTGGACGCTTCCAAAGGAGAAGTAAACATCCTTTTCCTTTTTGAGCATATAATATAGCTCCTGCCTAATGTTCCCTCCCTGAAAAAGGATGATGCAATATATTAGCTCATGAATCACGAGTCGTCACAAACAGATTGAATACGGTCGAAATAGTAACATGACATTCCTCCATGAATCTACATTAGCTTTTAAGTACTGATTTACATCTAGATGAAAGCTATCAAAGCATGTGCATGAAATTTCTGCACAGGCGAAATCTGTTTATTTTCCTTGATCTTTTTATTTTCGTGGCATAGGGAACATCTGTAAGTTTCTGATTCTTTGGACTTTGGACATTAATATTATTATCATACTCAGATAAATCAGGATCTTTTTTCAACAAAGATGGGAAGATCAGCGAAGTCACTTCTTGTACTAACTCCACTGAAGATTTTCCAACTACATATACCTCGCCCAGAGGTTTTCAGCCAAGGTGATGGATGTAGATTAACAAGAAAGGTAGATAAAAGTTTTAGATGGCACCAATATATAACCACCATATTTGTCTGTTCAGGAGCAACATTCGACACATAGTGAATAAAAAGCCCAGTTCAGTAATTACTATCACCACGCTCAATTCAAAATTGTGGACTTTGTAAAAAGCAGTAACTCATGTGGTCAAAATGTAGCAGCACAATCTGCACTTTGGGTTTTGTAATAAGAGTGAGAAGTATTCGTCTGGAAGTACAGAATCGCTAGTAAGTTTTCAAATGTAACATTACCATAACTATGTTACCACGACAGTGTGTACCTAAATCCATGAAATCCTCGATTATCTATCTGACGACACACCGGCTGATAATCCAAAAAAAACAAGTAGACAATAACTAAAGATAGCTAAAGCTTAGAAGGTCTACAAAACCACCATCTGAGATGATTATCCACCAGCCTAGAGCCTATAAGGAAACGGACCTGCTATGTGGTGGCCCTGAGAGGCTGCTTGGGGAGGGGGACGACGCCGTCGATGTAGATGATGCTCTCTTCGCTGAATGTTTTTTGGTTCACTGAGACAAACGAAAGAGAAGTCATTTTATACCTCTTCTAGAAACAGCTACTGACTTGTGCCCCGTGCGACACAGCGACGGTGCGGGCCACCAAGGCCGGGACGCCGGCGAAGACGGCGGCGGCGTCGACCGATTTGGACCTTATGGCGTGCACCGCGATCGCATTGCCCGCCACGACAGCCACGACAGCGCAGATGTAGCAATCAAGCCAAGGATTTGGCGAATCCAATATATCCTAGTCCTTGGAATAAGACCCGATGCAAAAGGAGGAGATCTATGAGCTTGCAAACGAGCAATCAGTTGCGTAAGTAAGTAAGGTGAGATCCATGAGCTCACCGATCCGTGAGCTCACCTGCAGCCCAAGAGAAGCCGGCCAACAGATCGAAGAGGGGGAATGATCCGCAGGCCTGGATTGATTGGAAGGTGGAGGAAGATGACGCCGATGACGCCTGCGTCGCCTCACAAACAAGGAAGGAAGGAACAAGCAACAACAGCAAGAATTGGGTGGAGGAGGCGAGGAGACAGGCGTGGATGGGGCCGAGAGAGAGGGCGACGGCGGTGCGGGTGCGAGGGTAGGGCAGGGTTTCGAAGGCGGAGGCGGGTAGAGCAGCAGCGGCTCGTAGGCATTGTAGGTTGGCAAATCTGCTATTCGGCGGGAGGGGGAATACGTAGGAGCTCGGCAGCGATGGCTAAGAAGGCCAGGGCGAGGGCGAGAGCGCGGCGTGGCGACCACTGCGAGGGGAACGAGAGGCGCCAGGGCACAAGGGCTGCGGCGCGCGCACCGGGGTCGGGAAGCGGAGCAGCGAGACCAAGCGCGGCCGGAGGGGGAAGGCCTAGGAGCTCGCGCGCATGGCCGGAGATGGCGAAGAGGAGAGGGCGAGAGAGCGGGGTGGGGACGGTGATTTCTACGAGGGGCATCGTCTCCTACACACACACGTCGCGCGGCAAAAAAATATGCAGGGCGACTCGCTCGAGAGGGGACAGGGACTCGAACGCAAGACCTGCGGCAGACGGGCGAGGGGCATTACCACCGCGCCATGCAGTCGTTTTTGCTGGATAACACCGGGAAAATATATAACGTAGACGACTGGATTAGCCAAGCGGCGACGCGGCGCGACGGCGCGCGGCCACGTCGGCCCGAAATCGACGTGGCCGCGTGAGAGCCGGCTAAAGCTCCCAAATTTAATATAGGGATGATTTTGACTTTTCACAGCCTCTAACGTAAAACTTTGACTGTAGTTTTATATCATAACTAGTCGAGTGCTCATACGTTGCAACGAAAACACATTTTTGAATCAAATAATCAAATCATGCCATATTTTTATAAAAATAAAATTGTACTCTTGAGTTGCCACGGGGAGAGAGTGGGAATGGCCTAGCGGTGTGGACAGAAAGAGAGAGATGCTGTTGATTTCCTTTTTATTTGTGAGAGAGAGGGGAGCATATTGTGGCTCATAACCCGTATGTCGGCATGATGTATTTCTTAGAGAGGAGGAGAGGGAGGACGAACAACTAGCGACACCTCATAATTATATATTAGTAAAGGCATGCTAGAAAAAAAATAAAATTATATATTATAAAAGTATTTTGCAAGATAAATTCAATAAATTTTATTTTCATATAATCAATATGTATACTTTAACATATATTAATTAAAACCTTCAGCACGTATCCTGAATGAATTTATACTAGGAGATCGAGTACTTCCTATGAGAACATCCAGATGGGGTCTATCTAGAGCAGACAAACACGTTGCAGTTTCCCCGCACCGCACGGGACTGAGCACAAGGATTTGGAGCGAACCAGCACTCTCAGGCCTATTTGTTTGAGGTTTTTTCACCAGTTTAAAAACTAAAAAATTAAAATATAAACAAATAAGTAGTTTTTTATCTAAACTTTTCAAAAGCCCTAAGTCACCATATAACTAAAAGCCAAAAGCCACTATAGATAGGTTTTTTTTGGCTTATTGATTGTTGGTTTTAGACTAATAACACTAAAATTAGATAAGATTACTCACCTCTATCACGTATAAAAGCCATTAACTTTTAAACTATTTAAACTAAAAAGCTGACTTTAAACTATAAATAAAAAAACCTAAGCCTAAGCAAGCAGAGTCTCAAGCAACAACCAACGGCTGGCTAGTTATGAGAATTTTTTTATTTAATATTTATTTTAAATTTTTTTTTCAAAACTAATCGGCAGGGAAAAAAATTACAAAAATACCTCCTGTCGCTCCAGTACGGGGCGATCGCCCTATACTGGGGCGACAAGTGCCCTGTCTAACGGCTCACAACGGCCAAATTCCAAAATTTTAACTGGAGAGAAAAATTTTTGAAAAATAGACCTATCGCCCTAATATAGGGCGATAGGTTACTGTAGCAAATTGTTTTTTACAATATTTGTTGTAAATTTTTTTACAATATTTGTTGTATTCAACCGGAAAAAATTACCCGAAAAAAAACTTCTTGTGATGTAATGAACTGGAAAAATTATTTTACTTTGTTAGTGATACGCATCCCACTTAGGGACTTTCGTAGCCTCGTGGGGCCCACCGGATAGGGCCCAAAAAATACGGGAAAAATAACAGGCAACCTACGCAACGCGGGATACCACTTATGTACGGGCGAGATGGCCGGATGCTACCCCGGCATGAAATTGCGAAAATTGGAAAAGGCACTCGCGGCCACAAAACCGCGGAAATTGTGGCCACTTAGGGTTTTTCGTAGCCCCACGGGGCAGACCAGATACGGCCCAAAAAATACGGAAAAAATCAAGGGCAGCCTACGCAACGCGGGCTACTACTTATGTACGGGCGAGCTGGCCAGACGTTGGCCCGACACGAAGTTGCGAAAATCGGAAAAGGCACTTGCGGCCACGAAACCACGGAAATTGTGGCCACTTAGGGGTTTTCGTAGCCCGCGGGGCAGGTAGGATAAGGCCCAAAAAATACGAAAAAAAAATCAAAGGCGACCTACGCAACGCGAGCTACCACTTATGTACGGGCGAACTGGGCAGGCGTTGGCCCAGCACGAAGTTGCGAAAATCGGAAAAGGCACACGCGGCCACGAAAACCGCGGAATTCCTCCGTAAGTGCCATTTCCGATTTTCGCAACTTCGTGTCCGACCAACGCCTACCCAGCTTGCCCGTACATAAATGGTAGCCAGCGTATGAGGTCGCCCTGATTTTTTCCAGATTTTTGGGCAGATCCACCTACCATGGGCTACAAAACCCCTAAGTGGCGCGAGTGCCTTTTCCGATTTTCAGAACTTCGTCGGGCAAGATCCGCCATCTCGCCATATATAAGTGGTATCTCGCTATGAGGGTCACCGTTATTTTTCCCAGATTTTTGGGCCCTATCCGGCGGGCCCCACAAGGCTACGAAAATCCCTAAGTGAGATGCGTATCACTAACAAAATAAAATAATTTTTCCAGTTCATTACATCACAAAAAGTTTTTCTTAGGTAATTTTTTTCGGTTGAATACAACAAATATTGTTAAAAAAAATTGCTACAATAACCTATCGCCCCATATTAGGGCTATAGGCTATTTTTCAAAAAAAATTTACTCTGTCGGTAAAATTTTGCAATTTCGCCATTGCGAGCCGTTAGAGCATGAGACTGCCGCCCAAAGATGGGCGATCGCCTGCATCATGCATTTACAGGAGGTATTTTTGCAATTTTTTCCCCACCGATTAGTTTTTTAAAAAAAGATTTAAAATAAATATTAAATAAAAAAAATTCTAGTTATGAACCAAGTCGAGTCGGACGAACCAACCAATGGGCCTGTTTTGTCTCTGGACTGTGGGCCGTTTGGAGTGAGTGGCCCGGAGACTCAGGACGGCGAGGCCTCCACGCTCAGCTTGCTTTTAATGGAAAAATATCCTGTGCAATCAGACAGGCTGGTGAAATCACGGTGCAACCCAACTAGAAAAAGTTTCAAAAAATTCTAAAAAAATCATGGATGTACATCTCAGCTTAACCCATCTACATATAAAATTTCATGATCAAATTCGTCCTGTGCTAAGAGTAATAAAAAGACAAACTTGATCATGAGCGATGAATTCTTCGCTTATAATCAACTTTGTCTTTTTGTAACTTCTAGCACAGGACGAATTTGATCATGAAATTTTATATGTAGATGGGGTAAGCTGAGATGTACATCCATGATTTTTTTTCAAAATTTTTTGAAATTTTTCTAGTTGGGTTGCACCATGGTTTCACTAACTCTCTGGTTGCACAGGATATGTTCCCGCTTTTAATTGGGTCATGTTAAATGTACGACCTTTTCATGGCACTGAATGCTTATTTTGTTCCTGCACCTAAGCTCAGTGAGGATAGATATAATAAAGCCATCCCAACTAATTTTTAGTCTGTATATATCAGTTTTGTTCTATATAAAAAAGTGAGCAAAGAGGAGAGAGAAGAAAGCTGATTCTTAGGCCCTGTTTGGCAGGATTCCAGATCCCAACTCTATCTCAAATCTGGAGCTTATAGGCTAAAATAAAGTGAATTAAGTTTATATTTTTAGTCTAAAATGTAAACAAGATAACCCACCTAAACACTCTTAATGTACCTATAGCTTCAGCCCCATAAATTTCTGGAGCTAGAAATACCTTGCTCCACCAACTCTACAGAATTGAGTGGAGCTGGAGCTATGCCAAACACCTCCTTGTTTAGTAGCAAGCATTGCGCGGGAACATAGATAAATTATCTATGTACAAAAGAGAAGAGATAGTTATTGCACAATATTTAGAGCTAATTTTTATAGATAGTTATTGTTCAAGCTAGTTTTAGTGCTTACTCTAAAACCAACTGGAGCAATAGAATTGCCAAATGCAACCAACTGGAGCAATGACCTAATTATCCTACTCCTCACCAACATAGGGATAGTCCTCTAAAAACAACAACAAAGCAAAGGTGAGTACTGAAAGTACTCGCAAGTTACACGGCAGATGCATTTTAATGTAAAACCGACAAAGGAAGGCCATATAATTGAGTTTTGTACAAAAACAAGTTTTTCAATACTCTAAGTGATTTTTCAATGGCATATATTTAGTTAAAGAATATTTTCATTTGAAACAAATTTTAATACAGGAATCCATCCTGGAGCTAAACCATCGTTCCAACAATAGAATTAACCCACCTGAGATCACTTTTCTGAACTCATTGAAAACATCAAAATCTAATCTATGAAAGACTTGCTCAACATACCCATGATTGAGGCTCGACTAATCAATTAGTTTTAACTCTGCAGAGGTTGTGCAACTTTACTCACAAGATATAATTATCTCGTTTTGCCAAAATACACACTTCTTTTAATGTGTTGGTTGAGAAAATTACAACAAGACCCCTATTAAACTTCATCTCATGTAGTTATACCCACTGAGGTTCCACCGTTGATAGAATTGAAACTGCCTAGTCTAGAAGCCCCCTGTTGCGTCATGTGATAGACTAAACATTGCCACGTTCCCCCAATAGCACAGCTAACAATGAGATGTCACTAAACAGACAACCAGATGTCCCATATCAGACTTGTGAAAGCACGGTTATGCTTTACATTCAGTAGCTCACAGACCGGTTCTTAACTGACTAGGTGAACTTTTCAGCAAGCCCAAAGACCACCAGTTAACCATTCTCGTCCAGTCTAAACCACATTCTCATTTTTCTTTAAACCATATCGATTTTCATTTCATTCCACGGCACACCAATACCAAGAAATAATCTTTATCACAAAAGCATCTTTGATTGGCACAAATTCCCCAAAAAAATCCTAATTCAGGTCTAAACTTGTCTAAGCCAGTTACTATATAGTACTAGTCAATACTATATTAATGTGCTAACTAGTGAGATTTTTTCTTAAGGTGACAAACTATATGGATCATCAAAGTTAAATGAGTCATAACAATTAGGAGTAACTAAGTATTTAAATCTGGGATTTAAATTACACTAAAAAAATTATGTATGCAGTAATTTAAATCAAAATATAATTTAAAATTTTGGGATCAACATGGTCAAGGGTGTAACTTGCCTGGTTCATAGGGAAGATGCTCTGAGTCGGTGATCGCAAATTTGTCCAGATCTCCGTAATCTATACGTTGCAAAAAACACAAAAGATCAAATAAATTCAAATAAAATTCAAAATTGACATAATAAGTAGATTATAATTTTATATGAATTTAGGATAAAGAATGAGTCCAATCGGAGTTCGAAGAGAAAAGATTGAACCCCCAGGGCTCTCGCAAGATTAAATCCAAAAAAATGAAAAAGGTTCACTGTTTACTAATTTTCCTGAATTTTCAGAATCGTTTTCCTGTAGAAAATCCCTGCTTTAATGACGTTAGCAAGCTCACCATGATCCTTTTTGGCTGAATTGATTTTGAACGGGAAATGAAAAATGACAGGTGGGTCAAGGCTTTGGTGGACTTGGTCCATGGCTAGCAATGCACTTCGTGTATGAGCTTGCCCATGGCATAGGTGTTCCGCTGGTGTTTGCTTACGCCCATTAATGTCGAAGTGACTCAGTAAGAGCTCCGGCTGGCTGGCGCAGGAAGGAGCACGTGGAAATGGCGTGGATGTCGCGGAGTTAGTAGCGCCCCTAGCAGCGATGGTAGGGCCAGATAGCGACGGCTAGCTGGGAACAATAGAGGGTGGTGGTGTGGCTTGGATTAGGGGCTACGGCGCCGGTGCCGGTTGAAGCGACGCGGAGGTGAGCATGGGCATCCGCTCGACGAGGCAAAACTCGTGGTGGCGACAGTGAGGATGGGGAGGCTTCGTAGCAGCGGCAAATCGACGATGAACGCGCACGAGCGGACATCGAGGAAAGACAAAATTCGGTGAGAAACGAAGTTGTAACCCGAAGAATAGAGGAGTCTCTCTCGGCGCACCTTTCGACGCGCTTGAATGGAAAAATGGAGCTTCGGGGTGTAGGCTTCATTGTGGGGACGCGACGGCAAGCGTCGGAGCAGAGCTCCGGGTCTTGGTGCGTTCCAAGTGGAGAAATGGACAATAGAGCTCGGGAGTGGCCAAAATGGAATCGAGACGGCGTGGCAAACTCAGGGCTTGACCTTATAGCGAGGGGGAAGGGCACCGGAATGTCGGTAAAAGGTGTGAGAAGCATGGCGGCCAGCAGCATGTTTGCGGTGTTATCGAGCCAATTAGTGGATGAAACGGCTAGGAAATGAGGTAACAGAGATGGAAGCTTTCATTGCTTTGATTTCGCACTTGACTGGGGAGGTAATTGTGACGGTTTTTGGAGATCAGGAGTTCGATCATGGCGTCGAGAGCTCTCTGGTTCGTGCGTGCAGCGGCTAAAGCCTAAAGGTAAGGGTTGGTGTAAGTTGGGCTAAGCCAAGGAGAGGAAGAGAAGAAGGGGCAGTAGTGGGCCGACTTTGGCCAAGAGGAAAGAGCCCGGGTGGGCTAGGAAGAGAAGGGCCAAGAGGCCAGGCCAAGGAAAGAGAGGGAAGAGGCTAGGTGGGCTGGAGGAGATGGATTTTGGTATAGAATAGGATTAAAAATTTAAATTTTGTTTTTGAATTAAAATAATTTTGAAAATACAAACAACATTTTATAAAATAGAAAATAGAGTTCAAAATTTAATAAAATTCACATAAATCCCCGAAGAGATTTCGAACTTAACAATTTTTCTAATTAAAATTTTGTTTTTATTTTATTATTTAAATTACTTTTTAATTTTTGAAAATAGGAAAAATCATTTTAAAATTTAGAAAATTCAAGGAAAATTATTAGAGCATACATAAAATTGAATTATTATTAGAAATTCTACATAAGCTAATAAAATAATATTTTTAATCTTTAATAAAAAATCCTTTATTTCAGAAGTAAAATTCTGGGATATTATAGGGTCACTAGAAATGGCCAAGCGGGAGCGAAAGAGGGATGCAGCGTCAACAGCGGCGGAAAGTCTCTGCGGAGAACACAGTGTAGGCATGAAAGAAGGTTCGACGGCGCTAGCGCGGGAGAGGTGAAGAGAGGAAGATAATGAAGAAGAGGAGGAATGTATATGGGGTATACTTGTAGAGTAATGATGGACTGATAGTATAAGACTAATTATTATGTTTACTGGGTTAAGCTTACAGCTAAAACAGGCTTTTTCATGTTGAGCCATGCTTGAGCCCAAACTGTCGTTCCATCTATTATGCCTGATTTTTAGATCCGACACAACCTACTATATCGTGCCATGACGATTCAACCAGCTAGATTTCGTGCCGACTCTTTATAGGGACAGCCTAATTCCCAGGTCTGACTGTCTCTAAAGCTAACGCTAAGAGTTGGCGTTATTCCTACTAGCACCGGAAAAAAAACATTTCTAGAAATAGTTCCTAGATAGGTTTATTTGTGGAAATAGAAAAAAAGGGCTAAGTGATGCAAAATATACTGCCCAATAATCGATAAAAAAAAACCATTCGGTGTAAATATGTAATCAGACATGGCAGGAACCGGACCACGATTTTTAGTGAATACGTTGATCATGATTCATGAATCCTTGACACAGACGAGACCGTAGGGAATACCAATCGGACAGGAAGGTCCGTCAGTTATGTACGATGGACGACTAAAATTCCAAGCTTGCGTCTGAACCGTCCTCGCGATCGACTGGCAAAATGACAAGATGACCGACCGATCGATCGAGAAGCACGAGACGCAAGAAGATGGAGTGGCGACGACTGCAAGACGACGGCGTCTCCTGCAGCTGCGCCATCGATGTCGTCCTGCCTGCCCCTGCTCGTCTTTGAACACGAAGGAGGAATTTGATGATGATGATGAATAACAATATTCCCAAGATGGTCATGTGAGCTGCTAGCCAAGAACGTGTGCACAGCCACCCCACACAGATGAGTGCCGCTAGTCATGCGAAGGATGGAAATGACTTCAGAGGGAGTGAATGGTTACAAAATATTTTTTTTTAAAAAAAGAATCTAATTAAAACCCTACTTAAAACACTTACATGCAGAAAAGCAAAAACAAGAAACTCTGTTCTGGCCGATACTACTGCAACACAGGGGGCAATAGTGCCGGAGGTTGGTACTACCGCTCGGTCTGGGTGGTAATGCCGATTTCAAGACAGAACAGGACAGGAATAAAGCACGATCTCAAAACAAAAATCAATATAACTTTAGATCGGTTGGATCAACGTCCATAAAATTTTGTACGCACCTTCTTATGGAGGTCGGAAATCTATTCCAATCTTCAATCATTAGAATTGAAATCAAAGTTCCGACCCTTTTTTTCAATTAAAGAAATAGTGCACCAAAATTTAGCAAAAACCAAAATCTTGCTCTTGGACTTGCTCGTGGGGTTTGGTGATTAAGATGATCTTAGATAACTTTTCACTTGTCACAACAAGCAAGAACACAAGAAATGAACCACACAAACACAATCTACATGCTCAGTTCTTCTCAAATACAAAATATCGGTTTCTTACGAAGAAAAGCACAAGGTTTGACTAGATGATTAGGATATAATCTGAAGAAGATTCATTTATCAATCATTCATCCTTGGCATAAGATCCACAAGTATTTAGAAGGAGAGGCAAATCCAAATATGCGGAAAGTAAATTGCAAGAATTTGAAGTGCGAAATTTAAATGATGAGAAGCTTGTGACGGAATTTAAAGCTTGGAATTTAAAGGAGGGGAGGCAAATAGAAGTATAAATCTATTTGAATAGCCGTGTTCTCATTATTAGACAATACTCAGGAATTTCAGTCAATAGTTAGATTTTATAAAATAACGCTCGGAAAGGGAGGCTACATGTAATTAGAAATATTGGAAATTAGTTTAGAGCTATGTGACAAGTTTACTTTTGAGAAATACTTGAAAGTATTATATATTGTTATTTGTTTTACTATCATTTCAATCTACTTATTGTATTCATTTGTAAATGCTGCTTTATTGCAAAGTAACCATATCATCCGTTCGTTGGAATAAATCTTGTATATAGTTATAATGGAATTGCATTCTATGCATAACTTATTGAATGCTTTATGTACTCACCCTTATTACAACAAAATTATGAGTTGAGGAGAAGTCTATACCAGCTTTGGAGAAGGAGTACCAAAAGGAGGCGAACATCTAGGGTACAAACTTTGTCAGGTACCTGGTGCAAATTGATGGGTTACTTATTATGTTTCCTGTTCCGCTGCTGTTTTATTTATTATTTATAGTTTAAGCCCTACATAGTATAGTTATGTAAAGTCGATAATAAAGTCAATCAACATGTTTATATTTAGTAAATAAAGTATTTTATTATATTTCCGCTATGTATGATTATGATATTCATCTGAATTAATGCGATGTATACAAAGAGTTCGAATTTGTATATTTAGGTCCTGACGCATCCAAAGTTAGCAAAAGAGAACACAAACTTTTTGTTAGATCAATTCCAAGTTACTAAACATGCTTTCGTTGGCCTAAACCCAATCAAGGATGAGTTGTTCGGAAACGCAATAGTGTGTGCTCGGCCCTGCTGGCCTAGTAAAAGATCATGGATAACATCTCTCATCCTCTTCACTGGTAATAGTAAAATGGCATCCGCATCTAGTATCAAATCAAACCAAGTGTTTGTGATCAACTGATCTGATAACCACGTCAAGATCAAACTAGAAACAACAGGGCGCCGGAAACCAATGATGAATCCGTAGGAGAGAGATCTGGGCACAACATCAAGAACAATATCAACCGGGCCTGGATGGGCTTCGGCCCCTTCTCGTCCCGCTAGGAATATTGGGCATGTTCTCCGCTGCCGCAAGCCCACAGCTCCCGATCTTTCTCGAGCAGAAACGTCGCAGTTTCAGTGGGGCGCCGACCTCGGACTTCGCGGTGCGCGTCCTCCGCCGGAAGCCCCAGCGCCGTACTTCGTCAGCCGGTGGCCGGAGTGTCGAAAGAGTGAGGGGGGAGGGGCGGAGCGGTCCACCTCGGGCTCGGGACCTCCTCCCCGCTGCACCCTTCAGGCCGGCAACTCATGCCAGCGCGAGCACCCGACAGGGCAGGCCGACGCTCCCCCGTGAGCTCGGCTCCGGTTGTCTACTCGAGTTGGTATGCTCCCGTTGCAAATGACAATCTCCATGTCTTGCTTGTTGTAGTAATAATGGCTTATATTTATATGTGCATAGCTAGGTTGGAACAAGATATTCTGAAGGTAGACACTGACTCACACGTAGGGATGAAAACGGATAGTAATTCGGATATCAATTTTTTTGTCTTTGTTCTTCAATGGGAAACAAATAGGATATAGAATTTTCTATCCGAATTCATATTCTTGTTTGTGGTGTTGAGCTTATTCAAATTCATAAAAAATAAACCTCAAATTCATTATATATTTATTTAAATGATAGAAACAAAATTCGGATATCAATCGGATACGGATACGGATTCGGATATTTTTTCACCTTTTTATTTATGGGAAGCAAATAATGCGTAATTTTTTTTATCTAATTTTATAATCTTATTTTTTTATAATGAGCTTGCTAAAGTGTTAAAAAATGAAAACCAAAATCGTTATATATCTATTTAAAAATGTCGAATTTGTTCAGAAATTCAGATATCCGTTTTCATCCCTACTCACACGGTGAGATCTAAATTGTGACAATCTAATTTGTTACTTTTTCGGTATGGAATGAGATGATTACTCCTAAAATTTATGATTTTGTGTAAATCGAGGTTAATATAATGTTAAATTGACCAGATATCTGAGTGGAGTTAGTTATCACCATTGAGCAAACTGTATGCACTGATTGCGGTACTCTGCAGCAGTTCTGTATGCAAATTCCTGGAGTTAAAATGGTACTTAGAGATTTTTCAAATGTGGTTCTGCAGTTTACGAACACACAAGAAAACCTTGTTAAAAAAAAAGTGGCTCTGAAGTTTAAGTTTTTTTGAATGAAAACATGTGAACTGTTCCATTCATACTTGTTATGCAAAAACATGTTACGGAAGAGTTCATTCTTCCCTGATTTTGGTTTTGCCTACTACTTCTCAGTTCCAACTTTTAAATCATTAATCATGTTATTTCTATGTAACAATACAACGATGTATAGTACCTGTCTGGACTATCGGAACCTCTATGGAGTAACCCATTGGAAATGGGAGGTACAAAATTTTTGCTTGACTTGTTGAAAACGCTACAAAATACTTTTTTTTTGCACCACCATAGTTTAAATACAAGTATGTATATTAAAGTGTACCTTAATGCATATTACTAATAGATATTAAAAGTATACATGTGAGATGGTCTACAGATGCATTCTGCAAATATATACGAGGTGCAATTACATACAGTCTCGTCTGAAGGTAAGTATTTACCATAACTCTTCAAAGAAATATACAGATGTATCACAGGAAGCACTTAATTGTGCTTTTACACATATATAGTTAGCGGGGCAAACAGACAGAGGATGATAATTCCTGCTCCAGATTGTAGCACCCAGAGATGCCTTCAGATGTTAAACCAACAGTACTGACATAATTGATTTGTGCATGGGAGTTACTATCATTTGGACATATCAAATGCTCTCTCTCTCCATTGTTTCCTTGGGTCAATTGGAACTTTCTTAGCCTCTTAGTTCTCAGGAACTACAACCTCATCTCTACTTCTTTCATAGTAGGTCTTTCTCCTCCTTTGACCCTCAAGCATGCTTGTGTAAGTGAGGCAATATCATCTATCTCTTCCTGGTTTGCCTCTTCCATAACTTGAGAATCTATTATTTCCATGACAACTCCCTCTTGAAGTCCTTCAACGAAGTAATGAGACAAGCTTTGTTTGTCACCTAGATCATTTATAAAAATTGGCTTCTTTCTTGTCAAAAGTTCCACAAGTATCACTCCAAAACTATATACATCACTCTTCTCAGTTAGTTGGCCAGTATGGTAATACTCTAGATCTAAGTAACCAAATGTGCCTTGGATAATAGTCACCACACGAGTCTCATCGAGTGAAATAGATCTTGAAGCACCAAAGTCGGAAACCTTTGTGGTGAAGCTACCATCAAGGAGTATGTTTGAAGATTTCACGTCTCGGTGGAATATTGGTATTGCAGCAGCTGAGTGTAGGTAAGCAAGTGCCCCTGCTGCTTCTACTGCAATCCTAATGCGATCATCCCATGATAGAAAGCATTTAATGCTAACATTAGTGTGAAGAAGGTCATATAGTGTGCCATTAGAGATGAATTCATAGACCAATAAGGGCACCACAGATTCCAGACAACACCCAAATAACTTCACCACATTGCGGTGTATGATCTGAGACAAGATAGCAACCTCGTTGATAAACTGGTCTATCTCAGCTTGCTCCACAATTTTTGATTTTTTAATGGCCACCACACGTTGATCAGATAGTATCCCTTTGTAAACTGTGCCATGTCCTCCACAACCAAGAACACGAGTAGCATTGAAGTTGTTTGGTCGCCTCCTCTAGTTCCGCTAAGGAGAATATCTTTGTTTTGTTTGTAGCATTTTCATCTGAAATTAGTTGCTCCAATAGCAGCCCTTGATTTTTCTTGAAGTATGCTCTTCTTATTGTTTTCTGGACGCCTTTCTTCCACTTATTGGCAAGTACAATTGCACCCAATGCAATAATTATGGAGCCAAGGCCACAACCAATTCCAATTGCAATTCCCACATCAATTCATTGTTGTCATGAAAACACTTTGCATTTGGTTAACTTAATCGTAATTGCATTGACGGAAATTCTGTTGGCTTTGACTTACCCAAAAGAAGATTGTGTTGCTTAGCTGATGTAACACACTGCCTTTTTATCGGATCAAACTCTTTTCTATGCGGGCAACTTGTGCATCTATAGCCTCCGGGAAAATTTTGACATGTGCCATTGCAGTAGTTTGGTAGTGAGCATTCATCGACATTTGTACAAAATTCTCACTGATGATATATGGGTGGTGATAGATGTATGCATGAATTACTAGTTGCTCAAAAGAATTGTTGGGATTAAATTTGTCTACTCTGATTAACGAGCTCACTGAGTATGAAGTGTAACTCCGCCAAGTTATGTGAAATTTTTTATAAAGTTTCTAAATATTTGCAGTCATGATCAATGTTAGCGCACATTGGAGGGGGGATGAGGAGGAACAAACCTATACAGCCATCCTCGAGGTGCGGATTACCTCGAAAGCCGGATGAAAACTTGCAATAGCTGTGGGCACTGCGGCATGCATACATACTAGTATTGTTTTGCATAGCCATTTGACTAGTTAAATCGGCAACTGCCCACCTTATAACAATGTCGTATTCTATGGAGAAATCAAATTGGTCTTCCACAGGGCCCTCGATTTCTTCACCGGTCTTCCAGCGCTGCCAAATCCGGCGCCGCGGAGGGAAGCGGATCCCGTGACAGCAGGTGATCTGCGATCGCCGCGGAGACCTCGAGGAGCCTCTCCTCCTCCCTGCCCGTGTGCCCCCTTCGCCCGCTACGCCCTCGCCACCTCCGCCGTCGTCGTCGCTCCCCCTCACCCCCGCTCTCGTGCGAGCGTGGCCGCCTCTTTTCCTCCTCCGCTCAGCCGCCTCGCCATCACGATCCCCTACTCCCTGCCCGTGCTCCCCTTCGCCCGCGCTGCCCTCGCCACCTCCGTCGCCGCCGTCGCTCTTCCTCGCCCCCACGCTCCGCGCAGCCATGATTTCCGGTTAGATCAGCGTCGGGGATGCAACCCACCCCCGTCGCCGTCCTCTCCAGCCTCCGGTCTCCACCCCAAATTCCTAGCCCTGCCACCTCCACGGCCGCCCCTCCCACCATGGCCACCAACGGCCGCTCCCTGGTACGCCCACCAGCCTCACCCAGTCCAGATGCGCCCATCGTCCATTCATCTTCTCGTCGGTCGGCCACGGGAGGCTAGATTTGGCGACAACACGGCGGCCTCTCCGCGTGCCGGGGCCTCGCCCACTGCCTCTCCCTCCGCACCTTCTTCTTTTACACCTTGGGGACACACAGCTCCACGGTTGGCTCACCCCTGCCCCCAAACCCACATGGATCAAACCCATGCCCCCTTCTTCATCACACCCAGCAGTCTGCACCATGCCGCCCTACCATGACGCCGGTTGCACCCTCCGCGCCCTCGCCGCCCGAGCCGAGGGCTTCGGCCGCCACGCCGTCGGGGGACTCCAATGCCCACTCTTCCACGCCACTGTCAGGACGGCTAAGGAGCAGAATGATCGGGCACCCACGGGGTGGGAGAAAATGATTCAGGCGGGAAAGCGGATGGCATTTGGCGAGGGAAGGGACGGCACAAATGAAAGAGGGAAGAAAGCGACGGCGTTGATGGAGTGATGACGGTGAACAGTGTTGTCCGAAAAGAGAGACAGTAAATGTAAATCGAATAGGTTGAGTTACGATTAACTGTGTTGCGGTGTGGTAAAGAGAAGTAAAACTCGGCTGTATAAAGCGAGTGTAATCTGGAGAATACGTAAGAAAGAAAATGGAATGAAATTCCTCCTCTCTTCTGTTCTTTCGTCCTCCCTAAGTCTTCTTCTCTTCTCTGTATCTTTCCCAATCCTCTTTTCTGTCGACTGGATCGGGAGCCCACCGTCCACTGCATGACAATCTGGTATCAGAGCAGGCGATTGCTGGAGGATTTTTTTCCGGATTGGACCGTGAAATCCCAAGATTGGGTGAGCGCTAGCTATCTGTCTTTGATCCACTCTTTTCCCGTTGATTTTGGTTGGTTCTACGCATTCGCATCACGGCGCCACCGAAGCCATCTGAGCAAACCAAGCTGGTACTTAAGGCGATGGGAGATATGGCTGATCATTCCGACAATCGGTGGAATCAGATGGATGAGCGATGGGAATCTCTCAAGGTAAACCTTGATTTCATCATCGAAAAGATCAAACCGATGGAAGTGATCCCAGTGATCCAGGCTCAAGTCAAAGAACATAACACTGTGATTGCCGGACTAATGGAGCAGTTTCATAAGATAATGAATTCGGTACATGGTACCCAAGGAGCTCCAACAACCTCGAAGATGGAGAGCAAGATTGGTGTATCCACACCTTCTCAGGCCCCGATACCGCCAGTTCAAGGGGGTGAACTCACTGCGGGGCTGCTGGGCAAATGTCCGATACCCCCATGGCGATTGGGATCGGATAGTCACAAGGTGAGCAAACATGCATCATACCCGACTGCTCCGATTGTGCATGAAGAAAAGAAGACACCCATCCCTAAGTTGTCTTTTTCGAAATTTGATGGAGATGAACCCCGCATTTGGAGGAGTCGCTGTTTGCAATATTTTCGGATGTATAACATTGATGAGTCCTTGTGGGTCACAGCAATGGCGATGCACATGGAGAAATCTTGCCATGTGGTTACAAGTCTATCAGGAAGAACATCCGTTAGGGGATTAGGAACACTTCATGTTGGCGGTTGATTCTGAATTTGGGGCATATGACTCTCGTAGGTATATACGAGATCTCATTCAGTTGAAGCAATTAGGAGGAGTAGTTGAATATAAGAATCAGTTTGAAGTGGCTATGTACAAGGTGCGGGCATATAACAAATTGTGTACCGAGGAGTTCTTTGTGAACCAGTTCATCATGGGTCTAAAGGATGAGTTGCGATATGATGTGGAAGTTCAATTGCACGACTCGACGCAAGGCTTTTCTTCTAGCTCAAATCTGAGGAGGAAAAGTGGGAGAAGTTACGAGCAAAGCCATACAAATTGGGAGTTGCGCACAAACCAGGTGTGGTTCCCCGCATTGAGACAGGGGTACCGCACCCTAAAGTACCTTTGGAGGACCTTGGGCGCGCCAGGCAACTTCGAGAATATCGCCGAGCACGAGGGCTGTGTTTTAAGTGTGGGGACAAATATGAAAAGGATCATCAGTGTAAGGATGTACCTCTGGCTCAGGTTCATGCATTGGAATTGAACAATGGCTTTGAACAAATTAGCGAGGAGGTTTTGCAGGAGTTGGAAGCAGCTGATAAAGAATTTGAGCAAGAACAATACAAATTGTCCTTGCATGCTTTGGCTGGTACAGAAGACTTGGCTACTGTACGTATTCAAGCAATGGTGGGTAACCACATTGTCTTAATGCTGGTTGATTCGGGGAGTCCCCATAGCTTTGTCAGCTCCACCTTTCTAGAATGAACTAAATATCAGACACAGAGTACTCCTCCTGTGCAAGTGTATGTGGCTATATGGTGAAGCTCTTACATGTGATAAATATGTACCACAGCTAGAATGGTGGACTCAGGGTCACACATTTACAATGGATATGAGAGTTTTGGCACTGGAATCATATGATGCAATATTGGGAATGGACTGGCTTCAGTTGCACAGTCCCATGGTTTGTGATTGGAAGCATAAAACATTGGAATTCACTGACAATGGCTGTTCGGTCAAATTGCAAGGAATTGGTCACACCCCCAGTAACATATCTGGCAAGCCTTTGTATAAATGGCGCAGTGCCAATGCCATTTGGTCTTTGTCAGTGGTGCGGGAGTGTGCAGGGGAAAAGACCGAGGAACCCATTCCTGAGACCATCCAACTTGTCCTCAACCAGTATCAGGAAGTGTTCAATGAACCTCTGTCGTTACCGCCCTCTCGTGTGTATGACCATGCTATATCATTGATACCGGGAGCTACACCAGTCAATTGCAGGCCTTATCGATACTCACCGATGCAAAAAGATGAGATTGAGAAACATGTATCGGAGATGCTCCAAAAGGGATTCATTCAACCGAGTGTCAGTTCGTTTGCCTCGCCTGTGTTACTGGTTCAGAAAAAAGATGGTAGCTGGAGATTTTGTGTTGATTACCGTAAATTGAACAGCATCACGATCAAAAACAAATTTCCAATGCCGGTGGTTGATGAGCTTTTGGATGAACTCGCAGGAACTCAGTATTTCTCGAAGCTAGATTTGAAAGCTGGCTGCCATCAAATCCGTATGGTTGAAGCAGACATGGACAAAACGGCTTTTAAAACCCATCATGGCCATTTCCAATTCAGGGTGATGCCGTTTGGATTAACAAACGCATCAGCTACTTTTCAGTGCTTAATGAATTCTATTCTTGCGCCAGGTTTGCGCAAATTTGTGCTCATTTTTTTGGACGATATATTGGTGTACAACCCGACTTTGGATGATCATGCTCAACATTTGGCTGTGGTATTGTCCTTACTGCAGCAGAATCAGTTTTTTGTGAAGGAATCAAAATGTGAGTTTGCATGCAAGAGTATTGCTTATTTGGGTCACATTATTTCGGATAAAGGGGTCTCTACTGATCCAGCCAAAATTGTCGCCATGGTGAATTGGCCCGAACCCACCACCATTACTGAGTTGCGTGGATTTTTGGGGCTCACGGGCTACTACCGAAAGTTTGTGCAAAATTATGGGATCATCTCGCGGCCGCTCACGAATTTACTTAAGAAGAAGAGTTTTCTCTGGGATGAGGCTGCTGCCAGCGCGTTTGTGCAATTGAAACAAGCCATGACTCGGACGCCAGTTTTGGCCATGCCTGATTTTCGGCAGACCTTCGTAGTGGAGACGGATGCGTGCGACATTGGCATCGGTGCAGTTCTTATGTAGAATCATCATCCCATCGCTTTTTTGAGCAAAGCTTTAAGCCCACAACATCAGAAGATGTCCATTTACGAGAAAGAATTTCTGGCAGTGATTATGGCCATTGATCGGTGGCGTGCATATCTGCAAAGAGGTGAGTTCATTATTAATACGGATCACTGAAGTCTGTGCTATTTGGGGGAGTAGCAATTGGTGTCGGAATTACAACGTAAAGCCATGACCAAGTTGATGGGTCTTCAATTTCGCATTCAATATAAAAAGGGCTCTCAGAATGCAGTTGCTGATGCACTTTCTCGTGTTGGGCATTTAATGACTATTCAAGCAGTGTTGGGAGCACATCCGCTGTGGCTTCAGGAAGTGTTAAATTCCTATGTAATAGACTCCAAGGCACAGCACTTGTTAGCAGCATTGGCGATCAACAGTCCCGACGAACAAGGGTTTGAGTTGTGTCAAGGGCTGATCCGATTGCATGGCAGAATTTGGGTGGGTGCAAATTCGGCTTTGCAGACAAAACTTATTAAGGCGTTTCATGCAAGTGCACTCGGTGGGCATTCTAGTATTTCGGCCACATATCAGTGTGTGAAGAAGCTTTTTGCCTGGACTGGATTGAAACGGGATGTGATTAATGTGGTTCAGCAGTGTAGTATCTGTCAACAGGCCAAGCATGAGCATATCAGCACTCCAGGTTGCTTCAACCTCTCCCTATTCCAGAAGGTAGTTGGCAGGCAATAACAATGGATTTTATTGAGGGATTGCCGTGTTTAAAGAATTAATTGGATATTTGCCACCCTTCAATGTGAAAATTCGATGCCATGTACAAAAAATGCCACTCCAGTGGTATGATTTGTACATGGCGTCGAAGTTTGAAATTGAAGAGTGGCAAATATCTAAATCTCCCGTGTTTAAAAGGGTGTAACACAATTATGGTGGTTGTCGATCGGTTCTCAAAATATGCACACTTTGTGGCTCTGAAACACCCATTTACGGCTCCACAAGTAGCTCGGTTGTTCTTGGATCATGTGGTAAAGCTCCATGGCATGCCTAACTCTATCGTTTCAAACAGAGACAAGATATTTACCAGCTTGTTCCGAAAGAATTGTTCCGTGTCATGGATGTTCAATTGCGATTCGATTTTCGTATCATCCACAAGCGGATGGATAGAGTGAGCGGGTGAATAAATGCTTGGAAATGTACCTTCGTTGTCTGTATAGTCCAACCCCATAAAATGGCGCAAGTGGCTAGCAATGGCGGAATTCTAGTGTAATACATGTTACCACACAGCGTTGAAGTGTTCTCCATTGAAGGCCTTATATGGATATGAGCCACCTTATGGTACTTTGCTTCAATCTGATGAGGGGGTCAACCAATCGGTACAAGAATTCTTGGGAGAAAGAGCTAATTAGTTGGCATGGCTCAAACATCATCTTGCATCAATGCAAAATAGGACGAAGCTTCAAGCTGATTGTAAGCGTTCTGATCGCCATTTTCAGCTAGGCGAACAAGTTTATGTGAAGCTTCAACCCTATGCACAATCATCCATTGTCAATCGACCATTTCCCAAGCTGGCCTTCAAGTATTTTGGTCCATATCGGGTTCTGGAGAAAATTGGTTCAGCGGCTTACAAGTTGGAATTACCTCCTAACAGTCAAATCCACCCGGTTTTCCATGTCTCTCAACTTAAGACATTTGTTCCAGACTATACACCCATATTTCATAATCCACCAACTGTGGTAGATTTGAATATCCAGTCCACAGAACCAGAATTGATCCTGGATCCCCATTTTGTGAAGAAAGGCATTCCGCGATCCCTCAAGTGCTCCTCAAATGGTCGGGCATTCCGGTCGAGATGGCTACCTGGGAAGATTTGAATGTGGTGCAACAAAGCCTCCCTTCGGCTCCTACTTGGGGACAAGCAGGACTTGTTGCGGGGGGTAATGTCAGGACGGCTAAGGAGCAGAAGGATCGGGCACCCACGGGGCGGGAGAAAATGATTCAGGCGGGAAAGTGGATGGTGTTTGGCAATGGAAGGGACGGCACAGATGAAAGCGGGAAGAAAGCGACGGCGTTGATGGAGTGATGACGGTGAACAGTGTTGTCCGAAAAGAGAGACGGTAAATGTAAATCGAATAGGTTGAGTTACGATTAACTGTTTTGCGGTGTGGTAAACGGAAGTAAAACTGCGGCTGTATAAAGCGAGTGTATCTGGAGATACGTAAGAAAGAAAATGGAATGAAATTCCTCCTCTCTTCATTCTTCGTCCTCCCCAAGTCTTCTTCTCTACTCTGTATCTTTCCCAATCCTCTTTTACATCCCTTGGATCGAGAGCCCACCATCCAATGCATGACTTTCCTCCAAGGTTTGCCCTTCCCTTTTTCGGTCGTCGTTGGCTCCATTGCGGTGTGCCACCTCCTCCTATTTTCATCGGACCACTAGCGAGTAAAGAGCCGCTGCCATCTTCTTCCTCTTGACAACCTTGAGCTGCCCTTTGTCTCTATGTCAACGCTTTGTCCTCGCCGTCGCTAATCTCCTCCTTGGCGGGCAAGCCGCTCTGCTTCGAGATATAATTTTATCCAAGGTGAGGATTCGGATTTTTACGCCGTGTTTACTTAGTGAGTTGATCGTGTACCATCTTCTTTTCCCGGTGGTTCAAAGATAGACGTATATCATGCTTACAGAGGAGCAAACCTTCTTCCCAAGATAAAAGGGTGAGATTTGTATGCTTTCTCTTGTCTTTGGTCTCGTTAGTTTGATATTTGTGTCAAAAGCTACTACTAGAGTTTGGTTATCCATAAAGATTTGATTGTTGTTTCACATTTCCATTTGTTTGTTTGGTTCGTGTAGGTAGCTAGATGGAGGTTCACTATCAGATGAATTGCCACTCTCCCACCTCCATAGGTATGACAGACCTGCTACATATTTATCACCGCTTTCGTGTATTCAAGAAATTATGGATCAAGAAAATGAAAAGAGATGATCCACTGGTTCTGATCTTTATAGAAATTAGGTCAAGCTGGTTTTCATCTAGTCTGCTATTCTTTCTTTGTACGGTTGCTTTAGATTGGTGTTCTCTCTTGCATGAGAAAATCTGACCGGTATAGGACATATGTATTGTATCCATGAGCAAAAAGTGAATGAGTGATATTAATTTGCATAACCATTGATAATGTCATGTAAGATTATTCTATGGAGTAGCAAAATTCGTTTGGCATGTGATGGAGTGGGCCACTTTGGCCATATTTTTATTTGACATGGTTGCAACTTGTGATTTCGATTTTTTGCCCTATATGTGTCAGCTGTCTAATAAAATGTATATTAGGCACGACCTCTCCTGAGCCAATGCTTGTTTATTTATTGTGTGTTAGATGTTATGATTCCTTGTTCTGACGATGGAATATCAGTTAGGTTTTATGGCATTTTTGGTTGTCTGCAGGTGTTGCTAGCGCCGGCTAACAGGATTTGTGTTTTTCACAAGATAGGTAACCCATGACACATGCCACTGAATGGATCTAGAGGTGAGGGTTTCCTCCAAAACATGTTCAGTGTTCATGCATAATGATATATTTATCTCCAGTACAAGTGTTGGACCAGTTATCATGCAATGTAAGACTTATTCCTGTGTCCTACATGTTTGGTGATCTAAAATCTTTGCATTTGTTTACTTTATGCTCTTGCTATACTTCCATACACATAATAGAATGTTTTGCTTAGCTCAGTCTGCCATCCATCTTGAGCGTACCTGCCATTGTGGCACTCTCTTTTAGTGAAAGAGATCACAGGCGGTGAAATATTGAGTGGTCGTCTATCAGCATAGTTACCTTCCTCGAGTGTTTCTTCCATTGCCAGTGAGGGGTGTTGCCCCTCCTATTCCCACCCTGTTGTACCACCGTCATCTGTTTCAACGTATGTTCTTGATCTTTCTCTTCCCCTTCTTACATTCATCCGTCATGGCTGCAATGTGTTTGTTGAAATGCTTGAATGACATCTGCACAATTAAATTTCTTTGGGTATCTATTATGTTGATTGTTCATAGCTTTGTTTTTTCTAACTCTTCAAATTTATGCTGCTTCATCGTTGGTTATGTTAGTGTAAAAAAGTTGGCCATCTGTGGCGTAACTTAGTGCTGCTCTTGATTTATGTAGTTGAAGCTTCAGGCTTGGATATGTTTAAATATATTAACCTTTTATCTGATCATTTATGTGTGTTGTTTTATTCATTAGGTTAACATGGACCCCCATGAAGACAATAGCACTGCACTGTTGGACCATAAACTGTGAGTCTCGTAGGGTTAATTGCTCATGCTAAATATTATTTATGTATTTGTGTGCTTCACTGAAAACATTCTCCGAGGATGTGCCTAGCTAAAAAATATTATGCTTTATGTGTTAGATATGGATGACTTCCGAAAGAATCGAAGGACGTGGCCTCTGGGTTCCTTCTTAGCTTAGTTAGTGCATGTTCTCTATTTTTGGGATGGAGCTATGAGAAGGTGGTGCTCAACACCAGCAAGTTGTGCTCTTTCAGGTATGTGGAATTTTATTTTTCCCTTTTTTTCAATAGGTTGTTCCAGAAAAATGATGGAAATATATACTATTAGGTTTGTAGAATTAATTCCATATTTTAAATCGGGGCTTTTCTTTCTCAGATTTACCTATATAGACTTATATTGTCATGGGAAATTTGAAGTAATATTGTTGTGCAAGTTGGTTCGAACCAATAGATCGGTAAACTGAATTACTAGAGAGTTACAGTGCAGAGAAATGTGCCAAAGATATATGTGCTTAAGAAGCTTTCTTGTTATTTATTTTGACCATACATACTTAGATTATTGTTTTGTGATACAAAGCGCCATTCTAAAAATAGAAAACACAATGGTCACGGATAAATTTATATGTGCAATGCATAAATGGTGAAAGATAATTTAATGCTATATAATTGGTGGCCACACATAGCTTTACGCATTTTGGTCTCATCTTGGCGTAGTGTGTGTTTCCACCTAGTTGTCCATGCATGTCCTCATGCTGATGCGATGGAAGCAAAAACTTAGGATGAGGTTTATCTGTTGATGATAGAAGAAGACGGAGAGCAGAAGCATAACTTAATTTGTACTAAAAGCTTTTGGTATATAGGTAAGTGATAAGGCTATGTGACTCTGTGTCTGTGTCTCTACTGTCTCTGTAACCTACTCGATAAATTTCTTATCTTTAACAGATCTATTGTATGGTACGGAAGCAAACTATTATATGCTTCAGAAACAAAGCCCATGAGTAACCAGGTCTGGGCTATATGGGCTTAAGCCTTCACTCGGCCTTCCCATTTGAGCTCAGTCCAATTTGATCCTCGAAGACGCAGAGGCCATCACCTCCTAGGCCTTATGCCGCCCATTAGCCCAGTCCCATTTGAGCTCAGTTCAATTTCGTCCTCAAAGACGCAGAGGCCAACATCTCCTGGGCCTTATGCTGCCCATTTACCACTCTAAATGGATGCAGTCTAAAATGTGACAATATATTTCAAAATGGAGGCAGCCTGAAGTTTGAAAGAAATACTCTAATGTTAGATACTGACCCATGTGCTCGCACAATATATTTCAAAATGGATGCAGTCTAAAATGTGACAAGGTCATTTCAAATTTTGGATATAGATTGCGATGGGCGATCCTAAGATATATGAATTTGTGTAAATCGGGGTTGTGGTAATGCTAAATTGATTAGAGGCTATCTGAGTGTGGAGTTATTGTTATGAATAGCACTTGTATTGATCATGGGGCCAATGGGCCAATATATATACATGTGTACAAGGGCATACAAGGAAAGCCTATACAAGGCAACATCTATACAAGGTATTAGCAATCTCATATATTAGGAAGCCAGGATATTGTCTAACACCCCCCTCAAACTCATGGTGGATCTACAACACTGAGTTTGGAGAGATAAAAACTATAATAGGCTCTAGTTTGTGTCTTCGTGAAGAAATCTGCTAACTGGAGCTCTGAAGGAACATACTGAAGAGCCACAACCTGATCCTGTACCTGTGACCTCATGTAAGAAGCATCAACACCAATATGCTTGGTGAGTTCATGCTTCACTGGATCTCGAGCAATGCTGATAGCACCTGTACTGTCAGCTAAAAGAGGAGTTGGTGTAGAAACAGAAACACCAAAATCCTCAAGTAACCACTGTAGCCAAGTAACCTCTGCTGTCAAAAGAGCCATAGCCAACTCGGCCTCGAGACTTGAACAAGAAAGCGGCCGTGCATGCTTCTTAGTCTTCCAAGCAATGAGAGAACCACCAAGAAAAACAAGATGGCGAAAAGACCGACGATCGAGTGATCACTAGCCCATGTAGCATCGAGTATGCACGAGTCAGTAAAGAATTTGGGCGTGGAAAGAAAAACGGCGAGAGATAGTTCACGAAGATATCGTAGAACACGAAGAAGATGACTATAGTGGAGCCGAGTGGGCAGTAAACAATGACTCAAGATATGGATGGATCTGAAATGTCGGGACGAGTGACACCAAGGTAAACAAGACTCTGACAAGATGGCGATGGCGAGTAGGATCCTCAAGAGGTTCACCATCGATGATCGAAGGTGAACATTGAGTTCCATGGGAGTCTCGGTATGTCACGCTCATCGATGAGAGAAGCACGATCAAGAAGATCTGGATATACTTTTCTTGGGAGAGAAAAAGCCCTCAGATATAGAAGAAACCTCAATCCCAAGAAAATAGCGAAGAGGACCTAGATCGGACATGAGAAACTGCTCACTGAGGCGAGCCTTTACAAAGGCAATATACTGAGAATCATCTCCAATAATGATCATGTCATCAACATATAGAAGGAGAAGAGTCCGACCTCGAGAAGAAGTGTGAACAAAGAGCGCGGGATCATGAGCACTTGCGGAGAAGCCATTGCGGTGATCACGGAAAACGCTCAAACCAAGCACGAGGGGCTTGCTTGAGCCCATAAAGAAAGCGGCAAGCCGACAAACCATGCCCTCAGGAACAGAATACCCCGGTGGTGGCTACATATAGACCTCCTCATGCAGCTCACCATTAAGAAAGGTATTCTTGACATCAAGTTGAGAAATAGACCAGCGGCGGATAGAGGCCACACAAGGAGAGTGCGAGCGGTGGTCATGTGAGTCACAGTGCAAAAGTCTCATCATAATCACGACCATGCTCTTCTTTGAAAGCCACGTGCCTGTCTGAGCCTTGTAGCGCTCAAGAGAACCATCAGAGCGAGTCTTAATCTTATAAACCCACTTGCATGTAATGGGACGGACACGTGGAGGAAGAGGTACAAGATCCCACGTGCCAGTGCGCTCAAGGGCAGCAAACTCCTCCACCATCGCATGCTACCATTCCTGATGAATAACAGCATCACGGTAAGAAGTCAGCTCGGCCAGAGCAGCACCAGCAAAGCCAAGGCGCTCAGGAGGCCGAATAGACTGTCGATCGCGAAGAGCGTAACGTGGAGGAGACACTGAAGAAGATGGCTCATCAGAAAAGGATGGCACATCAGAAGAATCCTCAGCTCGAGGACGACGAGTGTAGTATAGAGGATATGAAGGAACAATATCGGAAGAGACCTGTGGAGGAGAGGTTGGTGGTGAAGGAACCGACGATAAAGGAGACGCTGATTGTGAAAGAGGAAAAGTGACAACTGGAGTATCGGGAAAAGTCAAGAAAGACAGTGGCTCAACAAGGGATGTAGGAGAGGAAGAAGAACGAGGGTAGAAGGGATGGGACTCATCAAAAGTGACATCCCGTGAGATCCGCATGCGTCGACCAACAGGATCCCAACAACGATATCCCTTATGCTCAGCACTGTATCCCAAAAAGACACATTCAACAGACTGAGCAGTCAGCTTGGTGCGTTCACGAGGTGCAAGAAGAACATAGCGCACACACCCAAAAAGACGAAGTCCAGAATAATCAGGAGGCATGCCACAAAGACGCTCCACTGGAATCCCACCCTTTAGAGCAGAAGAAGGTTGGATATTGGTCAAGTAGGTGGCAGTGGAAACAGCCTCAGCCCAGAAGTGAGGCGGAACAGCAGAAGCAAGCATAAGAGCACGAGCTGTCTCAAGAAGATGACGATGCTTGCGCTCAGCCACACCATTCTGAGCATGAGCACCAGGACAAGAAAACTGAGAAAGAGTGCCCTGTGTAGCAAGAAAACCTCGAAAAGCTCCTGACAGATACTCCCTGTAGAGTCGGCCGAAGAATCTGAGCAGGAGAATCAAGCGAGTCACGAATCATAGTGGCAAAAGTCTTATAGATGGATAGAACCTCACTACGAGAGGACATAAAATATATCCAAGTGTGGTGAGAGAAATCATCTATAAAAAGAATATAATATTTATGACCCCCTTTGGAAACAAAAGGACCCGGACCCCAAACATCAGAATGAACAAGATCAAAAGGAATGGGGATATAGACTCACTAGAATGGTTGGGGAGTTGTAGGCATTTGCCAAGCTTACAACCCATACAATGTAAAGAGACATCACGGACCACGAGCCTAAAAGACCACGACGAACTAAAGAAGACAGACGCGAACCACAAAGATGACCCAAGCGATGATGCCATTGAGCAAAAGTCCGGTAGAAGAAACAGCGGATCTTTGAAGCGATGAAAGCAGAGAGACTAGTAGAGGCAGCGGAAGGTAGATAAAGCCAGTCAAGCTCCCAAAGACGCTGAGAATCATGGCGGCGAGGGCCAGTCCCAACTAGAGCCCCCATACGGCGATCCTGAACACAACAAGAGTCAGAATCGAGAATAACTCGACAACCATGATCAGTAAGATGACCAGCAGATAGGAGCTGCATGGTCAGTTTGGGAACATAAGAAACAGCAAGAACATGAAAAGAGGACGACGAAAGAGTGCCTCGCATACCTGTGAAAGAGAAGTACCATCTGCGGTGCACGCAGGGTAGGAGCAACAAGAGGACTAATGGAATGTAGACTCGTGGGATCGGATGTCATATGAAAAGAAGCTTGAGTCAAGAATCCATGGTGTGTTACTTGATGAGGAGGGTGGTCTCTCAACTGGAAGGCGAGTAGCGAACCGGTAGAACACATGCGTGTAGAGGCAGTCATGCGACATAGTAGCGTAAGAATTTCCTGAGTGGAGTCAGAACCAACAGAAGTCTGCTGAGGAGGAGTCCACTGAGAGGAGACGCCTGAGCCTCCATTGCTCTTAGGAGGACGGTTATTTCGACGAGCAAGATCTTTCTTCTTCCGGTAGCAGAATTGCTCCACATGGCCATTTTGTCATGATGAGGTGCAGATGAAGACCTCCATCCCCATGGCAAAGCTGGGTAGGCGCCACTGACGGAGGAGTAGAACGAGGCACCGCCAAGACTGAGGGAGACACTAGTAGGCCCGCTCCACGAAGACGAGTCTCCTCAGTTCGAATAGGCATGAAACCTCCATGAGTCACACGAGGATGACGAGCAAGCAAGCTGAGCACGAATCTGCTCAAATTCAGCCCAAGGCGTGTCGAGAAGTCATAGATCTTGTGAAGCTCAAATGAGAGTGCTGACGCTAACAACACTGGCAAGTCTAGCAAACCTCCGGTCCTAGTGAATCAAGCTGACGCCACACCGAAGATAGCTGTGCATAGAATTCATCCACAGTAGAATCACCCTGCTGTAGCAACTGCTCCTGTCGCACAACAGCAAGATACAGAGAGTCACCAGCAGGTTCATAGCAATCACGAAGATGTGCCCACATCAATTGTGCCGAAGACAAAGCAACAATGTCACCAGTAAGATGCACCTCCATGCTAGCAACCAAAATAGCAGAGGCACGAGCATCTTCATCAATCCATGTTTTGTAAGCGATGGCGGAGTTTGAAAAAGACTCCACATGTCGACATAATCATCAAAGGCCTTCTGGCAAGCATCATCGGTCTCCTTGGAAAGAACAGGCATGGCGAGAAGCGATGGGGCCAAGCGGACAAGATAGCTCACCAGTAAGAAACTCCCAAAGGCGCTGACCACGCATGTGAAGACGCATATGAAGAGCCCAATCTCAATAATTGAGACCATCGAAGATAACCGACGGCGAGCAAAAGCAGGTCCCGAAGAAGAGGCGCAAGCAGCGCCATTTTTTTTTACCAACCAAACCAAAACAGAGCAGCCCAAACCAAACCAGACCGAACCAGACTCAAATAGAACTCAGAGTCCAATTCAAGTCCGATCGGGCTTCTTCAGCGATTGGGCGACCACCAGAGCTCACGAGCATGGGCAAGCACCGAAGGAGTTGCGGTGGAGCACACTGGCACGTGGGCGAGCACCGGACGAAGGGGCGCTAGCCGATCGGGCGCAGCCGACTCGGACCGAGCGCAGTCGGTGCGGGCGGCACCGGAGAAGATGATCGGGAAGACACCTCGGACGGCACCAAAGAAGGAGATCGGGGCACGGCGCGCCGGAGAAGATGACCGGAGAGGTGCACGAGACGCGGTCCGGAGGAAGACGAAGGCGCGCCGACGATCAAGCACGATCGGCGCGGATCAAGAGCGATCAACTCCTCACGGACGATGGCCGGGGCTCGGTGCGCCAAAGAAGAGAACTAGAGAGACGCCGGAGAAGAGGCTACGGGAAAACCAGAGGCGCAAGTGCAACGCCCGTAAGAGAAAACCCTAACCCTAATCTTGGCTCTGATACCATGTTATGATCGAATAGCACTTGTATTGATCATGGGGCCAATGGGTCAATATATATACATGTGCACAAGGGCATACAAGGAAAGCCTATACAAGGCAACATCTATACAAGGTATTAGCAATCTCATATATTAGGAAGCCAGGATATTGTCTAACAGTTATCACCCGGAGTAAATTGTGTGCATTGATTGCGTGCCTTGTTACGCTACTGTGCAGAAGTGCTATATGCAGTGTGCAAATCGTATTTACATATTTGCAAATTCAGTTATGCATCTCTATGCAATACTGCAAGAGTAAGATTTTGTGAATGAAAGATGTCAATTGTGTAATTCGTACTTGTCATGCAAAGACATCCGATGGAAGAGTTCCATCATTTTGTCTTGATTGTCTTGCCTACTAGCTACCACTTTGTTCCAACTTTCAATTCATTATTCATGTTTAAGCTATAATGCTATGTAAAAATGCAGCAATATGTAGTGCTTGCCTAGACAAGTAAAATTAGAATATCATGTGTCAGTAAATCAGATACCCATTGGAACCTTTTTTAGGTAAGCCATTAGAAATTGGTGGTATGATTTAATACTGAACTTGTTGACAACGCTACAAGATCATTTATTTTTCACCACCATAGCTCAACTACAATGAGGTATCTCAGTTAGGGCATATGTTGATCATAGATAATAAAAGTACACAAGTGAAATGGTCTCTGAGATATATTGTGGAAATATAGAGTGCAACCACATGACATACTCTCTTTTAAGAAACGACATAACATAATTCCCAACATAAAATATAGGGTAACTAACAAAGATGCAAGCTAGCAAGCAGTCAACCATCTTTGTTACATATATCGTTAGCGTGGCGGTATTGAGGATCGAAAATTCTTGCTCCAAAGCTGTAGTTTCCTGAGCTGCATCCATATGTTAAATCAACAACATTGATAAAATTGCTCTGTGCATGAGAGCTACTGGTATTGAGGCATAGAAAAGGCTCAATCTCTCCATCATTTCTTGGGAAAAGTTGGCACCTTCTTAGTCTTGTAGTTCTAAGTAACTGCAACCTCATTTCTACTTCTTTCATGGTTGGTCTCTCTCCTCCTCTGGTTTTCAAGCATGTTTCTGCGATTGAGGCAATCCCATCAATTTCCTCTTGGTTTGCCTCTTCCACAACTTGGGGATCCATGATCTCCATAAGAACTCCTTGCTGAAGCCCTTCCACAAAGTAATGAGACAAACTTTGTTTTGTACCTAGATCATTAACAAAAATGGGTTTCTTTCTTATCAGAAGCTCCACAAGTATTACACCAAAACTATAAACATCACTCTTCTCAGTCAATTGGCCAGTGTGGTAGTACTCCGGGTCTAAGTAACCAAATGTGCCTTGTACAATTGTCACCACGTGAGTCGATCAAGTAATCTGAGATCTTGAAGCACCAAAGTCGGAAACCTTTGTAGTAAAGTTGTCATCTAAGAGTATATTGGAAGATTTGACATCTCTATGGAAAATTGGTATTGCGGCGGTGAGTGGAGATAAGCAAGAGCACTGCGGCTTCTCTTGCAATCCTAATGCGATCATCCCATGACAAGAAGCATTTAACACTTACATCGGTGTGAAGCGGGTTATATAGTGTGCCATTAGATATGAACTCATAGACCAGCAAAGGCACCTCTGTTTCGAGACAACAACCAAAAAGCTTCACCACATTGCGATGAATGATTTGTGATAGGATGACAACCTCGTTGATAAATTGGTCTATCTCAATTTGCTCCACTATTTTTGACCTTTTAATTGCTACCACACTTTGATCAGATAAAATACCTTTATAAACTGTGCCATGTCCTCCACAGCCAAGAACACGAGCAACATCGAAATTGTTAGTTGCCTTCTCTAGTTCCTCCAAGGCAAATATCTTTGTTTTGTCTGTAGTGTTTTCATCTGAGATTAGTTGCTCCAAGAGTAGGCCTTGGTTTTTCTTAAAGTATGCTCTTGGATTCTCTTTTGGATGCCATTCTTCCACTTATTGGCAAATACGGTTGCCTTGAATGCAAGAATTATGGAGCCAAGGCATAACCGATTCAATTGCAATACCTACATCCAATAGTTGTATTCATGAACACATGGATGCATTTTGTGAATTATGTTGTCTTTGCTTAAGGTATTCAAAGTTGTTCGACTTACCTAGAAGAAGATTAGTCTCTTAGCCGATATCACACATTTCCCTTTTGTTGGATCAAACTCTTTTCCGTGAGTGCAATTTGTGCAACTATAGCCTCCAAGAAAATTCTGACATGTGCCATTACAATAATTTGCTAGTTTACACTCGTCGATATCTGTAAATAGAAGGAAACTGAGCGCTAATTGATGGTTTTGAATGACTCTACAAATTATATAATATATGAGAGTGACTATGGTACATGAATATGTAAACTATGCACTTTATGTACACTTTTTCCATCATCTATTCATCCTACAAGTGGGAGTGGTGGGGAGTGAAATGGTAGTGAGAGAGGAAGATGTTTATTTTTTTTACTAAAAGTTGTACGTACTATATCCATCCCATAATATATACTTTTTTTAGGTGCGGGGGGTGTTGGCGACTTGGCTGCAATCATCTTGGACATGTGGGTTCCCTTAGCAATTATTTTTCCTAATTATATATTAGTAAGACGTATAAAAAGTATATGTAAATACTTTTGATGTCATGTCTGCCAATATCATTTTATCATGCAAATTTACATACTCTGTGTATATTACTGGCTAAATTCTTGAAGGCGTACATTCTAAATCGACATATATTGGAACATATATGGTATGCGGTTGGTTGTATACATGATGGAGGTGTCTAATGTTGGTTAAAACCATATTCTTTGCACATTTCTCAATTTTACCAACAAAATTTGTAGATTCTATTATAGTAATTTATGTAAAAGGAACCTTTTAGTTAAATGGACAACCATTTTCAACAATTTAGATTTGTTTCAGCTATTTTATGATCTCGGAACTCAAACACTGTGTGTGTGCATTATATGTGAAAGGAACATGTTCTTAACTTAAGCATGCCCTCCATTTTCTTTGATGAGTTGATATTAATTGAATATTCCTTTTGCTTTAATATATATATATTGCAAAGGTCTTATTCATTCCTAATCCATATTGAGTAGACCCTGTGCTTGTGATGAGGACATCTCATATACACCTATACGGACAGCACCTATGCATGGTGATACGTACTTCTACAGATACACTTGGTTATTCTAGTTTGGATAATTCAAAGAAGAAAGCATATCATGGTCCAATTACGCACAACTGTGCTAAACAAATCCAAAACTATATGAAAGTTAACTTGAGTTTAATATCTGATTTCTGATCCTAGAATTGCAAACCTTGATCTAGACTTAGGTTGTTGGGGCACTTAGTAAGATTAGTTGATTTATGCCTTAATTGTGCAAAACTTATTTAATTTATGCTTCCATATATAAAATCAGTTTTGGCCAAAGAGAATTTTAAAACCACCTACTTACCCCTTGCTAATTGGCCACCTCGATCATACAGCCATGTGTAAAATACTTAATTAGAACTTGAAGATTAATATAAATGGGTCCTTTCACCCTGCTATGCAAGCATGAGGATGGGGAGCAGCTCTCTGAAATAATCAGGGACAAAAACTGTTTTCCGATTGTTATTATATCACCCACCTTTTCTTAGGAGCTTAAATTTTTATGTGAACTAGTTGTTGTATGAAACTTAACAAGGTATTGGAGGATAGAGTCCTGAGTTCACTGCTTGGCTAATGCAATATTAAAAAAAAGGGACCCTCTTTGAATCCACGTCTTATGGCTAATGACGTGAGGGGAAGTGTTAAGTATATTGCGTACTTGCCTACTTTTCCTCAATTGGCCATGTAGCTAGTTTATAGGACTCCAATTCCATCTAAAGAAGGGAATAATCAACTCTTTGGATCAAGATGGCCAAGGAATTAAATCACATGGATCTCATTAGATGTTTCGCTATCCAAGTTTCAGTCAACCATCTCATGTTCTAGGAAAAGCATGCAGTTAGTTGCAATTTGAACGGAAAGGAATAAAGAGTGAGTTTACCTTTACAGCCACCAAGTACGTATGGATTTCCTTCAAAGCCTTCTGAGCACTTGCAACGATAGCCCAGCTGCATCGTCCCATTCCCATGTGTGACATTAAGGCAAGTAGTGTTGGTACTACGGCACGCGTACGAATTCCTGTTTTGCATGCTCATAGCTACTGCACATGTTAAATTCGTAACAGCCCACGACATCTTCATATCGTATTCTCTTATATCGAAAAGGTCATTCAGAGGGCTGTCTTCTTGACCGAAACTATCGTTCTTAGTTACAGCAGCTATTCTCACTTCGTTGTTGGAACTTGAACTTCTCTGTACATTTCTAACACTCAGATATCCTTCGTTCACTGAAACGTTGGCCACAAGATAATTTATCGGATCTCGGTGAAGGATGGCGATGTTTCCTAGCGTGCAGTTAAGTCTAAACTTTTCAAGCGCGTAGCAATCTTCTTCAAGCCCAAAAGGGAAGGGAATGCTTGTGTTCCCACATACTCTCTTGCATCCTCCTTTAGGGTTGGGGTTGTAAGCTGGTGGTCCTGGATAGATCAACGTTGAGCACAAAAGTTAAAAATGGGAGTGCCAGCTAGAATTAGACTAGAGATGTAGCTTGCTTGTGTTCCCACATGCTCTCTTGCATACTCCTTTAGGGCATGTACAACAATAATTAATGAGCCGTCTGCAAGTTGTTACGTAATCTTTATCATCCTATGTGGCATAGAATTAATGAGGAGAGAGGCGTTTGCCGTCTCTTCGCGAGAGGACGGCAGTGGCCCGTGCTCCGATGCAAAACGACGGCTCCGTCGCCCGTTGTAGGAAAGAAGTCGTCTATATACTCATGCTTAATCATGGTAATTTATGGGTCCATGCATAAATTAATTAGTTTATAGACTGCTTGACAGACAAGCTATTGTAGAAGTTGTCTGCTTTGTTGTCTTTATGCGACATGGCATACACTTACATGCCCTTAGGGTTGGGGTTGTAAGCTGGTAATTCTGCAGTGCCAGCTAGAGTTAGTCTAGAGATACTGTATGCATGTGTACATTTTATCACCAAAGAAATACTCTGTTGATTTCTATGAGACGTGGTTTCCAAGATTGAATTTTGATCATTAATTCTTTTATAATATAGATTTTTATAACTACAAAATCATGACAATAAGAAAGTACATTCAAATATGAATTCAACTCATCGCCCTAATCTTGTCTAATTATCTAATTTATTTCAAAGAAGTAGAAAAATGAAGGTTATTGCCATGACTCAGGTCTCAATTTATCTATCGTTTGAAGTCTTGCTTTATGAGAGAATTATTATATATCCGTTTTCTTCGCTTTTTTTTTTTTTTGGGTAAATCACGTGGACTACATTGAGATGAGAGAGAACCTTGTGCTTGAGGGCAGCCATCCGTAATGTAAGGATTGCCTACCATTGGACCAGTGCAATCACACGTGTAGCCTCCAGACGATATATTTCGGCAGTCGCTTTTGTCGTTACAAGCATAACTTGCATTATTCTTTCGCGCACTTTCACAGCTTGGTTGGTCCACGATGGCAATAGAAAGCAGCGCGCCTTCAATTTTGCTTGCATTTGTCCAACCTGAGAAAAGATCGCTGGTATTGGAGAAGTACTCACCCAACGACATGAAAGCCATGATGCCAGGATGCAGCTGATCTGATTGTGCTGCCATAGCACCAGCGCGGACTAGTGTAGACAGAAAGCCAGCTGGCAGGTCCCTTGTTAAGGAGATGGCGCAGCAGCCCAGCCCATTACAAGGCCCTCCTCCATATGGTAGCTTCCCACCTTCGCATCTACTCATGCAAGAACCAACAAAGTCTCCTGTACCATGCTCGGACAAGGTGACATCGAAATCACAGCCGATAACGTAGAAAGTGTTATCTTTAGTTACGTTAATACCCATAACAGGGGATTCCCAGGACATGTTGTAGGTATTCATGCCTGGTCTCATCGTAATGTTGAAGAACATAGGTGTCAAAGCTCCAAGGTCAAAAGGGTCACCTTGAAGGTAATCTAGGTCAGTGAGCTGAGTTGTGCTGTTGCCCAAATAGAGCTTGGGGGGTTGAATGGTGTGGTTGCAGGTGAGCTCGAAGCCTTGCCGGAAGCAGCCATGCCCTATCCCAAAGGGGTAGTAGAAGTGGATGTCCCCGCAGCTGGCGGGACAGTGAGCCAAAGAGTGATTAGAAGGGATATGCAAGATCCCTTCGGCAGCTCCAGTGACGGTGGCCGATGCTCGCGGCACAGCTGCCAAGCACACCAGCACAAAAAACATGGCGCTAACTACTACCACGGTCGAGCTCATTGTTGTGCCGGTCAGCTTGTCTGTCTAGTGTTGGTGTTGGGGTTCGGTGTTACGGGATCAATAGATATGCAAAGGCAACATGGCTTGGTGCATTTGTATCAAACGCGAGTATATATTGATATGCAAAAGGCAACCTACGAGAGTCAATCAGGTTAGACGACTCGCCTAGACTTGTGAATCGCCACATTTCTCATCGTGCAATTTCTCCGCACGTCCTGTAGTTGTCTACTACCTGTAATGATGTAGGCATTTAGTAGTAGCATCCTAATTAGGGATAATCAGAATTTGGAAATGTAACATGAGCTGCTACCTGTCTTCCTAGAAGATGAAAGTAATGATGTTGGGTTGGAAAGGCACCGAACTAGAAATTCTAGAACGGAGGGTATATTTTGAGAGACTTATTATCTATCCTTGCGTGCTAACAAAATTTACATTAAGTTAGTATTTTCATCATTACAATTTTTTTACCTTTTGGTAGTATCTTAAGGTAAATTTTGGTACCTCACAAGGATGATAAAAATAGAGTTTTTACAATCCTTGGAAGATACCATCACATACCACCAAATTACCATTAAACTCTTGTACCTCTTGGTGCCTCCACCCTTTAAACTTTTGGTACCTTTTAAGTAATAGCTCAATGTACAATTAGGGAGACTTTTTATTATCTTTGGGAGGTATAAAAGTTTACATTTATGTAGTGTTGGCGTCAGAATTTTGAAAGATATAGCCGATTTGTTAGGCCAAGGATGAATTCCGATATTTTTGACCGATATCGGTTCAAAATGGAATCTATCTTCATAAGACAGAGGCTGATACGAATTGTGGGTTTTGAAGAGTTGGAGATGGACACGATCAGCCCATATGCTATAAAAAATGTCATGAAGCAAGGCGAAAAAAATTATCCAACAATCAATCAACCTCACATCTACTTTTATTTAATTTTTCTGTCGACTAGGAGTAGCTTTTAGACTTAGAATCTTTCTTTTAAATTTTTTTATTAATAAAGTTGTGCATTGCTGATTTTGATTATCTTCGATTTATGCCAGCTATCTCAGAATTAGCAAGATATCCAATCAATATTATCAGGATACGGCTTGGTATCCACAGCCAAAAGGAAGAATAACCGGCTATCGGAAGCTGTATCCTGATTATATTGATTGGATTCCTTACCCTAATAATTTTAAGATCGCTGATTTTGCAAAATTTTTGGTAGACGACTCTACTACTATCTTGGAGCATGTTGGGCGTTTCATTGCACAATGGGGAGAACTAGCTCGCTCCGATGGTTTGAAAATAAAAATATTCCCATTATCTTTGTCAGTGGCTGATTTTACATGGTTTACTAGTTTGCCCCCGAATTCGGTCAACTCTTAGACCAATTTGGAAAGCCGATTCTATGAATCCTTCTTTTGTGGGAGTTTAGAGTTTAGAATTTCATATTTAAGCTCCGTCCGACAGAAGTTCGGGAATCGGTGAGCGATTATATTAAAAGGTTTAGGGAAATCATGAATTGGTTCTTTAGTATTACCCTACCTAACAATCTGTTAGCTGATTTGGCCTTCCAAGGGTTGGCACCCTAATTGAAGGTATATTGGATATATCAAGGAAGGCTGTTTCACCAATAATAAATGTTTCAAATTAAGATAAATTCAAAAATAATAAAGATAAGGAAAAAATCAAAGTCAACCTCGTCGAATACGAGTCAAATGATTCATTGAAGATGACGAGGCTGAATTAAATAAAGCCAAATGGATTAAGGGATCTATGAAATCTTTGATCTGTTCATGGCTTAAGCCGACTAAGAATTAGTCAGAAGTAAAATATGCCTTTGATATCATGATGTGTGATCGTATTTTTGATTTACCATTACAAGAATAGATAATACGATTACCCGAAGGCTATGTTCTACCGTCGGCTAATGAGATTAAAGAGCGAAGGTATTGCAAATAGCATCATTTTTTCTCATAATACTAATGATTGCAATATTTTTCGTCAGTGGATATAATCAGCTATAGAAGATGGCCGACTAAATTTGCATAAGAGCCAACGATACAACTGAACGCTAATCCTTTTCCAACCAACATGGTCCACTATTATGAAAAGAAGCAGGAGCAAGAACAAGAACTGTTGTAGTAAATTGTTTTATTGTTGTAATTGTTTTGACTTCTGTGGTACATGTTGTACACTTGTACCTGTTGATTAGCGTTTGGTAATTATGTGTATGTTGCTATATAGCATTGTAGGCGACATGGAAGGTATATACACATATCCATACCAAGAGGGGAGTTCCCAAAGATGAAGTACGATTTGCTACAACTACCTATTATGGGAGATTCAAGCTAAAGATCATCTTACAACTCGCACTACTACAAAACACCACATCACAGATGGTTCACAAAGCTATATCATAGACGGTTTTGTGAACCGTCTGTATCAAAGTGTCAGTGATGACAATAGGTCATCACAGACGGTTTTCACAGACGGTTCTATACTAGACATCACAGACGGTTTTAGGCTAGAACCGTCTGTGATAAGGACTCATCATACACTGTTCTAGCTGGTAATTTAAAAACACTAAATTAGGGAAGATTTACCAAGATGTCGCCCATCCTAATACTACTAATACTAATACTACTCTCGCCTAATTACTACTCATATGGTCTTCCGAGACGTTTCTAACACTACACGTGTGGTCTTCCCAGGAGGTCACCCATCCTATTACTACTCTCATCCAACCACGCTTAACTTTAGAGTTCTTATAAGATCCAGTATTTTAGTGGTGGTATGATAACATCTAACATATTATACCTCCCTCCTTCTTTTAACCCCGTGAAGCACCCGAACACCGATTTCCAATTATTTCAAATTAGCAAACTATGGAGGTAATTAGCAAAATTTAAAGCTTTCAAATTTATTTTCCATAGTTTTGACTATTAATGATGCTTGTAATATATGTGCCATTACTATTCACGGAACTTGTAAAAACACCATAACTTTTGACTCGTACATTCGATTTTGGTGTTCTTGAGCTTTCCGGAATCATCACACGATGAGCTCTCCGACTATATTCTTTTGGGCACCGATTCTAGTTTACAAATAAGAAATCCGAGTACTTTTTGTTAAAATAGTCATAACTTTTGACTCGTAACTCCGATCGGGACGTTCTTTAGCTCGTTTGAAAGATAATGAAAAGTAGCACCCGAATTTCATAAGTGCGGGAAAATCAGATGGTCGGATCCTGCTGGTTTGTGTGAGTGCGTGCGCGGCGACGGAATTCCAAAAAAAGGCCGTTTAGGCCCTCAAAACGGCCTCCAAAGTTTTGAATCTGTTTCGGCCGTTCTTTTTATTTATTGCAAATGGAATATTAGTTCCAATTATTTCAAATATAATATTATTTAACTTCAATTCTTTCAAATTAGAAGGTAGGAGAGGTAATTATCAATATTTAAAATTTTTTTTATTATTATTTGTGGCGGTTTCAAATTAAAACCGTCTGTGATGTGGTGAACATCACAGACGGTTTTATCTACAAACCGTCTGTGATGAAAGCGAGAACTTCACAGACGGTTTGTAGATAGAACCGTCTGTGATGAGTGAACATCACAGACGGTTCTAGCAAAAAACCGTCTGTGATAAAAGCGAAAACTTCACAGCACCTCATCACAGACGGTTCTAGCCAAAAACCGTCTGTGAAGTTCTCACTTTGATCACAGACGGTTTGTGACTAGAACCGTCTGTGATGTTCACCTCATCACAGACGGTTCTAGCCAAAAACCGTCTGTGAAGTTCTCGTTTTCATCACAGACGGTTTGTGAATAAAACCATCTGTGATAATCCAACATCACAGACAGTTTCAACCACAAACCATCTACGATGTATCCGAAACACATCACAGACGGTTTTCATAAAAAACAGTCTGTGATGATGTGTCTAATATAACTCTTTTTGTAGTAGTGTCGGGACTTGTACTCCGCTCCTAGCAAAGATGAATATGCATCTGCTGCAACTAAAATGTGGGTTCTCTTTTACTTAAGGAACCACTTATCTGCTGAATTGCATGTGGAGCCCGTTGCTAGCTATTAGAGAACCTAGTGTTCTCTGAGAAGCTCTAAAGGAACGCCTGATCCAATTCAAGGAGATCGTATTTGTATCAATGCTTTTGACACATGGATGAATCAAAGGACGCAAGACTTTGCATCCGTGGAATCATTCAGCATAGATCTTGTGGGCAATATCAAGAATATGCGAATGTTGGGCATGAATATAGCAAAAGAAGATATGATAGAACGGGCTATTTTAGCTCTATCTGCAGAGGATATCCCATAGAATCTATCCTAAGGGAAAGGCAGATTAAGAAATACTACGTTTTGCTTAGTTCTCTATTTGAGATGGCATGAGCAAGACACTTACATCTAAGTTCATTGAATGGGGTAGTTTTCCCCGTAGTACCAACTAGATTGGCCAAATGGACGTAGAGGTCGCAAGAAGAACAACTGCAGGAAGATCAGGAACATCAAGGTCTTTCCTGATCATGAACCTACAATTGAGACTAATAGCAGCAAGAACCATAATGATAACAGAATAAATTGGGAATGATAAACACCCATAACTATCCTCTTAAAAAGTTTACAAGTCAACTTAATGGTGTGTTTAGGATGGTGTTAGGGCAGTCCCAACCCTCCACCTCAGCTAGTGTCCATAGAATTAATTACACTGCCAACTAAGCAAAAATCTGATGTGGCATAGGAATTAAAGAAGAGAGAGAATGAAAAATGAAGAAACCGTGTCTCATGCAAGAAACTGGATCGGCGCAGGTACCAAGACGCAAGAAACTAGCAAAATCTGCATTGGACGTTTCTACGCGTTGACTAAGGTGTGTGTTTGTGGTGCATGCAATTGGTTTATTGATCTCTCTCTCTTCTAGATACTACTCATGGAAACCATGGGTTGGGAAACTATGCATTAGCTTATTGCTCTCTCTCTCTCCTCTAGACACTGCTCATGGAAACCATAGGTTGGGACTGCCCTTATTGCATAAGACACCAAATTTTGTTCAATCCCGAGTTATTTAGCAATATTACCATTAGGAATTAAAGTTACTCACTGTAATCTTTAGTTCATGAAACTTCCCGCTCTAACATATCCATTCCTTTGTTCTGAAACTTCTCGATTGTTACCTTCCACTTCAGCGGATCCTTCCTCGTGTTCTAACGCACACACACAAGAACAACACCAAATAAACCTATTAGCAAAGATAGAAACTCTTATGTCAGGACCCGGATTACCAAACCAGAAACCCTCTATATATACTACACTAATCCAAAATTACCCTAGTGCACACAGTGGAAACATATATGAAATATCTCTCCATTCAATGAAATAACTAAGAAAGTAGAAGTTTATTATTAAATAATGACAACAAACTTGATAGTCAAGGCTTACACAAATGTGCCTTGCAGAGTTTAAGAAACTATCTGCGTATATCTTATCCCATTGAACTAGGTTCGAGATATCTGGAGTTTCCAAATGCTTGTCTGGACATATACGGTATAGTCTTTGAGTTTCTGGTGCATGCTCATATCCCATATTTAGATATTTGATAGTAGCCCCACAATTCTGCTTAGTGGAGGGTCCGTTTAAGCACTAGGATTCGCATACGAGGTGAGTTAGGCCGCCGATTATGTCGAATCCTTCAGAGACCTTGCTGGGAGGTTTGTAGTCCAGTTGGAGCTGTCTCTCAATGACGATGGTGACGACGACAGCTAGTACGCTGTTTATACTCGGAGAGGCCGCGTATGACGTAAATGCTACCTAAGTCAAAGTGACACTACGCGGTTTTTTGCAAGCCTTTATTGACCATATGACTCAAACCTTGCGGCAAACATGAACTTGCTAGGCAACTCATGTAGAACTGACTAGAGGCCTTGCCTCCTACCAGCCGCTGAGTTTTAGATGTCTAACAATCTGGTGCTCTATGCACGCAATATAGAATCGCTCGTCGTCGGGTTCAGGCATGGCCACACATTAGTTTGGTTTGCTAACATGCCAAGTACGTGATCGAGTAAATACGTGCAAAGAATCGCATGAAAAAGAGACAAATAAACTGAGATCAAATAATTGTGCCTACAGGGTGTTTCGCTCGATAACGGTATTGACCAAAAAAACTGGAAAGAGGTATCGGGTTACCTGTGGCCGTGTCTCGCAAAAGAAACTGATGATGCCGGTACAAGTCGAAGGTATCAGGGCATATTAGTTAAGTGGTGTTCTTACCTGCCTGCTGGGGTCAACAGGGGCCTCCCTGCTCCGGCGCCGTCGTGGCTACAGGAAACACGCGAGACTCTCTTGACTGTGCGTGCAGATGAAGTCTCCACTTTGTACCTATATGTTCGGAGCAGCCTAGACAACCATTACTTGGGGTCGCATGCTGTCGTCTTCGATGGCCGCGTATTACATGTTCGTGCTTCAATTATAGATTTTGCATGTGATTCCGAGAACTTTCCTTTGCAAAAGATCGGGCGAGGTTCTCGGCAGCCTTCCACTAGTTCGTCGTGAGCCAGGCGTGGAAAAGGACTAAAGCCCTAAAGAATTATAGAGCACTACACTCTGATCTGTTGTGCGTATACATTTTCGTGTGAATTGAAAAAAAAGGTCAGGTCAAGGTCAAGTTACATCCTCACGGGAGCTAGCACTATTCCCACTTGATCACACAACGTGCGTGATCTGAGTAGATACAGCACTCGTCGATGGTGCACATTTACTTTAATTATAATCTTACTTCTTAAGGCATGTTATGAGCCCACGACCCAGAAGAATCAGATTCTACATACTCCCTTCAGTCCAAAACGGTGTCGTCTTTTTATACATATCGATAAAGATTGTTGAGCTTTGACAACTGATATACATATTTATTAAGTATCCAGATTGAATTGGTTGGGAAAAAATTACACAGGCATATCAGTTATCGAAAGCACTCGTCTGAAAAAAATGCTGTCCAAAGTATTTCTTTATGTGCTAATTTCGTTGTGTAACCACAAAAGTTAACGGTGTTAAGCTAAAAAACAACGTTTTTTTTATTTGGGGAGAATAAAGGTTAGCACTGTGAGTGCCGAACTGCTGATGAATGGCGATCTCATTCAAGTTCAATTCCTTCACTAAGTGCGAGCCTACGCGCCAACGACGACCATGGTGGGCATCACACTAGCTCTTGATCGATTGAGATGGTCAAGTTTGAAAGCATAAATAAGCGACTGAGCACTACTTTAATTTGCCTTTCGAGGAGTTGAATGAGACCGCAAATAGGCTCGCACTTAGTACAGCTTAATTAGCACCGTTAACTTCTGTGGTTAAGCAACGAAATTTTCACATAACAAAGTACTTAATTTGGACAAGATTTTTTTAGGCGAGTACTTTCGATAACCGATATGCCTGTGTAACTTTTTTCCGAACCAATCTGGATACCTAATATATATGTATATCAGTTGTCAAAGCTCAACAATCTTGATCGATATGTATAAAAAGACGACACCATTTTGGATGGAAGGGGGTAGAATCTGATTCGTCTGGGTCGTGGGCTCATAAATATGCTTTCGATAAGTAAAGTCTACATGAATCATGATATACTCAGCACTTGGCCGACATGAGTGCGTCAACTACCCACCAGCCTCGCCGTACAGCTACGTCCTTCCGATTACACTACTACTGAAAGAGTTATATTACTCTAGATAAAACCGTCAGTGATATGCACGTATTTCATTATAGATGATTTTATCTAAAAACTGTTCGTGATGAGGTACATCTTCTTATTGGTTTTTGGTGAAAACCATCAGTGATGACATGCATGTACATCAACGACGGTTTTATCCAAAAACCGTTAGTGATATTAAGAGCCTGTTTGTTTCAGCTTTAAATTCTCTAAAAGCTGATTCTGGATTGTGATTGTAGAGAAACTGATTATTCAAAAGTTGGAATCCAAAAGCACATATGAAGTGGATTGTGGATTCTAATGTATATGGGTGGGCTGAATTGTGATAATTGGATTCTAGAATCAGCCTTTATTCTGCTTTTGGGGCCAGAATCTAAAATTAAAAACTAAAACAAACAGGCCCTAAGTATTACCACTGACAGCTTTTACCTAAACCCATCAATGATGACACGCACACACAGCACTAACAGTTTTATCTAAAAACCATCAGTGATAGTACCTAATATCACTCACGGTTTTTGTATAAAATCATCAGTGATGACATGGGTGACATCACAGACATTTTTTTTGGCTAAAATCGTCTATGAGGTGAACCTCACTGACAGTTTTTAATGAAGTTGTCTGCGATGTGACCTGAGAATATATATGTAATATAGAGCCCGAACCACTATGTGTTTTTAGGGTTTGAAAAGAACTTTGAGGTGGCTACGGTTGTGAGGTGATTCTAGTGAAAGGAGACAATTGATTACAAGGGTGATTATAGATCCATTTGTTCTTAGTGATCTAAGGTTAGTAATTGGTTATAATTGTATTATATTGAAAAGCTAGCTTAGTAAAGATAGAATTGATAAGGGGTTTAGATCTAACTTGTAGATCCATTTATTTTTTGCGATCTAAGATAGTAATTATAATTGTATTATAATCAAGATATAGCTAGCTTGGTAAAGGGAGAATTAAAGATGCTTGGTTTAGATCTAGCTAGTTTGGTGGGTCTGTTTGGTTGTATGACAAATTTGCCTTACTGAACCTTACCAATGTTTTGAACAAAGATTGACAAAAAAAATGAACTAGAGAACAAAGAGAGAGGGGAATCTTACAAAAATTGGGTAGTAAACTAAATGCTTATCAAATTTGGACAACGCTACTAAAATTTAGTAAGACAAGTATTGGTAACTATTGTAAGCAAATCAAACAAGCCTAGCATGACTAAAATTTAGGGTAGGGCTTAGATAGTTAATTTATACTCCAATTTAAGAATATACACATGTGCACTTCTAGTGTATTTCAACATTTAACACTAATATTGTTATATGCGTAGCGTAGATGGAGCGAAACTGAATGTACGTTACAAACCGTCTGATCTTGACTACATTAATGGTGTATCTACTTTTAGAAGAGCTCAGAGGAGGGTATATTGAATAAGGGGTGCAACGTATGTCTTGTCCAGGGGCGGACCCAGGAAGAAATTATAGGTGGGGCATGTTTAAAGTAGTATTAAAACGCTAAAAAGAATGCAATATACGTAACAACAATAGTACTATTAAAGAAACATACATAAAGAAACAATTCAGTTCTAAGTTAGATTCAGTTCTAAGCAAAAAGCACAGAACTTCTAACTTCAAACGCTAATCCACATCCAACAAATGCTTTCATCAGGAGTTAAGGACGACAGGACTTACCGACTTACCGAAGCTGCTCAACTAGTCGAATACAGGCAACTTCCAAATATGTTGGGTCTATACATATGCAGTATATATAACATACCTTGACTTTATAAATTTTAGGTGGGGCAGCAGCCCAAGCTGCCCTAGTGCTGGGTCCGCCCCTGGTCTTGTCCGTACATTAACTGCAAGAATCTGAGGATATTTTGAAACTCAGCGCAAATCGAAGCACACTTGATTATAAGGGATTTCAAAAGGGGTATACATGTTTGACTAGTCACAGTGAAGAGCAAATTATACAGGAAGCAGATAGTACTAACATCGCCGATGAAATCAACCATATACCAGATGATATCGATTGTGCTTCCGACAAGGATATGTTGCACAATGACAATTTGCATTAGAAGTTGTGCGATGCAAAAGGGAACTGTGATGAGAAAGAGTATGGTAAATTCTGGGGCTTGATGGATGACTCGGAGAAACCTTTGCTCTCATGTTGCAAGTTGAAATACACAAGGTTGTCGTCCATGCTTGAACTATTGAAATTGAAGGTAAGCAACGATTCGTCCGATAAGAGTTTCACAACACTATTGGGTCTATTAGCAGACATGCTTCTGGAGGGAGATGAGTTGCCGACATCCACCTACAAAGCCAAGGAAGTTCTTTGTCCCTTGGAAAAGGAAGTAGAAAGAATACATGCATGTCTGAATGACTATATCCTCTACTGTAAAGAGTACACAGACTTACATGTATGTCCAGCGTACAACGCATCCGTTGCAAATGTAAGAATAAACCAGAACACGATGGCAAGGGCATCAAGTTGAAGAAAGGACCTCCAGCTAAGGTGGAGTGGTATCTGCCTATAATTCCCTATTTGAAGTGTTTATTTGCCAACCCAAGGGAAGCAAAACTACTGGTTGGCACTCGAAGGAGCGTAAGAATGATGAAATGCTAAGGCACCCGGCTGATTCTTCCTAGTGGAGAAACATCAATAGGAGGTTTGCAGAATTCGGTGTAGAACCAAGGAATATAAGGTTTAGATTGAGTACTGATAGAATAAATCCTTTCAGTAACATGAACAGACGACATAGCACTTACCCTTGAATATCTCAGATCTATAACCTTCCTACTTGGTTGTCTATGAAGCAAAAGTATATTTTGTTTGTCCATACTTATTCAAGAACCGGGCAACCTTGAGAGTGACATTGATATGTACCTAGCACCATTGGTGAAAGATCTAAAAACACTATGAGTTTGTGGGTACAGATATGGGATGCGTATAAATGAGAGAACTTTAATTTATACTACTTGTTGTTCTGCACTATAAATAATTATCCTACCCTTACTAAACTGCCAGGCTAGAGTACATAAAGAGCAAAAGCCTGTACTCATTGCTTAGATGATACCGAAAGTGTGTAGCTGAATCACTCACACAAAACCATGTATATGTGTCACCGTAAGTTTCTTCGAAGGAATCACCCATACCACAAAATGAATAAACAATTCAACAAAAGGAAGGAGGATGGTTTAGCTCCAAGGCCTTCAAGCGGGAGAGCTGTTTAGGATATGGTTAAGGATTTGGATGTTGCGCTTGGAAAGGGATGTAAATTGAGGACCCGTGAGAGGAGCATATGGAAGAAGAAATCAATATTTTAGGACCTACTTTATTGGGAGCACCTATAATTTTGCTACTGCATCGACATTATGCATGTAGAGAAGAATGTATATGATAGCTTGATTTGTCTCTTACAAAACATTAAGGACAAAAAAATGATGGTATCAACGCACGGCTTGACTTGATCGATATGGGTTTCAGACCTGAGTTAGCACCTAAAGAGATTGATAAAGGCCGAACGTACTATGAACCTACTTGTTACACTCTCTCTAAGGCCGAGAGAACTGAACTGTACCAGTGCTTGTATGGAGTGAAAGTTCCATCCGGTTACTTCTCCAATATAAAGAGACATGTTTCGATGTAATATTTGGAATTAACTAGCATGAAATCTTATGATTGCCATGTCTTGATGACAGATGCTCTCTATCATAATTAGAAAAATTTTATTGATCAAGGTCGGAAGACAATCATGAGGTCTGTGTTATTTCTTTAACACCATTGCTCAAAAGGTCATAGATCCCAAAGGACTAGATGCTCTGCAGGGTGAGGTGGTCATGACTCTATGTAAACTTGAGATATATTTCCATCTATCATTTTTCAATATCTTGGTCCATCTCATTGTTCACCTTGTGAGGGAGACAAAGGTGTACGGGCACGTGTTCCTATGTAGCATGTACTCATTCAAGAGGTACATGAGAATAATGAAGTCGTACATACAAAATCAATCTCGACCGGAGGGTAGCAATATCGAAAGTTATGCAACCGAAGATGTCGTCGAATTCTACTTTGATTACATGGCTCAGGTCAAACCGATAAGTGTGCCTTGATCTCTCCATGAGGGGAGGCTTGAGGGTATCGAGATCATCGGAAGGAAAGCAATCATGTTTGATCTGGTTGCCTATGCTTAAGCCTATTTCATGGTTTCGCAACACATAGTTGTAGTGTCCCCGTATATCGAAGAGTATAAGCACTGGCTACGACAAGAGAATCCAATATGATAGGAGTTTTGGATCACAAAACAACACGAACTTCAGTTCAACAAATGGTTGAAGGAGCGACCCATTCACTAGCAGCTCTTCAAGTGATCAAGATACGCGACATAGTTAGCAAAAGGGCCAACATTTATAGTTGTCATATTGAAATGATACGACTTAAATCGGTACATATTTTACACTAGAAATCAGGATATGAAGAGCAAAAATTAGAATAGCGGTGTTCGCATTGATGCATTCAATGCCGCTGGGTCGACGACAAGCTCCTCTATGGGTTCGTAGAGGAGATTTGGGAGCTTGACTTCATACTATTCAAGATCCCCTTGTTTCGGTACCATTGGATCCACCTCCAGCAGGTGAGAGTTGACAAATATGGCATCACTGTTGTAGACCTCGAACATATCAGATATCAAGATAAAACGTTCATACTCACTAACTAAATTGTCCAAGTCCTCTATGTAACTGACCCGTCCTACAAGAAACGCCACGTAGTTCTTCAGAAAAATAGAAGTATTGTCAGAGTTGAGAATGTAGTAGATAAGGAAAAGTACAATCTATTTGATGAGTTGCCTCCTATCAAAAATACCATCATGGTCCAGGAAGAATAATCTAAGGAAGCTAGCTACACACTCGTCGATCATCATGAAGGGCTAATTTTTATACAAAAGAATAAAGAAGTGGAGTTATGAGGTGTCGTCATATTTATTTGTCATGTGTAAAAAGTTGAATTTATAAGCAAGCGGATGATTGTGATGAACTTTGCAAAACCTATGGTGCATATATATATATATATATATATATATATATATATATATATATATATATATATATATATATATATATATATATATATATATAGAAAATGGTTCCATACTCCTGGGTGTATGTACTCCCACCTTCAATATACCGATTAAATGATGTTGTTATACCTCTTTATCCTTTTTAGTATACTCTAATACTGACTATAAGATACTCCAAATTGGGTTCCACGAAAAATTTCATTAAAGCCCACCCTTTATAGCATAATTTGTTTATATATTCCTTTTTACATATAGAAAAGGGTATGTAGCAAAAAAATAAAGGGTTTCGATGAATTTTTTTAGTCATGTCGCATTGGAGTATCTTAGAATTATTATTGGAGTGTACCAAAAGTGATAAAAGAGTATAAAGTATTCATTTAAATGGTATATGAGAGGTGGAATACGAAAAAACTTCCTATATATATATATATATATATATATATATATATATATATATATAGATTATGATAAATTGCTAACATACTAACATTTATGATTTTGGTATAAAACCAACTTGAAATTCTATTGAAATATTAGAACTAATTGTCAGTGTGATCCAGAGTGATACATTTTGAGTCTGTGATCAAAGATGACACACACGGTTCTATTCTAGAGCCGTCTGTGATGAGTCTAACATCACAAACGGTCTATAATAGCACGTGTCTATGCCTTGTGGCCTGACAAGGTCATGAGATGATCTACCAATATGCAAAATCTCAATTTTCAACTAGTAATTAGACTTCTTTAGCAGCTGGTAATTAGACTTCCTTATCAATGAATTTTCAGTTGAAATTTTGGGGCATGGTTTATTGATTTTATGTCAATATTGTTAATTTTTTTGGTGGCATGCTATATTCTTTTATATAAATTGTCAATTTTTTGAAATTTTCATGGTCATTTGTATGCTGTAGTGAGGTGGCATGCAAGGAACTAACAAATTAGACAAGAACTGACTAATAACATAATAAAACTACTCATCTTACTGGAAACAAATATGCATGTGGCTAAATAAGTTTGGTATCCAACTTACTGTTCATTTATAAGCTCATATGAAGTTGTAGGAACATTTGCATATGTGACTTTAGCATAAAAATAAAGCAAGGAAAGTAAACAATGGAATAGCGTAAAAAAGAACATAAAGTAAGACAATGCTTAAAACACACAAAAAGCCAGGCCAAATCAGTCACTAAAAGAAACACAATTTATGTTGAGGAACTTGAGATACGCGTTAAAGTAGCCAACTATTTTACGGTAGTATTCATATAGAGATTCATCAATGGCTTAGAGGAATATGCCTATTCCTCCAATTGTGCATACACGTAGTTGCATAAGGTGGAAACATGCACATAAAGTAATAGCTAGTACAAAAATATTGTTTTTATTTATATTATGCCATCAAAGGCGATTCAAACTCGCAAAGCAGACTCCTTGATGTCACTAGAAATAGCTCTCTGTGATATAAAATTAAACAATACGAACAAGAATCAAAGATTCATCAACGAACATACCATGCAGTACAACCTGTAACTCTCGGTTATGTTTGGATAATCAAGCTATACAACCTGAAAATGACAAATATGGAGTCACAGAATTAATAATGCATTGTTTACCTCACATAGGTCACAGAATACAAGGTCTATGAATAAGTATACAAATCAGTATACTCTTATTGAACATTTGTGAAATCAAATCTTTCCAACATTTCATTGTTTTGATCTGAACTCTTAAAATGACTACATGAACTTCGTGTTCTTTTTTTATCCAGTAGGTTAATGAGTAGTAGATTGCGTCATATCTGGTGAACAACTTGAATTTTGACAATTTTATTGCCTTTTTGTCAATTGGGCTATATCTAATGAAAATGACACCCCCTTAATCCTCATCATCGAATGAATCTAATGAGCTGAAGATAGAAAAACCAAGGCACAGTCCAAGAGGTGTAAATAAAAGGCCCTAGACCCAATATATCATCACGGTGGTTGATTCGCAGAACAGGGCCCCCACCCAACCTTCGAAGGCAATGAACGCATTCTAGAGCTTGTGCGAGATAGTTGGATGGGAATGGGTCCCCATCACCTGTCTATCCTGGAAGTCACTGACTGACAAAGAGCGCAACAACATAGTGACAAAAATTTTTGCATAGTTTGAGATCTCAAAAGACGTCATGCACCTAGTGTGATGATACGCATTGCTAGTGGCGGGAAAAGCGTGGAAAAACTTCAAGAGCATGCTTGTCGCAAATTACATCAAAAAGGAAAGGACTCCATTCTCTAAATATGGTTTCATTGACAAAAATGTATGGCAACAATTTATTGAGATGAAAATGGTAGAAGAATTCGTACGTCAAAGTGAAGAGCACAAGACCCTCCAAGCCCAAAATACTCACCTCATAGACTCGATGTCGCTAGTTACGCAGGTAAGAGTGAGCAAAGGTAGGGCTGAAAGCACAACTTGATAAAAAAACTAATAAGCCTTGAGGAAAGGTGGAAGCTAAGAGTGTTTGTGGACAAACTCACATAGACTGCACAAGCCCCAAAAGCATCGACACAGATCAGCCCCACTAACTGATGGAGCAATTGCACGTCCACCCCTGAGATAGACATACACGATGGCAAATGTGCGATCGATGACACCAGGTAATACATATGTCTAGAATGCTCTGTACATAGAATATGTTAGACGTCTTAGCTAATTATGTACCGTTATATAGGACACGCCGTGCAAGCTCCAAATGAGACTTGTCAATAGCTCTCTTCTCCTACAAACTAGTTAGGGGCACGTACCAGTGAAAGGATGATGTTCACGATCGCACAATAGCACCGGGTTACACAAATGTCACATGGATTACATACATAAATCTTTCAACATCGTCCCCACCGGAGATATCCTAAGCGATGAAATTGTGACACTAGGGAATATCGTGGCCACATTCAACTAGTGACACAAGAGGGACATCTTCATTGACGACCGTCCTCCAACACTGGTGTAATATGCAAAACATGATCCACCTACTGCGTCATAGCTACTAGGGCTATCGGAGCCACCAGCTACCGAAGCTGGCCACCAAATCGGCTATTGTGCCCAGAGCATCAGTGCAGGCTAATATAACACTTCGTGCCCACTCCTCTCCCGTAAAGACGACCAAAAGTGGAAAGGGAGGAAAGGAAAATTCCAAGCAAATTACGAAGAACCTGGAATATGAATATGCCCCGTTGGCCCAAAATTCAAACTAGGAGAGCTTTTAGTAACGGAAGATGGACTACAAGAACTTTCAACGGGTTCTATTAGATTGCATGATTGATACATAAAACAACCAAAAAAGCCAACAGCAAAACGCATAACGAGTATCTCGATCAGCTTTAAGCACGAGCATCTTTTCAACCAGTCATCGGGGGGCTTCTTCTCAGTTGACTTCAACAACTTGTTCAATCTCTTCAACCTCGACGTCATCAACGCCGCACTCATACAATGCTAGACATTTTAAGTGTGTGTAATCACGATCTATATATTCGTGTAATACCCATAAATGTCATATAATTCCTTGCTTTTGTGTATATAGATACAAGATCTTTAAAGCGAGAAGGAACAAAGAACCAGTGGGTTTCCTCGACCCACACATAGTCTCGAGGCAAACAATGAACGAAAATTCTCGTTATGTCAAGAATTACATGATAGAGACATCGCTGGCTCAACGCGATGCAGAGTACATACTTATACCCTACAACCAGTCGTAAATGTTGTATTACCTAGTATACTTTGATTTGTACTTTACATGTAACTCAAAGTTAGGTTGAGTAACTATGGAGACATTCCTGTGTAGATTTCACTATGATCTAATTCAACTCCCTTCCGTCCAAGTCCAAGACAATGTCGTCTTTTTATACATGTCGATTAAGATTGTTGAGCTTTGATAACTGTACTTATTAAGTATCCAGATTGGTTAGGAAAAAAATTACACGGACATATCAGTTATCGAAAGTAGTCGCCAAAAAAATTGTTGTGCAAAGTACTTTTTATGTAATAATTTCGTTGCATAACAACAAAAGTGAACGGTGCCAAGCTGAAAAGCATCGTTCTTTTATGTGGGGAGAGTAAAGGTTAGCACTTTGAGTGCTGAACTGCTGATGAACGACGTACGGTCTCGTTCCAAGTCCCTTAACTACACAGTAAGTGCGAGCCTACGCGTCAACGACGACCATGGTGGCTGTCGCGGTCTCGTCTGGTCCGAAGGCAAATTAGAGCAGACCGTTCCAAGTCCCTTGACTACTAAGTAAGTGCGAGCCTACGCGTCAACGACGACCATGGTGGCTGTCGCGGTCTCGTCTCGTCCAAAGGCAAATTAGAGCAGTGCTTGCTCAAGTCCCTTAACTACTCAGTAAGTGCGAGCCTACGCGTCAACGACGACCATGGTGGCTGTCGCGGTCTCGTCTCGTCCAAACGCAAATTAGAGCAGTGCTTGCTCAGTGGATGACTTACGCTGCCACACTTGACCATCTCTGTCGATCAAGAGCTAGCTGTGACGTGCTTCGATCCTCCCAGGTTCATCCAAACGGTTGGCATGACTCGGGGACTCAGGAAGGAAGAACGATAACACTAGAAGCAGGAGAGGGCTGGGCAGACAGAGCGAGACGGGATGGCAGGGGAAGTTTTAGGCCTCGGCCACTTTTAGGCCCTCTGGGTATTTGTCTGTCCCTTTGTGGTCAGTTTAATTTCATAATTGTTAGTGCAGAGGCTCCTGGGCCTTCTTCATCGCACAATCCTGGGCCTAGGGAGCTCGGCTTCTGCTGTCGGCTTACTACAGGATATTGGATTGTTTTGTTTAAAAATGCCAACGTATCCTAACACGGTGAAACCTTTCCAGTAAAGCTCGCCCAAAGAGAAAATTGCACAACCCTATTCTTTCCATGGATACACAACCCCCTTTTTATGTTGTCTACGGTCCAAAGATGGAACATTTGGTCTATTGAACCTTACTCTGGCGCGTTAGACCAACTGGGCCATCTCTATAGCACCATGTTTCAATAGACCATTTCACTGGGGTTAAAAATGGCTGAAATTTTGATGATTTCGGCTGAAATTTTATTTTTCTTAGTTTGAAATTTAACGGATTTCAAATTTGCCTTTTGAATTTCGTATGGATTTCGTCCGAAATTCCAAAATCTCGCTAAAATTTCATATTTGGCCACCCAAGATATGATCTAAAAACAAAATTTGAAACCTTGGCGCCAAGGCAGCCACACCTCTGAGACCGGCACACATGTGGCCTTTGCTCCTTCCTTCGGCCGAGAGGAGAGAATTTAGCTTGAAGTGATGAGGACATCACTTTCTTGTGTACACACAACACTTCTCTACAAGATACTAGAGAAAGGACCTATGACAAAGACATCGTATACAACAGTTAAATTATTAGGTGAACTCATTTCTAAGAGTTCATAATTTTCCTATTGAGAGTGGATTGCTATTAAGTCATGTGATATTATTTTACTCGAGGAAATGTGAGGAGAGGATCATTACTACAACAAATCCAAAAAGTCAGCTTAACAGCACGAGTTAAAATGATCATGACTTTCACATATAGAGTCTACTGAAGATGTTCAAGTACTTGATTGAAAGCTTACGACGATACCTTTCTAACGAATCCAACGCCACCTTTAAATTTATTTTCTACACATCACAATCGTCAAAGAAATGTGATACATCACCTATTGGGCCAACTTGGGCCTTGTAATGGGGTTTGAATATGAGCCCAGGTTGTATGCCCCCTATTGACACACAACTCTAGGACGACTCCCCTTAATCACCACCTCTTTATAACCCTTGTGGCCGTCACTTTTAGTTTTTAGACTTGTTTAGATTGTTTTTCGTTAAAAAAATATCAATTGTGTATTTGTGTTGACTAGACCAACTACGGTAACTTTAGGCCTCTCTATTATTCAATAAAACTTTATCTGCCATCGTCCAATTCAAATTGCGCTTATTTCTTTCTTGCTTGATTGTTGATTGCTTGCAAGAAAGGTCAATTGTGTTGGACATGGTTGATAACGATAAATGGTGTGATATAGTGATTACAGAACGAACCAGCACTTTCCATCATGAAGGCATGCTTATATACAAGCAGATGCTTAGACAAATATTATTCCCTCTAAAGAGATAGACAATTACAATTCTTACTCCATAACTCATCAGAACCGATGAAAAATGGGTCTAAAAAAAGAACCGATGAAAATGTGAATCGCTTAAAGATTCCAAGTGTTCTATTATAGGGCTAAAGGTATTCAACCCTGATAGTACACTTGAAGGATTTCTATATATTCTTAACCATACTTATTAGGATTATTTGTAGAGCTGTGCGACGATCGAACTAAGCTTCACGGCAGCCATCCAAAATGTAGGGGTTGCCACTCGAACGAGAGCTGCAGTAACAAAAGTAACCTCCAAACGGCACATTTTGGCATAAACTACTAGCGGTACATGCGTAGGTTGCCTTGTTTTCAGATGCAGTTTCACAACTTGGCTGGTCCGTGACGAGAATCTCAAGACTCGTATGGATACTGCTCTTGTTTATCCAGCTCGAGTTAAGATCGCTCATGTGAAAATCATATTGGTCTGATAAGAAGACCTTGACCGCTGAGGGCACCGCATCTGATCGTGCCGCGGTGCCACCTCTGCGTGCCAGGGTGAACTGGAAGCCTCGCATGTAATCTGGCAAGCCAATGCTGCAGCAGCCCGACCCATTGCAGTGCCCCGCAGCAGGTTGAGACTTCTCCATGGTCGCTCTGTCGCCTTTGCACATACTCGCGCAAGAACCGATGGTCCGGTTCGTATCCTTATCGAACAGGGTTGCCTCGACATCGCAGCCAACAACGTAGAATTGGTTGTCGGAATCGATGGTGAAACCCTTAGCAGGGGACTCCCAGGACCGCTTGTAGGTGTCCGTACCTGGTGCCATGGTGATGTTGAAGCCAATCGAGGCATAAGCAAAGTAGTGATCTGTCCCATCCGTGCCAAGGATCTGGGTGGTGCTATTGCCCCAGAAGAGTCTTGGAGGCTGAGTGGTGGTGTCGCAGGTGAGCTCGAAGCCTTGCCGGAAGCAGCCAGGCGCTGTCCCGAAGGGATAGAAGAATTTGGCCTCACCGCAGCTTGAGGGGCAGTGAACCAGGGAATCGTTGGAAGGGATGTGCATGATCCCACCACCACCACCGGCAGCAGCTACTCTGGATGCTTGGGGCACGGCTGCTAAGCACATGAGCAGAAGCAACATGCCGATCGGTACAGCGGTGGAAGAGCGCATCGTTGTGTTTCCAAGTGCTATGCTGCTTCTGTGGGGAGTGTGGCGTCGGCGTTGGAGCTCGGCGTCCGCTACACTTCTAGCTACCGCCTACATATATCCGCGGCAGCATGCATGGCTTCGGTCAACGAGTACACCAATATTGACTAATCCATCGTACCGAGTACTCCAATATTGACTAACCCATCGGGCAACCCTGTCCCATGCTACGGTTGTTGCATGCTGCTGGTTTCACCACGATCGGCAGCGAAACTAGAACTTTTATCATTCATGGGACTTACTAAAATTTGTCTCTACTATTTCTAATATGAGTTGGTGGTGGTGGCCTGTTCTTCCCCTCCAGGCCAGGTATACCTACGAAATCATTATTGTCCCGATTTTCTATACATTGGCCAACGGAAAAAGTTTTAATTCGATTGGATATACATGCATACGTGATCTGAGACGTATCAGACTCTTATCTCAATCAGCCGATTCTATTTTCAAATCTTGCGATACCGATTCCTTTTTCATATCTTGCCGATCTGACTTCTAAGTTACCATGTGCTTTTGTGCTTTGTATCTCGGAGATGTTCGCCGGTTCCACTACGGCATTGCAGTGGCGATATCATTTTTTAGATTGTTGTAAAAATTACGGCATTAACAAATTTATTAATACTTTAATTCCAAGAATAAAAAGAAACCATAAGACAATAAAGCCATGATATGAAGATAGATACGAAGACATGAAACCATAAGACAATAAATCCATGACATGAACATAGATACAGAGACATCTTATGGTTTCTTTTTATGCTTAGAATTAAAATACCGTGATTTTTACGACAATTCCTCGACAAACAGAGGAATTATCACTGCAGGATGCACAGCTGGCTGGCTATTTATCGGGCAACGTGCGTGATGTCGCCGGTCAACGATTTTGTCCGACAATTGTTCTGCGATAACGATCCTGGGTGGGAAATTTGACACGCAACTCTTGCACGTGTCATTGAAACTAGTTTGAGTAGCGCGCCATGCCGCGCCGCGAGGGAAAAAATCTGGCACGAGTTTTTTGTAAATCGAATTTGCGGAACCACGAGTCTGTTTTTTCAAATTAATCGGCGGAAGGATCTATTTACGATTCCGATTTTTTGAAATCTTCGGGGCTGAAAGAACCGGTGTTTTTTTTTTGCAAAATAACCGGCGTATGGACCCCCGTCGGCGAATCTATGGGACCGTTATAAATCTTCGATGAATCCGTGTTTTTTTAGAAAACCGCGTGGAGGGGCCTAAACGTCATTTCGGTTTTTTTCGGATCTATTCCACTTTAAAAGCCGTCGAAAGGACCTAAACGCGTTTTTTTTAGTTTTTCCGAAAGGACCTAAACGCGATTCTCAGATTTTTGGGTAGGGACTTGAACGCAATTCCAATTTTTTTCGGGTCTATTTTACCTAAAAAACGTCGAAAAGGACCCAAACGCGATTTTCAATTTTCAAAAAAGGACCTAATCGTAATTTTTGAATTTCCTGAGGGGCCTCCCCAGGGGGCCGACACGTGGACCCCCTGGGAGGCCGGCAATCCTTGGCGGCATTATATATAAGACTAGATAATGACCCGCGCTACGCCGCGACGTATGTAATTTGTTTGCTGCGTCACGCCAAATTTTGATCGTTTGATATTTATGGGGAAAACAGTGTAATCTCGGCTTTTCTGTTTTTTTTTTAGAAAAAACGTGTTGCTAGAAGTGATCGGTGAATATTCGTTTTTCTAGGAGGTGTTAGCGAATATGTGTTTTTTAAGGAAAACGAAGAGGGAGATAAATATAGTTTTGGTTTTTTGGTGTATTCCGTTTTTTATGTTTTTTCAAAAAATAGGTCAGAACGTGTCGGTGAATCTCTGATTTTTATAAACAGTGTGTGAACGTTTGGTTCTTGTTTTTGTGAGGGAAAAAGCGTATTTTAGTTTTTTTTCGTAATCATAATGCTGTTGTTTTTTTAAAAAAAAGGGTCGTTGGGATTTGTCGATGAACCTGTGTAATGCCGTAATTTGTTGTTGAATATATGTTTTTTTTGTTTTTAGGAGAAAATCGTGGAGGGATATAAATATAAATATATATATATATATTTTGTATTAAGACCCTTCAGTGAACGCCTGCGTTGTTATAAACACTACGTTTAGGTCTTGTGAGAAGCTGTGATTTGTTTGTTATAAGCATGTATGGGTTCTTATAGACATTACGTTTTTTTTTGCTGTTTTTTTTATGGAGACTTGTCGGCGAGGGTCTGACCTACTATAAACATTATGTTTTGTCTATATACACTAAGAGACGAATGATATGTAGGGCACGGCTACTACGGATATGGAGCTACGTATATCCGTATGGGTGCGAAGATACGTATATGTGTAGAGCTTAAACGCGGGCTGTGTGCGTAAGGCTGAGCACCAAGAAAGGGCGATCGGGTGGGCACGCAGAAAGGGCGATGAACCGGGCCAAAGCTCCGCACAATCAAGGAACCATCGACGGAAAAGCGAGCCGCAGTGGCCGAAGGAACGACCCACCGGTCAAAAATAGTCAAGAGGAAAAAGGGCAAAAAATTATTAGAGATGACAGCCTTCTTTTGTCGAGTCTAATACTCTACGCGTTCACTGAGTAATAATACATGTTCGCAAAACCACTCACCGGTGAAAAATAGCCTAGAGGAAAAAGGGCGAAAATCCTTCGATGAATCCGTGTTTTTTCTGTGACGCAAACATTTTTTTCGGGTTTTTTGGGTGACGAAAACATTTTTCCGGGTTTTTTTGTTGCGTTTGCTAAAAAAAATTGGTCGTTAGGACGCGCCGACGAATCTATGGGTCACTATAAATCTTCGAGCGAATCTACATTTTTTTAAAAAAAACCCACGGTTATAACCCGTTGGCAAATCCATAAGTTGCTATAAACTTTCGATGGATCTGTGTTTTTTTGATGACGGAAACATTTTTTCCGGGTTTTTTGGGTGACGAAAACATTTTTTTCAGTTTTTTTTGTTGCGTTTGTTAAAAAAATGGGTCGTTAGGACCCGCCGGCGAATCCACGGGTCGCTATAAATCTTCGGACAAATCTACATTTTTTCTAAAAAAACCCGCGGTTATGACCCGTTTCGCCGGCGAATCTATGGGTCGCTATAAATATTCGGACGAATCTATATTTTTTTAAAAAAAAACCGCGGTTATTACCCGTTGGCAAATCCATAAGTTGCTATAAATCTTCGATGAATCTGTGTTTTTTTGTGACGAAAACATTTTTCCCGGATTTTTTGGGTGACGAAAACATTTTTTCCGGGTTTTTTTGTTGCGTCTGTAAAAAAAAGGTCGTTAGGACGCGTCGGCGAATCCACGGGTCGTTATAAATCTTCGGACGAATCTACTTTTTTTAAAAAAAGACCCGCGGTTATGACCCGTTGGCAAATCCATAAGCTGCTATAAACTTTCGATGAATCTGTATTTTTTTTGTGACGAAAACATTGTTTCCGGGTTTTTTGGGTGCTTGCTATAAACCTTCGATGAACCTGTGTTTTTTTGTGACGAAATCATTGTTTCCGGGTTTTTTGGGTGCTGAAAATATTTTTTTCCGGGTTGTTTTTGTTGCGTTTGATAAAAAAATGGGTCGTTAGGACCCACCGGCGAATCCACGGGTTGCTATAAATCTTCGGACGAATCTACATTTTTTTAAAAAGACCCGCGGTTATGACCCGTTGGCAAATACATAAGTTGCTATAAGCCTTCGACGAATCTTTGTTTTTTTTTGTGACGAAAACATTTTTTCCGGGTTTTTTGGGTGGCGAAAACATTTTTTCCGGGATTTTTCGGTGATGAAAATATTTTTTTCGGGAAAAACGGAGAAAGGACCTGAACGTAAGAAGCAGGGACCTGCTTGTTAATTTTTTGGACCTGTTCGCTATCATGAAAAATTAGAAAAGGATTTGTTCGCGATTTGAAACTAACGGGAGGCTTCTCTGTAAAATACCGCGCCAGGGACCCAAACGCGAAGGGAAAAAAATACTTCGTCTCACAGAAAATTATACAGGGATCTATCCGTAATTTTGAAGAAACGGAGGAGCTTTTTTGCAAATGTCGCCGGTGACAGGTGGCGCTCCGGTTGGTGAGGGATTCCTTCGGCTATAATAGGGTTGATATAACGTTGTGTTGAAAATGTACAAGGAATTCCAGTTGCGGTATAGTTCCTTATGTTGGTCAGCAAGGACTAGAAGTTGCTATCCTGTTGTTCTACAGTTCTACTTGGTCCATGTGACCTTTTAAATCGATCTCAATCGTGAGAACTGAGAAGCGGAGGAACCCGCGGTGCGGGCCGCTGATTGTTGGAGTCTTCTACTCAGTACGATTAGTAGGTAAAATGTATGTCAGAGAACGATTACATAGTGGAGTCCACGTCTTCCCAAAAAAACCGAAGAAAACGGAGTGGAGTCCACGCGAAACGGCGGGACTGCCCATGACATGGAATTACCTTGCTACAAAAGAGGGGCGTGGCCCGTGGTTTGCGTGGGCCAGCCACTTTTCTTCTTTCCGGCTATCTACGACTTCGACGATGCATGCAGCCAACGAGACCATCCCTACCGTCCAACCAAAGAGTGGAAGAACCAACGACGTTCCGGTTGCCCCGGCCTCGCCCTACACGACCTCCGCTGCCGTGGCCCGTCGTGCGCTCATCCAACGGTCTCAAGTCCAAAGGCAAATTAAAGCAGTGCTCGCTCAGTGGATGACTTACGCTGCCACACTTGAGTCACTTGACCATCTCGATCGATCGAGAGCTTGCTGTGACGTGCTCCGATCCTCCCAGGTCCATCCAAACGGTTCTGCAACATCCTAGAAATTAAGTAAAATAAATAAAATGACATGTTATGATTTTATTGTATACTTGAGTTTCTTTTTATTTGAATTTATTTCTGGAATTTCCTTTTGTTCCCAAATGGCATTATTGATTTGATATCCTTTAATTACCTAACCTAATACATAAAAGAAACTTACAAAAATTCAAAGAAATATGCTATACCAAATAATTTTATAAAATACTAGGACTCAAAGTGAGTATAAATATAAATTTTTCAAAAATTTTGTTCAGCATATAGATGCCCTAAAAATTCAATAATAGTTTGAAATCAGTTAACTTTGGAGAATTTTCATTTGCAAACCACAGTAGGAAATTGAGTAAAATCAAAGAAAATGGAAACTAGGATCCTTGGACAACCAGCACAAAAATTTACAGAATTTTTCGAATACCCTAGCAGCACTTTTGAGCACGACTCGGGGATTGCTACTCAGAGAAGAAGGCGTGATCCATTGAAGAGAAAAGTTTGCGTATATAGGATTGCAGTTATTGTTCTCGAGAGCCAGCAAAAAATCTATTGGCACCTGTGACGCGGACTCAGGAAGAAGCAGGAGAGGGCAGACAGAGCGGGACGAAACGGCGAAGGAAATTTTAGGCCTCGGCCACTTTTAGGCCCTCTGGGTATTTGTCTGCCCCTTTGTGCTCTGTTTAATGTCATAATTGATTGTGCAGAGGCTCCTGGGCCTTCTTCATCGCACAATTCTGGCCCTGGGGAGCTCGGCTTCTATTGTTGGCCTACTACAGGATATTGGATTGTTTTGTTTAAAAATGCTATATCCTCCTAACACGGCGAAACCTTTCCAGTAAAGCTCGCCCAAAGAGAATGAGAATTGCAAATCCCTATTCTTTCCATGGATACACAATCCCTTTTTTATGTTGTCTACGGTCCAAAGATGGAACATTTGGTCTATTGAACATTCGTTCTGTGCCTGTTGTGTCACTTATGCTTCACTCTTAATATTACCTATTGTGCCATCTGTTGTGTTCTTTTTAAGGCAAATTGGATCTACAACACTCCAATAAATTTTTCAAAGCTGCAAGCGATGTAGATACATCACCGTATGAATGATTTTAGGATAATATGTCATATCGACGTACTCATCACTCTACTGTTATCGTGTATAGTGTATCGGTACTACACTGGAGCACCTTAACATCACGTTCTTACTTTCTTCTCTGCGAAGCCAGAATCTTACTTTTCATCAGTGATTTACGTATGGTACGATAATAGGATTCTACTCTACCAAGGGAGCAGGGTCTTCGACCAAAGACGAATGAAATTCTATTCCCTCCTTCCATGTCCTTTTCTAATAGAGAACAGCGTTCTTTTTCACTAAACGGACGAGAGGATAGCGCCATGAGAGGCAAGGGGTATCGCCGCCACACTTGACCATCTCGAGAGCCATATCCGACGCGCACCTTCCAGGCCTCGCCCCACGGTTTACAGTGTCCGCACCAAGCAAGGTTTAAAATCCCGACGGAATTTCGGTCGGATTTTAGATTTCAACTGGGATCTAGATTTTAAATCTCATCAAAATTAAAAAAAAATCAAATTGCTATAGAACACTCCTCCACAAGATACGAGGGAAGGACCTATGACGATGACACGTATACATCAGTTAAATTATTATGTGAACTCATTTCTAGGAATTCATAATTTTCCTATTGAGAGTGGATTGCTACCTAAGTAATATGATATTATTCTACTCGAGAAAATGTGAGGAGAGCATCATTACTACTACAACAAGTCTAAACTGACCCTATTTCAATTCCAGACCAATTCGAAGTTAGCCTGACAGTACGGGTTAAAATGATTATGACTTTCACATACAAAGTCCATTGAAGATGTTCAAGTACTTGATTGAAAGCTTACGACGATACCTTTCTAACGGATCCAATGCCACCTTCAAATTCATTTTCTATGCATCACAATCGTCAAAGAAATGTGATACATCACCTATTGGGCCAACTTGGGCCCTGTAATGGTGATCGAATCAGAGCCTAGGTTGTATGGCCCCCTGTTGCCACACAACTCTAGGATGACTCCCCCTTGGTCACCACCTCTTTATAACCCTTGTGGCCATCACTTTTAGTTCTTAGGCTTGTTTAGGTTGTTTGTTTGTTCAAAAAATATCAGTTGTGTATTTGTGTCGACTAGACCAACTACGGCGACTTCAGGCTTTCCCATTATTCAATAAAACTTTATCTTCCATCGTCCAATTTAGATTGTGCTTATTTATTTCTTTCTTGCTTGATTCTTAATTGCTTACAGGATAGGTTAACTGTGTTAGACATAGTTGATAACGATAAATGGTGTAGTCTAGCGATTACAGAACGAACTTGATCGTCTCGATCAAGTAGCCTTTTCGTCAACGTCACGTTGATCAATCATAGTTATCACTCTTATCAGAAGATCGGACCAACGCTTTCCATCATGTAGGCATGCTAGCTTATATACAAGCAGATGCTTAGACAAACATTATTCCCTCAAAAGAGAGAGACAATTACAACTCTTACTCCATAACTCATCAGAACCGATGAAAAATGGGTCTAAAAAAAGAACCGATGAAAATGTGAATCGCTCAAAGATTCCAAGTCTTCTATTATAGGGCTCAAGGTATTCAACCCTGATAGTACAGTTCAAGGATTTCTATATATTCTTAACCATACTTATTAGGATTATTTGTAGAGCTGTGCGACGATCGAACTAAGCTTCACGGCAGCCATCCAAAATGTAGGGGTTGCCACTCGAACGAGAGTTGCAGTAACAAAAGTAACCTCCAAACGGCACATTTTGGCATAAACTACTAGCAGTACATGCGTAGGTTGCCTTGTTTTCAGATGCAGTTTCACAACTTGGCTGGTCCGTGACGAGAATCTCAAGACTCGTATGGATACTACTCTTGTTTATCCAGCCCGAGTTAAGATCGCTCATGTGAAAATCATATTGGTCTGATAAGAAGACCTTGACCGTTGAGGGCACCGCATCTGATCGTGCCGCGGTGCCACCTCTGCGGGCCAGGGTGAACTGGAAGCCTCGCATGTAATCTGGCAAGCCGATGCTGCAGCAGCCCGACCCATTGCAGTGCCCCGCAGCAGGTTGAGACTTCTCCATGGTCGCTCTGTCGCCTTTGCACATACTCGCGCAAGAACCGATGGTCCGGTTCGTGTCCTTATCGAACAGGGTTGCCTCGACATCGCAGCCAACAACGTAGAATTGGTTGTCGGAATCGATGGTGAAACCCTTAGCAGGGGACTCCCAGGACCGCTTGTAGGTGTCCGTACCTGGTGCCATGGTGATGTTGAAGCCAATCGAGGCATAAGCAAAGTAGTGATCTGTCCCATCCGTGCCGAGGATCTGGGTGGTGCTATTGCCCCAGAAGAGTCTTGGAGGCTGAGTGGTGGTGTCGCAGGTGAGCTCGAAGCCTTGCCGGAAGCAGCCAGGCGCTGTCCCGAAGGGATAGAAGAATTTGGCGTCACCGCAGCTTGAGGGGCAGTGAGCCAGGGAATCGTTGGAAGGGATGTGCATGATCCCACCACCACCGGCAGCAGCTGCTCTGGATGCTTGGGGCACGGCTGCTAAGCACATGAGCAGAAGCAACATGCCGATCAGTACAGCGGTGGCAGAGCGCATCGTTGTGTTTCCACTATGCTGCTTCTGTGGGGAGTGTGGCGTCGGCGTTGGAGCTCGGCGTCCGCTACACTTCTAGCTACCGCCTACATATATCCGCGGCAGCATGGATGGCTTCGGTAAACGAGTACTCCAATATTGACTAATCCATCGTACCGAGTACTCCAATATTGACTAACCCATCGGGCAACCCTGTGTCCCTGTCCCATGCTACGGTTGTTGCATGCTGCTGGGTTCATCACGATCGGCAGCGAAAGTAGAACTTTTATCATTCATGGGACTTACTAAAATTTGTCTCTACTATTTCTAATATGAGTTGGTGGTGGTGGCTTGTTCTTCCCCTCTAGGCCAGGTATACCCACGAAATTATTATTGTCCCGATCTTCTATACATTGGCGAACGGAAAAAGTTTTAATTCGATTGAATATACATGCATGCGTGATCTGAAACGTATCAAACTCTTATCTCAATTAGTCGATTCTATTTTCAAATACTATACAGCCGATTCCTTTTTCATATATTGCACGCATACAGCTTCTGAATTACCATGTGCTTTTGTGCTTTGTATCTCCGAGATGTTCGTCGGTTCCACTACGGTATTGCAGTGGCGATATCATTTTTTAGATTGTTGTAAAATTACGGTATTAACAAATTTATTAAAACTTTAATTCCAAGAATGAAAAGAAACCATAAGACAATAAAGCCATGACATGAACATAGATACGGAGACATGAAACCATAAGGCAATGAATCCATGACATGAACATAGATACAGAGACATCTTATGGTTTCTTTTTATGCTTAGAATTAAAATACCGTGATTTTTACGACAATTCCTCGACAAACAGAGGAATTATCACTGCAGGATGCACAGCTGGCTGGCTATTTATCGGGCAACGTGCGTGATGTCGCCGGTCAACGATTTTGTCCGACAATTGTTCTGCGATAACGATCCTGGGTGGGAAATTTGACACGCAACTCTTGCACGTGTCATTGAAATAACGTTGTGTTGAAAATGTACAAGGAATTCCAGTTGCGGTATAGTTCCTCATGTTGGTCAGCAAGGACTAGAAATGCCTGGGTAAGTTGCTATCCTGTTGTTCTACAGTTCTACTTGATCCATGTGACCTTTTAAATCGATCTCAATCATGAGAACTGAGAAGCGGAGGAACCCGCGGTGCGCGCCGCTGATTCTTGGAGTCTTCTACTCAGTACGATTAGTAGGTAAAATGTATGTCAGAGAACGATTACATAGTGGAGTCCACGTCTTCCCAAAAAAACCGAAGAAAACGGAGTGGAGTCCACGCGAAACGGCGGGACTGCCCATGACATGGAATTACCTTGCTACAAAAGAGGGGCGTGGCCCGTGGTTTGCGTGGGCCAGCCACTTTTCTTCTTTCCGGCTATCTACGACTTCGACGATGCATGCAGCCAACGAGACCATTCCTACCGTCCAACCAAAGAGTGGAAGAACCAACGACGTTCCGGTTGCCCCGGCCTCGCCCTACACGACCTCCGCTGCCGTGGCCCGTCGTGCGCTCATCCAACGGTTGACGCAGCCCGCTGAGGCAGGCGGACACGTACCCCACCCACACGGCTATACCTGCTCGGGCTCCGGCCGAGATATTCAAGGAATTGGGGTGCGGAATGCATCCTTGGCTAACGCCGGTCACCGCGCTTGACAAGTTCGGTGCTCTGGGCTTCAGTTGGCACGGGTAGTAGAGCTAGAAAAATTTTAATGGACATGTAGACTTCATAATATAATTATCGTTTTATACAATAGTTCCAGAACATCATAAATTCAACGTATAAGTTTAAAATTTACCAAAAGTATAATACAAATATTTTAAATAAGATCTTATTTAAATAGAATATCTGAGCTATTGTACTATCTTGTACATAAATTATTCAAATAACTCAAATTTACTAACTGAAAAAGGTATCACCCCATGTTTCGGTTATCTTTTGGGGTGCTGTGCCTGACACCTCTAGCAGTACCGGCCATGGTCGGTGCCTCCAGAGCGTTCCTCCTGAAGAAGGGATACTCCAATAATGATGATTGTCCCTGTGTGTTCATAAAAAATCCCAGAATGGATTCTGTATCATCTCAGTGTATGTCGACGATCTAAATATCATCAGAACCACAGAGGAGATAAAGGAAGCAAGTGTTTACCTCACGACGGAGTTTGAGATGAAAGATTTGGGTAAAACCAAATTTTGCTTAGGCTTGCAGCTAGAGCATTTCCCATAAGGAATTCTTGTTCACAGCCTTCCTATACCCGAAAGGTATTGGAGAGGTTTAATATGGATAAATCACATCCCTTGAAAACCCACATGGTCGTAAGATCCCTAGAAGTGGATAAAGACCCATTCAGATCGAGGATGAAAAATGAGGAAGTCTTAGGACTTGAAGTCCCATATTTAAGTGCTATTGGAGCACTCATGTATCTTGCGAACTGCACAAGGCCTGATATTGCATTCGCAGTGAATTTGCTAGCAAGACATAGTTCACTCAACCGAAGACATTGAAATGGTGTAAAGATCGTGACTCAGATATCTTCAAGGTACTCAAGATCTTGGGTTATTTTTCCAGAAGAACCAAGACTTGACCATGGTGGAATATACGGATGCTGGCTATCTGTCTGATCCCCACAGTGCTAAATCTCAGACTAGTTTTGTGTTTCTCTGCGGTGGTACAGCCGTTTCCTAGTGGTCTTGTAAACAGACTCTGGTAGCAACTTCTACTAACCACTCAAAGATTATAGCTCTGTATAAAGCCTCACACGAATGTGTTTGGCTGCGACGTATGATTAGCCATATCAGAAGTCATGTGGCCTTAACACTGTCGATACCCCCACAATTATCTATTAAGATAATTCTGCTTGTGTTACACAAATGCAATTGGGTTATGTAAAGAGCAACATCACGAAGCATATTATTCCTAAGCTATTCTATCCTCACGAACTCCAGAAGAGTGATGAGATAAAGATCTTGCAATCTAAGTCCTGTGAAAATCTCGCAGATTTATTCACTAAATCCTTGCCCAAATCTACATTTCAAAAATACGTTAAAGGCATTAGAATGAGAAGACTTAGAATGATGCAAAGTTTAGGGGGAGAAACCCTTGAACCATAACCCTTATTGCGATCCTGAAGATCCTAATAAAATCCTGAATGTTATAAGTTGTACTCTTTTCCCTCTGTGAGTTTTCCTGAAGTTTTCTCACATGAAGGTTTTTAATGAGGCAACTAGTGCAACATAAAGTGCGAGTGCGACGTATTCTTTTCTCCATCTCCTTTTTTTCCACTGGGTTTTTGAGTGGAGTTTTTGACGAGACATATGCATTACGCGGTATTCAACCAAGGGGGAGTGTTATGAGATTAGAACTCTAAGCCTTATTCAGTTTAGACTCTATCTCTTCATTATGTGGTCGAATTCAAACTCCTCTCTCATACTGCTATATATATGGGGTGCTCCCTATTGTAAACGATCAATCAATAAAAGCGAGAGATACTTCCACCTATATTATGTGCTCTTCGTGTTCTTGCTTTTGAATTGCGTCTACGAATTGATGATTGATTGCGGATGTTCGACTACGTTTTACAACATGATGATATTTGTGTGGTGATGGTAGCAAAACGCCGGAGGATGTGGGGAAGGCGAAGGCCGGTGCGATCGGTGGTGGTTATATAAGAGCAACCCCAACCCACCCCTAAACCTCCCCTTATCCTAAATTATAAGGAGACTTAGAAAAATATAAGCTCCAACCTAACCCCTATTTTAGGGAGGTACTCTCTCACCCCTACATCTAGGGGGCTTCTCTTTGCCCCTATTATTTTCTTTGGCATTTTTTTATTCATTTTAAAATAATAATTCATGAGTGCAAAGTAATAATAATGTTTAGATAAATAATAGAGGTGAGTAATAGGGAGTATGGGTTGGAGACAAATTTAATATAGAGTACCCTTAATTTTTATACCACCCTTAAATGAGTGATTTAGGGAGAAAATATAGGGGTTTGGATTGGAGTTGCTCTAAGGAGTTTGAGTGGCGATATGTTTTGAGCCTCAGAATTTGGAATAGCAAAGGTGATACACGGCCCGTATAGGCCCAACAGCCGTTTCCAAGAGAGAGACTACGCGCAAAACCTAACGGAGCGAAACCCAAAACCCTCCGTCTCCTCCGCTCGCCGTCGCCTCCCACGAAAATGGCAGCCCTCGCCTCCCTCCTCCGCCGCCGCAGCCAACGTGCCGATGCCCTCCTCCGGGCGCTCTCCACTACCACGACTACTGCTGCTGACCCCGCCCTCACAGCCTCGACCGCCAAGACCCGCCTCCGCCGGGAGTACGACCCCGACCGAGCCGTCTCCCTCCTCGAGGCCATCGACACGGCCTCCCTCTCCGCCGGCTCCACCCGCCACGCGCTCTCCCTCGCCGCCCGCCGCCTCTCCCGCTCCGGCCGCTTCGCCGACGCGGATGCGCTCATCTCCTCCCACCTCCCCGCCTCCCCAACCGAGCCCCACCTCGCCGCCATCCTCTGCTCCTACGCCTCCGCCTCCCTCCCGGATAAGGCCCTCTCGGCCTTTCGCTCTGCTGCGCCGTCCCTCCCGTCCCCCATCTCCCCGATGCCCTTCAACGCTCTTCTCTCCACCTTCCTCCGATGCCGCCGCCACCGCCGCGTCCCAGTCCTCTTTGCCGAGCTCACCAAGGAGTTCTCCATCACCCCCAACGCCACCTCCTACGGCATCCTGGTCAAGGCCTACTGCATGAGCCGTCATGACGCTGAGGCACACCAAGTGTTAGATCAAATGCGTGAGCAAGGTATCTCGCCGACCACCACCATCTACACCACATTGATCGATTCGATGTATAAGCAGAAGAAGAAAGAGGAGGCGGAGCGCTTTTGGAAGCAGATGTCGGAGAGCGGATGCAAGCCTGACCAGGCGACATATAATGTGAAGGCCACGTACTACGGACTCAATGGGAAGCCGGAAGAGGTTCTTGAGGTGATGTCTGAGATGGAGGCTGCTGGACTGAAGCCGGACAGCATCACCTATAATTTCCTCATGACTAGCTATTGCAAGGATGGGAAGGTGGAGGATGCCAAGCGGCTCTACAGTTCGCTAGGCGAGAAGGGGTGCTCAGCAAATGCTGCCACGTACAAGCATATGTTGGCAGAGCTGTGTACCCATGGAGATTTCGATGCTGGGTTGGAGATTTTCAGGGAAAGCTTGAGGAGGAACAAGGTGCCAGATTTTAGGACAATGAAAGGATTTGTTGAGGGATTGGCAAAGGGAGGCAGGGTGGCTGAGGCGAAGGAGGTTGTTGCTGAGGTGAAGAAGAAGTTCCCAGAGAATTTGTTGTCCGGGTGGAATAAGCTCGAGAAGGAACTTGGGTTGAATTCAGGTAGCGGAGACGTGACTCAAGCAGAATGTACGTCTGAAGAACCTCTTGCTGAGGCTGAGTCTGCTACTACAGAAGCACTTGAGCTGGAAAAGTCTGCCGCTGAGGAAACGGTTGTATCAGAAGAATCCACTGATCATGAAGCGGCTGCGCCTGAAGCATCCACTGGTGAGGAAGTGCCACGTGGTCCTGCTTAATTGGAGATTATTATATTGATCAGGTTTATTTTGGTTAGGATGTTTACATAAATGAAGCATGTTCTCTACATGGAAGAATTTTTGATGCTGCTTTGTAAACTTCAGGTTTTTTATCCATGCTCCTCAGCTACTAACGTGAATAACTTGTAGCCATGTAGGTCATGTGTCTACATTTGGAATGAAGAGACGCCTGTTAATGTGAGTCCTATGTACGATGTTAAGAGTTGTTGTACTGGTGATGGTTATCTTATTTGGTTAAACACATCATATTTTGCCATTTTCTCGTCATTGCGTTTTTTTATCAGTGACTCGGTGTTTGCTTTCTATTGTTGATAACCTATAAGTTATATAGTAGTGTGTTACTATCTATCGCTAAATTATTTAGCAAGGAAGATTTGACAGTGAAACCTGCATCACTGCTTGAGCTTTAGGAATGTTGGTGGTGTGCTCCTCTGTGCTTTATATCTGCGTGCTTTCATTCATATGCCAATAAGTAAAAAAGGCAGGGACCACATGCTAGATAAGGAAATTGCATTGCTGCTGATCTTATGGTTCAGGAGGTTGTGATGAGTCTGTTGTATAAGCTTCTCGCTGTAAGATTCTGCAGTTGACATGTTTCGCAAGACATGCTGCTGGAAATTCCTTATAACCAACAAGAAGCCTATAAAATTCGCCGTACATTTTCCTCTTGTTTGCAATACGAATTGCATAATTACAAGAACATTCAAATGTGAATAACTGCAGAGTTTGAGTAATCAGCATGTACTTTCTGAAAGGCCAAAAAGACATACTAGTAATAAGTCTAGGTTTTTTAGGGGCGGAACATATCCTACTTCAGAACATGGCAAGTTCCCCCCATTCAGATGAAGCTTCCATGGAAATCAGATACAGTTTAACAGCGCAAGCTAAAGTAATCAAATCGCTACAATGTCCACGATCATCAAGCTAATCATACTAGGTGCAATGTGCAAACCTAATAGTAGCATACATGGATCTGGACAAAAACTTCATGCAGGTTGGAGGCTTCACCTCGTGGCCAGAGCCAGCACCAATTGGGCATGCTCCAGATCCCCTCACCACAGATCAAACCTGAAGCAACCGAGCGCGCGACCACGTCTGCCTCGGCCTTGTTCTTCTTCTCCCACACAAACAGTATTGTCAGTATGTCACGCTTCCGACGCACATATCAATTGCATAGTACGATCAAGGTAGAACAGTATCGCCATTGCCACGGGGACAGGCTTGAACCTTGGCACCAAGTCTCTCACAAGGTTGACAGAATTTTATCTATAAAGCATTTTACCAACATATGGGCCAACTGTATATCCTGCATTCCATCAACGACTCCATGCCAATTGTATGCAAATACGGATGCTTGGATTTAAAAGGATCACTCGGATTGAACCAGGTGGGGAAACAGAATATCGGTCAAGCGCACGACCATTTTCACGCACATCTTGTCTAAGAGCATTTAAAAAAATGAGTAAATTTCACATAACCCTATGATTTAAAGTATAGGTAATGTAAAATCATAGATTTTACCAAAATATCAAGAAATCATACTAACAAGTGGGGCAGCCTATAAACCCCATTTACTAAATTTAGGTCCACCTGTCAGACACGGCAGGCACGTGCGACATGCATGAAGGTAAGCCGATGTTTAGGCCCACCTGTCTTATGATGCTTGGGCCCTCTACCATCCTTCTCTATTGGGCTTCGGCATGCAGAAGTTGCAGTTTTGGATTGCCATGAAATAACGTGGCAAAAATAGGGATCCTCTCAGCTCTCACAAACATGAGAAAGGGGATATGCATTATGCAATCGCATGAAGAATTTTTAGCTAAACAGATTCTCAGGTTTTCCATGTATATTTTCTCACTGCCTTACTCCAACTTGTAGCAAAGCAATGAATCCGTGGTTTTTCTTCAAATTAAATCAGAAGCTCTCCCATTTCCATGTGAAATTTTTGTTCAAGCTGTGTGGTCATCCGCTGCCTACAGGAAAAATATCACCCGCCGGCAGAGGAGGATACGCGTCTCTGCCTGCGGTCATCATCATCGTCCCAGAATGTGGCTAGGTCGCCCGGGCCCAGCCGCCGCTCCCACAAAACGAGGAGCTAGCCGGCCGGCGCCTAGCAGCGGGCTACGACAGAAGACCTCCCTTTCGGTGATGCATGGAAACGCTCACTTTTTCCTGCATCAATGCAGTGCGCAAAACTCCGTTAGTGCAATGCATCGAGAAGAGAACTCTCTCTCTCTCTCTCTCTCTCTCTCAGCTTGACAGATTGTTGTCTTTCTGTAAACCATCTTCTTCACGCTTGGGATAAGCTAGCTAGCCAGCTAAGCCAGGGGCATGGGCCGGCAATCAATCATGCACGAACTTTGCCGCGGTCGATATCACTCCGTGTGGAGCATTCTTTTCACGTGAGATCACGATCACGATCGAACAGCGTAGCATTCAACAGCGCCCGTGCCTAACTAGGATCCAACCGCTGCATGCTGCTTTTTTTTATCGCTTTTCACGTGTAAAGATAGCTAGATGTGATTCACACAAGGATAATTAAAAGGACACGACGACACAAGAAAGCTATAGGCAGAACATGCATCTCGCTGTTCCCGGCAATCTCATCTGCGTTCCAGGCAATTCAAGGATTCGATCGGACTTGTATGTGGAGTAACACTGTATTTGAACTTAAATACGACGGCAAAGCAGTAACTACTTAACTAATGATCGTACATATACGTACACACGAATAAGTACTAGGAGTAATCTAGTAACGTATACGTATACACACTGTCTATTGCTAGAGCTGGCTGATGGTATATATGCGCGTATATAGTATTTCTGTTTTATTTTTCCCGACACTCAGGATAACAATATGGGCTGGATTTTCACATAAAATTAAAAACGCTGGAGAGGCTGAGGCTCTAGCCTTCGTCACAGATTTGGCCTGTTTGAAACATGGGAATTTTGTTAGAAGTTTCACGTAGAACAGTCCGGCCAGGCCTAATAATAATGAGAATTTTTACGGTTGGAAACGTTAATTTCGTAACGGGAAAAGATGGGACAATTTTGAACCTTGCAAGATACATGTGGCGCATCCTGCCAGGCAAAGAACGTCTTGATCATGCTACTGCTAGCTTGGGGATGGATGGGAAGCTAGAGACGAAGAACGTTAGTGGTGCGTCACTGCGTCGCTTTATTTCGCGTGGCATCGATCTCCGAAATACTACGATGCCTAGTTTGCTATCAGTGCTTGCTTTTTTCTCGATCAGACAATGACAAGGTTAATGCATGCCCAATCTCGGGAGCAAGACGAGCAAAAAGGACAACAGTGCCATTCTACGTGTAATTGATCGAGATGGACATAAACGTAGCATAATGCCAACTGCCAAGTGCTAATGTGCTGTCGTCGGAGGAACTTATCCGTTGACGAGAGCTCAGAATTATTATAGCAAGTTGCTAAGCATGCATGACTGGTCGTACAAGGGTTAATAAGATTCCCTTCTTCGTCTATCCAAATTACCAGCCTTTTGTTTTCAAAATCTGTGGTTCTATGGGGTGGTAGAATACCCAACATCGTTTGTTTTCTGAAGGCTTAATACTATCGTCAAAACTCGAAAGAGCCTGAAAGAAAAACACTGTATACAATTCCTGCAATTACAATGTGGTCAACGAGTCAAAACACAGTCGCAGTTTCCCACCGCCACCAGCCAACCCCCCCCCCCCCCGAGTCGGCGGCGACCGTACCCACGCCGTCCGATTCCATCATGACGGCAATCAGCGGAGATGACCCCACGGCACAGCACCCTCCCCAGGCCCCCACAAGGCCACACCCCAATAAATATCGGACAGCACACGCACCCAAAGGCCAAAGCCATCCCCCAGCTTTTCTCTCCCACCACCACTGACCACTCCAACAACCAGGCACCAAGTACCCGAACCAATGGCGCCGCACACCACCCAGGGCGCCGCGGCGGGCGGGGACGAGGAGGTGGCGGAGGCGGCGGCCGCCAACACCGGCGCCAGCCTCCGCCACCGCCACGCGGGCAAGGGCGTGGGCGAGGCGGAGGACGACGAGGGGGGCAATGGCGCGCGCGGCGCCAACCCCGACTCGGCGTCGTTGGAGCAGGTGTTCGCGGACAAGGCGGTGCCGTCGTGGAGGGAGCAGCTGACGCTGCGGGCGTTCGTGGTGAGCGCGCTGCTCGCCGTCATGTTCAGCGTGATCGTCATGAAGCTCAACCTCACCACGGGGATCGTCCCCTCGCTCAACGTGTCCGCAGGGCTGCTCAGCTTCTTCTTCGTCCGCCTCTGGACCGCCGCGATCGAGCGGATGGGCCTGCTCCGCCAGCCCTTCACCCGCCAGGAGAACACCGTCATCCAGACCTGCGTCGTCTCCGCCTACGGCATCGCCTTCAGCGGTAATATATGGACCTCTCCAAGCTTCGACTCAATTAGCACTTTCATTGGATTGGAACTGCTTGACGCGTGCGAGGAATTTGTAGTAGCTAGTGTGCTGTTTGGAGCGTATGCTTGCTTGAACGCCTCGATTCGTGCTCGACTACAGCCGTCTGCAAAGTTTATGTGTCATTCGAGTCGTTTGAACTTTGCAACGAACAGTAGAGGATTCCATTTGGTTCGCGCGCGCGCGCGTGTGTGTGTCAGTGACTTTGGTTTCGTTGCAATTTTGGGCAATGGATCACTGCGGATCTTAGATGGAGCCGGGTAGGTCACGGGGGGAGCATACGTACGTTTTGCTGTAGTTGGTAACTTGCGACATCAGGAAATCGATTGTTCTTTTGCCCCGAAGAAAAATACGAGCCAATCGCATTCAAATCGACTCAAAAGTGGGTTTATGATAAGAGGAACGATCGGGAAAGGGCCGGAAAACTTGAAAACTTGTGGATTCGGACTTGTGGCTTAGCATGTCACAGTAAGGTGGAATGCGCTGTGCCTTTTCTGACCTCACGAAATAGATGTTTGGCATGATGGTTCTTCTGTGCGCCTGATTGAATTGTGAAGCATCATGGACAAAATTAAGGAAGATTTTGCAATCGATTCATTTGGTGAATCAACTAAGCATGCGTAGAGATAGTCAACAATAACTTTTGAATTTTTTTGTGTGGAAAGTAAGGTTGCACGCTCTCATTTGGTTGGGACAAGCAAATTGCAGTTATTCAGGACAAGCTGAAATGGATGGGCGTGCTTGGTTTGACTCCTCACCTTAGAATAAATGCATGATGCATGCTTTTCTTTATTTTTCTATCACAGACCCGACACATATATGTGAAAGCGTTGACTCGGCATAGACAATTCTTACAATCTGCAGGCTTATTTGGGAACCATTTTACGTGGTATGTTGATGCTCATTCGAATAATTTCGTATGACACAGTTTTCTCAGGCTTTACTGATTTGAAAATTTTGTAAGGAAATATTCCATATGCATAAGTTGGTCTGGCACTAAGAAGTTATTCTTATCAACAACTTTAAATTTGTTCATGTCTTCTCTTTCAAGTGCAACAAAATCAAATAGGGGTTTCCAGAAAGTGAGTGATAATCTTCTTTTGAAGTGGTCATAGGATGAGTAAATCATTCAGTGCATGAAATGAGTTGCTTGACCAATTGCCTTATTTGTCAAAAGCACATCATACTTTTGCTGATCTGCTTGCCTTATGAAACTGTATTTGCTACTATGTCAGGATGCATGAGCAAAGAAATTTTACTAATTGACCTATTGCGGTGCTTACTCATTCCAATTGATCAGGCGGGTTTGGCAGTTACCTATTTGGAATGAGTGGAACAATAGCTAAGCATGCAACGGAGGCTAAAGATGCTCAAAATATTAAGGATCCTCACCTTGGATGGATGATAGGGTTTCTTTTCCTTGCCAGTTTTATTGGGCTATTTGCACTTGTGCCCCTGAGAAAAGTATGCCTTCAGCCTGTTTCTCCATTATATTCTTATTAAATTACTGTATACAAGCAAACTTTGTTCTCATCAACTGAATTGCTGTTTCAGATTATGATTGTTGAATACAGGCTGACCTATCCAAGTGGCACAGCAACTGCTTATCTCATCAATGGTTTTCACACACCTGAAGGTGCCAAGCTTGCAAAGTATATTTATACAGCTCTGCTTTTGGCTACTTTTACTAGTGACAATTATTATTCTAGTGCATTTCAATCAACTGAACTGACAACAATAATGATCTATTTCAGGAAGCAAGTAAAGACACTGGGCAAGTACTTCCTGTTGAGCTTTTTCTGGGGCTTTTTCCAGTGGTTCTACACTGCTGGGGATGACTGCGGATTCAAGTACTTCCCAACATTAGGCCTTGAAGCTTATAAAAACAGGTCAGAACTATGACATTGTCTTGGTTTTACCAACAGCATCAACTATGATATGTCCAATATCTGCAAATAGCTTGCAGCTAATCTATCTGGTAAAATCACTAAAGCTTGCAACATTACCTTTGTCTTCTCATGTCATGGTGAAAAGAAATATACTATGGTTATTTATGTCTAGCGTCTGAACATGTGCTTACCATTTCCATTTGGCAAACACTTAGTTCCAAGGCATTGGTCCCCATGCTGAACTTGACCTGTCATCTTCCAGGTTCTTCTTTGATTTCTCTCCTACATATGTTGGAGTTGGCATGATCTGCCCATACATTGTGAATGTGTCTGTTCTGCTAGGCGGTATCCTCTCGTGGGGTATAATGTGGCCTCTCATTGCCAAGAAGAAAGGGAGTTGGTACCCTGCTTCTGCCTCAGACAGTCTTCATGGGCTGCAGGCTTACAGGGTAAACATTCACCCTGTCACTGGTTCTCTTTTGCCAATGCTAGATCCTACTCCGTCTAGTCACAAATAGTTATTGTTTTGGAAATAGGTGCAGTCAAACTTTCAAAACTTTGATTGTCAATATCTCTTTGCATATTTAAATGGGATATATGAAAATCATATGTGCTTTTGTAATACTATTATTATTGGTTTTATAAATATATTATAATAGAAATTAGTGGTCAAAGTTGTGTTTTGGAGACCGTGTCGATGTTCAAAACGACAACTATTTGTGACCGGAGAGAGTACAATGTTGTCTTCAAAACAATCTACAGTGTTGTGACTGAGAATTTGACTGCTAGTTCCTTATCATTGCAGGTTTTTATATCCATTGCTTTGATTCTTGGGGATGGCTTATACAACTTCCTCAAGGTGTTTATCCGCACAATTGCAGGCTTCATATCAATGGTTCAGAAAAATTCAAAAAGCATGCTTCCTGTTTCAGACAATGCCAGCCCCATGTCTAGCATTGAATCTGTATCCTTTGATGATGAACGCCGCACTGAACTCTTCCTGAAAGATCAAATTCCTATGTCAGTTGCATATGGAGGCTATGCTGTAGTTGCTGCTATATCAATCGGTACTCTTCCTCAGATCTTCCCCCAGCTCAAGTGGTACTACATTTTGGTTGCCTATGTCGTAGCACCTGTACTGGCCTTTTGCAATGCCTACGGAAGTGGACTCACTGATTGGTCTCTTGCCTCCACCTATGGCAAGCTTGCTATCTTCGTTTTCGGCGCATGGGCAGGCCTTTCTCAAGGCGGTGTGCTTGTAGGACTTGCTGCATGCGGTGTCATGATGAGCATTGTGTCGACTGCTTCCGACCTGATGCAAGACTTCAAAACTGGATACTTGACTTTGGCATCACCAAGGTCCATGTTTATCAGCCAGGTGGTAGGCACTGGAATGGGCTGTGTCATTGCTCCCTGCATCTTCTGGCTGTTCTACAAGGCTTTCAGTGATATTGGTGAAAGCGGTACCGAATACCCAGCACCTTATGCCATTGTGTACCGCAACATGGCGATACTAGGTGTCGATGGCTTCTCATCTCTTCCAAAGAACTGCCTGACTCTCTGCTACATCTTCTTTGCCGCAGCAATTGTCATCAACCTGATAAGAGACTTGACACCGCATAAGGTTTCGAGGTTCATCCCGCTCCCTATGGCAATGGCCATACCTTTCTACATAGGATCATACTTCGCAATCGATATGTTCCTGGGCAGCGTGATACTCTTTGTGTGGGAGAGGCTGAATAAGGCGAAAGCGGATGCGTTTGGACCTGCGGTTGCGTCAGGGTTGATATGCGGGGATGGGATCTGGACTTTGCCCCAGTCCATTCTTGCCCTTGCCAAGGTGAAGCCTCCCATTTGCATGAAATTTTTGCCGAGAGCAACCAATGCCAAAGTGGATAACTTCCTTGGTCAGTCGTGATCTTACAGATAACAACGGCATGAAGCACGCATCGTCCTGTAATTAGTGTGGCAAAATGTATTCCCAGACTACTTGTTTTGTAGAAAGCCATAACTGGGTTACCTGTAGGGAAGCATCCCCAAAAATGCAAGTTCCGAAATGATGTAACTTTTCTGCATAGTTTCCCCTACATCTTTTGCGTCGATTACTACGGCTAGGGCCTAGGTGTAGCAGTATTTCACATTTTTGCTGTCTGACGGGTTGTGACTTTGTGAGTTGTGATAGGTCTGCCCCGTGAGGCCGTGACTACTCTCCTAAGTTAAAGATTATTATGCCCATATGGCATGTTTTATTACCAGAAAGCGAGTGTTCCGAACTTCCGATTACTGAATTATAATCTATTGGAACTGTAAGGTACACTTGCAACTGTTTGATTAGATCACAGTTCAAAAGTTATCTCTACTAAGAAAAAAGAAAAAAAAGAAAAGTTTGTCCGTTGTCCTCCCTTCCCACCCTAGGCACCCCTCTTTCCCCCACAATGTTTGGATCGATACTACTCACGGTTTACCATGTCATGCTCCTGCGCTCGTCTGTGATGTCGCGGCCCTATCACTTACCGTGCTTCTTAGACACGGCAGAAAACAAATATCTCCTGTCGCACCTTCTGCTATAAGGGAGAAGGTTATTTTTGCAAATACCTTCGTAGCGGGCTACATTTGAAGGGAAAAAAAAAGGGGTGAGAGACCTTCACGGGCCTAGTTTAGCACCGTGTTCGCGGGACCCGTGGGCACCGGATTTGGGCAAGATCAAGCTGCTGTGATCTGCAATGGAGTCTTGGAGAGAATGCCATGCCTAGTTCCCCACACACCCGAGCGTTCACCTACTGCTGGCCGACGTTGGCTGTGGGTTCGCTCTCGGCCTGATCTGGCTGCCCTCATGGCTAGTCCTCTCCCTTCTCCTCACAATCCGCGTCGTCCAGCCTTGACGGGCTTCTCCTTTACTGGTGTGGGAGAAACCGAGGAAGTTGCCGTGCGGTAGCCGTGGTGACCGAAGAGACGGCTCGATGGTGGCAGGAGGCGAGCGCGGAGGAAAGGTTCATGGCGACCACGCTCGTCGAGCGACGAATCTGGCGACACGAGCAACGGCGTGGCAGAGGATAGGAGCGTGGAGAGGGATCCCGCCTTGAGCACGTCGACATCAGCGAGGACGGAGTAGTACTAACAATCGAACTAATTATTGATTTTTACTGCTCAGTTTCAGATGGAAGAAGAACAATGGGGACGTTTCATCATGTGGGCTGCAAAGTTTGAACAATGGGGTCATGCTCATATGACCTGATGATGCATCGAGTACAATAGAAGGAAGACATATTAGCATTTGAAGAAGCATCACGCGTCTTTGAGCATGTGAGTATTCTGTCTTTCATGTCCTCCGCTGCTCCTACTGCATCGTTAGTATGATTGCTGTAGGATCATTACGAACTAAAATGACATATCTGGTTTTCATTTTGAGCAGTAACTGATTTACTTTTTAAATGGGATTTCGGTTCCCCTGATTGTTGTTTCTTTGGGATTTTCATTATATACTTCTGAAATTCAATTCTTGAGGCCTCAGCAGTTTACTCATTTGTTCATAGACAAGGTTTTTCTTCTTCTTCTTCTGCTCAATTCTACAGAATCCATGACTTGAGATAGGGCCTGTTTGGTAGGACTCCAGATCCTGCTTTTCTAGATTCAGATCTAGCTTCCTAAAGGATCTACTTCACTGAGAAGCTGAATCAGTCTGACAAAAGCATTTGGCTAGGAGATTAGCTCCAGAGATTTTGAAGGGAGGAATGAAGACAAATAGGCCATGCTACCCTTTGGTTGTAACTCTTCATTTTTCTTTATTTATGTTTATTTCTATTTTTGTACTAATGTATGTCTATTGCATTTTTAAATTTTGCAATAATATAGCAAATTTCCAATAACACATGGAGGACATATACTGTGAGACATGTAAAATGAAACTTTTTTCCACCAGTAACACATGGAGGACATATATCGAGCAGTCTTCAATGTGTGAAATAAGCCAACTACATGATAACTTTGTACATATTAATCTAGCAGTGTACAGCTCTAATGCATAATTTCGGCCAATCTACCCATGAATCGCTGCTCCAAATTGAAGTTTGATATAAGTCGAACAAATCCATAGAAAAGATTACAATTCACTAAAACTAACAGGCACACGATCAAATTAATGTCTACATTCATATCGTCGGAATTGTACAAATCTGTTCGTCTTCTCTTCAATCCATCCAAAATATTTTGCACATGTCTACAGCTAGCTTGTAAGATTAGATCATTCAGAAATAAATGTTTTTGCTTCTATCCACACTGTAGTATTTTTAAGCCTCTTCCCTGGAAAGAATAATTGCGATGGATTTGCTGGCTGCAGATTGAACGCACAATCTAAAAATATGGACAAAGTTTTTTAGTAGCTAACCAATCATCCAAACAGAAAACTTGCAACAAAACATGATATACAACTGCTATCGCCATTTGTCATGAGTTGCTGTGCAGTGTAACCAAAGCAGGGGATAGATTTCACCTTGAGCAAAAACAGGCACTATGGCATGCTGTACACGTTCGTATGCCAAACAGGAGAAGAGAACATCTAAACAACCTTGAGTGCATAACTTAGGTAAAAAAGATTCGCCACCTGAGGGCCACGGGATGTGCCGCCTAGAGCTCGAGGGATCGATGCCGCATCCTGGATCTTGAGGGAGGCCGCCTAGAGTCCACGTGAGGCCACCGCTGCCGCCTGGATCCGCGGAAGGCCACCCAGGATTCGCCGTTGAGTCGCCCGAGCGGATGAGAACGAGATCTAGATCCCGAACGGGCACGAGTGAGGATGCTCGGGGCGAGCGAGTTGAGGGGTAAGTGAGTGGCAAAAGCGGGTAATTTCCTAGAACTTCGATGGGCATTTTTATTTTCCTGCGTTGGCTCCGCCGTGGATCGCCCAAAACCCAGCTACACGCGTTATGGTAGGGCTCCGGATCCTAGATTCTCGTTCAGAGGAGCCCTATCAAACAGGCCTTAAATGAGCCTTTGTCCATTCTTCAGAGATGTCCAGGGAAGCACTGTCAATTTGGCAATGAACTGGAGACACACTCTGCACATTGTGATTACTGATTTTAGCATTGATTGTGAAGTTTGTGAGACACTCCTTTGCACAGTGTGATGTTCAGGGTTTGACAGTTTAGTTATGAACTGAACCTTGTGTACATTTTAGTTTCTTCATCAAAACTTTGACATCCTTTAGGCTGATGGCATGTAAGATATGGCTTTCAGTGAAACAAATTAATGATGTAATTTTGATATTTGTTTATTCCATATTATTGTTCTGTTTGTTGCCAAAAAATATATACATGAACTCAAAGACCGCAAGAAAACATTTGGGTTTCTTTCGTCCACTCCTTATGCTAGCTACAATATTAGTGATCTACTTCGGTATTTATAAAAGGGTCATAAGGAATGTATAAGCACATAAGCATATATTTGAGTTTGCTTTTTATGGATCCCATGCGATAATTTGCATTTTCTGGATCTCATAACTAAATCGTAGAAAAAAATGTCAGGATCGTGGTATAGGATCATATGTTTGATGATATATATCACCCTCTTCTGAGACTCTATTGCACACACGGTTATTTTACTGGTGAGAGTATATAGCATGGTGTTTTTGGTCTAGCATCGTTTTGTTGGCCCTCGTCTGGATGTACAATAAGCATTCGAATAGTTGAAGGCACGGGTTGTGTTCCTTGGAGCAAAAGGTTAACTAGATTGAGAACCAATACATAGCGGAAAGTGCATACGCTAAGAGCATGAGATGCTTGAGAACACAGGCATAGCTGTTAATTGTTAGGGTACTGCAGGAGCAAACACAAAAGAAACTCCTAAAGGAGATCTAACCTATTCATGTCACTTATATATGCAACTTAACCTAACTATTAAGTTGCTTCCCTAGTGATTGTCTACAGGACCACCATGCGAGGCACTCTGCAGAAACAACACCTGCATGTTAAAGTATCTGGATAAAGTTGTAAATACTGTTTAGAGTTGTTGAAACAGAGCAGGTTTGTTGTAACAACCTGACTGAAAAAGTTCATGTATTCAGAGTTCTTGTTGTAACTGATGTAGTACTGTAACACATCCGACAGAATCAATATAAATACCAGCGCTAGTCAGTTCAGACTAGTTGCGTAGCCTATACATCTTCATTCCTGTCTATCTTCTTTACATTTTCCTATCCATTTTTACATGGTATCAGAGCCACGATCTACAAGAACTTCTGAGTGATATGTCTTCTGTTTTTTCATCTTCTGCTGCTGCTGTTGATTTGGCTATGCCGGCTGTTGGAATGTTTCCGACTCCTGCAATGAATCATGTGATCAATCTCAAGCTCACAAGAGAGAACTTCCTTCTGTGGAAAGCCCAGATGCTGCCATATCTGCGAGGCCAGCAGTGCCTCGGATATGTTGATGGCACACTTGCTCGTCCTCAACAATTCATCGTGAAGACGACGAATTCTGGTGTGACTCAAGAAATCAATCCAGATTACACTGTATGGCTGCAACGTGACCAGCAGGTATTGAGTTGCCTTCTGTCTTCACTCTCTAAAGAGGTACTTTCTCAAGTGCTTTTCTTGGCATCATCAAAGGAGGTATGGGATACATTAGAGCAAATGTTCTCATCTCATTCAAAGGCAAGAGCTATGAATGTTCGCATGCAGCTTGCAAACTTGAAGAAGAATGATCTGTCTGCTACAGAGTATTTCACCAAGGGAAAGCATCTTGCTGATATCTTGGCATCTATTGGCCAGCCTTTGCGTGAAGAAGAAGTAATCTCCTATTTGTTGTGTGGTCTCGGAGAAGAATATGATTCCTTAGTGACTTCAGTTACCACACGTACAGATGAAATCTCACTTAGTGATCTCTATGCTCATCTATTGGCTTTTGATCTGCGTCTTGAGCAGCGGAACACAAATGTTCAGATTGATGGTGCATCAGCAAACTTCACGTCCAAAGGTGGAGGCAAATCACACCCAGGTGGACAAAGAGGTCGTGGTGTTTTTCAGTATCAAGGTGGAAATAGACCCCGTGGAGGCTACAACAACAAGATTCCCAATAGATATCCAAACTTCAATGGTGGCTACAATTCTGGTTTTCAAGGCCGTGGTAATTACAACTCTGGTTTTCAAGGCCGTGGTAGCAATTCTTCACGCCTGAATTGTCAAATCTGTGGTAAGCAAGGGCACACAGCTATCAGATGCTACAACAGGTTCAATCATGCATATCAAGCAGAAGAAAAATATGTTGCTGCACTGGCCACTTCTCCATTATTCAATGGAAGTGATTCTAGCTGGCATAGTGATACCGGTGCCACAGATCATATCACCAGTGATCTTGATCGTCTTTCAATGCGAGAGAAGTACAATGGAAAGGAGAAAGTGAACACTGCAGATGGTACAGGTATGGCTATTGCTCATGTTGGTCAATCTCATATTTATACTCCACATAAGTGTCTTGCTCTCTCAAATGTTCTTCATGTTCCATGAGCCGATAAAAACTTGATATCAGTTCATCGTCTCACTCAAGATAATAATGTTTTTCTTGAGTTTCACCCTGGCTACTTTTGTGTTAAGGATCGTGTTTCGAAGAAACTTCTGTTTCAAGGCCAAGCTAAAAATGGACTCTATCCTTTTAACCCGAAGCAACTCACAGTGGATAAGAGGGCCATGGTAGCTGCAAAACCTTCGGTGGAGCAATGGCACGGCCGTCTTGGACACCCATCCTTTGCTGTTCTTCGTCAAGTTTTACAATCAAATAATTTGTCTTTTGTGTCAAACAAAGATGGCATCACTGTGTGCAATGCCTGTCAAATGGCAAAGAGTCATCAACTTCCTTTTTCATTGTCTTCCAGTTCTTGTTCAACTCCTTTAGAACTTGTACACTCTGATGTATGGGGGCCAGCTATCAAAACAATTAATGGATATCAGTTTTATGTTAGTTTTATTGACACTTTCAGCAGATATACTTGGCTTTATCTTGTAAAGCACAAATCTGATGTTCCAAATGTCTTTCTTCAATTCAAAGCTCTTGTTGAAAGACAATTCAATAGAAAAATTCAAAGTGTCCAAACTGACTGGGGAGGAGAGTATAAGAAACTAAACTCTTTTTTCAATCAATTAGGTATCCATCATCGTGTGTCCTGCCCTCACACACATCAACAAAACGGCTTAGTTGAAAGAAAACATCGCCATGTAGTTGAAGTAGGCTTGGCATTGCTTGCTCATGCTTCTGTTCCTCTTCATCTTTGGGGTCATGCTTTTATCTCTGCTTGTTATCTTATTAACCGACTTCCTAGCAAAGTGATTGATAATCAAACTCCCCTTGAGCGATTGTTTCATGTTAAGCCAGATTACACCTTTCTTCGTCTTTTTGGTTGTGCATGTTGGCCTCATTTACGACCATATAACTCCCACAAACTTCAGTTCAGATCTCGACGTTGTGTTTTTCTTGGCTATAGTGAACTTCATAAGGGATACAAGTGCTTACATATTGAGATAAATAGAATTTATATCTCCCGAGATGTGGTCTTTGATGAAGGGTTCATGCCCTATCGTGACCAACAAGACTCTAATCGAATTCCTAAACAACTTGTTCCTGATCAGACTTGTGTTCTTCTTCCTTTGTCTTCTGATACAAATCTCTCCTCTTTGAGTGAGCAACATAGACCTGTGTGTGAGTCTTCAGAATCTGATCAACATGACAATATCCATGTATCTGAACCATTATCTCCTTGTGAACCTTCTAATGCTTCTTTGGATGTAGCATCAGACTCACAAGCTGATATCCCTCCACAACAACCAATTGGTGTTCGCACTAGGGCAAACAATATTCATGTACCTAAGGTGTGGACTGATGGCACAGTTCGGTATGATCAACAGAGGAGGGTGTTACACGTGAAGGTGGTCAAGTCTAATACTGAACCAAAATCACATATTGAAGCATTAGCTCAACCTGCCTGGCAGGCTGCCATGAACGAAGAATATGCAGCACTTCAGCATAACAAAACTTGGACACTTGTGCCATATGAACCAAATATGAATATCATTAATTGTCGTTGGGTATTCAAGTTAAAGAAGAAAGCAGATGGAACAATAGAGAGACACAAGGCAAGATTGGTGGCAAAAGGTTATAAACAACAATATGGAGTTGATTATGAGGATACTTTTAGTCCTGTTGTGAAGTCACCTGTCGTCTTGTGCTATCATTAGCTGTGTCAAGGGGATGGATAATCAGGCAAGCTGATGTCAAAAATGCATTTTTACATGGTGATTTAAAAGAGAAGGTGTTCATGCGTCAGCCTCCAGGATATGTGAGTTCCAAATTTCCTACTTATGTGTGTAGATTAGATAAGGCACTCTATGGATTAAAGCAGGCTCCACATGCCTGGTACTCCAAGCTGAGCAATAAACTTCAAGAATTGGGATTTCAACCTTCAAAAGCAGATGTGTCATTATTTGTCTTTCATGAAAATGGTATTATTATGTTTGTTCTTGTTTATGTTGATGATCTGATTATTGTAAGCTCTTCAGCACAAGCATCAGATAAGCTTTTGAGTAAACTGCAAGCTGCATTTGCCATCAAAGACCTCGGTCAGTTGCATTACTTCCTGGGAATTTAAGTTTTACATAGCAAGAATGGTCTATGTCTTGTGCAGAAGAAATATATTAATGAAGTGCTTGAACGCGCTAATATGAGCAAGTGTCGGCCTGTGTCTACACCAATGTCTACAACGAAAAATTGGTGAAAGATCAAGGAGATTTGTTGTCAAGAAGATGCTACCAAATCTGAGGAGCATTGTGGGTGCTTTACAATATCTAACCATTACAAGAGCCGATATTTCATTTGCTGTCAACAGAGTGTGCCAATATCTACATGCTCCAACCACTGCTCATTGGGCTGCTGTGAAGCGGATACTTCGATACTTGAAGTTTTCAATTGATGCTTGGTCTTGATTACTAAGTCATCATCTAGTATGTTGAGTGCATTTCTCGATCTTGGATTAGGCAGTTGCAGTGATGATCGACGATCAGCAGTGGTTATGCCATTTTCTTTGGATCAAATCTGATCTCCTGGAGTTCAAGGAAGCAAGGAACTATATCTCGATCTAGCACTGAGGCGGAGTATAAAGCTCTTGCAAACGCTACGGCAGAACTAATCTGGATACAAGTTCTTCTCTCTGAACTTGGTGTTTATCAAACTCGGCCACCAGTGCTTTGGTGTGATAATTTAGGCGCAACATATCTCTCACCAATCCAAAGATTCCATGCGAGAACCAAACATATTGAAGTCGATTTTCATTTTGTACGGGAGAAAGTTGCACAACAAGCTTTGGAAATTAAGTTTATTTCAACACATGATCGGTTAGTGATGGCTTGACAAAACCGTTGTCGAGAAGGCATTTAGATCTTTGTGTTTCAATCTCAACATCTCTTGAGTTCGAGTTGAGATTGAGGAGGATGTTAAAGTATCTGGATAAAGTTGTAAATCTTGTTTAGAGTTGTTGAAACAAAGCGGGTTTGTTGTAACAACTTTGATCAAAAAGTTCATGTATTCGAGTTCTTGTTGTAATCGATGTAGTCTTGTAACACATCCGATGTAATCAATATAAATACCAGCGCTAGTCAGTTCAGACTAGTTGCGCAGCCTATACATCTTCATTCCTGTCTATCTTCTTTACATTTTCCTATCCATTTTTACACTGCAGAGTGCTTACATTTTCTTGATATAGCTTTATGGCTCCAGGGAGGGTTCTGAAGCCTGCATGCGTAGACTTTAAGACTTAATCAACCATTCATAGTAGACTTGTAATGGTTGTCATCGATAGTCGAATAAAGGTGGCCAAGATCAACCTGTTCATTAATGATTGTCCTGGGAAAGAAAACAGGATTGTGAAAGCAAGCGATATAAATTTCAGATTGTGGGGTGTGTGGGGGGTAGGGGGATACCTGAGGACTCCATCTGATATTTTAAGACGACTTTTGACGTCATCCAAACTTACTCCATGCTCCAGGTCTCTGTAGAAACACAATACAGTCATCAGTCTCTACCATCTAAACCAGAGAAATTCTAACCATAATATAAAAGGATATACTGCAACAAACCTGTATTTGTAATTAGCATGAGAAAAAAAGAGTTTCCCAGTTCCAGAGCACATTATCCTTTTTCAGGAAACACCACTGGTATAAATTATATGAAAAAACAACATGCAAATGCTACTGCAAAACAACATCTTCCACCCAGCCGTGTAGCCCTTTAACCATACAGTTTAGCCGAAAGTTATTTTTAGAAAAACTATAGCCATACAAAACAGGACCCAAGTTTACCTCTCTCTTCATAGTACCGGCAAAATACACACATTAGAGATGCTCTAGCTTCCATCAACAGAGAAAAAGCTTCTCAGTCACCTTTTCATTTATTTTTCTCCAGAAGACAGCCTAACACCTGTTGGAGGAAGAATATAGCATATAATTTCTCTAACAAAGCTGCTAAGCTAATCTGAAAGACCATGTGGAGGCTATCCACGTTTGTGATGAATTATTCACAGTGTTTGAGTATGTGGTACTCAAGTTTGAGTTTGTTTTAAATTTTATTTTGAATTTGAAGCAATCTGAGATGTTATCTGTGTTGGGCAACACTACCAGCCTGGGTTGGCGGTAGTGCTAGGCTCATGGTGCTACTAGGTGTGAATGCGGTAGCCTTTTTAAAGAGAGGTGTTTCTCTAGGGTTTAGCACAGCAACACTACTGGCTCAAAGGCATGGTAGTTATTTTCTAGAATAGGTCTCTGTTGGGTTTCAGGGATATTGGCACTACTTGCCATGGGGGCGTGATAGTACCGGTTGAGCGGTACTACCTGCCTCAAGTTGGCGGTAGTATCAGTTTGCTAGAAAATTTTAGTGCATTCTCTGTTGATTATGTGATTGCTAATTGCATGTATTGTAAATAGTGTTATGTGAAGATTTGCTTATCTGTGTTAGTTGCAGAACTAGAGGCTGCTAGGTCATGGTGAGGTGAACGTGAGACTAGGATTAGGCTAGAAGAGCTGAGGTCCAAAATAGTCAATATATGCCGGAAGATGACTAAAGCCGGGAAGACAAGGAACCGATATGTGAAGTACCGGTGATGGACATGGTGGGCAATAGTATAGACCAGGGCTAGGCTCAGGGAGGAGTTAAGGTCTAGAAAGATTAAGGAAGTCAATGCTGCCATGGTGAAGCGGTCAAGGACACGTAGCACACCAAATGATTTGGGCCCGTTTGCAAGCGAAGACAGTTCCGGGGGGGGGGGGTCCAAACGTGTGAGAAGCTTGATGATAAGTCATTGGGACCACGTGAAAAGTACGAAGCATGGCGATGTTTAGAGCAGAAGGAAGACCGGTCATTAGGATAAATTGGTAATTTGCCCAATATCAACGATCGAGATGGTTTAGAAAACTGCGGTGGTGGCCTTAGTGGTTTAGGTCACACCAAAGCGGTTTTGACGCAAATTCGGGCTCGTGGAGTAGAGTTGGCGTCAATGTAATGGCCGCTTTGAGAAATGTGCTTGTATGAGTGAAAAATCTGTTAAGAGTGTTGGTTTTTAGATTAGCTCATGTAAGAGTGGATGGTATCACTTGTATGTCTAGGTCTAGGGTTAAGTTGCCTCCACTATATAAGGAGATGTAGTGGGAGGTAAGGCTTCAAGCCTTCAAGTCTCTAAATTTTAGATTAGGACTTTCACACGATTTTGGTTGTTCTTGTGTGGGTGTGTAAGTGCTTCTTGAAAGTTTTACCCTTAGGTGAGAGGCTTTATAATCCATCTTCATGCTCTGAAATAAAGATCAATTTCATGCTCAAGATTTGATTTTTGTTCTTAACCTTCCTCCTTGATTCTTGATATTTCTTGTTGGTTTCGTTTTCTCTTTTCTCTTGATCTTGTGTTGCCAAGCATGAGTGATTGATGGATTTATTATCTGGAGATCATCACCCAATCATCTAGGCAAGTTCTCTCATGATCCTGAAGAGATTTATTAAGAAACTAGATTATTGCTTGAGAAGAAAGGATTTGAGATATATCATGATCTTGCACGTTTGAGGGCAATCTCTTTAGAGTTTTTGCTAGTTGTGACATGTGGGAGATCATCTAGAATTATCTTGATCATTAAATCCCCACGAGCAAGCTTAGGGTGAAGTTTTGGGTTTTGATGCAACCTTGGTATTTTTGAAAAAAAGGTCCAAACTTTGACGCTAATCATTGTGATTGAAGGTTGGAATAGTTTCTTGACATTCTTAGGAAGGTGTATACAAAATTTTACGAGTTTTGGATCATCTAATAAAAAGTAACATTATTTTTGGATTTGAACTCGTGCGAAATTATTGTTCATCTTCCTGTTTTTACTGTTCATCCGGCACTAGAAATAAAGTAACCCGGTAGTACCTGGGCTTCTATTCATCCCGTTACTACCAGCCTTCTAAGAGCAGTAGTGCCGCCCTAGAGCTTATTTTCTCTGAAAATTTGTTCTTCTGTGGATATTTGACCTAGTGAAACTATAGCTAGGATCTTTGAGGGTAAAATTTGATTTCTAATCATTCACCTCCTTTGATTGCCATTTTTTATCCTTCATACTGTGTGGTCTAATTAACCTTCATACAAAAAAGTGGACAGGACACTTTCTGCCATGAATTCCTTTATCTAAACCGCTTGTTGCTTCATTAGGGTGAGGACTAGGAGAAATTTTTCCGGGTTCCTAAAGAAACTGAAATGTATCAATATAAAATTCTTGCAGTATTGTGAAATTCATGCGTTTTAACACTGGCCGTAGACAGCTCAAAGCAAGCAAACGTACTGTCGTTACAAACTTACAATTTATCATGTTCCTTCCTATCGGGCATCCCTCGTTTATAAGGTAAGAGCATGTACAATAATAGAGACAGTTGTTATGTATATACTATCCGTTATCTAAAAATAAAACTAAAAACAACTTCTATAATATATGATATCTTAAGGTTCTCTGTGTAAGATCCCATAATCTTGTTAATATGGTATGAAAAAATATTTGTTATAAATAATAACTCATATAATAATGTTGTCTCTCTACAAAGGGATAATCACACTCTCACATCTTCTCTCTTCCATGTTAGTAACAATATTAGGGTGCAGAGTTTATAGCAGCTGACACTACTGTACAAGTAATAAGGAAGAACATGCGGAGAAACGAAGGAATCCTGGCATGCGCAATCAGCGGGTGAGGGGACACCAAATAGGCCGGTGGAAAACTCCAAACCTGAGCCATTTTAAGTAATCACTAGTCAGATAGCCGATCCGATAATCCACAAGGAACCTTAAATCCCCACAAAATCTTTTCTTTATACCGCGTACCGCCACCGATCCCATGTGCTCCCCATTTATTTGCATTCCATCCAGCTCCAGCCTATTTCGCCCTTGACCTTTGCTTATTCCAGTGACCTACCTTGTTTGTTGCCTTCTTCGGTTCTTCCCCACATCTCTCTTCTTGGACTCCCCCCACCCGTCCACAAACGCAGAGAGACTTGCTGATGGATCCCCCGTCCACTCAGGTGATGTCTGCCACTGATGACCTCCAGGACAAGACCATGGACGAATGGTATGTGAGCTTGATCCAATCCTAGTTCTTTTCGTCCTGCTCTGCTTGCTCGTTGATTGATTGGTTGTCTATGTATCCATCGTATGTTTGTAGTTGTTCTTGCTGCTATGATTGCTGCTCCAGCATCCTGGATTTCCTGTGCTGTTCATCTTGATGCTGCTCCTCGCCGGCCTTGCAAAACTTCCTGACGGAAGCGGAGGTCTCGGTGATGTTGGGCTCTAAATGTTCCGGAGTTCTTAGATTTCTATGCCCTTGGGTGATACTTGTAAGTTGAAAACCTTATCATCTCCATTCATCATTAAGGAGATTTCCGAATCAACTGCTGAAATGTTGGCTTATCTTCCGCTGGAGCCGTTCAGTGATTTCTTTAAGCAATTTTACAGAATTCTTGTGTGTATGCAGATCGAATAGCTAGCTAGAAGTAGTCGTTAGTCGTTACTGATTATGTGTGTTCGTATTTGACTCTATGCATCAGCGAGTTGAACTCACGAGTCGAGACGTATGCACGCCGCATTATGGCACTGAAAGACATTAAAACATTTTTGTGCCAGATACATGTCTTGTATGAAAGTATGACTACTAGTACACGCAGCAAATTTTGTGCCATATCCCTAAGTTAGTGGCTAGCTAGACTTTTCCCCTTCTATTTGCACAAGTCCATGACGAGATGGCCGACATTGACAGCCTGCATCGAGCTGAAAATCATGGTGTTTGCCAACCTCAGCAGTCAGCAGCCGGCGCAAACCGCAATGCTTGTGGTATTTGGGAGTGGAATGTCGAATCGGACGGAAATGCTGGTGTTTGGGAGTGTGTTTGACAGCAGTCAGCAGCCGGCGCAATAGATTGCAACTAATTGATATTGAAATTAAATCAAAGTATCGTGATCAAAGGTGTTAAAACTTTCCTGGGAAACACAGAGAATTGGAGTACTGATTGGTTAGGTTCCATAAGAACTTTCACTGATGCTCCGACTCCTGAAAAACACCATCAGAGTTCGATGAGGACTAAGAACCAAATGAAGACGATGCAGATGTTGGAACCAAGTCTACACGCCTTCGGCTAACGTTTGATCGATCAAACTCCCCCTCAAAAGACTGAGGTTTCGAAGGAGAGAAGGAAAGAGAAAATAAGGAAATATTTATTTGAAGAAGGAAAATATTTTTATTAAAAATATAACTAATTAACTATAAATTTTTTTATTAAAATTAAATGAATAAATGATTTAAGTAGATTTATTAACAATTTTATTTATTTCTTTTAAACTTTTCTGAAAAAGAGAATAAATTTTGGAAAAGAAAAGGAAACGAAGCCAAGGACACCCGAGGGAGGCTACGCCACGGCGGCGATGTGCCCCCGCCCGGCAACTCTCGCGGATCGCAGAAACGAAGCCAAAGCAGCATTCCTACACGCATCAGGCTCTTCACACGTGCGTGCATGCGCTGTGCCACGAGCTCCTGTTCTCTACGGATGGAGAAGACTCCCTGCCGAGTGCCGACTTGGGCCCGCCTCGGCCGCCGATCTCTCTTGGCGTTTGCTGGATGGTATGCTGGCCAGAGCTGATGATCGTATCGTGATTCGTGGGACATTAAGACTGATAAGTCGATACATTGTCGAGGAAACTTCAGGTAGTTCATCCTTTCTCGAAACCAAAAAACAGGGAGTTCACTCAAATCAGGCTCCAACTCTCTTTGACGCCCAAAAAAAAAAACATCACATCCAACCAAAATTCACCGAACCTGTATGTGGGAACAAAACAAAATAGGGCGGTGGAAGAGAGAAAAAGAGAGAGTAAATTTATATAAAAAACCATAATTTTACAAATTTAAGCTAAAAACATATAGTTTTATAATAGTTTATATAAAAACTTATAGTTTTAAGAAATTTCATCAGAAAGAAGACCCTCTCACTAGGTTTTAAATTTCATCGAAAACCGCTTGGATTTCGTAAATTTCACTTGTACCGCACTGGTTCGGAAAAACATACTGTTCGGTTTACTACTCAAATTCAAAAAAATTGAATAAAAAACCAAAAGTTCCCTAAAATTAGTATTAATAGCTTTATAACATCTGGTGTGAATTTTTTTTTTAAAAATGAAGTTTAGAGAAAAGTTCCCTCAAAGATTTTTTTTACATTTTTTCCTAATTTTTCAACTTGGCGCTGATTTTTGAGAAAACTGCTTGAAATTCGCCGCTTTTTGAGCGTTTTTTGAACTTCTCATTTGAATTTCACTCCCCTATTTGATCATATTTCAAATTCATTTCACTTTTGAAAATATTCGGTTTTTGCAAAGTTTGTTTGATTTTTTTATAAGGATTGGTATGCTCATCGAAAATCAAGGTCGTTACTGTGAACCCTGGCTCTCGCCGTATTCGGTGATTCCTATGGGCCACGTTCTTTCTCCCCAAACAAGCAAAAGCCCAAACGGACGCACCGATCCCCCACTCCACGCCGGAAAAGATCCAAATCGAAGCGCACCGTCTCGGCTTCTCCTCCGCCGCCCGCCCTATCCGTTCCGTTTCGCACAGGCTGCTCACCTACGCCCAGTTGACACCACCAGTTCGCAGTTCGCACGGCACGGAATCCAATTCACGCCACAAGCGAACCCAAGCTCGGCAGCCATGACGCCCTCCGCTCTCGCCCACCTAACCGCCGCCTCCCTGCTCCCAACCTCCCCACCCAGGCCCAGGTCCAGGCCCGGATTGGTGAGCCCGAGCAGGCCCGCGCTGCGCCGGCTCGCGGCCGCGGCTCCCCCGCGGGCTTTCTTCTCGTCGTCGCCCGTGCCGTACCAGCCGCAGCAGCCGGCGGGGTACTCGTCGCACCGGGAGTACGGGCTTGTGCCCATGGTCGTCGAGACCACCTCCCGCGGGGAGCGGGCCTACGACATCTTCTCGCGCCTGCTCAAGGAGAGGATTGTCTGCATCAACGGGCCCATTGCCGACGACACGGCGTCGCTCGTCGTCGCGCAGCTGCTCTTCCTCGAGTCCGAGAACCCGCTCAAGCCGGTCCACCTCTACATCAACTCCCCGGGGGGCGTCGTCACGGCCGGGCTCGCGATCTACGACACCATGCAGTACATCCGCTGCCCCGTCACCACGCTCTGCATCGGCCAGGCCGCATCCATGGGCTCGCTCCTGCTCGCCGCCGGGGCGCGCGGGGAGAGGCGGGCGTTGCCCAACGCGAGGGTCATGATCCACCAGCCCTCCGGCGGCGCACAGGGCCAGGCCACCGACATCGCCATCCAGGCGAAGGAGATCCTCAAGCTGCGCGATCGGCTCAACAAGATCTACAAAAAGCACACGGGCCAGCCCATCGACCGCATCGAGCAGTGTATGGAGCGGGACCTCTTCATGGACCCCGAGGAGGCGCGCGACTGGGGGCTCATCGACGAGGTCATCGAGAACCGCCCCGCCTCGCTCATGCCCGAGGGTGTTGGTGGCCTTGATCTGCCGCACCATGGAGGCGTCGGCGGCAGCGGCGGACGGGGCAGGGATATCGAGGAGCCCTCGGCGGTGTGATTTTAGGGGTGGTCACAAAGGTGACGCCTTTTTCGTGTCCGGTGGCTATGTTGCTTGTTGTTAGATCTAAGGTTTTATTCTTAGTACACAAGGTTAACTCCAGGGCGTCCAGCTTCCTCCACTGTTGTTTTGATTGCCTGAATTGTGCTATTGCTGATATATATTGCAACTTTTGAGGAAATTCCATTCCTTTGATACAGATAAAAATTGATGGTGTTGTGGATGTTGTATCGTAAGTATCAATTTCATGCCAAGGCATTAAAAATTTCTTCCTTTTGGTTTCTGTCTCACAGTAGGGGCGTAGATGTTACTTTTTTTGCCTTTTGGCTTGTGTCATTCATTGACCAATTAAATTTTGTTAAGATCATATTCAGATATTGTGATGTGAATTGATCATTTACATTTAGTATGATTTTTTTTAAAAAAAATGTATAATTTTCTTTCTTTGTCCTGGTTGTTTAGACCTGCTAACCTGCATACTTTAGCACATAAGTATGAATCGACATTGTGTAATGTTCTTATGCACAATAAGGTCTTTCTGGTTTCCAGACCCACCTAAAAGGCCTCAGCAGAAGTGTAGTTTATACACAATTGTTTATTTAGGTGTTATTTTGGAGCACAGTGCTCACAAATGGCCAGATTAATCAACTTATAAGAAAAGGTTTAGCATATCTAGAAGTGTCATTATTTGGTCAGGCATTAGGCTGTACAATTTGGAGATGGAAATTTAAGTAGCCTAGCTAGTTTTGAATTGGGAGTTTGGGATTCTAGGTCAGCCATAAGGGAATTCTGTTTTATTAGGTGCTTCAACCTTGAGCTATCATTACTCATGAGTTGTAACATTGCAAGACGAGAAGACATTGAAATTTCTGTGCGTAATGGGACCATGGTATGATTTTAACACTCGTCAAGCAATAGCAAAAATGTGGTATATTGTTAACTTACAGAACTTTGTTAAATGTTGACCATCTTTGCTCAAAGCCGTTGTTATAATATATATGTTAGTTTGAATTTAATGGGTATGAACTAGACCAAATTCCACATAGGGGATTGTCTCCAATCTATGGTTCAATTGGAGCTTAATATGTCCTGGAACTACGCTCTGATGTTTTGTGTAACTTCAGAGCATCATCTGAGACAGGCAAAACAGAGGTTTTACACAGCTCCGGCCTCCAGGTATGGAGCACCTAAAGGATGCTGAAAATATGTTCAGGGTCCTGTACTTTGTAGAAATAAATGAAAAAAAAGTAAACTAGTTTGGCCAAACTCTTGCTCATTCTGAGCTGGATCGTGAGTTCAGTTGGATTTGAATTTTACACACACATAATTGACTGGATCCATATGTAGTGAGTTGTTTGTGTAGAAGTTACATGAACACGGTTGTATGAGACCGACATCATGTATACCTGAAATTGAAGTCTACCAGCAGTGAGTTCTTTTCTTGAGTATACCAGCAATTGGTCCTTCTGTTGAGAGTACCAACAGTGAGCTCTTTTCTTGAGAATACCAACCATGAGTTCTTTCCTTGACTATACCAGCAGCTGGTCCTTCTGTTGAGAATACCAGCCGTTTTTGTGTAGGAGGTGCAAAAGACAAAAAAAAGGCATCATAGCCTTTTTTTCAGGTGGGATGGTAAGTTCTGAAGCTGTCTTTGAATTTTCAGTTTACGAAAAACTCCCCCCTTGCTGATAAATATCCCTACGTTCCATGCTTCGAAGGAAGGATTTTCTGTTATGCTGATTAAGTGCATCAACAACGGATCAGTACTGCTGGTTTTAGTTGTGATGTGCCCTGGGCAACCAATTATCCTAATTCTTTGGTGCAGCACTGTAGTGGTAAGAGTCACGGGAGCTTTGTTGGTTTTGTTATTGTTTACTCAGCCTTCAGTGTTTTGTTTATAGCATCTGCCCAGTCGTATCGTAGAGCCCCAGCAAGGGGACTTGTGAGCAGTATTCTAGTTACCTGCGAAGCTGCGATGTTATTTTTACCAATGCAGAAGTGAAAACTCTTGAGAGCGGCAGAGACAGCGGCTACGGCCAGGCCCTGAAACTTACGGGGAGGAGCAGCTGGCCTGCATACCGGAGTAAAATGGCTGCCCGGCAGCGGCAGGCAAAGAGACCGGTTAACACGAGGACCGGCACGCCGCATGCCCACCGCGAACTGCTCACAAGCGCCGGCCTTTCCTCTACAGTCGGCACATTTAGACTGTAGCAGCACCATGCTGAAACATTGGGAAAGGGCAGTGGCTCCACAATGAAATCAGGAGGCAAACCGTCAGGGCAAGAATATCGTATCGCGCAAGCACAGTTACGCCTGCCGATGAAGCCTAGGTAGAGAGTATATGGGTGCAAGAACAAGAAGAGTACAGGAAAAGAATATGGAACATGGACACATACCAGGATAGAATACAAATGGGGATAGAGTCATAGCGCAATTGATTTTTCTGTAGTTCCTTTTTTTAACTTTCAGTAATGGGAAATAATTGGGGTGCAATTGTGAAGAGTGCAATTATCACGTTAGACCTTGATCAATCTTGGGCAAGAACCAAGAGGTCCAAGACGAATTGATGATTCGAGGTTTCGGCACAAACTACTTATCAGAAAGGTCGTGGAGCCAGGCCTAAGGCAACTGGGGTCTTGGCCCGAGACCTCGCGTCAAAACACTGTAAAAAATCTGATCTAAAATCAATGATCCAACTAGTAAATGATCCATTAGCAGCAGCCCGGCTCGAGACCTGGGCCTGACTCCGCCCCTGAGAAAGGTAGCCCAGAGTATTTAGTTCCAGGCTGAAGAAATAGACTACGTTAACTTGCCTTCTTTGCAGCCTCCAAACAAACGATTTAGAAAATGAAAATTTACACCTGTAGGAATTACTGGCCGCATTGGGAACTTTTGGTCACTTGTGTGGTGTGTCCCTAAACCTGAGACTTGCATGATTCGGTCCTTAAACGTGTATAGTTGGGTTAGCAAAAGTCCAAATCCTACTCAATGATTAATTAGAGATGACATAACACCTTAGGTCAGTCTAAATCATAATTTAACCATGTGATTGCCATTTGAAATTATTAAAGAACTAATATTTTTGGATTCTAATGAAGTTTTGCAACCTTTACATGCTTCTGATTGATCTTAGTTAGCAACTGCATGGCAAACTTTAGAAAGTGCCACACGATCCCAAGTGCAGAGCCAGCCCAACCAGGGTTCACAAAATAGTCAAAAATCGCTCGAATTTTCGACCGTACTGAGCCGGTTCGATATCCAAAACTGATCGGTAAGCCGATCTAATTAAAAAAATAGAAAATTTGAAAATTTTATACAACGTAAAACCGATCGATTTTCGGTCAAAACCGACTAGTTTTCGGTCAAATCGACTGGTTTTAGGTTAAAATCGTGTGGCAGCGCCACAATGATCAGCACCCACCAATTGACGATCGATTTTCGATCAAAATCAGCTGGCTTTCAGTCAAAACCGACCAATTTTTGGTGAAAACCGGTTGATTTTCGGTTTTTTAATTACTTTTTAAAATGTCTGAATTATTAACCCTTCGGTTTCGACTATTTTTGAGCGATTTTGAGCCCAACCACTCATGAAAGAGGCCCACGAAGATGAGGCCCGGCTCAAATTTGGAAGACCAAAACCCTTCTCCCACTGAACCCTTTCTCCTCTTCACCACTGCTCCGGCCGGCGTTGTTCGGTTCTTCTCCTTCCCGCGGAACCAAGAAGCGCCCAAGCCAAGCCAGCATGGCCTTTCTCTTCAACAAATTCCAGGAGGTACGCTTCTCTCCCTTCTCATCTCGCAGCCATCTTCGGATCTCGATCTGCCTGATTCCCGTTGCGCGCGACAAAACCACCATGGATTCACTTTAACACACAAAAAGGTTCAATTTTTGTTGTGTTGGTTTGACCAAAGAGTATATGGAAGATTGTATAGTGTGCTCATGGCTTCCCTTTGTTCTTCGCTTAAAAGTATTATGCATTTCCTTTTTAGATGCCTACTTGATTTCTCCGCATGTAAACCGTTTGTTTCTATATACCAGGTTTGTGATTATCTGAAGAAAAGCACTCTGTTCCTTTTCACTATACTGTTTCATAGATGGGCAACATGCCAGTTCTGTGTATGCAACATTTAGCACTTCTTTTTTTCATACGCAATGGATAATTGAAATCAATATTTCGAATTTAGTTTACTCTTTCAAGCTTCCAATAGTCAATGGAAGTCCATTAATTTTGTTATTGGGTTCTCATAGTTTGGAGGCTATATGGCAACAATCTTCTTATCTAACCACTGTGGTTATACATGTTGCATCTTTCGAACTCTTCTGAACTAAAGGATTAAACCGCTAAACTATATGTTTGATTATTTCTATGTTCTTTGAAATTGTATTTTACCAAGTTGTCTTGCAACCCTCTCTTTGAAGATGACCATTTTCCTAAGTTTCTTTCGATGTGCACTTAGTTATTATCGTTTAGGGAAGAATGCTGAAGAAAAAGGATGCAGAGGAAACTATTGACATGGCCAGCAAAGCTGCTGTTACTGGCCAGCAGACAAGTGCAAGACAATGTTCATTACCAACTTACGCATATGTGCCGAGCAATGGATAGCATTCTTCTTCCTGATATGACAAATGACCCATCGCGGGCCACTTCAGAAGCTCATAATTATTCTCGATGCAGTGGATTGAGTTTTGCTGTTGGCAAAGGAGTTGCATCTGCAAACAAGCCAGGTAACTTATTCTCACTAAGTGCATTGCATTGGCATATTTGAAGTACTTCACTTGTATCATCCAAAATAGGCTATTACTGTGTGTTGGATAGGCAGTCTTGTTGTATAATGCATACTACTGAGAAGATACTTTTAACATTTTTCTGCAACCAAAGATACTTTAAGAGTTTAAGTATGATAATCATAGTGCATTTGCTTGTGTTTTTATTTCAAATCTCAATCATTCATGCGGAAGGGTAACATGGTTCCACAGAAATTCCCAGGCCTTCAGTTATGTGATATGAATAGAATTCCCTTTGTTATTTGGAATTTTTTGTCCTCTTAACCACTGCTTCAATTCTATGTGCCATAATTTGGCATACTTAAGCAAATCATGTTATGACAGTTTCTTCGAAGTTCTGGGCTAAGCACACATAGACATATGCATTGGTTTGTTGATTGCATCACATTCGTCCTTACATATAAATTGTGCAGTTAATTAATCAGTGCTGGATGCCATGCCAACTTCTATCCCTATTTTGTAGGTGGTAGCTAAATGTTTATGTTTATATAGTGTATTACGGGCTTTCACTTGCATTGATATGTAGGAATTATTCTGTTATTATACCAAGTATTTAAAGTTGTATTATCAGATGAATCCTAAGAACCTAAGTTCTGATCCATTTGCTCTGCAGTGCAGCTGTCCCTGCTACTCTACCTTTAACTCAAGTTGAATTATCAAATGAATTGAGGGATCACTTTGGGTACACCCTTGACATCAGGCCATCACAAATTCCTCACGAAGATGCAGGGCAAGGTCTGTTCGTATCTGGAGAAGCTAATATTGCTGCTGTCCTAGCCATCTACCCTGGAGTCATGTATTCACCTGCTTATTATCGATATATCCCTGGATACCCAAGAATTGATACATGCAACAACTATCTGATCACAAGATATGATGGAACAATAATCGATGCAAAACCATGGTGTTTAGGTGTTGAAACAAGAGAAATATGGGATGGTTCAGATTTGGTGGATTACAATGCAATGCCACCCAAAAGTTCTGAGAGCAAATCTGATCGGGCCTGGAGGATGCTTAGCAAGCCTCTGGAGAAGGGTCACAGTGAAAACTTTGGGGGAGTGCTTGAACGACGAAACCCACTTGCTTTTGGTCATTGCGAACCATCCGCCAAAAGGATCAACCCCTAATGTCATGATCTGCCCGTATGATTTTCCGTTGACAGAGAAGGACATGAGAGTATACATCCCTAACGTTACGTTTGGTGTTGAAGAGCCCATCACAATGAAGAGATTTGGCTCCTTTTGGTTCAAGTCTGGAGGTTCTGGTAATCAGGCTGGAGAATCTTCAGTTCTAAAGACGCTAGTTCTGGTGAGTACAAGATCCATATGTGATGAAGAGCTCTTCCTGAACTATAGGTACAGCAACTCAAAGGCACGACCAGAGTGGTATACCCCAGGTGACGAAGAAGAGGATAAGAGAAGATGGAGCTAGTTTTGCACATCTTAGTTGTACCATTCTGCGTGCGCTATTTTTCTAACATTTTCCTGGTTCTGTTGTCAACGGCAAATTGCGACAGGGCGTTGGTAAGCTCCTGAAATTGAGATGGCAATTATATTTTGCTCTAGATGGACATTTGTTTTCCAATTTGGTATGACATAGTTTTGCGTGGCATTTTTTTATCATGAGAAAAGTAGTGTGCCTCTGGTAAACTCTTCGTACAAGTTTTTGGTAGCATATAAAGAATACAATTACATGGTCATTAGTCCTTTAAACTATTTATTCTCCATCCGTGGTTCTATGCCTGATGAGGAAAATTATGTCGAAATACCCACTCAATTTTGTCTCTTTGAGCTATGCTTTCTGGTTTGGTTCCCGACTGTTGTTTAACTACTCATTCAGATAAATATAGAGACTTCCAGACATTTGCTTCTGAAGTCTGTGGCCGTACCATTATAATACTAATTTAGTGGATATTAGGAGCATAATTACTAGAAACACAGATCGTCCAAGTTATAGTATGTAATTCGGATTCGTGGTTCACCACTTTTCTTCCATTTTCCACATTGAACACAAACCCCGTATCCTAAATCGGTTTGGGTTCGACAAATACGGTTCGCGATTCACGGGGGGTTTAGAGCGAATCTGGTAACTATGATTAGGATATATGTGCATCGAAAAAAGGTAGCCTTGATTTTTTAACATCTTGCTGACCTTTTTTTCATCCGTTGTCATACATTTGAATTTCTGATGCATTAAAAATGAGCAAAAACAGCTTATGTTCCTTATTGTATTGACTAGATCAATGCCCGTGTGTTGCTATGAAAAATAAAATTGGTAACGAAACATAAAGATCAAGCAATAAAAGAAAATTGTGCTACAAGATCAAACATCTATTTCTCCCGATTACAAAAGTTTTTATGGTTTTTTCTCCGGTATGAATTAAAACCAAATATATTGTACATAGCAATATATATTACCAATATCAAAAATCAATCAATCATTTTTATCCCTTTTTACAATTTATATTACCAACTTGTGTTTCTCTTCCTCTCGCCATGCCCGCAGCAAGCGCTCCTCGGCGCCGTCGACCTCGTCTTCCTCGTCCTCGTCATCCACCGCCAGGGTAACACGGGCTTCCCAACATGAGGCGCCTTCTGGCCATCGCTATTTCGACCATCGCCGCACACGGCGCTTCGGGCGTCCGTCGTCTTCGCCGCGGTGTCCGCCATCCTCCTCGCGCTCGCATTCTTCCTCCTGCCGAGCACACCATGGCGTGTTGTGGAGTCCGCCTTCCTCGCCGTCCACTTCGTTGCGCACGCCATGGCCACATGGTCAGTCACCTCGGAAAAAGGGGCCGCCGCCGCCACCTAGCCTTTGCACCTCCGTGTCTTCTGGATCGCCACCGCCCTCGGCGCCGCGCTCTTTTCCGCTTCAGCGGTGGTCTGCTGCGCCGACGGTTCGCTACTCTTCCCAGATGACCCTCTCGCCTTTGCCAGCCTACTCGTCTCCATGTCTCTGGCATACCTAGCCATCACTGGCTTCATCGGCCATGATGCCGGAGCCCATGAAGGTGAACCAGAAAACACCAGCGTCGAGGTGCCCACCACGCCGTGCACTATCGCATCGTTCCTCTCTATTGCGACGTTCAGCTGGATCAACCCGTTTATCTCCAAGGGGTATGCTAATGACTTTCTCACCGCCGACGACGTCCCACCGGTGTCGCCAGGCAACCGCGCCAAAGCGTCGTACGCTTTGTTCACGTCCAACTGGTCAGCGCTGAGGTCACGGCACCCGGTGGGCGTCGCGCTCTGGCTGTCCTTCTGGCCGCAGTTACTACTGATCGCGGCACTCGGCCTCCTGCGCCTCACGGCCATGTACGTCGGTCCGTCACTTATTGATCAGTTCGTCGAGTTCATTCGCCGCGGTGGCACAATGTGAGAGATCTTGAATGAATTCTCTTGATTGATTCTGTGAAAACTATACAGCATATATAGAATATAAAAGGAATGATTGGCTGGCTATTAATTACCAGCAATAATCAGAGATTTTGCTATAATAATTAGCCATATTTAGAGAGATATGTTTGGTTGTAAATCAGAAAAGAATAATTAATTATAATGACCGGTCATTATTGGAGATACCGGGGGTAGGAAGAACGAACCGCTGCCACCAAATGAAAGGAATGATTAGCTGGCTATTAATTACTAGCAATAATCAGGGATTTTGCTATAATAATCAGCCATATTTAGAGAGATATGGCTGGCTGTAAATCAGGAAAGAATAATTAGCTATAATGGCCAGCTATTATTGGAGATATGGCCGCGGGAGGGGGGACTATGAAGAAAGGACCGCTGCCACCAACTGCAAATTTATATTAGTAGAGATTTCCTCTTTGATCAAATTGTCAAGTAGAGTTCTGGTAGGGTTGCTTCTAGTTGTTACCAGCTAGTTTTGACACTTCAGATTAGAAATTTAGAATATCGTGATATGGAGTCTAGTAGATTGAGTATGTCTTTGACGTTGTGGTCAATTGGTCGTACATCTGAAACATTAAGATGGGCCAAAACAGCTTATGTTCATTAAGTATTGATTTCCACTTAGAGCAGACTATCCAATAGAATTGTGCTGGCAGGCCTGCTCCTAGTTGGTTGATATGGCTGGTTTTGACCACATGCCATGTATTGGAGTCCAGAAGGTGGCATGCATCTTTGATGGCGTGGTCATCTATCCTGAATTGAATAAACTCGTGTTATACTGTATGGAGATTTTTTTTAGTGGTCTTGTTCTCCAATTTACCCATTCTTCCGTGCAAATCCCGCCTCACTGAAGATCATGCAAGTTGACTACTGACTTAAAAGCTTTCCATCTCTTCCTCTCTTGAACCATGCTGTACGGGCATGTTTGCTCATCCCTGGAATATGCTTGCCTTGTGTCATCTTGCCGATCTAGTAACTGCACAAAAGAGAACCCCATTCTCAAGAAGAAATATATCTTGGTCAAATGGTTGCTCCGGGAAGCCTTGAGATTTTGCCGTGTGCTTGGTGAGTTTGCTTGGACATAGCTTAGCAAGTTAGCTAGCTACTGTATTTTTATGATCTCTTCTGTTGATTCTTCACCGTATACCCGGTTCTCTTGCGACTGCTATAATGCATTCACTTTAGAAAGAAGTCCATATAACATTCCAAACTTTGGTTGAAAGTCCATGTAACACCCTTGAATTATGAAACTAGGTATTTAACACCCTAAACTTTGCAATTCAATTCAAATAACACATTGATCCGGTTTCATATAGTGGAATTGTCTGTGTGACGTAATACGTGAATGGCTTTAACATATAGGATGATATGTTGGCCAAGTTAGGTCAATAACAGGTAAGATCTACATGAGCTCCCATATCGAGCTCCCAATCATACTTATATACCTATTAGCCTACGTAGTTTTCTCCCTCTCTATTTCAATTTGGAAGAGAAACTTCTATGAATCCCACCTATCATTGATCAAAACTTGCCTAGCGGGTCATCCTATGTGGTAAAATTGCTCACTCATCATACTACACAAGCAATACCACTATACATAATAGGATCAGAGTTAAATGTCTGGTTTTTATAGTTTTGAGTCTTTGAGATGCTGGACAGATTTTGAAGCAATTTTAAGATGTTATAGGGAACTTTACTTTCTCTTTACCATCAGGCATCTCTTGTTCAGATTGGTAGAACCTGCTGAACACTCGATTGATACTGCAAAGCGTCAAATCAAGTATTAGTATATCATATAGCTATCTTCTGAGCAGGGTTAATAAAATGGACCAAAAATCGCAAAAAACTAATCCTATCAAGCCGGTTCAAACTCTAAACTGATCAGTAAACCGATCAAATTAAAAAAAATCAAAAAATTTGAAAAAATTTATACCATGTAAACGGTCAAAATTGGTGAAAATTAAGCGTCGATGAAATTCGCTCAAAAAAATCGGCCGTAAGAAATTTTCAATTTGCTAGTTGATTTTCATTGAAAATCGACTGATTTTTTTTGTTTTTTGAATTTTTTCCAAACCGTTTGATTTTTTGATGATTTCCATTTGATTCTTGTGATAAATTGGTGCCGTCGGATCTTCAATTTTCTACTTCGATTTAGTTTTGTAAACCCTGCTTGTGAGTCAAGTTGCCAACCCATTTGGAAGTGGAACGAAGCACAAAATAACTTCCTTTCCTAAAGTTCGAAGGAACGCCGGCCTGGGGATTGTTTGAGCCGAGCCGGCGGCTCGGCTCGGCTCAAAAAAATTTTACGTTTTAGTCTTTTTATAAATTACGAATAGGTCCTTCGTGATTTTTTGTGAGAGAAAGATATTTTTCTCGAAAATCACGTTCAGGTCCCTCGTACGCCGTTTTACGAGAAGAACCTCTCGTTAAATTCAAATCGCGAACAAGCCCTTTTCTAATTTTTCAGGATAGCGGACAGGTCCAAAAACGTAACATTCAGGTCCTTGCTCTTTACGTCTAGGTCCTTTCTCCGTTTTTCCCAGGAAAAAATGTTTTCGTCACTAGGAATATGTGTGCAACTCTATCTCTAGACTTTTTTCCCATCTCGATTTTCCATCTCGATCTCTAATATTTTTTAAACGATGTATTATTGCTCGGTGAACGCGTAGAGTGTTAGACTCGGCAAAAGAAGGTTGTCATCTCTAATAATTTTTCGCCCTTTTTCCTCTAGACTTTTTCCCCGCCGCCGTTCTTCAGCTCGGTCTCTAATATTTTTCAAATAATACATCGAAGTAGATATTTTTACAACTCTATCTCTCTATTTTTCCCCGTTTCGCTCATTATTTTGATGATTTAGGAAATAATACGCCGCAAAAAAAAAAGAAAATTTTCGTACGAAAAAACGACGCGCGCGACGTGTTACACCGTGAAAATTTTTGTGTTCTTTCAGCCGTTTCGCTCATTATTTCGACGATTCAAAAAATAAAAAAACGATGTTGGAAAAAAGAGAAAAATTTCTACGAAAAAACATCGCGCGCAAAATTTACTAGTTATTGTGAAAGCAAGCAAGCTTGCCATCAGCTTGTCACCACGTGTCGTCGAAAAAAATAGTGAAAGAGTGGCGAGACACATTATGCAGTGAGTGGTCTTGCGATTAGTTCAGTTGGAGACCAGGAGATTTTCTTTTCTTGATATACTAGTTTAATAGTGCAACTAAGTAGTAGTACCAACCATGGATTTTTTTTGAATGACTTGTACTCGGATCGGACGTCCGAAATTTTCGAACGCATTGCAACATTTTTTTCTTCATGTGCAACATTTTGTTACAACGCGTGCAACATTTTCCTTCGACAAACAATAAAATTTGCTACAGTAAATAAATGTTGCAAACGTTACAAAAAAATATTTCACACGTTGACAAAAAATACTGCAAACGTAGAAAAAAATATTGCAGAGACGTCCGATGAAATGAACAGAAATCGAACGTCCGAGCGCTAGTTTCTCCCTTTTTTTTTTTTTTTTTTTAGCGGTAGCGGTAACCAGCCGTACCGGTTTAGACCGGTAAAGAAAAATACTGATCCAGAGAAAGAATTAATTTCATACTAATTTGACTGAAGTCTTTAATTAACCCCGCTCCAAACCAACTCTCTCTATATAAGCCCACCCCCCGGCTATGTGAAGATGCAACAGCAGCGGCAGCAGCAACAGCGCATCACGAACAATGGCTTCTGCTGCCGCCGCCTCCTTTCTCGCGCTCGCCTTCTTGCTCTGCGCCGCCGTCCGGGGGCGCCGTCGCGGTACGGGCAGACGCTCAACGCGGAGGCCGCGCGGCAGCAGGCGGCCGACCGCGTGGCCCGGCTGCCCGGGCAGCCGCCCGTGCGGTTCGCGCAGTACGCCGGGTACGTGACCGTGAACGAGGCGCACGGCCGCGCGCTCTTCTACTGGTTCTTCGAGGCCACCTCCGGCGCCGACAAGAAGCCCCTCGTGCTCTGGCTCAACGGCGGTACGTACGTGCAACTAACCACCTCCAGTCCTCCACCGTTTGCAGCTCGTATCTACCCAGTTCATTTGTATGCATGGTTTCCGTTGTTTCTTGCACTCCAGTTTCTCTTGTGGTATTTGCTCATGTACTGGTTAATGCTGTAGTTGTAGAGAGAGATCCTTTCTTTGAGGGGTAAAATCCTCATATGCCATTAAAAATTTACCTCATCCCTTATTTACCACTTATACATGTCATTAACACATTTTAGAACTTCTCCAAATTACAATGGCAAATAAGGAATTAATCCTTTTTTGAGAGATAGAGAGATAGGCTGGCGTCGCTTCAATTCGTCTCTGGTAATTGATTGAGGGCGGACGTTTCTTCCTTCTTTCTTCCAAGTTTACATTGATTAAGAAGCGAAGTGGTTAGGCTGCGCTGGCTAGAGTAGAGGTGGTCGGTCGAGTACTACGTGTGGAGTTGCGATGGCTTGCAAGTAAGTGTATTCATGTTTTGAGTATCAATAGCAGGACTATGCGCTGTGCCCATCGAGTAATTACTCACCTCCAGCATTAATTCATTTGCTGGTTACTGTATTTGGCGGTTACTAACTCCGGTACACTACATTCACGTACTCCCTACCCCCTTTCAATGACCAAGGTTTGCTCGAGCTACACTTACATCACAATGTTTAACCAACTTGACAAACTTCCAGACGCCCCTAACCTGGCCCCATAAGTAATCTCTGAGGTAGTATACTAGCAATTAGTAATTAATGAGCATCAGATATAGAGTAGGCTATTATACTTGGAGAAAATGACCGAGAAATAAATCTAATGATATCCACAAAACAGCACAAATGTACTTTTAAAAAACACACACACAAATGACGAACTGGTTCGTTTAAAACCTGGTTTATGAAATTCACTTTCTCAATCATAACAATTCACATTCAACTATGATTACTTGTACACCGGCCGGTTCACCTTGGACATCTCCTTTGTTGATTACAGTCGAAACATCAAAATTTGAGAAAAAATTTTAAAAAAATGGAAAAGAAAATCGCTGTGGTTTGGGGTTGGGTGGGGGGGCTGGTGGTGTCCCTAGACTGTTTCGAAAACACCACCACGAACGCTACCGTGCGTGCACAACACCCCCTGTTGTGCCAACAGTCAACTTTGGTGTGTCTCTGTATCATCAATCCCCTTAGGTCCTGTTCGGATTAGTGGTAATTCTTTGAGAGATTTTAGGATTTAATTTAAATTTAAACTAGATTCTAAAATATTTCAAGGAAATACCCTTAATCCAAACACCCTGTTAAACTTATTTTGTCTAAATTAATCTTATCGAACAGCACATATTAAATTTATTTGCATGAAAACATTCCATCTAGCACTCTGAAGTTGTTAGTCCATCCAAATCCCCTACTATATGAGTTGTTGCTACAGGCCATAGGCTGCGAAAGGAACTAGTCTGTTCTTTCTGCAAAAGAAACTTTAGGTCGGTAATTTGGTTGTACTTTAAAATCCTGCCATGGTAAGTTATACTACTGCTATACAAGTCCATGGTAAGCCGACCCGGCCTACACAGTTTTTGAAGTTCACTTTACCTCAGTATAATTATGTATAAATACTGCAGTAGTAATTAACCGTGCCCCATCAATTTCCTTTTCAATTCGATCCTAGCCAATTTTACGGTCAAGGCTAGCACAAATTAAACATGTCGATCGATCAGGACCACCCTGTCCGGTCCGGCCGTCGTCTGTCTTGCTACTCGGCCTCACATCACATACCGATCAAGGCGATGGATATTGCGTGTCCGGCATGCAAAGCATTTTGGCTGCTCGTCCATGGCCGGTGTGACCGACGACGTACACTGCCCGCTTCGAGAAGGATGGGAGACTAGCTACAGTGCTAACGCTCAATTTGTGCACTCCAATGGATTATCAGTCCCCACTACTGGACAGCCACACATCACAAACGGTTCATAAATCACATTACAGATAGTTTTGTGAACCATATGTATCGGAGTGTCAGTGATGACAATAGATCATCACAGACAGTTTTTAAACCGTGGTTCTAGGATAGAACCGTTCGTGATGAGGGCTTATTACAGACTGTTCTAATCTAGAACCGTCTGTGATATGCCCTCTAAAATAAAAGGATTACATAAAAATTTATGACTATATGTTTTATTATTCATGATTCTGTATAAAGTTGTATAATATAATGAAAACACTATATTAAGATGTAATGAACAGACTACAATAAAAGATTTTAGTTTACACACTTCAACATATGTAAGAAGCAGACTTGAATAAAAATGAATATCCATTAACTATATACACAACAAGCTACACTATAAGTATTTAACTAAGTATACAAATTTACTATGATTTGGATAGCCGAAATTTAGCTAAGTATCCAATTTTACCATGACTTTGACACTTAGAATATTAAATAACTTGATATGAAATAGAGCAGAGTTAAGTTGATGATATACCCATTGAGTAGATGGACACATAACAAATTTAAAAATCGATAACCATAGAGGGCCTTTGATCTTCCTTTTGATGAGAAACAATTCTAGAGCATTGCAACTTGTGAGCTATTTCACTCTTTAATCCTGATGTCAACTCCTAGCAAGAGAATATTCATCAACATAGCATCAGAGTTCCAAATATCACTGAATGATCACCAACAATGGAGAAAATTGAAGTCCATAAAAGACACATACCATAATTGCCCCATGCTTATCCATTTTGACCTCTTTCAATCCCAAATTCTACAAGTATATGGTTTCTATAAGAATCAGAATGCATGTATCTAGAAATTTTGCAGATGCACAAAATCTGATTAAGAGAAGTGAAAACAATATAGTCATATGATATTAACCTTTGTATTTGGTCATTGAAAATACCAGCAAACTCCAAAGCAATATAACCACCTCCTACTATTGCAATCTTCTCTGCTCTTGAAGGCAAGTTCAATGCTGCATCTGAATCAATAACATGCTCTATTCCTAGGTAGCCTATTTTCATGAATCATAGATATGAAACAAAACTCGGCAAAACATTCAATATACAAGTTGTTAATAGCAAAAGCGTGTTGGCTACAAACACGGAATCCAAATTTCGAACAAACATTCCCGCGGATCAAAAATTACAATTGGGCATATGAAGAGTAAATATGGGGAGCAAGGAGAGGGGGGGTGGTTTGTTTACATGCCATCGAGGTCGCCGGTACGCGATGGTGGCAAAGGTCGTGTCGCCGCTTCTCGTGCCGATGGTTAAAAGATCGTAGTCGTACTCAAGGGAGGCGGAGGCGCGGGCGAAGGAGGCGACTTTTGCGCGGAGGCATGGGTGTAGAACGCTAGGATTTGCATTGGAACTCTTGTGCGTGGAACGAAGATGTAGATGGCTTTGTAGCGGTAGATCACAGACGGTTCTAAGATCATCCTAGACGTCCGGGGCATATCATAGACGATTTTGGCTAAAAACTGTTTGTGATGTGCTCGAGACTCGTCACAAATTGTTTTTACAAAAAAAACGTCTGTAATGACATCTCATCACAGACGGTTTTTGAAAACCGTCAGTAACGAGGAGTCTAATATAAGTCCTTTTGTAGTAGTGCCCGGTCAACACATGCACGCTGTCTTTAGCTCCGGGAACAAAGGGGGATCCGTGCAGCCAATGGAGCTTCACTATTTTTTTTTGATTAAGGAAGCAAATATATTAATACCAAATACAGTACATCAAGAAGATACAAAGCCTTGGCTCACTTCCGGCTTCTGTCAAGGACACATAGCCAAGAAACAAAAGAAGGAAAAGACAGACACACTCTAGTGATCCAGAATCCGATGACTACACCGCCACCTATGTGCCCGGGAGAAAAAAGCCTTGGCCGCTTGCACCATACAAAGCGACCCCTCCACTAACCAATCCTGCAAGTCCTCTCGCTGGAGAATAGCCCAGCGGGAGAGCCAGTAAGCTGCGGCGTGAATAACCTGCAAGGGAGAAAACAAAGGTTTGTTTTTAAAAATCACATCGTTTCTGCAAATCCAAAGTGACCAAAGACAAGGTCGACGCTCCAAGCGAAGAAGGATTTGAATCTTTATTGAAACCCTGAAGCCAATTTCCAAACAAATGATCCACACTGACAGGTTGTTTAAGCCCGGTTACTAGCTGAAGAACAAGCCAAATAGACCGAGCGAAGCGGCATGCAAAGAACAAATGGTTGATTGACTCTTTATTATGGCAGAAGACACATGACAAACTTCCCTTCCAACTACGTTTAGCTAAGTTATCCTTCGTGAGCACCACCCCCAGTCGGAGGTACCACAGAAAAACTTTAATTTTTAACGGAGCTTTTAACTTCCATAATTTTCTGTTCTTGTTGGGGATGTTTCTAAGCATTAGAGCAGCATAATGCGATTTTACCAAGAACTGGCCATTGGAGGTGAGCTTCCAGCAAAAGCTATCCCGATCTTGCGATAGAACAACTCGTTCCAGGCGAGTTAACAAATCAATCCAAGCCTCCAGATTTGGACCAATGAGAGTTCTACGCCAAGAGATACTAGGAGGGAAAGAGCATAATGCTTCTGAAATCGTTATGGATTTTGGTCTGGCAATATTATAAAGGGAAGGGTATTGATCTTTCAAGGGTGATCCGCCCATCCAGTTGTCTTCCCATAGACGGATTTGTGATCCATCCTTCACAATAAAGGATCCGAAACAGAAAAAATCGTGTTTCACCTTCATTAGACAGGACCAAAAATGAGAATCTCCATATTTCCATTCTACTTGGGCCAGCGGCTTTGAACCCAGGTATTTGTTTCGGAGGATTTGTTGCCACAGACCATCAGAATTAAGTAACTTATGCAACCATTTGCTCAGAAGGGCAATATTTTTTTTATTAAGATCATGAATCCCGAGACCACCTTGCTCTTTAGGTTGGCATAGAATGCTCCATTTGGTGAGCCTATATTTCTTTTTATGTTCGTCTCCTTGCCAATAGAATCTGGACCGAAAATAATCCAGTTTTTTAAGCACTCCTTTAGGTAAGGAGAAGATGGACATCATGTACATCGGGAGACTACTAAGCACCGAGTTAATCAAAACCAAGCGCCCTCCGATAGAGAGATTCTTTCCTTTCCAACTACCGAGTCTTTTTTCTACACGCTCTTCAACCTTCTTCCAATCAGAGTTTCTCAGCTTCCTGTAGTGAATTGGAATGCCGAGGTAAATGATCGGAAAGGTCCCAGCTTTACATCCAAATAGGTCAGTGTAGTAACCGAGATACTCCTGGGCTGACCCAAAACAGAAGACCTCACTCTTATGAAAATTGATCTTAAGACCCGAAGCCTGCTCAAAAGCAAACAGAAGTAATCTTCATGGAGCTTCACTATATGTTTCTTCCAAGCGATAAGCCAATCTTCTGGCGTAATTCACATCGATGCTCGTGGGGATCTGCAAACTAGCTATTGCCAACATCCCGAGCAAAGTGTCATAGAGGTTTAGTGGTGTTACTTTCCTTTTCTGATCGCATAATTAAGTTGAGCTGTTCTTCAGGCCCTGAGTAAAAATATTTTAGTTAGAATTAAGCTTGTGCTTCTGGAGGATGACGGCGAATAATATAATTGGAAGAGACAGGAAATGGCTTTGCTAGCTGATAGTCTAACAGCTGATAAGGAATCGGATTTTTAAAAGTTTAAATCAAGATTCAAATAATGCCGGTTTAACGATAAGTTTAAGCTAATTTTTCAATATTAGATATATAGGTGCTAGACATTTAGAAAACATATATTTGTTCGATCACCTTTTCGTTTGTGTGGAATGGTCCTATCAATGGTGCATAGTTTTTTTTTTTTTTTTTGAAAAAAGGCAACCGCCGTGAATTAAATGGTGCATAGTTAGTTAGGAAAACAATTGTAGCTTACCAAGTCCAGTTACATTACATCTGCAAGTACCTAGTTAGTTAGGGGATGATCGACAATTTTCCTTCCTGTTTTGTGGAGGATTAGGTGACCAAAACCCGAATCCACACTATCATAGATGATCTTGTGATAGATGACTTGGTTGGTAATTCAATCTCCTAAACAATCCCTATCAGTAGAAACTTTAGTGAATGCCTCGCGCACCATTCAGAATAGCCAAGCCATTCTTTCATCTTAATTTGTCAGTAGTTGAAAGCTAGCCTCTGATTCCTTCTGCAATGCTTGCCTTTGTGAGGATACAAACAAAACCTTGCATGCATATACGACTAACGACTCTCACGATGGAGATGTCTCTGCTGCTCTTTAATTTTAGCTAACGCACGCGGCCACACCGATCCGTCTTCTTTTCGAACCGCGCGCGGCCGGCCATTCCGATCGAGCTCTCCCTGTATATGTACGCATCAATATGAAGCTAGCAAGGCATGCATCCATGTCTAGGATAGAAAGTTGCTCGTGCCTTTTCTGTTTGTATGGAACCACACTACACGTACCCATCAGCTCGGAAAGGTATACGCGGAGGATCATGAGCAAGTCTGAAGGGCACAACGGCAAGAGGAATGAAATAAGTTGGCATGGCACTTTCACGCGCGAGGACGCACGCACGCACGTACGCCACTAGCTAGCTCTCTTGGATCCCCCACGGACGACGCCGGCCGGGGACCACGCGCGCGCGCGAGCGACTGCGAGGCGCAGCACCACCTTGCATGCGTTGTTGCTGTGCTGCATGCGCGCGCCCACGGAATCGAAGCCGGGAAAGATCTGAACAACGGTGCGCTTCCAAGAGCGAGAAGATCGGATCGAGGCGAATGAGCAGTGAGCGCTCGGCCGCTCGCTCGATCGATCGCTCGCGCGCGCCCACTACAGTACTCGATCTACTGTGCTAGTACATCGATCGATCACATGCAGCCGCCTCAAACGGACAAAATTAAGGGTCAGAAGGAAAGGGGTCAGGAGTACGTTCGAAAGATCATCTTTTTGCCGGTCCATACCCGCGTGCTGATTTCTCGCTCGTCCAGACGAAAAACGCAAATGATTCGCTCCATCGATGGTTCCTTCCACTGCCTGTCCGTTTGTAGCTAGCTGGACGGGCCCGTGATTAAACGGCGACTCGTGTCGTGTCGCGTTGGAGCTCGTGCCGCTGTCTGTCTCGCGCGCGCGGTCTGCTGGTCTCTCTCGGCAACCGTACGCTCCCAGAAACGTGATGTGGATGTATTTGCATGCAGAGATATTTTCTTTGCTTTATGCTTATGAGCCAAGCTAGACGTGCATAAGGCTGAAAAAAAAACCTACGTGAGTTTGGCTTATGAGAGGCTTCTTTCAAGCTCTCAACGAGCTAAATTTAAGCTCGTGACCTTAACTGAGCTAAATTCAAATAGCTCGTGAGTCTACTCAAATTTAGACCAAGCTTTTCTGAACTGAACTTACTTGAGTTTGTTACCGAGCTTACTTGGACTCGAGCTTTACCTCGAGCTTAGACTCGCTCGCTGTTTACAACCCTAGACGTGCAATTCTTCGCCAGGATTCATCGAGTGTACGTTGGTTGGTGTACGCTGTTGTTGTTGCAGGGCCTGGGTGTTCGTCTGTAGGGTACGGAGAAGCAGAAGAGCTGGGGCCTTTCTTGGTGCAGAAGGGCAAGCCGGAGCTGAAATGGAACAAGTACTCTTGGAACACAGGCACGTAGTACTGTTTGTTCATGCTACACATCTTTTATGCTGCCTTGCAATAAGTACGAAGAGGATTAAGAAATTGAAACTTGTAATCCTAGTTAGGAGAAAAGAGAGAGTATTTCGTATGTGGATGCTTAATTGAGTTCCAGTTTGCTAAAAAAACTGCAGAGGCCAACCTGATGTTCCTGGAATCCCCCGTGGGTGTCGGCTTCTCGTACACCAACACAAGCTCCGACCTGCAGCAGCTTGGTGATAAGATCACTGGTAAATTCGTTCTCTAGAATGATTTCTAGAGCAAATAACAACTCTGATAAAGATCAATTAATTCTTGATGGCACAAACCATTTCTGAACTTGGATTGTCGTGTACACAGCTGACGATGCTTACAGATTCCTGCTCAACTGGTTCAAGAGGTTCCCTCAGTACAAGTCCCACGACTTCTACATCACCGGAGAGAGCTACGCTGGTAACCGAATTAACATAGACACACATTTCAACATCTGAGCTTTGCAGTTCAGTCAAAATACGCAATTGCAAATTATTGTGAGATTTATGATGCGAGTTCTTTCCTGGACTGCATTCTTGTCAGGGCATTACGTTCCACAGCTGTCAGAGAAAGTTTTTGACGGGAACAAGCAAGGCCCCAAGGAGAACTACATCAACTTCAAGGGTTTCATGGTAGCTCACCGTATTCACATTCTTCTCGATTATCATCACAAACATCACAATCAGCTCACCGTATTCACATTCTTCTCTATTATCATCACAAACATCACAATCTCATTTTTACAACTGCTTAATCATGACGGTGACGATGACGACGGTGATGATGATGACGCAGATAGGGAATGCTGTGATGGACGACGAGACCGACCAGACGGGTATGATCGATTACGCCTGGGACCACGCCGTCATCTCCGACCGAGTGTACGGCGACGTGAAGGCCCACTGCAACTTCAGCATGGAGAACGTGACCGATGCGTGCGACAAGGCGCTCAGAGAGTACTTCGCCGTGTACCGCCTCATCGACATGTACAGCCTGTATACACCAGCCTGCACCGAGGACTCACCGCCCTCTGCGTTCGGGCAGAGGAAGATCGCCGTCCAAGGCGCCGCCCCCAAGATCTTCTCCAAATATGTCCGTCGCACATCGTCTCATCGTCCTGATTCTTGGGAGAGCATTATGTGACATTGTGATCTCTTTCTCTGTCTTGCAGCAAGGGTGGTACATGAAGCTGGCAGGTTACGATCCCTGCACTGGCCGGCACTCCGAGATCTACTTCAACCGGCCGGATGTCCAGGCGGCGCTGCACGCAAACGTGACAAAGATCGGCTACAACTGGACTCGCTGCAGGTACTGTACCACTCTGGGTTGAGCAGAATATGCCACTTTTCAGGTCTCTGCAATCCTGACAGACTCATTTGTGTCTTTGTAAAGCGACGTGATCACCAAATGGAACGATGCTCCCTTCTCTACTCTCCCCATCATCCGTAAGCTCGTCGCGGGCGGCATCAGGGTCTGGGTTTTCAGGTGAGCCATTCTAGTATATATCACCATGTTTGAACAATATATCCAGAGCAAGTTCAGTGTTCACAAGAATAGCTCTGAACTTCGAAGCATGCGTGGCATCTTAACTGGTAATGCCACTCACTGCAGCGGTGATACTGATGGAAGGGTCCCCGTGACGGCAACAAGGCTCACCCTGAACAAGCTTGGGCTCAAGACCGTTCAGGAATGGACGCCGTGGTACGATCATCTGCAGGTAATATGACGAACTGTCCAGGAATGTGCAGAAACACTTCGCTCTTGAGCATCCAATTGACACCATCTCTTTTCTTGGCCAAAAAATTAGATTGGCGGATGGACAATCATCTACGAAGGCCTGACGTTCGTGACGATCCGCGGAGCCGGGCACGAGGTTCCTCGGTACGCGCCGAGGCAGGCGCTCGGCCTCTTCAGACACTTCTTGGCTGACCAGAAGATGCCTCCTTCCGCGTTCCGTTAGTAGTCGCCGTTTATCGATGGCGAGAAAGAAACAGGCGTCAGCAGTTTGTTTCCAACAACACCAGCTGATTAGGAATTTTTTTTATTTTCTTTGTTCTCAGCAAAGAGGCGTCAGTAGCTTGTTTCCGACAGCACCAGCTGATCAGGAAATTTTCTTTTCTTATTCTCAGCCAAAGTTACAGATGCAATTCGATTGGAACAATCGTGATTTCGTGAACAAAGTCGTAACGCTGATTGATTTCGCTGCTCACAAGTCACAGCACATCGTCCTGTCTTGGATGCCCTTTTGTCAGTTGTGTGTACATTCTGTGTGTTCCTGAAAATGACTACTTGGCTGTATGCGAATATCCTAGCAGGACTGTTGGCGAACCGATCTGAGAGCAGGCACGTCTACTCGGTGATGGCTGCGCTTAAACTAACAAAACCAATGATTTTTCATGGCATTTCGGGATCATTTGCTGACCTAACGTTCGGCATTCATTCCATGCGATTCCGTATCCACAATGATCATGCTCGAAGCGTGTTGGGTTAGCGTAAGGCGATTTGAGCAGCCGACAGCATACATGACAAATAATTTAATAGTGGATACTGCGTTCGATTTATGGTACCAAATCCCAAGTTCGATGTATTACATCATAAATCAAGCATTCCAAATTCATGTTTTTCTTCCTTTTACCCCCAGAATGTACACACACAAGGCAAGCCAGGCAAGAAAACAAGTATCACAAGTTCATATGGAGACAGCAAGAGTTACACCTGACAATTGAGGAGTAATACATGAATAACCCATGCCACTGGCCTGGCGCATGTTCACTTTTGCACCCCTGCAATCAACCTTTCTTTGGCACGGCAGCTAGCCTAGTATACATTCGTGCCATTGATTGATAACCTCTGATATCACCGGAACGCAGGAGATTGCCTATGGTTGAAGAAGAGTCAGAAACGAACACGAGATTTCAAACATGGCAATAGGCCTCTTTCAAATAACTCAATTGGATCAATATTATGAGTCTATGACCAGATACTTTAAGCAATATACGGTTAAACAGAAATTGATTTGCAAAATCTAAACACTATGTTTTGTCCATCAAGAGTTCTACAAGCAGATTCATCACTTTTCATGTATACACTTTCATTTTGGCACATATTCGAATTCACATTGAAGGATAGTATAGGTGGCACGAACTGCACACTTTAACTCGTGCTACTACAAAACTACAATTGCTAATGATGAAATCATGTTAAAGGCAATCATTGTGATATTCAATCACAATTCGATAATACAGTGCCAGGAATTGTTTCTGTGACCACCCCAAGTTTAAGAATTGTTCCTTCACAGTTATTTTGAGGGGAAAACAGCAGGGATCATAAAGGGAACACATGTACAAGACGAGAACTCAAAACATACTGTAAGCCATTTTATGATTATAAAGGGAACATACGTACAACTGTACAAGAGAATTCACAAGGAAAGCAAAACATACTGTTCCTTTACAGTGATATCAATTTAATATTTTTTTGTAAAAAAAGTTTAATAATTGCTTACCATTTACAATATGCACTTGACATCCTTATTATATAGAGGGGCTTCATTATAGTAATATACTACTGTTTCTTAATTCTTAATCTTGGCTAACACACCAACTGTTGAAAGTTGACAATATTTTGGAACCTAATTTTCTACCACCTCAGTATAGGAGTAATTCAAGAAAGCACATCATAAAGTAGCTGAAGCCATGAAGGTGGCAACTTTTATGCTTCATAGCTTGATGTACAGTAAGAACACAAACATCTATCAGTTTGTTAGTAGAAAATAATGAGTAAAATATAGTAAGAAAGAATTCAAAAGTAGGAAGATGAAGCTACCAGAGTCACAGTTAAGTGGGCTGTCTGGCTCCGGATGGGCCATCAATGCAATTATGGCTCTACAAACAGATTGTAGGGTCCATGCAGGGCTCCACGCATTCTTCAAGATATCCAAGCATATTTCACCTGTCTAGAAACATAACAAGGGCAAATAAATTGACAAAACAGAAATCGCCCCTACATTTTGGATTTAACAATCATAAAACAGGTACAACAGTACAATTGTGCTCACAAAAATGAATGCTTAGTAATATTCAGGTTGTTTGCATGAAAACTTGGTAATAAGAAGTTAAGAACCAAGCAAATCTTAATAGCAAAATAGCTTTATATTTGCTGAATGTGTATTCAGGTTGTAGCAGGAAAATTAAATAATAGGAACCAAGATCATAATATCTAGCACTCACCTTCAACTAGATCGAAATAGTCTTTCCTAGTTAAACATGTATTTAAAAAGGCAATGTAGAAGTAACCTTGAAATGCACATTTGGGTGGAAAATTTTGGTCAAGAAGCGAACTTGTGGAGGTAGTAGAGGATACTGCTCTGGAATTGAGAATGCAAGTTGAAATACACCACCTTCATAAGGTGTCTCTGATGGGCCCTATCCACATATATAGTAAGAACAGGGATTAGTAAAAAGCTGATATTGCCCGTTCTTGTATCACCTTTCAATAAAAAAAACCACCTTGATGAGAGCAGTCCACTTGAATATATTTGAATCGTCACAAATTAATTGGATATCTGGGTCGGCTGACTTTTCTCGTTGCACCTCCTTATACTCCTTGAAGAGCCTGGCTCTAGATGCCTATGTATACAAGTTTTTTCGAAATGTTCAAATTGCATGTTTAAGAACCCAGAGGGTTGCTACTTGAGAACATTGGGAAACGATCAAACATCCTATTAATGGAGACAAAGTATTTCAGATTGTCCCTGTTGATGATAATACTAAATTATCTCTAGAACATAATCTTCCAAGTAACCACCAGGTGCATTGTTAATGGAGTGTAATCAAGTTATATAATTCAGCAATTAGAAAATTTCACAGTTGTAGACAAACTTGTACCAATATACAATAACTAATAGGAATGGCAATAAAAAATTAGCAGAATGTTCCCTGTAAGATATGAGTAGGCAACTATTAAATCTTAGCATGGAGATATCATATGAGTGATACACATAACAAAAAAAATCAATGTTTATGAGTTGATAGCCATACTTCGTGACCAATTGACTATGCAAGAGATGTGTTACTGAAGGCTGAAACTAACTGTGGGCTGACCTGCATCTCTCTTTTTTACTGATGACCACGAACCTGATTTGATGAATGTGTTTCTGTCAAAATGCAGCCGAAATAAATAAAGGGCAAATTAGAACATTTTGATTGAGTAATCATCATGCTACTAAAAAAAGGAACAATATTTGGTATTACATTGACAAAAAAAGGGTAAAATTTTGACTACACGTCTTAGCATTAAAATTCAGGACCCTAGCACCGATCCATGTGAATTAATAAGCCAGAATCCATGTTCTGGCGTTTTTTGTGACTTCGTATTTTAATTAAGGCAAACTCAAATCCGGCCCTCCAATTGTAATCGGGAAAGCCCAGATCTTCAAAATTGATTCACTGGACTACATAATTCACACATCAAAACTACCGTCAACATGTACATCAACAGATCAACAAAAGCATATATATAGTCCACAATCTAAACACTATCTTCCACAAGCTGGACTGTTGCCAACCGGAGTCATCACATCAACCGGCGAGCAGCACCGGGCTCCCGGATTCGCTGACGGCCACCGGAACTGATTGGCCTTCAGCCATGGATTCGACCACCAGTCGCCCACCCGAAATCAGTTAGAAACGCCCCAACCAAACGATACCCTAACCGTAAGACATGAGCCATCACTTCCCTCAACGTCGCTGAATCTTCCACACAAACTATTAACAAGCATCACGGATACATTGCAAAAAAAAAAAACACGGGGAAAAGGAAGATATTCCGGCGTACCAATCCTGAAGCTTGATCCCGGCGTAGGGGAAGTCAGGGCTCACGAGTTACGCACGACTGGTCGGAACTCGGAAGCTCCAACGGAGGATTTGGGGGAGCTTGGGCTGCCACAGCGGTGGTCCTGGAAGAATTTAGGGGGCAGCGATGTGGTTGTGATTTATGAGGGGGAGGTTCGCAGGCCTCGCCATGATTAGAATTACCCGGTTCTACTGGGCTTAGGCGCGAATTCTGCAGCTCAGCTCGGTTAATACTCTTAGGCCGTGCATTACGGGCCTGGACTATCTGGGCCTCAGATCGGTCCTAAAAATGCCTTCCTTGCGTATTGCGTTGTTCCCGTGCTACCGGTCTGAGCCTTTGCATCGTGCCCGACCCAGCCACACGCTCATCGAGCGCGGCGGCACGTAGCCGGTAGCCCGCCCTCACCTGTTTGCATCGTACTCTCCTTGTTCATTTTTATTAGATTTATTTTTTAAAATATCTAATTTATAGACATACGACTTGTACGTAGATTTAACGAAGTCTTTATTTCTATACCCCTATTTATTCTCTCTCAACTATATGCATTTATTCATTGTCACCCATACAAAGTATATTTTTCATCTTCTAAGACAACTAAGTTAGGGCATCTAAAGTCATTTTCTCGTATACCTTTCTTAATTTCAGCACAATTATAATGCATGTATAAAGTCAAAATACGTCTTATAAAAATGAACAGAGGGAGTACCTACTACGCATCGACGCCTTGCTCCCTGCGCGCGAGCCCATCTCTCCTCTTGCGTGGTTGCTACCGACAAACGGTGCATGTAGTACTTTGATAATTAAAGTGGTCACTTTTCTAACCCTCCACTACAAGAAATAGGGAAAACTTCGTGGGTTTTTTTAAATTCGTGGGTCAAAAAAAAACTCACGAATTTACAGATTTAAATTCGTCGGTCTATAAAAAACCTACGAATTTAATTAAATTCGTGGGCCACTTGCAGGGACCCACGAATTTAATTAAATCCGTGGGTTATTTTATATGGGACGCACGAATTTAATGAAATTCGTGGGCTTGCTGAAGCCCACGAATTTAAGTGTTGGCCGACAGAACCGCGCAAGCCAGCTAATTTCCTCCCCATTCCGCCCCTGCTATTTCCCCCCTCCTGGCGCCTTGCTTCCCCAGCCGCCCTGGCCTTCCTCCTGTCGCCCCTCCTGTAGGGTCAAGGATGCGCCTAGAGGGGGGTGAATAGGCGTTTTACAAAATTAATCGCTCACTAAACAATTCGCTCTAATCAACCCCTATGTCAAAACCTAATCAATTTATATGCGGAAGCGATAAACTCGGTTTTGACAATTAAGGCCTAAATCAACTAGGCTCACTATGTGCACTAACTAATTTATGTCTCTACACAAGAATTGCTAAATTGATCAACTAAATGATACTAGCAATTCTAATTCAAGCAATTGATAAATATTCAATAATGTAAAGTGCTTGAATATAAATGAGACAAGAGACAACCGATATTTTTCCGTGGTGTTAGGAGACTTGCTTGTCTCCCCTAGTCCACGTTGAGGCTAGCCCACACTTGGACCGGCTCCCGCTCGAGCACCCGCCTCTTTCCACTAGTCGTGGTTTTTCACACTCGCGTAGGCTCAACCCGAACCTTCACAAACTTCACGGGCTTCTCACACTCGAGAGCTCCAAGACGACGCCTCGCCTGCCTAGGATTCGCAACCTCTAAGAGTAACAAGCCGCTCCTTCGCTTGAACTTCACCGGCACAACGAATGCGCTCTCGGTGATCACCAAGTGCAACACATGCACAAGGCCTCACTCAAGTGCAACACATGCACAAGAGCCTCTCAAACCACTTCCTAATTGCAACACATGCAATTAGTCTCACTCTTTAGCTCAAAACTCAAATGAGAGTGTGCAACACATGCAACACCTCTCCCAAATACTCAAACACAAAGAACAACCCTCTCGCCTAAGCCCCCAAGGGGTGTATTTATACCCCACCAAAGAAAACTAGCCGTTGGGGGCAAGAATCCAGAAAAGCTGCGAAAACGCGGTACTACCGCCCCCACATGCGGTACTACCGCTCCACTGTAGCAACGGCTATAAAACTAGCTGCTATGATAGCTCGTTCTGTGATTACTACCGCCTCGAGGCGTGAGAGTCGCCTTCTGTAGTAATACAGCCCTCGAGGCCGATAGTAACGGCGAAAACTCGAAAACCAGCTACCGCCAAAAAGCAACCATGAGTAAACATCCGGTAGTCAAGACTTGCAGTACTCAAGACTTTGGGCCCCACTTACCGCACCTCCAGTAGTACCGCTCTCAACTCCGTGCAACCGCCATGCCGAGAAAACCCGATTTTAACTCCAAAAACATTTCTCCAAAAACCAAACTTATTCTTTGAGCAATGTGATGATCAACACATGATCATACACACGTAAAAACACATTTGCACCAACTTAGCTCATGCTCAAAGGATTTAAACCAAATTGCAAAAACACATTTTGCAACCAACTCCAAATCTATTTGCAAAACGTATTAAGCAAATCAAACTCGAGTTTATGAGATTAATTCCCTAGCCATGTGAAGGTCAACACAAGACCGGTCAACTTGCCAACACCGTTGCAAGCCCCACTCACATGCTCTCGAATTCGGACTCATAAACCTCGGTTTATTCGACAACGAACTTGCAAATAACGCAATAAAACCATTTCATGCTTGAGCACTACTCTTTGCAACACATGCAAAAGTCTAGCTCCAAGCAACATCAAATCAAGATGCATGAACTCTCTAATTGCAACACATGCAATTCTCTAGTTCAATGCAACACCAAAACCAAACTTCAACTAAACACCAAAACCAATTCAACCGATGAGCTCTCTACTGCAACACATGCAAGCCTCTAGCTCCATACAAACACACAAACACAAATTCGTTTGAGCTCTCTCCTTTTGCAACACATGCAAAACTTAGCTCCAAGCAACCACACGGTTTAGAAAGATAGTTTTATAACCAAAACATGAAGCTTCAACTAATGCAACACATGCAAAAGTGAACTCCACGCAAAAGCCAACACATTAGCTTATCCTCTTTGCAACACATGCGAATCAAAGCATAATGCAAAACAACCAAGCATAGGCTTAACACATTTGCAACACATGCCAAATGGTTAACCCATATGCAAAAACAAAAAAAAAATAAGATTTGAGCTTGAGTGAACGCGGAAAGAGATCATCAACACATGATGAAGCTCAAGCAAAGGGAACGACCCCTCTTAATAGCACGGCGATAAAACCTTAGACTCAAAGACTACAAAAGTCCTTAGCCTATCTAATTATACCTTCGCCGCCATGTGCAAGCAATCCCCTTTGGGGTCTTTATGATCATCACTTTGATACTCCCCCGGGATCTCTACTCGACTCCTCTTCGGGATCCACTCTTGACGCCCATCAACTCATGATGACGTCCTTGTTCCGTTCTCATCATCTCATTCATCTTTGGACCTAACTCAAACATAACTCAAGAAACTTGTTAGTCCAAGATGCATGGTTGTCTCAATTATCTCTTGCACTCCATTAACACATAATGGATGCCTTTAGATCAATTGAGCACAACCTAAACCAATTGAAATGATTGTAAATGTGTCTTAAGTACAATAATGCAACTCATGATTTATTATACTTAAGAAATATTCATTTGTCCTCAATTAATCACGGAGCACCATCAACACATGATGAAGTGTTCTTTAATGATTAATAAGATTTAATGAACTCAATTTAAATTATCATTTAAATTGATATGAGTATATATCAACTACACAAGTTTTCATATACTCACGTTGATGAAAAGTAATGATCCATTATATGTAAATTGTATGGAAATGATCATTACTCTAAATCATCAACTATAGAATAAACTCCACATGTATATGTGCATAAATATGATTGACTTGGATATAATATGCACATATTCAAATTGATCGTATTGGAGTATATCCTATATTACCATGAGTATACTTATAACTAGGCAATTCAATATATACTCAAAGATTTAGTTTCTTTGTCTTGATCCTTATATGTGTCAATAACTAATTGATCAATACAAAGAAACTATCAAGTTAAACTACAAACTCCCTAAGTGTGTGCATCCATGTAATGTATGGATTGGGAAACATGATGCACATTTTGTGGTTAATATAACAGGGACATTCATATTTTAACTTGACTCCAAAGTATGCAACTAATACTAGAATGAATATGCAAACATACCTTGGGTTTTCCATTTTTCAATGCGATGAGACTAATCAAAAGATATTCTAAACAAACATGTTAGTCTCGATATAAGATTTGTCATTAATAACAATATCGCATTAGGGGATTAACTTAATATTGGATTTGTCATTAACACAAGATTAGATTTATCATTAACACCAAAACCATAACTAATTAAGGTTGAACTTACAATCTCCCCCTTTTTGGTGATTAATGACAAATCCAAGCTTAATGAGCACATTTGGGTTAAAACTGACATGTTGAGAGAATTTAAGCTAATTGAGCACATATGCATATTAATTCTCCCCCTTAATCATATTAAGCTTACTTTTTAAACCAAATGACATTAAGCTTCCTAATTCTCCCCCTTTTGGCATTAAACACCAAAAATGGAAAACAATAAGACTTACTTGAAAAACATTCTCCTTTTTGGCAAACATATTTAAATATTCTCCCTTTGATAAATTAATTATTCTTCCCTTTTGACATTTAACAATTTCTTTTAGGGGTCATATCTAATGAAGGTCATACAAGAATTTAAAAGGATACTAATGACCTTGGCAGTGAATTATATTTTAGATACCAATTGAAAAAGGTAGGCAATAAAATCCCAAATGAAAAGGATATACAAGGAATAAAACAAGTTTTCATTTGAAATATGGCCTGATACCAAAAGAAGAAAACTCGAAAGGAGACCATATTCGGGATTTTGGATACCACTTTGAAGGAAGAATAAGCGCTTGCAATTATGGATACCACTTGGAAAGATTTGCATTAAAATATGGATACCACTTGTAAAAGAGATAAGCATGAAGAGCAAAGAAGGGTATCGCACAGTTTATTTGAAATATTATTTGAATGTGTTTCAAATAAATCACTCCTCATTTTATTAGGCTTTGCAACTTCTTAACATGATTCTTTTGAAGAATCCAATAATTTGCCTAATCGGGTAAACGAGGAACCCAAGAGAAATGAGATACCACTTGAGACAATAGATACCACTTGTAAAATTAATCTCAAGGGTTTGCTTGAAGATCCAAAAGAAATGAGCCTTTTCAGATTTTGATTTAAGAACAAAGCTCAACGATAGATTTTCCTCTTTTAAGTATTTCAACACATAAAGATTCTCACACAGAGGAGTCTTAGGCGGTTGAACTTACAATTTGAATTTAAGAGGAACAATCTTAATCAAGAATATGGGTATCGGAAAGATACTACAAAGAGGCAATAAAATACCACTTGTAGGAAATAATGAATTCAATGATACCACTTAAAAAGAAATCCACATAATCAAGGATATCACATGAGAAAAGAAGAATAAGATTCATGATACCACTTGGAGAAGAGAATCTCAATTATACCACTTGTAAGCATATGTATAAAAAAAACTCACTTGATACCACTTAGGATCAACTCACGAAGAATTGATACCACTTGAAAGAATTATCGATAACATCGATGGGTATCAGAGCAATATTCTTAGAATAATATACTTACGGGTATCAAAAGAAGAAAAACTTAAGATAGATCAATGAAAGCACAAAGATTCAGTATCAGAGCAAACACAAAGACATGATATCACTTGGAAGCATTTAAATGCCCAAAACTTGATATAAATAAACTCCCTAAGATGTTCAATGAATGAAACATGGAGTTATTTGCATTTGAATTGCACAAGTTTTATCTTTTGAAAAGATCAAGTGAAAATCACTCTTTGGGTCAATTTAATGCTCTTAAACTGATACCACTTGGAAACTCTTTCAAATAAATTCCAGAGCTTTTGAAATTTTGCACAAATGAACTTTGGGATTACAAGAAACTTTTACAAAAAGAATTCTTGAAAAAGGAGGTTCCAATCAAAAGATATCCCAAAAGCAATTTTGAAAACTCTGAAAATTCAGAGCAGACCTGTCTGGGCCGGTGCTACCGCTCCCACATGGCCGGTAGTACCGGACTCCGGTGCTACCGCGGTTCAGGCGGTGCAACCGGTCCTGACAGACTGAAACTTTCAGATTTTTGCAAATTTTAGCAAAAACAATTCAAATGAAGTCCAATTGATTTGAAACTTTCCAGAAATAAACTTTGGACTAATTAGAAGGTTTTGCAAAAAGAATTTTCTCAAAATCAATTTTATTTTGAAAGTTATGGCAATTTGCGCTTTGAGGCATAAAAGGAAATTGATTTTCACGAAAAGCCTCAAAATGCAATTCAATTTAGATTTCATGCAATTTTGATTTTCATGGCTTAGATAGGTGTATCAAGATTGTTTCTAGCCAAGATTTATGATGAAATCCAACTTGAATGCCAACATTTGAGCTATATGCCTAAATAGGCCATTTTGGATTAAATCAAATCGTTTTTGAGCCAAATTTGATTTCAACAAAGAATTTTCATTTTGAAAACTTGTAAAACCTTTGGAATACTTAATAGGATACTTTTATAAAGCTTTTCTCAAATTTGGGCTTTTTAAATATGAATTTTGACTTTTGTCCTAAATAGTCCATTTGAAGAAGCAAATAGAAATGAAGTCAAATTCAATAACACAAAAGATTCAAATGAAGCATGAGGTAAGATATAGAGATTTGAATTTTGTGTATGAGTCTAAAATATCATTTTGAATCAACTCTTGTGTAGAATTTTGATTCAAATGATGAAACTCACTAAGTGCAATAGTATGACCATTACGGGTCAAGTATAATTTTTCGGCGAGTTTCAAAATCAAATAACTTTTAACAAGTTGGTCTTTTGAAAATCTTTTGAACACGAAAGTTGTTGAGAATGACCAACTCTAGGATTTTTGTTTTGGAATAATTTTCAAAATCCTTTTACATTTAATTCTATGAAAATTATAAGTTTAAATCAAAATCAAGATACTAGTAACTAGATTTTTGGAGTTAAAACTCATTTTCTTTTCAAATTAGTTTTTGTAAAGCCAAAACCATTGGAAAACCTTTTGAAAGCATTTGTATACATTTTTCAACTAGTTTTTCACAAGATTAGTAATAGTATACAAAATTTTGTCTTTTGGCTAAATGGTTGATTTTGAAAATACATATGCACTTATATTAATATGGGCACATGTAGGGATGTGATACACATGAATATGAATTAACACTCCCCCTAAATGTGCCACTTCCTAACTTGCTCAAGATTTACAATAAAAGAATAGGTAAGAGGCGAGAGCAAGTGGTCATAACAAGTAATCTAAATTGATATTCATTAATTATTTCAATACAACCTACACAAGGCTATAAAGACATAAGGATCAATTTAAATACTTGTTACCCGAGATGGCATTGGCTCATGATGGACATGATTGTCTTCATGCTTGACACCACTTGTAGATCAACGTAATCCTTCTCCTCTTGAGTGGCAAGCGTCCAATCCATCTCTTTATTGCCTAAAATTCTTTTAGGCGGTTTTTGGTACCCAATCCTTGTTGGGTCCGACAATGTTAGTCACAATTGATTTAGGAACCCAAATTGTCCTAATTTTAACATTATTGAATTGACTAACACGACTAGGAACGGTTTTGCGATAATTATTCCTCCTAAGCAAAATATGTGGATTTAAGTGAGAGGACTTAGGAGGGCATTGATATTTTGCAAAGCCATTTCTAGTTTGATCTCTTCTAAGCATATGATAATTAAAATTATGAAATGGCTTAGAGGATCTAGCATTTCTAGCAAATGTTTTGCTATTATTTTTCCTAAGCATATGATCATCATGATTTTTCTTATTCTTAGGAAATTTAACATTTTGAGCAAATACATTTGTAGAAATACTCTTCCTATGCAAATGAAGATCATTTCTAGTCGGCATAGGGGACTTGACAAGCTTGGCAAACACATTGCCATTCTTGTCCTTCTTAAGCAAATAATTTTCATTAATACTGAATAGGCTTAGGAGTTATACCTTTGGGACAATCCTTACCAAGTGTCCTTTTCCGACAATTGAAGCACGTCCACGCTATTTGGCCCTCTCTTGACCGATTTGACTTGCTCCTTGCGGCTTGCCTCATGGTTGATGTTGTGGCCTTGTTATCCACTTGATTAGGGCACACGGAGGCTAGGTGACCCTTCTTGTTGCAAGCAAAGCACTTGATGGTCTTCGAGTGTCTTGCATTGTGCCTCGTCTTGCTATTCTCCCTCTTGGAGTTGTACCCGAGTCCTTGCTTATCTTGAGGCGCCCTTGGCTTGCTCAAGATCTCGTCGAGGAGGGCTTTTCCCTTAATGCACCTCTTCAAGTCATCTTCCAATTTGATGACTTGGGCCTTGAGCTCATTGTTTTCCTCTACAAGATTAGCATCTAAAGACATAGAGGAACTTGAAACAATTTCATTAGAGCAACAAGGTGAATTATCGCTAGAAGTGGATATGCATTTATTTGATGAATTGATTGTAATAGAATTTAAGCAAGGCAATTCATCATCTAGATTACATTGAGTAGCACTATCCATACTAGCATTAGTAAATTCCTTGAGAAGGACTTTTTCATGATTTTCTTTTAGAATATTATAATCATTTTGAAGTGACTCATGTTCTAACTTTAAAATCTTATATTTTGTTTTCTCCTTCCCAAGATAATTATTGAGCTCCTCTAACATATCCATTAAATCATCATAAGAGGGCTCTTCGTCATCACATACCTCATCTTTACCTTTTGCCATGAAGCAACGAATTTTTGATGTAAGTGAAGACTCGTCGTCGCTTGAGGCGGAGGTTGAGGTTGATGGGGATGCCGGTTCATCAATTGATGTTGGAGTTGAATCGTCAACCAACACTTCTTCCTCATTGCAATCCTCAATCGATGTGGATGATTCAAATAAGTCTTGAAGTTTAATCCACATAGCATGAGCGCTCGAGAGGTTGCATATGAGATTAAAAATATCTACGCTCACAACGCTAAATAAAACGTTAGTAGCTTGAGCGTCGAGATGTAGACATTTCTCCTCTCCTTTAGTTGGAGCAATATCATTTATTGGAGAAGAAATGCCGACATCTACGATCCACCAAATTTGTGGGCTCATGGATTTAAAATGATTAATCATAAATAATTTCCATTGAGCATAATTTGATTCATTTAGCATGAGTGGATCGTGAGAGTGCACTAAACCGCTAGGCGCCATCCTTTTTACTCTCTAGACGGTTAAGCCTAAAATGAGAGTGACCGTGGCTCTGATACCATTTGTAGGGTCGAGGATGCGCCTAGAGGGGGGGTGAATAGGCGTTTTACAAAATTAATCGCTCACTAAACAATTCGCTCTAATCAACCCCTATGTCAAAACCTAATCAATTTATATGCGGAAGCGATAAACTCGGTTTTGACAATTAAGGCCTAAATCAACTAGGCTCACTATGTGCACTAACTAATTTATGTCTCTACACAAGAATTGCTAAATTGATCAACTAAATGATACTAGCAATTCTAATTCAAGCAATTGATAAATATTCAATAATGTAAAGTGCTTGAATATAAATGAGACAAGAGACAACCGATATTTTTCCGTGGTGTTCGGAGACTTGCCGGTCTCCCCTAGTCCACGTTGAGGCTAGCCCACACTTGGACCGGCTCCCGCTCGAGCACCCGCCTCTTTCCACTAGTCGTGGTTTTTCACGCTCGTGCGTAGGCTCAACCCGAACCTTCACAAACTTCGCCGGGGCTTCTCACACCTCGAGAGCTCCCGCGCACGACGCCTACGCCGTCTAGGAGTCGGCAACCTCCAAGAGTAACAAGCCGCTCCTTCGCTTGAACTTCACCGGGCACAACGAATGCGCTCCTCGGTGATCACCAAGTGCAACACATGCACAAGGCCTCACTCAAGTGCAACACATGCACAAGAGCCTCTCAAACCACTTCCTAATTGCAACACATGCAATTAGTCTCACTCTTTAGCTCAAAACTCAAATGAGAGTGTGCAACACATGCAACACCTCTCCCAAATACTCAAACACAGCAACAACCCTACTGCCCAAGCCCCCCAAGGGGTGTATTTATACCCCACCAAAGAAAACTAGCCGTTGGGGGCAAGAATCGAAAAAGGCTGCAGCAGATTACACAGCCCCACATGCAGTACTACTGGCTCCACTCTAGCAACGGCTATAAAACTAGCCGTTCTTGTGATCTAACGATACTACCGCCCTCGAGGCGTAGTAGTACCGCCTTTATGATAATACGCCCTCGAGGCAGAGTACCGCCTGGCGCTTCGAAAACCAGCGCTCGCCAAAAAGCAATCAAGCAAATATCCGTAGAGTATCAAGACTTGCGTATTACCAAGATTTGGGCCTTGTACTACCGCACCTCCGGTAGTACCGCTCTCAACTCCGGTGCAACCGGCCATGCTGGAGAAAAACCTGATTTTAACTCCAAAAACATTTCTCCAAAAACCAAACTTATTCTTTGAGCAATGTGATGATCAACACATGATCATACACACGTGCAAAACACATTTGCACCAACTTAGCTCATGCTCAAAGGATTTAAACCAAATTGCAAAAACACATTTTGCAACCAACTCCAAATCTATTTGCAAAACGTATTAAGCAAATCAAACTCGAGTTTATGAGATTAATTCCCTAGCCATGTGAAGGTCAACACAAGACCCGGTCAACTTGCCAACACCCGTTGCAAGCCCCACTCACATGCTCTCGGAATTCCGGACTCATAAACCTCAGTTTATTCGCACAACGAACTTGCAAATAACGCAATAAAACCATTTCATGCTTGAGCACTACTCTTTGCAACACATGCAAAAGTCTAGCTCCAAGCAACATCAAATCAAGATGCATGAACTCTCTAATTGCAACACATGCAATTCTCTAGTTCAATGCAACACCAAAACCAAACTTCAACTAAACACCAAAACCAATTCAACCGATGAGCTCTCTACTCGCAACACATGCAAGCCTCTAGCTCCATACAAACACACAAACACAAATTCGTGCTTGAGCTCTCTCCTTTTGCAACACATGCAAAACTTAGCTCCAAGCAACCACACGGTTTTAGAAAGATAGTTTTGCGAACCAAAACATGAAGCTTCAACTAATGCAACACATGCAAAAGTGAACTCCACGCAAAAGCCAACACATTAGCTTATCCTCTTTGCAACACATGCGAATCAAAGCATAATGCAAAACAACCAAGCATAGGCTTAACACATTTGCAACACATGCCAAATGGTTAACCCATATGCAAAAACAAAAAAAAAATAAGATTTGAGCTTGAGTGAACGCGGAAAGAGATCATCAACACATGATGAAGCTCAAGCAAAGGAACGACCCTCTTAATAGCAGGCGATAAAACCTTAGACTCAAAGACTACAAAAGTCCTTAGCCTATCTAATTATACCTTCGCCATGTGCAAGCAATCCCTTTGGGGTCTTTATGATCATCACTTTGATACTCCCGGGATCTCTACTCGACTCCTCTTGGGATCCACTTGGCGCCCATCAACTCATGATGACGTCCTTGTTCCGTTCTCATCATCTCATTCATCTTTGGACCTAACTCAAACATAACTCAAGAAACTTGTTAGTCCAAGATGCATGGTTGTCTCAATTATCTCTTGCACTCCATTAACACATAATGGATGCCTTTAGATCAATTGAGCACAACCTAAACCAATTGAAATGATTGTAAATGTGTCTTAAGTACAATAATGCAACTCATGATTTATTATACTTAAGAAATATTCATTTGTCCTCAATTAATCACGGAGCACCATCAACACATGATGAAGTGTTCTTTAATGATTAATAAGATTTAATGAACTCAATTTAAATTATCATTTAAATTGATATGAGTATATATCAACTACACAAGTTTTCATATACTCACGTTGATGAAAAGTAATGATCCATTATATGTAAATTGTATGGAAATGATCATTACTCTAAATCATCAACTATAGAATAAACTCCACATGTATATGTGCATAAATATGATTGACTTGGATATAATATGCACATATTCAAATTGATCGTATTGGAGTATATCCTATATTACCATGAGTATACTTATAACTAGGCAATTCGAATATATACTCAAAGATTTAGTTTCTTTGTCTTGATCCTTATATGTGTCAATAACGAATTGATCAATACAAAGAAACTATCAAGTTAAACTACAAACTCCCCCTAAGTGTGTGCATCCATGTAATGTATGGATTGGGAAACATGATGCACATTTTGTGGTTAATATAACAGGGACATTCATATTTTAACTTGACTCCAAAGTATGCAACTAATACTAGAATGAATATGCAAACATACCTTGGGTTTTCCATTTTTCAATGCGATGAGACTAATCAAAAGATATTCTAAACAAACATGTTAGTCTCGATATAAGATTTGTCATTAATAACAATATCGCATTAGGGGATTAACTTAATATTGGATTTGTCATTAACACAAGATTAGATTTGTCATTAACACCAAAACCATAACTAATTAAGGTTGAACTTACACCTCCCCTGGCGCCTTGCCCTCCCTGCGCCTCCTCTCCCGGGCAAGAAGAAGAAGCCGAAGGAGCCGTGGCAGAAGAAGAATGGCAGGGCAGGCCATGACCTTCCCTCCCGGTTCTCCTCTGGTGGCGCCTCCCTCCCCTCCAGTCCACGGCCCGAGGTCCTCCTGTCTTGCAGTCCTGGCCGTGTCGCCCTTCCTCTGGCCGTGTCGCCCCTCCCCTGCCGGAGTCGCCGCCTCGATCCTCCCCAGATCCCGCCAGCCGCCGCCTGGCTCCTCCCGGCCAAGCCTCTCGCCGCCTCTTGGTTGGCGGCGTCGCCTGCCTCCTCCACCATGCCGGCCACGCTCTTCCCCTCTCGGCAGGCACCCTCCGGCAGGAAACAAAGAAGCCCGCCTCCTTTGCCCCTTGCCTTCTTCTTGTGGTGAGCCTCAAGCACAAATGAAATTTGAGGTATTTGGTTCATGTGTGCATGTCAAGTGTTTGTGGTAATGCCTACAAGAGCTATTAGTTCCTCATCTCAAGTTTGCACTGGCTATCTGTGATGATAGTTGCAAAGTGATGTTTGGAATCTGAGATTTATGCTTGCACTGAGATTGTGATGCTATAATTGTGATTTCTTAGTTGTTCTATGATATGAGATGCTTAGTTATCTATGGTGTGTTTGAGTGACTAATTGTGGGATGGATGTGCTTAGTAAATGAGGATTGGGTTGAGTCTAGGTGAGCTTCTTTGGTCTTTGATTGAATAAGTAAATCTTGATGGCGTGGGCTTCCTAATGATTCCTTTACTTGTCTTGATGCATACCAAGTATTTTTGTATACCGGTATTAGATTCTTGAGGGTTTTATATGTTGTTGTTTAGGGAATGAACCCTATAATATCATTCTTACATTGGTAATGTTTGTGAATCTTATGCTGTGACTTGATTCTTATTACTTGTTGCATGGCTCAATTAAAATGAGCGAGTTAAGAATTATTTATTACCAATTGATGATGAACGGATATTGTGTATTAGCTCAATTTGTTAATGCCATGGTTATGTATAGGATCCCTAAATTGATACAGGTGTTTGAGTGTCCCTTCCATAAATTATGTGCAGTTAGGAATATCTTATGTACTGGACTTCTGTAATATGAGTTTTATAGTAGTAGCCCTTCTACGAAAGGTTGATACTTTAATCTCTTCCTCTCACAGTATACTCAAGGGACTGTGTTGATCCTTTACTAAGTATCGAATCATATTCCTGGGGCTTAATGTGTGCTATTTGCTTACTAGCTTCCATGTCTTTATTCAATTAATCTCATTGTTAGTACCTTTTGCCTGTGGTCTGCAAGTCTATCACCGATTGGGAGGGTGGTCTCTGCTCTTTGACCTTTGTAGATTGATCCCTCAAGTTGTAAAACAAGTAGTATAAAAATAAATAGGGAAAGTTGGAACACTTGCATATTGGGAGAGAATGCATGGCATCTTTTAACAACTGGATGGAGTTCATTTGCATCCAGGTCAACCACGTAGGCATCTTTTAACAACTGGATGGAGTTCATTTGTCAATAAAAAGAAACTTGTCTTAGGGGATGCAGTCTTATTTCTCCGGTAAGCATATGAACAATGTGCTAACTCAACAACTTTGTGTTTTATATCTTTATTCAGCAAATTGTTTTTTTCCTTCGCAGAGGTGATGATGGTGAACTAAGACTGGGTGTAAGGAGAGCCATTCACTTAAAAATGAGGCTCTTTTAAAGCTTTCGATGGCAATGACTCAAAGATACAAACTCGTGTGCCGTGGCTAATTCCTTGAAACATAGAAGTGTTTTTCACATTTGTTGCAACCCAAGGTTTGTTGATTAAAGCATACAACATTCATTTTTATGTAGTCAAGGCTGCTCCAAAGTTTTGCGGTGTGTTTTGCGGTTGTAATGTGTTGTACGTCATTGTGTAGTTTACAAATTACCGTTGGATGTGTGATTGATTATCTAAGGATCTGCTAGAATGTCTCCTTTTGGTTTAAGAGATTGATATATATATTATAACTGCAAATATTTTTTTGTCTGCTGAGTGGATGTCCTATTTACTAGAGAGGTCATGCCGAAATTTTGTATATTTCGGTGACTTTGTTTTAAACCGGTTTTAAAGAGTTAAAAGGTTGGATTCAATCTTTTAGTAGAGGTAATATTGCAAGGAACAGTTGAATTAATCTTGTGATTGTGTCTGCAGATTCTTTTTCTTCCCCTCTTGAGCATGCATTCTAATTTCATGATTTTGACATACTAAACTATTCGGCTAACATGCTCACTTTAGTCATGATTGATGCTCTTGTGGCTAGCTGAACTTTATTCTGGAATGTTCATGTGCATGCTTATAGTTGGAGTTGCCCTTATTAATGATGATGTATAATGTGTTTATATAGAGGCCACTTCAAAACTATAATTTGTATTTATGTGCTCTGCCATTGATAAGCTGAAAAGGAAATTATATCATGTTTTCTCCTTAATTTCAGTCATTCTTGTAGGTGGTATGTACATACGAATCCACTACCGATTGTTGATGGCTTACTATTATTAATTAGGATGCATTTTTATGCTTTATGCATGTTCTTCATAAATGTTGGAGTGTAGTAGCGCCTTGCTTCCTTGCTCGAGTCTACATTGAATAACTTCGAGATATGAATTGTTATGTTTCTTTGTTCTCTTAAATGCACTAATTAGCACCATGCTCTCCATCGACATAGCATGTTGCATTTACCTTTTCATATGTTGTGCTGTGCATGCTTGTGTTTTGACCTCCATGGTAATATCTACCAAGCCACCATATCAAAAAGCCTTTAAGACACCACATGTATCACTTAATATTTTGACATTGGATTTGGATTGGGTACCCACGAATTTAATTGATTAATTTCGTCGCGTTAAATTCGTGAATTAAATTCGACGGTTTGCCCACGAATTTAAACTAAATTCGTGGGTTTTGGCCTAAATTCGTGGGGTTTTGGCCCACGAATTTTTCCCTGTTTCTTGTAGTGCTCTTCTTTCTTTTTTCTTTTACAAAAATGATTATTTTTCAAATGAAATTGTAAATCTAGCATATTTCTCATTGTGAAAGACAACTTCACACTTTCCTACCACGGAAGTACCTCCCTGCTCCGTCTCCGCGGCACCCTTCCTCCCGCACGTGACGCCTTCGCTCCCACGCACGCGTGGCCACAAAACTGCTCTCACGTGCCGCGGGAGCTCCAGCTCCTCCTGCGCCTTCGGGGCGTTGTTGCTGCCTGCCTCTCGTGCTACACCTCCACAAGACCCCAATCTCCCACGCTTCTCAGGTGACTTGCCGCTTGTCACGCATTCTGCAGTAGAAGTGGAGGCCAGATTTGTAAAACAAAAAACAAAAGAAGGGAACCATTTTTACAAAAAAAAAAAGTAAAAAGAATAGAAACGTTATCACTTCTTGATCATCTGCCGTGCTCTTTAGCTTGTAATATTGAGTCAGATACATTTATCTTGTTCGTTCTTGTTGATAGGATTCTGAACTAAGGACATGTTCTTGCTATTCAAACTATTTATCATCAAGGCGTTGGACCCTTGGTGTGACATACCTCATCTTTGAGCTTGGTAACTTTCGCTTGAAATCTCAAACTTGTAGGTTAAAATAAAATGAATTAAATTTATATTTCTGATCTAAAATATACTCACAGCTCTAACTTCATGGATCTGATGGAGCTAGAGCCCTACCAAACACACTCTAAACGTGCCATTGCTGTTACTAGGTTGTGCACATCTATATGTATGATTATTATTGAAGATGTACAAATGGACATACCGCCTGCTGCCACGTGTTCTTTGGATACTGTAGTTTCTATTGTGCTAAGCTATAGTTATTTTATTTTATTTTTTGAAAAATATTTTTAAAAAAATTTTTGGAAGTTTTTTCTCTCTGCTAACATTGAGCTACAGTATTTTAATTTTTTTCCTAATTTTTTTTCTTTTTTTTCAAAAAAAATTCCCCCCTATGTTGGAAATAACATGTCTACAACATAAAGTCAATTCAAAAGTGTCTCAATAAAATGTCTCTATGCGATTTTTATTTTTGATAATTTAAAATGCCTTAAAAACGCTTCTCGATTCACATTCTATTTCCTTTATCTAAAATATCTTAAAATAGTGTCAATATATTTAAGGCACCTTCTAAATTGCCTAAAAAGTAGTAATTTATAGAGGCAAATATATATATATATATATATATATATATATATATATATATATATATATATATATATATATATATATATACGTGAGGTTTTTGCTGTAACGCAAATGACATCTATTCAACGCAGGGAGTAATCGCTAAAGCCCTCTATTTCCTAACACGTACTGTTTCAGAGGACAATACTGACAAGTGTACGCACAGTTTCAGAGGACAGATGTTAAGGGGCAAAATTAACGAGGGCAGGGAAAATAAGTCTAGGCACCCTTATAAAATTAAAGTAATTGTGCTATAGTACATCATCTTGGATGGTTGAATTTAGCCTATAAATTGGGCAAGGTTTGGGAGGAGTCAGAACTCAGAAGCACACTAGCGCTAGCTGCACACACCATCCAGCCAAAGTGGTCATAGATAACAGGTGAGAGGTGGTCAGGTGACATATGGACTACAGGAATCCGCATTATTTTCGTCGGCCAAAAGCCGACGAAACTCTGAAAAAAAAGCGAAAATAGCTATTTTCGCCGGTTTTCGGTATTTTCGTCGGCTTTTGGCCGACGGAAGCAACGACAAAATCAGTGATTTTAAATGAAGAACCGACAAAATAAATTTATTTTCGACGACTTACGTGGTCGTCGAAATTCTTGGTCGATGCACCGAACGGCGCTCGGTCTTGGCGTGGCATATGTATTTTAAATCGGCTGGCCGACGAAATTAAAGTATTTTAAATCGGTTTTTCAGGTATTTTCGTCGGTCTAACCGCCAAAAATGCAAAAAGTCATCGGCAAAAAAAATTATTTTCGTCGGCCTGGAAAAAAAGCCGACGAAAATAGCATTTAATATCAAAAAATTAAATTAACATATAAAATCCCAGAAAATTCACAAAAAATCCTAGAAAATAACAGATCATTTTGCATTAAGCATCCAATCCTAATACAATCATATTCACATAGTTAAAGATGTAAGGATCTAACCTATTGTGTTCTCTAACAAGAAAAGAAAAGAAAATGCCAGTTATATAATCAAGTAAATATTCCTAAATATTGCATTAAGGTTGCATTCCATTGTTCATTCAATTTATCAATTATACTGCCCTTCTAGAAGCAGCAAAGTTGTTCTCAACGATTGGTTCAATCAAGGTTTTCAGCTAAACTTCCCTAAGATCACGGAGGAATATCATCAAAAGGCTAGTAAAGGCAAATATGATTCAGACAAACAAGCAATGCAAATATGGGGAAATACAAAATATGATACATGCAGCTATATCTGTAAACATATTAGAAAGAATACAAAAATGTAAGTCTGAATTTTAATATGTGTGCATCATATTGATGTAGGGTTAACCCTTCCATTTCCATTAAAAGGAGTTGCACTTGTTGCAAGTTTACAGGCGTGCCCAGTTGCACAATGCCCATACACGCAAAGGCTAACATCCACATGCATTTGTTCTCGCACCCTAGCAAGTCAATTCTCAGCACTTGAATTAATACAAGAAGCAGATAGTGCCAAGTAATTTTACAACATTGGTACAACTATGAGAAGGCACTGTACCTTGATTTAAACGTAAATCATCTTGACAAATATCCAGATAGCTAACATACCTGAACATGTAAGAAAGTGCAATGAGAAAAACAGTTGCTATATGATGAGCCATTGAGATACCAAAGTCTGAGCGCCTTGTTTCCCAAAACAGAAGGGCCAAAATTGAGTATGTATAAAAACCAGCAACATACATGTAGACGGCCTTGAGTTTAAGCCTGGAGAAAAGAAAGAAATTATTGAGACTTGTTGCAAACAAAACATTTTAATAAAGCACAAATGCAAGATTGCAAGTCAACCAACCTAAGTTTATGGAATCCATCTTCTATACCTCTAAGCAAGTGCTTTCACTTGAAAAAGAAAACATCTAAGCAACTACTAACATCTAGATCACATCAAACATGACAATATTTGGTGAAACAGCACAACCGATGATATGTAATGAAGGTATACCATTTTGCTGGATCGAGATTCCTCATTCTCTGGGTCACTTCCATTTGACAAGGTTTTTCTGAAAAATGAATTTCAAGCATTAATAAGTTGCCAGTTAGTTGTTAAAATGAGTCATGCAAAATTGACTATAACGATTGTATTTACCTTCTTCTGAGTAATCCTCTTTCATCTCCACAAGAGTCAGCGCCACTGAGTAATCCTCTCATTGAAGAAGTTAAAGATTCATGCAATGGCTTTAATTATTGTAGCAAAAAACTAAGACTGGCTATAATTATTGTAGCAAAAATCTAATATTGACAACTTGTACCCTTGATGTGAGATCATGGATTGGAATCAATCTAGGAAACACCAACGAAACAGCTAACGAAACAGAAATTGAGGAGATGAGAGACATCCAATAGGAACGATCATCCAATCGCCCCTCAGTTCGCAAGCCTACACTTTTAATCAGTGCTGGAAAAGGAAGTAAAATAATTAGTGGTCATTGCACATGAAAGAAACAAAGATGGGGTCAATCTGCTTCATCCTGGAAACCACATTCTGAATTTTCCTGTAACTTGTCATCATGCTTAAAGGTGACCATTATAGTTTTGTCGGAGTCAATCTGCATCATGAAAATCTCTTTTCAGCATAGGCAATGGAGGAAAATAAAAAACAGAAAGAGATTCTGTGTAGTGTAAGCATGAAATGCAAGGAACTTCCATTTTAAAGACACAATGCCAAGAAATTCAGGTCTATCATTAGAATTTAGTCTGACCTCCTGTACTTCAGCAAGAACATAACAAGCAACATTATGACAAGCATTGGATTATAGAACAATTCATACACATATTCAGTAACAGTGCTAAACTGCTAATATATGAATTCCTATTGTTTATGTAACCGAATTCATGTCACAACAAATTCTATAGCCAAAGCTTCAGTTAACAATTACTGCAGAAAATTTTAAAACCAATTTTACTATGCATCAGTTTTAATCACCGACCGATGAAGATCAATGTCAGTAGGAACACGCTTGCAGAAATTGCCGAAATAGTCCTGAACTTGGAGGCCCTGATGGAAAATAGAGAAGGAAACAAGTCAAGATCAAACTATAACATAAAGAGCTTAAGAAAAATGTTCTGACATTAAGCTCACCTGACTGCACCTGACACGCATAACAGCCTCAAAACCCTGAGGTCTACTGATATTCCATCTGATATCATTGAAGAGCTTGGCCGGATCTGAAAGAGCAGAAAACGGATAGTAGTAGTAAACCTGCAAAGGAAATTACATATTTAGAAGAAACAACATCAGAAACAATCACCATCAATATGCGGCTTAAAAGAGAACAGCACTTAGATGCAAAAATAATGACATAACAAAAGACGCAAGCCACTTAGATATGCAATGAAGAATTCAATGTTTTAGTAAATACAGAAAGTAAGGCTGTGTTAGGTTTTCTCGCCCACCTGGGCAATGCCTACAACTCATCTTTGCCAATAAGGATATCTATTTGGTTTCCTATCTTTGACAGGAAATCTTGCCTGGCCAGTGATTAAGAGAAATCTGCTCATCCACAGCCAGATTAGCTCTTACACACAGGTTGGGTTTATTTGCTGCAACTTGTCAAGATGGATAGCAAATTGAGCACGCATACCATGCTTATCACATAACATGCCAGAGAATTAGAATATTTAGAAAAACTAATGTTCATTCTCACAGTGTATTTTGTCTGTATGATTTCTTGGCAAGACAACCAAATGTTTCCCTCTACACAGTAAGGTTGCCCATAGACTAGTTGGCCCTGATGGACAATAGCCCGTGGCCCATCGTTTGGCCAGAAGAACTAAACATGCCCTAAATGTTTCAGGTAAATTAAAATTTGAAACAAACATAATCATTAAATGACTAGTGCATTACAAAAAGATAGAAAACTCAGACTAAAATACTAAAAATTCAATTGTCAAATTCAGATAGAAAGATATTATGTTTGCACTTTTTACTAGCACTAAACACACACACACACACTGTCTCTAGTGAAACTACAAAAGTACAAATATTTAACATTGTCTGCAAGTAATAGGGAGAAAGCATACCCGGCCACCTGTAGTATTGGGAACAACAGATATCGAAGCTATATCAACATATGCTTGTGTGGTGAGAACACATCCACACAGACCTGAAAACAGGATAATATAAATATATAATTATAGAAAGATGTGCCATTACAGCATGACAACAGAAGAAAATCTCAAGCACTTAAGAAGTCAAAGTACCATACCTGACACTCAGCAAATTCTAGTGCAATCTCCTTGAGAGTTTTGTCAACAGGCTGCAGAAGCTTATGGGGTTCCTGAGAACCGCAAAATATATTAATTGAGACATTTCCAATAAAAGGAACATGTTGTGCTTTTGATGAGACAAATATATGACAGTAGATCTTATTAGTACAATAGTAAACAAATGTAAAATGAGTCTATGAAACAAGTTATACCTTATCACTGGTGGAAACATTTGCTCTACCTTCAGCTTCCCTAGAAGATAATTTGAATAAATATTTATAAGACAATATTGAATGGAGGAAAGAATGGGCCGGACATCGCAGTTCATACATATTCATATACAAGGTGAGACGAGGGGGCACATACCGGCGTGGTGCGGGAAGGAGGAGCGGGAGGTTCGGGGCCGGCGGAGCTCGCCGTTGCCGTGGTCTTGCAACCGCCCTCTGGTGGCGCCGGGTGGGAGGTGGTGCGCGGCCGGGAGGCGCTGCCGTGAGGCGGCCTGGGAGGCGCGGCTGAGGCCAAGGCCAGGCAGAGGCGGCCGGGAGGCGGCGCCAGGAGGCGGCTGGAGGCCCGGCCGGGAGGTGGCGGCGGGCCGGGAGGGTGGGAGGCGAGGCGCGGCGGCGAGGAGGCGGGGCGGGAGACGGGATTTTGGGGGCGCAAAGCTAGGGTAGGCACCGATCGGGAGGTATATTTTGGGCGCATTTTCGTCGGTCTCTCAGACCGACGAAAATAGTTGATTAATTTCGTCGGTTTATAGCGGGCCGACGAAAATAATTGTTTATTTACGTCGGTTTATATTGGACCGACGAAAATAATTTTAATTTTGTCGGTTTATAGCAGGCCGACGAAATTAATTGGTTATTTACGTCGGTCAACTTAGAGCCGACGAAAATAATTAGGGCCGACGAAAATAAACTATTTTCCTGTAACTGTTCTGCTCCTGGCCCTTGTGGCCCTGTGCTTCTTCGCCGGCCAGTCCTCGGGCCGCCGTAGTGCAACAGACTTTGCCGGTCCCATTCAAGGAGGTAGTGTACTGACTCGAACGCACTGCTTTTCACATGCATCGATGCATATGTATATCCTGTTTCCAACTTTGTACTATCTCGCAATACGTATATGCATGGTCACCGATTCGATAGATCGGTCAGTACTTGTACTGTAACAACATGGACAACCTATGCTACTCGGCTACTCCTAATTAAAGATGGGAACATACGTGCATGCCAAACTCGATCTATTTACAGTTCACGTAATATGATTAATCCACTGATAGTTTGTCTTTGAAAATAATTAATTATGTGTGTGTCTAGAAATCACTCGGATGTTTTTCCAAAAAAATTAGTCAAATTTTCGGATGTTACACGCATTAGAAAAAAATGTTGCACACGTAGAAAAAAAATGTTGCAACGCGTATGAAATTTAGGAGCCTCTTGCAACATTTTTGTTCAACGTTTGCAATTTTTTTTCCGATGTATTATAACATTTTTCCTCTACGGATGCAATATTTTTTTTCAACGCGTGCAACATTTTTCTTCGACAACAGTAGAAATGCGGCACAGTAAACAGATGTTGCAAGTGTTGAAAAAACAATGTTACATGAGTAAAAAAAATGTTGCAAGTGTTGAACAAAAATGTTGTAAGAGACTCCAAAATTTAGGTGATTTTAGCAAACAAAACATCCGAGTGATATTTATCAAAAAAAACCCATTAATTATATATGCATGGTGGCCGGGAGCAGGATTGAAATCGGCAGAACCGGACTGCGCGGTGTGCTACTGCCTTTGGCCACCTCAAGGAGGCTGCTACTGCGCGGACCGGGGGCCCTCCTGCCGCGAAAGCTGCAAGGCGTGCGCCTGCCCGTGGACGGGTGGCTGCAGCTGCGTCGACCGCGTCCAGCCTGACCAGTGCAAAAGCTTCGACGGCCGCTTCGGGTCCAAGGCCTTCGTGGAGGAGATCATGCTCGAGTCGACGCCCGCCAGCGCCCTCGGCTAATTAAGCATTCGTTCATGCCGGCCGGCGTCTCGATCGCGCGCCCCGCCCGGCTGGATCGAACGTCGACGACGCGCGAGCAAAGTGTGCCTGCTTGCTTTGATAATATTTGTAAATAAATAACTGAAGTGCAATCGTGTTCGTCGCTCTGATATATCTTCAGGTTTCCGGAATAACTGCTAGCTAGCTTGCACGGATAAGTACTGATGTATGGTCTGCTTATGCATGCATGGCGAGCGTTGTATATATGTATATGATAAGAAGTACTAGGTGGGAAAACGCGCTACGCTGTGCCGGTTGAATTTCGATAGCATGCGCGGTTATGACCCGTTGGCAAATCCATAAGTTGATATAAACCTTCGATGAATCCGTGTTTTTTTTTGTGACGAAAACATTGTTTCGTTTTTTGAATCTTGAAAACATTTTTTTCGGGTTTTTTTGTTGCGTTTGTTAAAAAAATGGGTCGTTAGGACCCACCGGCGAATCCGCGGGACGAAAACATTGTTTCCGTTTTTTTGGGTGTCGAAAATATTTTTTCCGGTTTTTTTGGTTGCGTTCGTTAAAAAAAATGGGTCGTTAGGACCCACCGGCGAATCCACGGGTCGCTATAAATCTGCGGACGAATCTACATTTTTTTAAAAAAAACCCGCGGTCACGATCCGTTGGCAAATACATAAGTTGCTGACGAATCTACATTTTTTAAAAAACCGCGGTTACGATCCGTTGGCAAATACATAAGTTGCTATAAAACTTCGATGAATCTGCGTTTTTTTGGTGACGAAAACATTTTTTCCGGGTTTTTTGGGTGGCGAAAAAAATTTTCCGGGTTTTTCTGGTGGCGAAAACATTTTTTTGGGAAAAAGCGGAGAAAGGACACGAGCGTAAGCGAGGACCGGATGTTATTTTTTGGACTGTTAGCTATCTTGAAAAATTAGAAAAGGGCTTGTTCGCGATTTAAAACTAACGGGAGGCTTTTAAAGTAAAAATCTGGGCGAGGACCTAAGCGAAGCAAAAATATTCTTGTCTCACAAAAAATCGCATAGGGATCTATTCGTAATTTGAGAAATGGAAGGGCTTTTGCAAAATCGCAAGGTGACGGTGGCTTCCCGGTTGCTCTCCAATTCTTGCGGGTATAGGTTATGTAATGATATATGCAGCTGCTGTACATCTATGTACACTCTGCTGTATATGTGAAGGACGAGAAATAGCGATAAGAGAAAGTGAATGATCATAAAACAAAATCTTTCTTATGAAAGAACCAATTAAAATCTTACTAGATCAAATATATGTAGAAGAACAAATTTTCAGAAAAAATCAGCTCTGAGACGGCGTTACTACCATCAAGTATCAGTAGTACTGTGGTCAATAGTAAAATCAGAGATAAACAGTAATTTTAACACGGATTCAAATCCAAAAATTGATGTAACTTTTGATTAGATAATCCAAAACTCGTAAAATTTTGTATATACCTTCCTAAGGATATCAGAAATCTATCCAACCTTCAATCGCAAGTATTGGAGTCAAAGTTCCGATCTTTTTCAAATTTATCAAATGTTGCACTAAAACCGGATCAAAACACAAATTTTCACTCCATGCTTGCTCGTAGGGATTTGATGATCAAGATTACCTTAGATGACCTTCCACATGTCACAACAAACAAGAATACCAAAGAAATTGCTCTCAAACATGCAAAATCAAGATATACCTAAATCCTTCCTTCTCAAGCTAAAAACTAGTTTCTTCAGAAATCTCTTAATGATCATGTAAGAGCTTACTTAGATGATTAGGATATGAGGATTCATCCATCAATCATTCATCTTTGCCAACATAAGATCAAGAGAAGAAGAAATCATCAAGAAAGATTAGAAACCCAAGAAGAGGGAAGATCAAAACAAGAGGCAAAACTTTGTGCATGAATTTTAATTTCATTTCAGCAGCAAGATGGATGTTTAGAAAGCCTCTCACATGAGGGTAAAGCTCTCAAAGAGCACTCACTCATACATACAAGAAAACTAAAATCTTATGAAAACCTTAATCCTTCTCCTATGCTTAGTGGCTTAGAGCCTTTTCACTACATCTTCTTATATAGTATAGGCAACCATAACCCTAAAATATGGACACTCATATGGATACCATCTATATTTACATGGGCTAACCCGTTAACCCAACATCATACCGGGTTTTACACACAAGCATGCTTCTCAAAGGGACCTACACCTAGACACCAAATTCATTTTACGAGCTTGAATTTGGGTCCGTGTCTATTTTGACTTAACCTAAACCACTTAGACCACTACCGCGGTTTTCCAAACCGCCTCAGACGCCGGTACTAGACAGATTACAATTTGCCCCACAATCGGTCTTCCTTCTCCTCGAAGCATCACCTATGCTTCATTACTTTCCACATGGCACCAATGACTTTTTGTTATGCCTTTCACGCATCCGGACACCCCCGAACTGTCCTCGCTTGCAAACGAGCCTAAGTCACTTGGCGTGCCACGTGTTGTTATCTGCTTCACCATGACAGTGTTGACTTCCTTGACAGTTCTGGACCTCAACTCCTCTATAAGCCTAGTCCCGATCCATGCCGTTGACCACCATATCCATCACCGATGCTTCACGCTCAGGCTCCTTGTCTTCTCGACTCGCAACCACTTCCCAACCTCAGTTATCTTCCGGCATCCATTGACCGTTCTGGACCTCAGTTTTTCTAGTCTAGTCTCGGACTCCTTTGCCTCACCATGACCTAGCTTTAAAGTCCTGCAATCAACACAGATAATCAAATCGTCACGTAGCATTATTCACAAAGATATGCAATAAACATTACACAAACTAAACACAATTCACAACATGCTGGCAAACCTGGTACTACCTCCAACCAGAGACCGGTAGTATCGTAAGTCCGGTACTATCACTCTCTGATTGCTGGTAGTACCGCTCCCATTGAAATCCTGAGAAAATCCCTCTTTGAAAAATGACCACCGCCTACTAGAGGCCGGTAGTACCACACCCCTAATAGTACCACCCTGAGGGGCTGGTAGTGCCGCTCTTGAACCACCCGAGAGAATCAACTCTCTATAAAATAACTATCGCCATTCCACGGCTAGTAGCTCCATAAAGCCAGCACTATCGCCACTTCAAGGCTGATAGTGCAGCCTAGTGGGCACTATTGCCACTCCAAGACTATAGCCCAACTTGATAACTAGAGATGGCAACGGGTCGGGTCGGGTGCGGGTTTTACAAAACCCGACCCGAAACCCGAATTGAAAAACCCGATCCGAACTCGAATACCATATCAGGTAAAAATCTATACCCGAACCCGAACCCGGCAGGTACCCAAAATTCGGCGGTGCAAGCGAGTTTGTGTATGTCGGTGGCAATAGGTTGGGTCGGGTGTGGGTTTTGCAAAATCTGACCCGACAAGAAACCCGAACCCAAAAACCCGAGTCAAACCCGACGGGTACCCGAAACCGGACCCCAAACCTGGTGGTACCCGATGGGTATATCGGTATTTCGGGTACCCGATGGATACCCACAGGTGAAAATTAAAATCCGAACCCGACCCGAACACATTTCGGGTACCCGACCCGAAGAACCCGCGGGTAAAAATTAAAACCCGAACCCAACCAGATCGGGTGCAAAACCCACGGGTACAATTGCCACCCTTATTGATAACACCTCAAATTGCTTTAAATTCAAAATTGAATTCAAAACAAACTCAAACTTTAGCACCACAAGTTTAAATCCAGTCAATTACTCTTCACTCATATAGCTAGATCTCCACATGGACTTTCAATATGTGTTTGGATGTACGTGATTCATAGTCATCTTAAATTCCAGGTGGCGCGAGTGGTGCGTGAGGAAGCGGGGCAGTATTTGGGGAGAAGAAATTTGGCGTGGGTATGAACAAGCGAGAGGAGAGGCGGTGGGTAGGTATGACAATGAGAGAGAGAAAGAAGAAATGGACGGTATAAGGAAAGCGGTGGTAAACAAACCGAAAAGGGTAGGGAAGGCGAAAAGCCAAAAGAGGAAAGCGGGCATTTGGGGAACTTTCCCAAAAAGGAAAGGATCCAAAAGAAACTCAAATAAATTCAAATAAAATCGGGAGAAATTCAAAATAAATCCAACAAATTCAGATAAATCCATTTTTGAAATTTTGGGGTATTTCAGCCAACAATCTATTTGTACCAAGAGAAGCTAAAAGCTGGTCTAGGGTAGCTTCTTACGGTTTCATTGGGTTGGTTTATGACTTTGCCACTAGAGTTGAAAAAAATTACCCTTTCTAATCAAGTATAAAATTCTAAACTGCACCTCTCCCATCCTTATTCCCGACTCGCATCTCTCACACCTAAAAGTTATACTAAAAGTTAGACTGCCAATTAACACCAAACCTTTTCAGTCCAACCGTTTAGATGTACAACCCTTCAGCTATGCACTTCAGCCGAAAGCTAATTTTCAAAAAAGCTACAGTTACATTAAACAGGACCACAGTGCCTTGCCTATCATTTGTGCTATCTGTAAACTCGTTAGTTTCACAGGTTCAGTGTTCCACGCTTGTAAGTCGTGATTTGTGACGCTATGTATTTAATTAGACTCTTTTGGAAATTTTATAGAAACCCTAATATCCAGTAAAAGTGGATGTTTCCTATCATTACAGTTCCTATGTTCAAACATGAACTTAGCTCTCAGTTCTGACATCGAGTTTTTGAGCTTAGTCCCCAGCACAATTTTATGTATTCCATACCTAAGCTTCAATCATAAAACGTGGATAGCTAGCCTCCGTATTTGTCTGTTTCCACAATTAACTCTACAAATTTTTTCTTCATTATTACGACGGCCTTTGTTCCATGATCTGCATCACCATGCATCATGCTGTGCATGTTGCCCAGCTCACAAGAATGGACATATAGCCATCGTAGTCACGATCTTAATTTGATCTCGTACGTTTTGTTGCCTATACCTACCTCAAATGTGGTGAAGACGTATGCCACGAATTCAGATCGCATCGTACTGTGCATGTTTGCCCAGCTAACAAGAATGGACCTATAGCCATCACGGTCATGATCTCAATTTGATCACATGCTGTTTCCTACACCAAACTCACACTACAGGAAGGAAACTATATTTTTTTCGTCGGCCAAATACCGACGAAAAAAGGGACACCCAATGAAAATACACATTTTTATCGGTCTGCCGGCGAAAATAGATCGACGAAAATAAGTAGATGAAAATAGACAATATTTTCGTCGGCCCAGTCTAGCCGACGAAAAAAGTGGCCGATGGCTGGACGAGCCTTGCCACGTCGGACTATTTTAAATCGGCCATGTGGTAAGCGAAAATCTTGAAACTATTTTAAATCGTACGTGGTGGCGAAAATACTAGGGAAGTATTGCCGTCGGTCCCGTGACCGACGAGAATATTGCTATTTGCGATTCTTGAGTAACGTGTCCATAGCCGAGCGAAAATCTTTGGAATCTGGTGCAAAATTGCTTCCCATGGCATTTCTCTGTTGCTACTCCTGCGGCGGCGAAAATCTTGGGGACTTTCCAAACAGAAAACAGACTGGTTTTGCTTGTTTTCTTTGCCGCGAACATACAATTTTTGCAGAAATTCACGTACACCAACGTATATTTCTCAGAACAATCACAAATGGCATCACACAATTTGAAAATGACAGTACTATTAAATTCGCAAATGCATCATATTAATATCACAAATACACGAACATATATAAACATCCAAATCATATCACAATTAGTTTCATCCAACTACACTACCCCAACCATCGCATTGTCCTATCTACAATCCTAACTCTCAAGGTGTTTGAATCTTGGCGATACCTCGAGGCGAAGAAGTCATCTATACGCATTAGAACCATCTTGAGTTCGAACCACTGAGTGACCACAGTCTTTGGAGACGGAAACGGGTACCACGGCGAAGGAGGCTGAGAACCCTGTAGAGGAGTCATGAAATTTCACATTAGTACAAAAATGCAAATAACATTCAAAACCGAATTAATTAACCTAAAACATATGTACCTACGGTGCTTGCCCTGGTGGCAGATACCCGTAGAACGGTGGAGGAGACTGAGAACCCTGTAGAGGAGTTATGAAATTTCATGTTAGTCTAGAATTGCAAATAATTTTCAAAACTGAATTAACCTAAAGCATATGTACCTGCGGATCGAGGTGGATACCCATAGAACGGCGGAGGAGGCTGAAGCGTAGGCAAGCCATGTTAAGGACCCACAGTTGCGTAGAGTTGCTGCATATAGTCAAAGTGTTAGATCTGCAATATGAAAACTTAATCAGTCAGTTGAGATTTCGAGCATTTACTTGTTGCAATACCTACAACGAGTGTCGTTGGCATGTTCCTTCCAGAACAACATGCAATTATCCTCGCAAACATCAATCTTCTCATATTTCATCCCAAGGCCGGACAACATCTTCTTGGACTGGTACATGTCCTTCGGCATCTTATGGTTCGGCGGAAGGATATCACTGATCAGTTGGACCATATCGTTGTAGCACTTGTTCGAAAAGTTGTACTTCGACTTCATTGACATGAGCCGCGTCACCGTCTGTAGGACAGTGACATTGGTGCACTCATGCAATTTCTCTTCCAAGGCCGAAAGGAGCCTATAAAAGCTTTGCACCTCCGGCCCAGGCTCCTCTTCCAAATTAACCTCAAACTCCCTACCAATATCATTCAGCATCTCATCCATCCTGTCTTCATCCTCATAGTTCGACTCAACAATGGGCTCTGCCTCGCCATGCTCGTACTATCTCAGATAATCGGACATGAAACCAAACTTGCACAGGTGCCGCTCTACATCCGACTTAATGTGGTAAGAATAGTTGCGGCACTTACTACACGGGCACTTTGCGACACCACCAGTAGCCCCTGCAAATGCATGGTCCTGAACGCTTGAGTGCAATAACCGCCCATTCTCTTGAGTGCTTGGGTCTTACTCCAACCATCATACATCCACCTTCGATCATCACCCATTCTCCAAGCTAAACACAGGCAACGATGTCAACCACAGCGGCTTAGTTGCGAACAAGTGTAACATCCTAAAATTTGGCCATTTAAATTTCATAATTTATTTTGAATTTTTAGATTTTTTGAATTTTTTGGATTAAATTTGAAATTTTAGAAATTTATCTTTCTCTGGAAATTAAATAAATAATGAATAATTTTTGCAAAATATAAATGGAAATATTTTATTTGAGTCCAAAATGTTCTAAAATATTTTCTGGAATTTTTCTAATATTTTAAAAGCCTCAAATGGTTTATTTAAATTTCTGGAATTATTTTAACCGAAAAATCTGAGAAAAAGCTATGAACAGTAATGGGCCTAGCCCATTACTGTGCTGCCGCCAGCCCGCTCGGCCACGAACCCTAGCGCCATCGCACGCCAATCATGCGATCTTGATCGCACGGCTGAGAAGCTTTCGCGCCGCTTCGCCGCACCGGGTCGTCCGATCGACGCCGCGTGGACGTCCCGGATGCGTCCACGTCGCCTCGTCGAGCGTTTCCGGAATCGTCGCCATCGCGCCATTACCACCGAAGAAACGCTCGCCATTAACGCCGGCGAGTTAATCCCTCCTCTTCATTACCTGGCGCATCGTGCAACCCACTCCCTTTCGCGCATTTTGAGACCACTCACGCCTCCCGAGGATCACCGTAGCTCTCATGCGCGCTCACCGTAGTTCTGAGACGCTCCGCCGCTATTTGCGCCGCCGTTGGTCGTTCTCCGCCACGTTGGAGGTCGTCGCCGAGTTCCTCGAACCAAGCCGCGTCTGTGGAGCCACTCCTTGTCGTCAGAGAAGCCCCGCGTCGCCGTAACCCGTGCCGTCTTCTTCCTCTCCGGCAACTCAACCTCGCCGCGCCATCGTCGGGACTTGGAGCTTCGTCAGCCGTCCGATCATCGCCGAACGACCCCGATTCCGCCACGTCTTCATTTCAACAGTAAGCGCCATCTTCAACCTTAGCCGTCGGATTAGATGAACGGCCCAGATTAATTAGAGTAGTTTTGATTTGATGTGATGTTAGCCGTTAGATCTTTGATAGGTGGCCCAGTTCCAGCCACGTAGTCACGGTAACAGTAAACCTCATTCTCATTTTCTAGCCGTTTGATCTCGATCGTATGGTGTAGATTCCGCCGCGTAGTATTGTTAATCTTAGCTGTAAGATTTATGCTGATTGCATTAGATTGCGCCAAGTGTCGTCACGCACAGTCGTTAGATCTTAGTTGTGCGGTGAGGATGCATCCACGCATCGCGCACCGGAGTAACCACGTAGCCAGCCGCGTTGCGTGAATAAGATTCAATCCGGGCCGTTCAAATTTGAATGAACGATGTTGATCGCGCCGCGCGACGGGCCAGTCCTGAGTTGAAGCGTGTCACACGGAAACCGAGGGGTCAGCGCCGTCGGTCATTGTTGACGTCGCCCGGTTTAATGCTAGCCGTTCGATTTAGATTTAAGGGCTGCAGTGATGCCACGTGTCAACTCCGGGGTAAACCAGAGCCGAACCGTCGTGTCGATCGGGCCGTCCATTTTGAATCAGACGATTGAGATTAGATCAAGATTTCGGTTGATAATTCGTCGCCGCGTGTCGCGACCAGATCGTGCCACGTGTTATGTTGACGTCAGCAGCTGACGTTATCAGTGGGACCCACATGTCAGACATGGCACAGTAAATGCTGACGTCATGCTTGCGCAATAATTCGATTTTTCTTTAGAAAAATAAATCGGTGGAAATTTAATTCGGTGCTGACGTCATATTTCTGAATTTCCCGTATAAAAATAAATAAAGAAATTCGGTGTATTCTTTTTAATTGATTTTAAAATTTCAAATGACTATAACTTTTGCGTTTTAACTCCGATTTGAGTGATTCCAATTTCTAAAAATTTGTCAAATCAAGATCTATTTATTGGTGAATTTTATAGAATTTTTAGAGTTGAGTTTGCTCTCTATAAATTATATTTATTGTGTGTATACATGATTTGAGTAGACGTTGATTTGCCGGAGAGCTTTGAGGGGGAATTTCCAGCACAAGATCAAGCTCCGGATCAGGACCAGCCACTATTTGAAGGCAAGTTGTGCTTTGACCATATTGCTCCTAAATTTTGAAAATGTATTTTGGATTCAAACTATGCATGCTAATTTAATTAAAAATGGATTTGATTAATTTAGGTGAATTAGATAATCAACTTACTTGTTATTGCCACCTTGTCACTAGTATTTGTATGCTATGATTTCATTTGATGCCTAAGTTTGGTAATATTAGTTGGTTGTTAATATTGTGCCAACACGGGAGGCTAGACCATGAATAGTTGCTTAGTCTTGCACATATCGTGAATAATCTTTTTGAATACAAAAGCAACATTGACTAAAGAAATGGTGAATGCATTTTGTTAAAAGGTGGAATAATGTTGGTAATGACATTGGAATGTAGAGACCTGTGTGGTTCTACATGAAGGGTGATTACAGACATGTGTTGCACTGTTAAACAACCTGGGTTGGAAAATGTTTTAGATTGAGGCAAGTGGACCGATGCTGTGTGCCAAGTTTTTAGGAAAAAGGGAAGTCTTGCCTTGGTCACCCTAAGGACTTAACCTTCCAAGCCTTTGATCTGAGTTTTTCATACAACCACATGGCTGGTATGGGACAAACCTAGTTGAGTATGACTCCGAAATCTTAGCATGTGAGACCTCAGGTGGTTTTGGTATGTGAATGTGGGAAGAAAAGTGTAGTGTTTACCATTGCGGTCTTACATCTCTTCAACGGTATGTGTTGGCCCTGTACTTCTGCACTGTGAGAGAGAAGAGACAGTGAGAACTATATCGGGAGGTACGCGTGCGAGGATGGAAGTTTCGGAAAGGCTTTGTTATGGTTACTCGCCTGAGTGGTGTTTAACTGTATCGTGTGGGTAAAGTGTATAACCTTTGCAGAGGGTACAAACTATTCGAATAGCCGTGTTCACGGGATTGAACATTGCTCGGGAATTACAGTCAAGGAGTAGAGTTTTAAAAACAAAATGGGGTGGAAAGCTGTGTGCCAGGGTTGATGATGAAAGTTGATTAAGGACTGTGCGTCCAAAATTACGTGGAAAACAATTAAGAAACTTATTATATCATTAAAGTTTTGCTCCTTTATATGTAAATAAATAGTAAGTTAAAATGTTAATGCAATGCAAAATAACCAATTGAGCCATTCCTTTGTAACAAGCCATGCATGTAGTAATAGAACTGCATTCTGTGCATGACTTGTTGAGTACGGTGTGTACTCACCCTTACAGGCAACAATTTTACCAGAGGAGGAGTCTACACCTGCGTGGGAAGAGGAGTTTACTGGAGAGCCAGAGAACTAGGGGGCAAGCCTCATCAAGGTGCCTGTGGCAGGAGATGGATCATCACAACGTTTATTTTTCCGCTGTTGAATTCTTAATACTCTGTTTTATGTAAGCTTTACGTGGCAAACTATTGTAAGAAAGACCATAAGGTCATACAATTTATTTATATACATATTTGAAGTACTTTATTATTATTCCGCTGTATATGATTTTGGTACTTTAAACCCTGTTTAGCCTGTGTGCACTAGCGTGATCCTGAACTAGTGCGGTATACACAGAGAGTCCGGATTTGTAGATTTGGGGCCCGACAACAAGGGCTCTACTAGGAAAGATAGGTCCTAAACCCACCCAAGAATGGACACCAGAACACGGATTTATGACGAGCCTTATGATCCGAACGGAATTTCGGTAGCATAACCCCACTGTTCTCTGAATACATACCCAGTCTTCTCTGAATACATTCCCAGTCTTGGTGCATCGGAAAACAACTGGATCATGTTGCCGAGATTTCGTTCGGACTGTTGGGCTCGTCATAAATCCTACATACGCTCTAGCGTCCATTCCTAGGCTGTCCAAATTAAACTGGACAATTCCGGAACGGCACACCTCACAAGTAAATATGAGATACGCCGTTCCCGAACGGGTGACGCCTAGGCTTGACTGACCAAATCAATTCTACTTAATTGAATCATGTTTTATCGACTTTAACCCCAAACAAATCATGGCCCAAATACAATAAAATATGAATTTTCGTCAGCTCGCTACTTGGCCGATGAAAATAGCCCTACTTAAGAGCTAATCAAGCAATATTATATAACTCATAAACAACTAATCATCTAATTAACTACTCAGCCGACGAAAACATTAACTCATAAACAACTAATCATCTAATCACTGACAGTTCTATTCGATGATATAAAGTAAACAATACGACATCACATGGCATGCTCCAAACTTACGAAGTAAACAATATGGCATCACATTTGCAAGAAACTTATGAAGTAAACAATATGGCATTACATTTGCAATTAAACAATATGGCATCACAAAATGGCATGCTCCAAACATATGAAAGCCTTTTTCTACTTGTGTCCTCTAGCTGGTAAAAGAAAGCCTTTTTCTATTTCACGAAGGAAACATTGATCTTGCTAAAGTAGCAGACTGCCGAAATATTTGACAACATTAAAATAAAACATTTGACAACATTAAAACAAAACATTATAATCACACGATGACATGCAACATATTAAAACCATTTCTCAACATCTACCTCAAAACCATTTAAACTAAAGGTAATATGACGAAAAACATACTACTCTCATTTGCTAATTGTTCTTGCTATGGCTGTTGCTGTCACGGAATGTGTTCATTCATTTCAAGTATTTCACCACACAATATGTATTTCGCAATTTCAGGAGTAATAGTGAGATCCTATTGAAATATGCCATTAAATAATGAATGAAATAGATGGCAGCTAGTTTATTTAATCTAAACCCTAATAAACATTAATCAACACTAAACTAAACTAATCGAAATCCTAACCAAAACTAAAACTGATGAACAAAATAAACTGCAAAACAGTAAACAACTGAAAATAAAAACGGTGGAAAACTCACCTTGCTTAGGAGAGGTCAGGCACGAGACTCTAGTGGCGCGCGGGGAGGGCGGTGGCTAGTGGTGTGGGAGGCGGTGGGCGGTGCAGCACTGCTTGACTGCGGCCTTGGGCGGTGAGCGATGGCACGCGAGGAGGCGGTGGGCCAGCAGCCTTGCTGCTTCAGACAGCGGCGGCAGTGGCGCAAAGATTCGACGGCAGCGCGGCGGCGTGGCGTGGTGCGGGAGAGGCGATCGATCGATCGGTAGCGGCGAATGCGTCGTGAGGATGGACCGGGGTTATTACGCCCTATTTTCGTCGGCTAGGTGGCCGACGAAAACAACGTCGATGTGGCAGGGTTTGTTATTTTCATCGGCCAGTTCAGCCGACGAAAATAGTTATTTATACCACGTGGCATAAGACGAGTGGGCCGAGCTTTTTTCGTCGACCAGAGAAGCCGACGAAAAGAATTTAAAATTCAACTGCCGCCCTCTGATATGACTGTTTTCGTCGGTTTCGTGAACAGGGTCTCCCTTAGGCCGACGAAAATGTTTTATTATTATCGTTGGCCTGCGTACAGCTGACGAAAATATCGTTGACCAATGAAAAAATATCGTTTTCCTGTAGTGTCATACGTGGAGGATACATACGCTACGAATTCAAGTAGGTGTACGTACATGGCAATAATTGGACGCGGAAAATATTTTTTTTAAAGAGACCGTGGTACAGCAGGCAGCTATTTAGCTCGTGCTCTAAAATTTTTTTCGCCCCAGCTTATCACAAAAATTAAAATTTTAATAGATTAGTTATATACAAGAGAGAAAAGATAGTTATTACATAACATCTAAAGACAATATTTAGAAATAGTTTTATACAAGCTGGCTTTATTGTTTACTTTAGATGATATGGATGAGCGATAGAGGGTTTGTTTGGGGGAGCTATAGCTTTTTTAAAAAGCAGTTTTTTGGCTTTCTAAATTAAAAAGTGGCTATAACTTTTTATAAGAGACCGTTTCACAAATAGCTAATTTCTTTCAGCATTAAGCTGTAAAAGTATGTCCAGTTCAGCTTTTAGTTTTTGATTTTTGCTAGTTATATATGGCTTTCAATTTATATCAAAAACTACTTAAAAGTTAGACTGATTAAGAGTTTACTGGCTTTTTTAAAAGTTGAAACTGACTTAAAACCATCTAAACACGGCTAAGCAGTGACCTGTGTTATTATATTTGCTTTAAGAAAAGGCGTGCTGCGCGTCCACGTTGCTGTAACAACCAGACCGCAATTGTCACTGCATACAGCCCCACATTTGTCTCATAATGTATGCATACACTAGAAAACTTTTCGTAGCGTAACACACCGCGCGTGCCGTTTTTTCGTAGAATTTTTTTTCGGCGGATTTTTTAAATCGTCGAAAAAAATGATCGAAATGGCTGAAAGAACACGAACGAAATCACGCTTTTTTCGCATCTATCTGGGGTTCGCTCATGAAGGATCCGCGATCGTGTTAAATCAAAAAGGTCATTTTCATAAAAAATAGCTGGATTGATCAAAACGTTACCACGTTTTTTTTCCGGTATCTATTTAGGGTTCTCTCACGAAAGATTCGCGATTTTCTGAATCAGATCTGCGATCGTGCTAAATCGAAAAGGTCCTTTTCGCAAAAAATAGCCGGAATGATCCAAATGACACTACATTTTTTTGGTATCTATCTAGGATCCTCTCACGAAAGATTCGCGTTTTTTTAAGGTTCTCTTCGTTAAAAAACACAAAAAAGACTAATATGTAATTACAGATTTTTTTAAGGACTTAAACGCAAAAATAATTTTGAGCCGAGCAAGCCGGCTCGACTCAAATCATCCTGAGGGCGTGAATCTTTCAAGAAATAGGGAAGGTAGTATTCAGCATGGTGGTCCCGTCGTCGATTTCAACATCTGGATCTATAGACCTAACATCTTCAATGTCTTTTTAGATGGGTGTAGTTGCTTACGGGATCAATATTCTTGAAAAATCACAAATATTCTCACCTAGTATGTAGTTAGTGAAATTCGAATTATGAGATTTGACCATGAGTATCATACCGATTAGATACAATTAATATGTTTGATCATTAGATCGAAATGAATGAACGGTTCATATTGTTGCATTTAGTGTACCGTAGAAGTGTTCGAGGAAGGATCAGGGAGGTGACGCGTAGATCGTGATGCAGACGGCAAGACGCGGACTCTTTAGGATCACACTGAACTTGAGAGACAAAGACAAGAATCAGCACATAGAATAGCATGGAGAAAGGAGGATGGAGAAGAAGAGAAGGGTATTCTCTCTCCAAGAAAACCAGATATATTATTATGGGAACGACAACAGCGGCCGGAACAGCGCAGAGCAGAGGAGGCGGGCGAAGGCATGGCATTTTCCCAGTCGGTAGATCCATCTTTGGCAGCGCGAGGGTACGTGGACAACAACAGCGGTCGGAATAGGGAGGAGCAGAGGCAGTGGCCGTGACCAAAGGATCTCAACGGCGACGAACTCCAGCAGTCTTCAGCCCAGGGAGGCGAAGCTCCCGATAGCGGTGGCTCAGCCTGGGGTGGCCGGGTGTTGGTTTTAGCCTAAAATCACAAACACACATACAACGGTAGAAACCAAGAATAAACTTGAAAACTGACAAACACAAATACTTTAACAGTGCGACATAATTAGCATCTTTTTATGTTTTCTTGCTTTATTTCTTTCGTGCTCTCTTATCTTTATTTCTCTTCTTGCTTCTTGCTTAAAAAAACTTAAAAACACCTTGAAATTTATACCGAAACCTATAGGTCTAAGAATTAGATTAGGATTCAACAAACTGAATTGAAAAATGATTCTTTTTCTTGTTTGATTCAGATCGCACTCGATGCACTATTAGATCCTACTTAATATTGCATCGCTTAGTGATGATAACCTACCCTGAGGCACAGGAATGGTGGTCTCCCCTAGGGCAAGCGCGACAACAAGATTAGACTTTCGCTCTAATACCAATTGTTGGTTTTAGTCTAAGCTCATGAACACACGTACGACGGCAAAAATCAAGAGCAAGCACGAAAACTCACGAACATAAGTATTTTGATGGTGCAACACAACTAGTATATTTTCTTATTTTCTTGCTCTCTTATCTTCATGTCTCATCTTGCTTCTTGCTCACAAAAAACTCAGAACTACCTTAGAATTTATATCCAAACTTACAACTCTAAGAATCATAATAGGATTCAACAGACCAAATCGAAAAAGGATTCTTTTCTTTGTTTGATTCGGATCAGACTTCTCTTCCAAAATTAAATCTAACACCAAATGGGGGATGGCGATGGCGGTGACATCGGTGTGGCAGTGGAGCTCGACGGTGACAGCCCTCGGTGATGGAGTGGCTTTAGGAGAGGTGAGGAAGGATGAGTTCTTTTACAGTACACTAAATGAAATATGAACCATTCGTTCGTTTCGATCGAACGGATCAAATCAGCTAAAATTTATTTATACTTCTCCTGATAGTAGAGTAGTAAAAATACTCTTAACAAATCAATGACTAGATCTGATTTCTACTATCCACTATATACTACCACTATAATACATTATAGGTGTGTTTTAGCAACTAGCCACAAAATTGCAGTGTCCTCAAGCAAAGGCATAAAAATAGAGCGTTCTAAGTGTTACATAGTTAATTAATTTTGCCTAACCAAATGCGGTGGATATATATGACAGGATTAATTCAAGTAGGTGCACAAACTGCACAATGAAATGAATGGATGTGGGAAATAGTTTTTTTATTATAAAGTGGTACATGAGGCAGCTATTTAGCTCATGTTTCTCAAAAATCATGTCTCCATCTTATCACAAAAATTAAATTTTTGATGCTGGCTGTTGAGCACTGTATTTGAAAATAAATTGTTACAATAAACAAAATGTCTTCACCGTCACAGAAATTATTTCGTGCAAGGTAAGCTGAAATTAAGAATACGAAGTTTGCCTCCACGCTAGCACATTTCCACTGGCCTCAAATGCACATCAACATGGAGCAAAATTAATGAGCACATTACATACGTACTCCTCGTGTCACAAATAGTTATCATTTATGGTCTCAAAAGCAACTTTAATCATTAATTTCTATTATAATATATTTATAAAACATAATAAATTATAATATTATGAAAGTAATTTTTGAGACAAAGTGATTTTCATGTATCCAATTTAAATATTTAAAAACATATCGATAATCAAAATTTCAAAAGTTTAACTATACCTTCATCCAAAACAACAACTATTCATGATTGGAGGGAGCACGAGGTTACCCCTCTAAAAAAATACTACTAGTTGAATCCGGTTGCCTATAAATTGAGCGGAGTTTTGGGAGAGGGCAGATCCCTCCAGACGCACTAGCTTGCCTATTGCATAGAAAGATATGGAGAGCAAGAAGGGCGCAATTGTCCTGCTCCTGGCTCTTTTGGCCTTGGGCTTCTTCGCTGGCCAGTCCTCGGCCAGGAGCGTGATAGACTTTGCCACTCTCGTCCAAAGAGGTAGTGTGTTGTCCTCATGAACGCATTACGTTACATTACATATGCTGTTCATAAGTCTGCTAGTACGTACATAGCATATATCTCTTAACATGGTCGTCGATTTACTTAAGAAAATTGCTAAGAGTACTCGAGTATTTCTTCCTCTTTGAAGTACTTGAATTTTGATTATTTGATTTTACCTCGCGATTCATGTTCTATGTGGCTCCAATAACGACCGGTGGTGAGACTATGGCGATACTCTGGCATGGTTAGGGTTAGGGGATCACTTAGGGTTAGGGTTAGGCACACCGGGGACTTGGGTATAGAGGAATGTTGTGGGAGACGGCGGACCAATAGTTGGCGACCGAGGCACCATAGATTGATGGAGGGTGGTAGGCCATGGAGGTCGGCGGGGTGACGAGACGAGGGCAGTTGGGTGGCAGCGGAGGCTGTCGGGGATTCGACCGCAGTTAGGGGTGGGCATAAAATAACCAAAACCGAAAAACCGAACTAAATAAACCGATTATTTTAGTTTTTTTAGTTTTTGGATTTCAGTTTGGTTTTCATTTCGCTCATTATTTTGCACAAATGTAGAATCTCACCTCCCCTATATATGGTAATTTTTTGAGAATTTTTCAATCATTCTACTAAAGCGTCGACAAATATAAATAAATTTTTATTCGTGAAAACCACATGTACAAGTTTTCAAAAATTCTCAAAAATTACCATAAATTCTCTGTAAAATTTTAAGATTAAAATCAATCTTATTTGAAAAATATGAAATTAACAAGCGTTAATTAGTGATGAATAGTAAATTTGTTATTTTTATATCTTTCAAATATAAGTGAGTTTTGTCTTCAAATTTTACAAGATTGTAGAAGATCATATCACCTACCTATAGTATTTTTTTTAAGAATTTTTCAGAATGTATACATATAGTTTTCTCGGACTTTTATTACCAAAATGATTGATCTTTGTAGGATCAGTAATTTGATTTTACTATTGATGTAGAAGCTTACTGGTTGAAGTAATTTTACTATGGTGAACGATTTTATTGTCATGCCTGCTATAAATTTTTAATACAGTGTATTTGTGATTTTCCTATTTCGATTAATACCCTTTACTGTAATAGAAATAACCTTAGTACTAACGGATCAGTGTGTGTATACGAATGAAAATGATTTACTATCGTGCTTTCTACATTTTACTATCTTCAACATATTTTACTATTACTATCGAATCAGTTACGTGATCACCTCAACTAGTTAATGCATTTCGTAATTTGTACATGAATTTGTTTTTTCTTTATTTTAGCGATATCTTTTTATTGGTTGCTTGGATTTGCAAATTGTTTTCACCGGCAACTTACTAACAACGAGAGGAACAGAATGATATAAATCTCGCTATTAAAAAAATAATTTTACTGATTGGTAATAGAAATTACTATATATACAACATGAAATTACAATATCTATAACTCGAAATTACTATATTTAAAATATATTCTGCACAGATCAACCATTTGATAATAAAGTCTATGAAAACTATATGTACAAGTTTTGAAAAATTCACCAAAAATTACCATATGTAGAGAATGTAAGCTTCTACAGCCCTGTAAAATTTGAAGATCAAACTCAGTCGCATTTGAAAGATATGAAAATGACAATTTTACTATATATTTATCACCGATTAGCACTTGTCAATTTTATATCTCTCAAATGAGATTGATTTTTGTCTTCAAATTTTTCATAGATGTATAATCTCACCTCCCCTATATATGGTATTTTTTTGAGAATTTTTCAAATATTTTACTAAAGCGCTGACAAACAGAAATGAATTCTTGCTCGTGAAAAACACATGTACAAGTTTTCAAATATTCTCAAAAAATTACCATAAGTATGGGAGGAGAGACTCTAAATCATGTAAAATTTTGAGATCAAAATCATTCTCATTTGAAAGATATGAAATTAATAAGCGCTAATCAGTGATGAATAGTAAATTTGTTCTTTTCATATTTTTCAAATGCAAGTGAGTTTTGTTTTCAAATTTTATAGGGTGGTAGAAGCTCACATACCCTACGTATGGTAATTTTTATGAATTTTGTAGAATATATATAGTTTTCACAGACTTTCACTGTCAAGTGGCTGATCTGTGCAGGATTTTTAAATTATACTGTATGGTACTAATTTCTAGTTGTAGATATAATAAATTCATATTACAAAAATAGTAATTTACTTTACCAACTAAAAAAAATTATTGTTTAATAGTAAGACATATCTTTTATTCTTCTCGTCGTCAGTAAGCTATTGGTGAAAACTACAATATACATTAACTAGCTGAGTGGGCCAACGCATTAGCTAGTAACTGATTCAGTAGTAATTGCATCTGGTGTTCTATAGTAAAATATATTCGTGATTCTACACATAGCTGTAAAATAACATATATATATATATATATATATATATATATATATATGTGTGTGTGTGTGTGTATAGGCACGTACTTCATCTTTTATAAAAAGAAAGACAATAATCAATTCATAGGCCAGAACGTTCGTCCAAATGGCTAGCTTGGCGATTTATATTCTGATCTCGTCATCCGTTGTTTCACTTGACCTTGTCGTATGACATGTGCATATATATGGAATCACTGAATCAGGGCGGAACTCCGTGGAAGCATGCGAATTGTGCATTTGCCCACTGGTTTGGCCTCCGCAGCCGTGTATCTGCATGGACGAGGGGTCCTCCTGCCGTGAAGGCTGCAAGAACTGCGCTTGCCTGGCGGGGAACTGCCACTGCGCCGATTTCATCGCGCCGGAGCAGTGCAACGGCGACGGCGTCCACTTCATGTCCGCGGCTCACATGAAGGAGATGCTCCAGACACCGGCCAGCGCCCTCGACTAAATTATATTCCGGCGTCGTGCCCTGCATGCATGTTGGGACATCGAAGCGTTCGAGCTATATATTTACATATATATATGCATGCTTCGATCATAATAAATAAACGCTGCCGTCTGATCAGCAGTACTCTGGAATAACAGCACGTACTGTAAGTGCTGCGCGCCTTCGAGTGTGTTCTTTTCTTAAGCGTGAAATTTGTTGTGCAGCTGCATCTATGACTCTATGTACAAGCTGCGGCTGTTAACGTGTGGATTGAATAAAATGTGTTTTTTCATTTCGGATTTGCTATTTTCAAGTCGATCGTATGAGGTATTCTTAAGTTTAAACTAATTTTTACGATCATTGGATTTGTACATTGATTAGACGTTGATCCAACTGCTCAAAATATAACTTGAAAGTATACTTTCTGAAGTTACGCGCGTGCCCTAGCCAGATCCACGCAGTCCGCAACCCAGGCAGCCAGGCCATCCGTAGCCTGGCCCAAGGCTTCCTGGCGCACGGGAACTTACCAGATTCTGGTAGTGGTGTGCCAAATAGAATCTTAATTAGTTTATTGGATGTGTACTTGATGTGATCTTAGTAGCGATGTAGCTTCATGCATGCCAGTGGCGCAGGCGAAGGGATCGATGCTTGAGCCGCCCGCGACACGGCGCCGCCCTCGCGTAAACATCTCCGGCTGGCGTGCACCCCGCCGGGGCGCGCGTCAGTTGGGATATATCAAAGTATATGTACTGCATGTTTTGGCCCTGAAAAGAACATGCGAATTTTTCTCGATTTATACAGAAATTAAAATGTTTTCTGTGAAATACTTATGTTTCAATCAGGATCTTAGAGCATCTCCAAGAGGAGTCCTAAATAGGTTGCTAATTGTAATTATAGGGTTTTGATGGAAAAAAAGCACTCCAACAGAGGTTGTATTTTGAGAAAAATTATCAAAATAGGTTTAGGACTCAGAGCCCGGTTGCTATATTTAGCAACTCTCCTCTCCGGCCCCATCGATGGATGAAGGATTGGAGATTTAGGGTCTAATTGCTGGAGTCAATAGCTATCTTGGGTCCTAATTTTTTTAGTTTAGGCTCTATTTTGAGATATAGGACTCTATTTTAAGACTTGACTATTGGAGATGCTCTTAGCTATCGGATTGTATACTTTTGTGATCTCAGTAGATCAGTTTGGATGTGTATATGATGCGATCTTCTTAACGAGTAAATGCTTCTTGTTTTCCATATATGGATGCGATGTGCTGTGCCTGCATTCTTGGGCTGCTTTGACATGTTTTCTGAAGGCTTGTGGCTCTGTAAGCATGGATCGAGTCATATGTTTTGATTGGGACAGATTCAGCTTCGGCTTGTCCTCTTTAAAAACCAGAAGCTGTTCTAAATGGTAGGCTTTTCCATAGCTAGAAGCTAAAAATCAGCAGTCTATTTGTACTAGGAGAAGCTGAAAACTGGTCTAAGGGCCTGTTTGTTTTAGCTTCTGATTCTAGATTCTGACCCTAAAAGTAGAATCAGAAACAAACAGCCTGATTTTAGAATCTGATTCTCACAATCCAACCCACTCATATACACTAGAATCTACAATCCACTTCATATGTGCTTTTGAATTCCAGAATCAGTTTCTCTACAACCACAATCCAGAATCAGCTTTTAGAGAATCCAAAACTGAAACAAACAGGCCCTAAGGTAGCTTCTTACGGTTTCAGTGGGTTAGTTTATGACTTTACCACTAGAGTTAAAAAAAATTACCCTCTCCAATTAATCGAGCATAAAATTCTAAATGACATCTCTCTCATCCTCATTCCCAACTCGCATTTCTCATACCTAAAAGTTATACTAAAAGTCAGACCACCAATTAACACCAAACCTTTTCAGCCCAACCATTTAGATGTACAACCCTTCAACCATACACCCTAGCCAAAAGCTACTTTTCAAAAAAACTACAGTCATACTGATCAAGACCATATTCAGCTACAAATTTTTTCTTCATTATTACGATGGCCTTTGTTCCATGATCTGCATCACCATGCATCATGCTGTGCACAGAGGCGTATCCAGAAAATTGAAAGGAGCGGGCGAGGCTAAGACTAAGACATCGAAAACCTAACAAGCTAACCATATTCAAAGTTTGCAAACATTTGTTTAACAGTCATATATAATGTAAGTGTGTAACAATACAAAGGATAAGACAATTGAGAGACTGTTAGGCTAGTACTGGACTGTTTTATTGGGTCTATTTAAGAGGGAGTATAAAAGACTTGCTGAGCCGCGGGTGGGGCTTCAACCCACCCGCGCCCCGGCTACAGTTCCGCCCCTGGCTGTGCATGTTGCCCAGCTCACAAGAATGGACCTATAGCCATCGTAGTCATGATCTTAATTTGATCTCGTACGTGTTGTTGCCTATACCTACCTCAAATGTGGAGAAGACGTATTCCACGAATTCAGATCGCATCATACTGTGCATGTTTGCCCAGCTAACAAGAATGGACCTATAGCCATGCATCACGGTCATGATCTCAATTTGATCTCATGCTGTTGCCTACACCAAACTCATTTGTGGAGGAGACATATGCTACGAATTCAAGTAGGTGTACATGGCAATAATTGGACGCGGAAAATATTTTTTTAATGAGAACGTGGTACAGCAGGCAGCTATTTAGCTCATGCTCTAAATTTTTTTTCGTCCCCACCTTATCACAAAAATTAAAATTTTAATAGGTTTGGCTTGGTTGTTGAACACTGTATATGAAAATAAATTGATACATGAGGACAAACAAAATATCTTCACTGTCGCATAAAATTTCCGTGCAAGGCGAGCTGGAAGAGTCTGAAAGTGTGCCCCCACACGGACAGTGAACAGGCCAGAGACGTCATACCTAGTACTGCAATGTATGTGTAGCCTGGTGGGGCTCCCGTGACAGAAGCATCTTACTTTTGTCGGTGTGCCACCCGATCCGATCCTTGCAGAAAAGTCTCTAAATAAGCAAACCCTAAAAAAGTAGCCCATAGAGATTATATATAGCCTTTAAGCGGTAGATTGCTAAGTGTAGGAGTTTCATTGACTTGATCTTTAGATTATCACTGACACGATCCTTATATGATGTCATACTTGATTTGGTCTTTCCAAGGACTCATTGCTTAAGGCTCTGGGATCTGCTCCAACACCCTTCGTCGATCAAGCAAGGTTGCAGTAGCTAGCTGGTACTAACTGCTAATTAAGCACAAATTGCTGCACACATGGCAGGCTAAGAACCCACCTAACTAAGGCCTAAATCATCACGTAGCCAAAGAACCTACCGGGTTATATTGCCTAGCTATTTGTAGTAGTCCACTGAGCTGCTAAGCCCTTTTTAATTCCCCTCAATGAAATTTAGTGGTTACAACTAACATGGTTCAAGTCAAATAATATTTGAAGCGAGCGTTCGTGATTTCCTTAAAAAGACTTCCAGAATTTATTTTAAAGTAGAGATATCACCGATTAAAGAGGAAGACATTGTTTAGGCCACTAGCATTATTATAAGAATAGCGCTTTTATGCATCGTCCTTTTAATACAAGTCGCATAAATCTCGAAATAGCTGGAAGGGTAATTAATCATCATCTAGCCTTCATTCATACTTTGATATTTGCATAATTTTTAAATAGTGATGCATAAAAACACATTCTTTATTTTAAGAGACTTCTTACTGTTCTTAGAATGTACTAAAATATACATTGAGCTAACTTAACCAAACTACTTGGCAACCAGAAGGCAATAAGTGTGGGCACCATGCCGCATTGCTGCCGTTGCGAGGTACTAGAGCGAAGGTACGATCAGCCAAGACTCAACACAATGGTTTTGTGAAGAAATTTGTGGTAAGTTCAGTTCCGATGAAACCATTAACTTGGATGATATGCTTGATATTGTAGAGCTAAATTTAAATACATAGATTTATATATTTCTCTTGTATTTGTTTACTTGGCCCTCCTATGCTCGAGTCCTGACTTCGCCGTTGGTGTCTGTTATAGGATAAGAGTGTAAGTATAAGTGCGAAAGCTATAAGATCATTTAGAACATTTTGATTCAACCACATAAGCAACCTTTATATGCGCAAAAGCACAAATCATCCTTTTATATGTGAAAAAGCACAAACCCACCTTGGGACGTGTTAGCAACACCTTGCATATCGAGTTTTTCTCTCCTCTCTTCCTTCTACTAATATAGTTCTTTTGATGATTAAAGAACCGAGATTTTTTTATATATATGTACTATTTTTTTTGTTTCTTCACACACTCTTGATGTACAGACAGAGTCTCGTTTTATAGCCAAGGAAAGATTCCTCTGTAACATTCCTCCTAAAGAAGTTTCAGATGCATATATTAACAAAAGAGTTACCAATTAAAAGTAAGGAGTTTTAGCATTTAAAACAAGCAGTTTTAGCACTTAAAATTTGACTGTAACTCAACACTTTAATACATGTTGCTAGCAATTAATCACTTATTCTAATTGCAGCAATACATGAATGGAAACTGATGCTTAGAAGTAATTCGTCCGGTAACATTATGCTTAATAACACTAAATAGTACACAACTAAATATTTGGAAGGAAGAGGAGAGGGATTTTAAACCCCATGATTCTTAATCTTTTAGTCTAACAACCATCACACTTAGACCTTTTTATTATAAGAATCATTCTGTAATTTTTATGGGCCATATTTTTTTTTTTGAAACCAAGGGCAGGAGCTCTGCTATTCATTATAGAAGAAGCGAAACGGTAACAAACCTCCGAAGAGGAAATACAGAGAAAGGACCAACAATCACTACCGAGATGATCACGAGCAGACCGCTGCCACCGAAACCATCCTAACCCGAAACAAAGGGGTTCAACGCTAAGCCAATTGTGGATGCACAACACCAACATCGACACCACACCATAGGGATCACAACGCACCCTCAACTGTCTAAACCACCACAACACCGGCAGAAACACACCATCGTCGTCGTCCACCTTCTCTTCGCTGTCCCGAGCCCCCTCCTTGAGGTGATGGAGGAAATGGGGTTCTGTGACCGGTCGTCCTCTCATGCTTGCCAACCTCCTTCTTCCCCTCGTCGTCACCTCGCCATCGTCTGCCACCTGCAAGACTTCAACACGCCACAGAGAGAAAAACCTCATCACTGACGCCTAGGCCGATTCTCCACCTCGGCACGACCAGGCTCCTACTGGCAAGAGCAGCTGCGCCACATCCGCGCGCACGCGTGCCACCAAGCATTCAACCCGAGGCCTTCGCCTCGCTCGCCCTTCGCCATAGCTATCCCGATACCATCGCCACAGCTGTCCCGAGACCTTCGGACAAACACCTCTTCCCCCTTCTTGCCGCCACCGTCTTACACTGCCTTCCCATTGACGAGCTCTTCGCCACGCACGCCACCCCCCAACCCGCCGAGAGGACTGCCGCCTGCTACCCCTGGATGCGCCGCACCATCACACGTCCTGCTCGCCGCCAAGCTCTTCATGTCCGCGTCTTGTTCGCCACCACATGTCCTGTTCGCCACACTCCTGGCACCAGCTACCTTCTCCGGCCAAGACCACACCGGCCCTACTCCGACCACCGAGCCACCATAGCCACTAGCGAGCAGACTGGATCTGACAGAAGGAGGGCAGATCCAGTGGGGCCGGCGAGATCTGAGCAGGAGGGAGTCACGCCGCCCTGAAGATCTACGGCTTCATCATGCCAACCTGAAGAAATACGGGAGGGACACCACCAGCGCCATCTCCGCCGGGCGGACCATTCAAGAAGAAAAGGGCTCCTAGGCTGCGATCACGAAGAAGACGGAAGAGGCAATTTGGAAAAAAGGAGAGAATAGAGAGGAAGTTGAAGGAAATCGAGGAGGACGCCCGCCGCCGCCGTCGGCCAGCAAACCAACAAGCGGCGAGGTGATGGAATGGTGGGGAGGGGACTTTTTGGTTTGAAATTTGAATCGCCTCCTGAGTCGCCCGTGGAACGGCTCAGGAGACGGGAACCGTCATCGACACGGTTCTTTTATGGGCCATATTATGTTAAAATAATTTAACAAGGAGAGAAATCAATATGCTCCTAAGTGTCTTGCTTAAACATTGGCTTATAAATAGCAGAAAGATCATATATAACTATATAAGCTTTTAGATCCAGGCACAGGCTAGCTAGGAAGAAAGTATAAAGAGACGGAGAGACATGGAGAGGAGCAAGAGCAGTACAGTTGCTCTCATTCTGGTCCTTCTGTCCTTGGCCTTCTTCGCCGGCCAGTCCTCGGCGAGAAGCCGCGTTAACTTTGCCTCTCTGATCAGTGGAGGTAGTTTTTCTTTCCTTTCGTACAAGAGATGAGCGCGTACCATGGACTTGGACAAATACTGTGAAAACGGAGGATAGATGTACAACAAAACGTGCATACATAAAAATAATACCGACCAAATTAAGTTAATCAGAGTATACGACGGAAACATGACCTGAGAAGCTAATTAAAACTTGAGCTGTGGCCTGTTCTGTCTCTTTGCCTTTCTCGATCCATGCGTGCAGAGCAGGGGCAGCGGTCGGCCGGGGCTAAGACGCGAAGAAGTGGAGGTGCGACCTCTGCCGTTGCGCCATGTTCGCGGTGCCGCCGTGCTGCTGCGTCTGCATGGATGTGGACTTGCTCGTCTGCCGCGAGGGCCAAGTAGACAAATACAAGAGAAATATATAAATCTATGTATTTAAATTTAGCTGCATCTGCGATAAGCGCTGGGCTGGTGCTACTGCGGCAACCGCGTCGAGCCGGAGCAGTGCGACAATGCCTACCCCGGCACCGGCCTAGTTCAAGGAGATGTCCGCTACAGCTGCATAGACCAGCGTCAAGTGGTGCGAGATCCAACGCCGGCCGGGCGGGTTCGGTTGATCGATCGGTCCCTGCTGCAGTGAAATAAAGGGAAGTGCGTCCAAGTTAATTTGCTTGTTGGTACCTTGTGCTCTGCGCGCCCGTGTGTTATGTCATGTATGGCAGGGTGGACCGAGTCTTGGGCAAGAAAAATTTGTGAAATAAACTGAACAGAACGGACCCCCGTCTCGGGGAGCCATGCTACCTATGCCTTGCAAAATGGTTCTCTTTGATTGCTTTCGTCCTCTCGCATCTCTGAATGATGGCTAGAGCAAGATACCACCTTTTTCTTTCCTTTTTTTAGTGGTACTGTAGTAGTGGCGCCACCTGGAATCTATCTGACGAGCGGTCCACTGTAGTGTGTGGCTTCTACATTTTTACTCACTTGTTAATTGTTTCATATTGACACTCAATGTGGAAAAATGTTACACCAAACTAATTGCAGAAATAAAAGATACTTAGTGAGGAAAACGTTACACGTAGAACTAATTGTAATTAATCAATGTATCTAATTTTTGCATGTGTAACTGAACTGCAGTAAAGATATTGACATGGAATTAACTTGAGCGAATTACTGCTTAAGGTGCCAAGAACAACTACGCTGGAACACATTAGCTGGAATAGTTGAGATCATGTAACGGAAATAAAAATACGCACATAGCTTAGCTCGGGCACAGCATAGTGTGAAATAGCTGAATAGCGGAGTTTGTTGTGCGGGATCAGCTCCGCAGGCTGTTGACTCGTGTGATTAAAGCTACATTGATCTCATGTTACTATTAAACTCGGTGGGTCACAATGGTTTGTGTTAGCTGGTTTAACTTAGGCTAACTGGGCTGGAAATTAAGCAGAGGTTAGAAAAATGCTTATGGAAGGAATGAGGAATGTATAAATTAAGGTCATATCCCCTAACCTCAATTGGCATTGTGAGCAGCACCATGGAAAAGAACGAGGGATAGGCCAGGGTGATCAATCGATGTCTTCTCCACAAAACAAGGGAGTTCATTCTCTCTGTCTAGAAATCCGACATTCAGCAACAATTCAAATAGGTAAAATGAAATGTTTAGTTTTGATGTGCCAACATTTCATCAACTACGTTGCTCGTATGAAGTTCTAAGGGAGAATAGAATAATACTATGATAGTTTTTGCGGCGTGATACGCCGTATGCGTTGTTTTTTTCGCAGAAACAATTTTATTTTTTTCGGCGGTGTTTTTTTTAAATCATCGAGAAAACGCGCGAAATGGTTGAAAGGATACAAACGCAATCATGTTTTTTTTCGCATCTATCTGGGGTCCTCTCACGAAGGATTCGCGATTGCGCTAAATCGAAATATCCTTTTCATGAAAAATAGCTGGAATGATCAAAACGTAACTACACTATTTTTTCGGTATTTATTTAGGGTCCTTTCACGAAAGTTTCGTAATTTTTCTGAACCAGAAGGCCTTCTTCGTAAAAAACTGCGGGAAAGACCTACACGTAAGTACACATTTTTTAAGAGGCCTAAACGCAAAAAATCCAAAACGATCCGAGCCGGCCAACCGAGCCGCGTGACCGGCTCAGCTCAAATCGCTGAGAGGTCGCGATTCCTTCGAACTTTATTTAAGGTATTATTATTTCACGCGTTTAGTTTCAATGTTCATAGACCATAGTCTCAAATCACTACGAGACCGCGATTTATTCGAACTTTATTTAAGGTATTATTATTTCACGCGTTTAGTTTCAATGTCCATAGACCATAGTCCAGTAGTCCACTCGAAACAAGCCCTTTATGGGGCTTTAGCTGAGACTTATGGCCACGTAAGCCCAAGCCCGGTCCGAGAGCTTCTTCTTGCGAAACACTCCAACCTTCCACTTTTCCCCGCGGGCGAGCTCTACACCGTCTCCCTTCCCACTCCGTCTCCTCGCCCACTTCCCTTCACTTTACCAGCCGCCTCGCTCGCTCCCTCTGATCCTCTCTTGCAACCCCTAGGAAGCTGACGACGAGGTAATCGGGCGCATCGGCCATGGGCGACAGTCAGTACTCCTTCTCCCTCACTACCTTCAGGTCTGTGCCCTCTCTCCCTCTCCTCTACTTGCTCGAGATCGGGCGTGATTCGGTGCGGTATCGGGGCTGTGATCTGAAAATTTTCCGTCGGTTCTGTTGCAGCCCTTCGGGGAAGCTGGTGCAGATCGAGCACGCGCTCACGGCGGTCGGATCCGGCCAGACCTCGCTCGGGATCAAAGGTGCAATCCGTGCAGTTATTGGTTATGCCTCACGGGAATCGAGGGGCGGAGGGAAACTGTGAGATTTCAGCCGGTTCGGGGGCGAAGGTTGTGGGGGCATTCTGTGCCCTGCAAAACATTAGGGCAATGCGTAGGGTTCACCTTTTTTGTTTTTCGAGTGTGAAATTTGCTATTTAGGGTTCTACTTCGTGCGATTTTGGCCATTGTTGATGTCTGCTTTAATTAGATTCCTCTTGTATGTTTGTCATCAGACTGTTGCGTGTAGTATGTACATGCATAAAGTTGATTTGGAAGGTTCTCGACGTCTATGGACACTGCTACCTGTGTTGGATTTGTCTGGGTGCCTGTTGTGGAACGTGGGAACTGCATAAAGAATGTTTTATTTGTGGCTTACAAATGCTTGTAGGTGTCATGGAAATCATTAATCTGCATAAATTCAGGGCTTTCGACACTGAGAAGAAGTGCAGGCCTTTTTAACCACATAAGAAATAGAGTAAATTTCACAAAACTACAAGTTTCTTGTACAATCTATCATAAAACTACAATATTTTAGGAGAACCTGCGTCACAAAACTACACATTTTAGAATTGACCATTTATTGTAACAAGTCTGATAGTATGGACCCACATGACAGCCTCACACTGTCAGACTTTTTACAAGAAACAGATAATTATAAAACTTGTAGTTTTGTGACACAAGTTCTCCTAATATCTATAGTTTTGTGAAGTAGAAGTTAAGACATGTAGTTTTCTAATAGTTTGTACAAGAAATCTGGAGTTTTGTGAAATTTGCTCTAAGAAATCATTACCAGCGCTATGACTGCTTGATTCCACTAGTGATAATCAAGGTTACTATGCCAATTTAAGACACCAAGATTAGTTGCTCATCTAGTGCCTATTATGGAATTGCATGTGAGTGCAAAGATCTTGAGGAGTCTCTTGATGTCTAGGAAGACTAACATAGTACTAAAGATAATACATTTGATAAATTACAGCCTTGTTAATTTCCTGATGTCAGCGGGATTGTCAGGCCATTTGCTTTTTAATGCTGTATTCTTCTACATTCTGAATGCTTATCACTGCTGTAGAAGTCTATGTTTTGTGTGATGTAGTTTTTAGATTTGTTTGGATGTTCTGCAAACTATTTTAATTATATTCCTAGGAGTGTGCCCATTGTAAATTTGGAGTTCTGTCTACCTTTGGCTTCTGGATGTTCAATGGGGACTGTTGGAGCATGTTCATTACAAAGTAGAATTTGTTTTTGCCTTTTTGTTCAGTTCTTTTTCTTTACTGGTATAGTGGTCATATGATGTCCACTTACCAAGGCCTTCTATGGGATTTGGAATCATAATTTCGCTATTAGCGCAAATTGCGAATCTATCTGCCTCCTTCATATCCACCATACCGATTAATTCACTTGCGCTTAAAATTAGTTAATTTTGCCACTCAGCAGCACTTATGTTGTGCAAAGTAATATCTTTATATTTAACCCATGGATTTTGAATTGGTGTGATGGTGTCAGAACAACTGAATGAAACTAAACTAGTATTTGACATGCATTTTTCATGTAGTTACTAGTTAGTACCGATACATTTATTTCTTCTATTGTAATAAATTGTAGCGTAGGAGGTAGTACGTGTGTTTTTTATCATTCTATTTTATTTATTATTATCTGTGGTCACTGGTCAGAGACTACAACATTTTCACTTCGCTGTTTGCCTGGTTTATTGATCGAGTCTATCATGTTCACAGCTGCTAATGGTGTAGTTATCGCCACTGAGAAGAAATTGCCTTCTATTTTAGTGGACGAAACATCTGTAAGTGTACATCATCGTTAGTTTTAACTTCCTCTTTTAGCCACATACTGCCCTTTTTTTTCTTTTCTCAGAGGTGCTAATAAATACCACTATGCAAATTTCTAGGTACAAAAGATTCAGGCGTTGACTCCGAATATTGGTGTTGTCTATAGGTAGGTAGTTCTCTACCCTTCCATGGTTAATTTTACAATTCATTTTTCTATTTTGGATATATTACAATCATCTTCTATATGTTTACTTTGAATTACCCCAACTTAGTAGCATATTAGTCATGTTCTTAATCTTTCATGATGGCCGAACTAGTGTTTTAGTGTCAACTGCTACATTTTAGTTGCACTTTGTTCACTGATGAGCTGGTGTACGAACAAATGGAATGGTAAAATGAACAATTGGTTTGAAGGACCTGTCTTTATGGCCACAAGGGACATAGCTGACCTTAAAAACTATGTACAGATTATACGCACTCCTTAAAAGGGAAACATGGAATAGACCTGTCCAAAATGTGCAAGAGCACAAGCTGATTGATAGATCAATGAATGGTACCAACTTACATGCACATTTGGTTTTAGTAAATTCGGAAATCTATAGTTAGGCCTTCTCTTGAAATAAATATGGAGCATGTACCCTTTTTAGTCAATTCACTGGTAAAAGCTATAACCTAGAGCATGCAAATACTTTATTTTTATTTGAATGAGTACCTAAAATAAATTAGCCCTTCAATCCAGCTTTGCAATAATTTGATGAAGTTTCTTGACCGTAGAAGTGCAGTTAGTTTTGTAGTGCCAAGCAATCAGAAGAGCTATATTTTCTCTTGTTTGTTACACCTGTCAACTTCCTACCATTAATATTAGTTCCAATTTAATGATATGATTGTTTATGTGGCTGACATTTGATGCGTCTTATGAATTGCCATCTCTCTCTCTCTCTCTCTCTTTTGTTGCACATACATGTAATTACCTGTGCATTGTTTTCAGTGGGATGGGTCCAGATTTTCGTGTTCTTGTGAGAAAAAGTCGGAAACAGGCACAACAGTATTATCGGTTGTACAAGGTATATTGCGTAACAGTTCATTTGGTTTAGACTTCCAAAAACTTTGTACAATTTGGTAAATACACCATTTTCAATAAAATGCTATTTTAGATTATGTGTACTTTTATGGTCACCTACAGCCATGTTATTTTATTTTTTTTCCATGTAATTTTTTTTGTTTCTGACTAATTTTTCATTGTCAAATGCAGGAAACAATACCTGTTACACAGCTTGTCCGAGAGACTGCTGCTGTTATGCAGGAGTTCACACAATCTGGGTATGTTACTATACTTGTTAACTTTATTTCTATCAATGAGATTGTTAAATCGCACACTTGCTCTCCTTGATTTATTTATAGGAAAATAATTTGCTGGATATTTTTATTCTCAGAACTTCACGTTACCATTCAATATAACTTGCATTTAATTTTAGCACCAAAAAGGCAAAAACTGTCGATATATAATATAACATTGATGTGTGTTTTCTGTATAAAAAACATTAATGTTTGGGATCACTTAATTGTACAGTTCAGCCCTGTATTGCAAATTTGCAATCTCTTCAGGAAGAATATATGAGTGAACTGTGTGGGATCCACTTGTTGGTTTTTCACAGAATGGGTTAGACAACTTAGACTTGAGTAATTCAGGATTAAAAATACTACTGTAACCTAGCAAGTCAGCTAGCCTCATAAATAGAATAGTTAAGATTTGACAGCCATTTGCATTTTTTAAATTCATTTTTCATCATGTCAACTAAAAGTTTAGTTTAAAGAAACAATTAAGATCTACTCCATCATGCTGGAAAACGCATACTCTACTCTAGCCTGTATGGTTTGTGATGCTTATGGTGATTGGTGAAGCCTGAAGAACTCTGTTTGACTCCTTATAGATAGATACAATGTAAGAATGTATTAATCATGACCTGCTTGTTTGTTGCAGTGGTGTAAGACCATTTGGTGTGTCATTGTTGATTGCTGGGTATGACGACAATGGCCCGCAGTTGTATCAGGTATGGGCAAAAAGCTATATGATAGAGACCTTGTTATTTTCCTTGCCATTGTTTCAGACTCAGTCGACATGTTGATCTTTATCTCAACAACAAGGTGCCAAATGCGTATTATTGTTTGCGCCACTTATCTAGTTATAGCAGATCACCACTATTTTTTGTATGAAATCTTCTACTTTTGAACTATTATTTCACCTGTCATATCGTATGTTATGGTGTAGTTAATATAATGCTGGATGGCTCATTGTTGATTATTGTTTTAGGTTGACCCCTCAGGATCATACTTCTCCTGGAAAGCATCAGCTATGGGGAAAAATGTTTCCAATGCTAAGACGTTTCTTGAGAAGAGGTACACAGAGGATTAATCTAGCTTACCACTAATATTGTACTGGACACACGATTTACTAGCTGTCTGATAATAAATAAATTGCATATGTTTTTATTGCTGTATATCTCCATTCATTAATATAAGCAGCGCATATGTGGTAATGGTTCATCTTTTTTCCGATGATATATGATTTCACTCATGTAGCCTTTATTTATGGTTTCATTGCAGATACACAGAAGACATGGAGCTTGATGATGCCATCCATACTGCAATTTTGACTCTCAAAGAAGGGTATCAACTCCCTTTTGTTGTTTCTTTTGTTAGTACCTGTGAACATCCTTACTGAATTATTACTGACTGATTCTGGATTTGCAGATATGAAGGACAAATCTCCTCCAACAATATTGAAATTGGAATTATTCGGTCTGATCGTGAATTCAAGTATGTTGTACAGACTCAACCTAGCTGTTTTACTTCATATTTATCAGTTGCAATGTTCCTTTTGCAGTTTTGCCTCTTCCCATAAGCTAAATCTTCCATCCCTTCCTATCTTGTCAGCATTGTTATAACAATTTTCATTTGGTAGTAACAACGTGTGCTTCTTAACTCGTTACTATGGCAACTTTGTAACTTTTGAGCAATAGTCAAATTTAAGATTCTCTTGGTCATGCAGACATTGACAAGTCCTAAATCTATGCCAGCTGTTTACAATTTATGTCCAATATGTTTGTGCTTCTACTCCCATTCTTTCTTTTGCGACTGTCATACTAAAGCTGTGCGATGAGCATACACATTCCTTGCTGCATTCAAGTGTTTTATTGACAAGTAATACTTCCCGTACAAAATGCAGGGTTCTAAGCCCAGCAGAGATCAAGGATTTCTTGGAAGAGGTGGAGTAAGTTGTCTGTTGACAAATTACTGTTTCGAACAAGAAAAGTGACACTCCTGAGCAGTCGCCCTGAAGTTTGTCCCATCTTCTTTTAATTGTCACTTAAACTTATTGTAAACCGATTTGCTCCAGTGACATGAGATGTACTTACATTTGAATCCTCGTGAATAGACATCGTAGACAAAGAAAGATAACTTAATTGTTCGGTTGATGTTGTGTTTGCCGCACTATCCCTGCACCAGTTATTTAATTGCCCCTGAGGAAGGCTTGTTTCTTTTCTGGTTCTTTCTATCAGTTAAATGGAGCACGATTGCACACTAGCATTGCAGCCTGGTGTGGGTTGACAGAATGCAAAAATCCAGTTCATTAGCAGCAGGGGTTATGCACGGCATACTCCACGGCAAGTTGGCAACTGATATCCATTTTCGTGATCCGCAAATTTGAGTAGAGGCGTCATGCCAGGGGAAATTTAGTGTAAATTTAAAAGCCTGTACTGTTTGAGTATGTGTAAAGATTCAAGTTTTGGTCGAATTGCCACGGTGCTGGCTAAACTAATACTCTACCCTTACACTGCTGAGATGACGTGTTAGTTGTGCCGTGTTGCTGGTAGGGATCTGACAGTGTCTTGTTATTTGGTTGTAGTTGCATTTGAAGTAAATTCGGTAGACAATAGATTTTAACGAAGCTATCGTACACCATCAGATATACAACTATTAATTATATCAAAAAAATACGAAGCTGTCGTACACATAAATATATATACAAGAAATTAGATGTCTTAACTTATTCACATTCACCAGAACTCGCTAAAGACCGTGCCAGGATTGGATGTTTTTAAAATTTTGAACGTCGGTGCACCCTGTGAGTACACCCTTTGCTGTGGGAGGCAAAGTTACTAAGACTACAATATAATTAATTTTCATAAAAAATGATATCTCCTGAATCCCCACTTACCAGGCCTGGGCGTTCGGTTTAACCGAAAAATTCAGTTTCGTTTTTCGATTTATTTGAAAATTTTGTTATTCCAAAACTAAAACCGAACTGTGTTTGAAAATTTCGGTAACTGACACTTTGAACTGAATTAACCGAACTTGGCCAACACACAAAATAAACAATAGAATGTATAACTGAATGAACAAAGATCCAAATCCAACATGCGTGCCGTTTTCCAAGCAGCCAACATATAATAACACTACAACAGAATAAACATATTACAATCAAATAACTGAATGTCAGAATTTCAAAACAGATAACTATAGTTATCATGATTTTATTAATTCCCCAGTCCACCAAGCATCTCTGTATATTTTTCCCAATATCATCTCTCTTATGGCCCTTTACCTTGAAAAAACTAATAATCTTCTTATGCAATTTCCATTCATGGTCAATAAAATGTGATGTAACAGCCATGTAACTATCTTGTTGTTGTGAAGTCTAAGTATCAATTGTAAGACAAACCCTTTCACGTGATTGCTTAAAAAAGGTTTTGAGCTTTGCTTTCTCTTCAAAGTACAGTTAGTTCGGTTAACTGAGGGTTAAAATCGAATTAACCGGAAAAAGTTCGGTTATTCTATACAACTAACCGAATCAACAACTGAACAATTTGGTTTCGGTTTTTTTGGCTTCGGTTTCGGTTTTGACGGTTTCAGTTTTTGGTTTATTTGCCCAGCCCTACCACTTACTACTAAAACTGCGCCGATTTGAGGGGCACAATTTCAGTAGAAAGGGTATTTCAAGAAATAGTGAAAATATATTTTAAGGCCTTTCAAAATAATTTTTAGGAAAAACAGATTTTCTTAAAAGTCCAGCCAGGCCACTTTGCAAAAGGGCCCTCATGCTTCGAGCAATTTACACAATAGCCTTTTTGCTTTAAAAGGACTCCATGGCAAAATTTAAATTTCAAAATAAAGTCAGAAAAACCAACCTTGCAACCATAAATCCTATTAGCCTCTAGATTGCCAAAAATTTCCAAAATGCCATGGAAGTCAAATGACCATTTTGACATCGGTTGACAAATGTATACTATATATTATAGTGTGTGGGATTGCCGCCCATTGAGCCGTGCCAGCTGTCCGCGCTCGCGATTAGGCCCTCTGAAAAATTAAAAATCACGTTTAGGTCTTTTCGACTATTTTTTAATAAAATAGAACTAAAAAATTTCGAAATTATGTTTAGATCCCTCCGTGGTTTACATTAGGTCATTCTCGTGGTTTTTAGCGAAATAGACCCCGGGGAAAAAAATACTTTCGATCCCTCTACGGTTAAAAAAAACACAGATTCGTCGAAGGTTTATAGCAACATGTGGATTCGTCAAAAGGTCATAACCGCGGTTCTCTAAAAAAAAACACAGATTCGTCGAAGGTTTATAGTAGCCCACAGATTCACCGACGGGTCATAATGACCCATTTTTTTAAACAAATATGAAAACCGAAAATACGACTAAATTTCCCGAAATGCGTAAAAACAAGCAGCCATAGTTTTTTTTTTAAAAAAAACACAGATTCGTCAAAGGTTTATAGTAGCCCATAGATTCGTCGACGGGTCCTAACCGTGGTGTCGACATTTGTTGTCGGCAATAATGAAAACGGGGCTAGGTGCTGGATCCAAACTTGATGGTAGCACGGGACACGAGAATTATACAGGTTCGGGCTCTCGCGGAGGAGATAATACCCTAGTCCTGTGCTCAGGGATTATTTGTGTATCTAGTTTATTGCTGATGGGATTGTCTTTGTTCCCCCCTGACGCTACCTTACCCCCTTTATATAGTAGAGGGGTGCGGTTACAAAGGAGAGTCCTAATTGGTTGCAAGGTGGAGATTATATCCCTTTCCTTATCTGCTAAACATGATAGCGGTTAGGATTACAATTGTATCCTCCCTAAGTAGGGTTGGTTTCAATCTTCGGGGTTTCCTTGTTGCGCATGGCGGCCTGCCTCCTTAGCGATACTCATCTTCATGTAGTCGGCTTGGCCCATCCCCTCTCGGGTGATCCTCACGGCCCGCCATGCAGATACTCGGGGTCCATATACTTCACACGCGGTTTTCTAAAAAAAACACAGATTCGTCGAAGGTTTATAACAACCCATGAATTTGACAACGGGTCCTACCGACCCATTTTTTTTTAAAAAAAACGAAAACCGAAAATACGACCAAATTTCTCAAATTTTTCACGTTGCATCATCGTGCGCGACGCAGCGTAGTGCGTTATTCTGGCTAGTGTTCATCTAGGATTTTAGGTTAGGGTATACCGAGTTAATACTATAATATACAATTCGGTAAAATCCAATGAACATTTCGGTAAACAACTACAAATATTGTCGAGAAATTCGGTATATGAGTATAAAATAACTAAAAACATGATAATAAAAGTATAAATTACAATATAAATAGTTCGAACATTTTAAGTATAAAATATGTATAAAAAAAGTTTACGCACCTACAATAGTTCAAATAATACAATATTACTTCTTGTCTGGCCTCCGCCTTCTAATAGCCATGAAACTCTTGATTATATTATTTTCATCAACTTGGAAGAAAATATCTCGCTCAATAAATGTTTCCAGAAATGAGATGCAATGTTTCCGGAAAAAGAGATGAAGCAGCAGCAGCCTTCTTTGCTTCTCGTTTTGCAATGTTTCCAAAAAAAAGAAGAAGCAGCAGCAACCTTCTTTACTGCATGTTTCTGGAAAAGAGATGCAATGTCTTCATTCCTCTTCATAATTCAACAACTCTACAAACAAAAAAAGCAATGCATCAACAAGCAACTCTCTAGTCTCTAGCAAAGTAGCAATTATATTTGTTTCTACTCTATAAATCAATTAGCAGTCTTGCACTCAAATCACATGTAGGATCGATATCACTAACATAGCAATAAGAGAGGAGGGTGAATGATTACGCGGAAGCTAAAACAAATTTTTATTGATTCTCAAATCACCCCTAAACAAATTATAAAATACTGCTTCGGTTTCAGAAAAACTGACTGATACATGTTAACTAAAATAGTAATTTCTGAAGATCCAACCGTTGGATTGATGTGAAATTTTAACTGTAGAAATTAGATTCAATTTTAAAACTAACCCAATAAGAATAAACTCAATCGGATCTATAGATCTAAAGTTATGACCTTCACAAGCTGACTGTATAAGATAATGACGGCATTATGGACTGTATTGGGCCGAATCTACGGGGTATGCTGTGGCCTACTCGGCATACCCTATAGATCCGCCCCTCCTACCGACCCATTTTTTTTTTAAAAAAATACAAAAATCGAAAATACGACCAAATTTCTCAAATTTTTCACGTTACATCGTCATGTGCGACGCAGCGTAACGCGTTATTCTGGCTAGTGTTCATCAAGGTGGCAAAGCCACAAAAATCACAGGATTTGATTCACAAAAGAAAACCAGTATAAAATTGATGAAAACTAAGTACCAACCAACTATATAATAGAGAACACAGTAGAAATAGAGAGGTTTGTCGTCCAACTCTAGCCTCCAGGTGAGCTCGCCCCTTTCTCTAGATCTCCCTCATTCTTCCCAAATCCCTTACGCTAATTCTAAAGCCCCTTCTATTTGAGCTTCTGGATTATAAGAGAAATTATTTTTGATTGTAGGAGCATTAGTCTGGGCCAACTGTGATTTCTAGATTTCAGATCAAGCCAGTAAGAATAAGCGAGAAACATGTTTCAGCTAGATTCTGATTTCACGTAGAGGACAGTTTCTGATTATGAGAGCGGTTCAGATTTTTATTTTTTTAAACAGAAGATGAGCCGAGTCAGCTGTTAATAAGGGAAGGTGGAAGCAGGGGCGGATCCACCATTAGAGTTGGCTGGGGCGTCAGCCCCACCTCTGGTTGACCGAACTCCTCCTCCTCCCAGTATCCCCAACGTCAGAAAGAAGCAAAGACATAGCGCTATGGCGGCAAATCGGCAGGTTTAGGAACTGGCAACTGGAGTAAGATGTAAGAAGAAAAGTAAAAAACAATACTGTTAGGCAAGTGGGCCATCAAAATTAGTCATAGACTTCCTTACTCTCATGGGTTTTCACCTGTACAGTACTCGGCATCCTTTACTGTAGCGCAGCACTAGGAGTCCGAAAGACGAACAATGTCGGTGTCGTCTCGTAGGTGGCAGACCAACGCACGGGCGATTGCGGGCGGTAGGCACACAGGTGTAGGATCGAGGATGCGCCTAGAGGGGGGTGAATAGGCGTTTTACAAAATTAATCGCTCTTCTAAAACAATCGCTCTAAGCAACCCCTATGTCAAAACCTAATCAAAGATAATGCGGAAGCGATAAACTAGGTTTTGACAATTAAGGCCTAAATCAACTAAGCTTACTGTGGAGTATATGGACCCCGGGTATCTGCATGGCAGGACGTGAGGGCCACCCGGGAGGGGATAGGCCAAGCCGGATACATGAAGATAGGTATTGCCCAAGAGGCAGGCTGCCATGCGTAGCAAGGAAACCTAGAAGATAGAAACAGACCCTGCTTAGGGAGGATACAATTGTAATCCTATCCGCTATCATATTAAACGGATAAGGAAAGAGATATAATCTCCACCTTGTGGCCGATTAGGACTCTCCTTGTAACCGCCTCCTCCGCTATATAAAGGGGGTGGGGAGAAGGAGGAGGACCAAAAGAATATCTCATCGACAATCGCCTAGCCACAAATAATTTGAGCACAGACTAGGGTATTATCTCCATCGTGAGAGCCGAACTCATATACATCCGGTGTTCTTGTGCTACCATCGAGTTTGGATCTGGCGCATAGCCCCCTTTTCATTATTGTCGGTAACAAACCTCGACAGTTGGCGCGCCAGGTAGGGGCTGCGCTAAGATCAATCAAGCTCGATGGCAATCTTCGACAAAGATTGGTGGCGGCGACTTTCTTGCGGCCAGAAGAAGTTTGGCTGTTTTGATCATGCCTGTAGAAATAATCAGCGTTTTGCTTTTCCGGCGGCTAGAGAGACAAGCTTGAAGATCAATGCATGCGTGCAACGTATGCGAGTAAGAAGATATCTACTCCAAAAAGCCTCGAAGCATCTACACTTGGCGCTGGATCGTCGCGCTCCGGATCGGCTTCGACATCGCGCTCCGGATCGACCAATCGACAGTTGGCGCCAGATCGTCACGCTCCGGATCGGCTTCGACAGTCGGCGTGCTGCGTACGCGGGAGGCGAGGCGATGCATCTGGCGGCGCGGGCGTGGGCGCACGGAGCCAAGGCGTCAGTGGCTGCGTCGTAACTGCGATGGGCGTAAGGCAAAGCGGCCAATGCGGTCTTCGATGCGGCGAAGCGCGCCACGAGGGGACGTGAGGAGGCACTCGCAGCGCATGAAGCGAGGCCCCATCGAGTATGCTGGCGGCTCATGCGTCTGGCTGAAACCGGAGGCACTTGCAGGCGCATCGTTGGGCGGCTGCATGCAGCAGGGCCCCATCGGAGGTCTACGTCGCCGTCCGCCGCGACGCGCTCGCCGAATCCGTGGCGCACCTCGGCATCAACACCTTCGCGCTGCGTCCGCGCGGCAGATCAAAATCAGGCGGCGCGTGAAAAGCGATCAGATCGGCGGCAACGCGTCCGCGCGGTAGAAGATTTCGTCCCGGGCGCAGCAGATCAGGGCAAGGCGCGATTTCTCGGCGAGGCAAGATCAGAGCAAGGCGCTGCGCGCAATGATCAGGGAAGCGAGCGGGGTTCCTGAGGCATCACGTCCTAGGAGTTCAGGACACGCACGTCACAAGCATTAATTCCCATGGAGAAGCAATTAAATCAGAGAGAAACAGAGCTCGGCCATCCGACCACTTGGAACCAGGCCAAAATTAGTCGGCGAGCTAAACAGCTAAGTCTTTTTAATATTTAAATTATGCATTCAAATATGCAACTTAATTTTCATATATATCCAAGTGGCTTAAAAAATTATTCGGATCACTCGGGTAGTTTTTTGCAAAAAGATATATACTACTCAGATTCCTCTCTGATTGTTGTTTCAGAAATTATTTTGGTGTCAGATTAAGCCCCACATATAATGCATCGAGGCACTAAACTGGCGCTTCCATAGCGATCGAATCGATTATACGACATTTCAAACTCGGGTCGATCGACCCTCATTTGCTTTTGTGCTACTACAAACAACCCAGAGCGTCAACTCGCAAGACGGCCACGAGCCTACGCTGCGCCGAGTGCCAACCCGCGCGCCCACGAGCCTACGCCGCGCCATTTAGCGCCACCTTCCGACGCCCACGAGCCTACGCCGCGCCACGAGCACCACCTTCGCAGACGGCCACGAGCCACGCCGCGCCGAGCGCCAACCGACACGCCACGAGCCACGCCGCCCCGAAGCGCCATCTTCGGCACGACCACGAGCCTACGCCGCGCATTTAGCGCCACCTTCGACGCGACCACGAGCCACGCTGCGCCGAAGCGCCATCTGCGCTTCGAAGCCAACTTTGGCACACCAAGAGCCTATGCTGCGCCGAAGCGCCACCTTTGGCACGGCCACAAGCCATGCCTGCGCCACGAACAAGGACGGCACGATCGTCAGGAACACATGGAGCATAAAGCAGCTAAATCGCTTTTTTACTCAATTATGTCATTATTGTTGGCTTTATTGACTTGCTACTCAATTGCTACTCAATTAAGCAGTAAGTCGGGGGCTACACCTAATAGTGTTGCACATGTGCAACCCCGCTTGCGGATCATATACTTTTCCTTATTTCCTTACGATTGCAAATGAATCCGAGTGCGTTAATTCCAAGTTGTGAAGCTCTGACCCCATGTACGGCGAACTTTAGTCACCCAAAACGCGTGCCTGGGAAAAAGAGCCATGAGCCGACTCCCGACGCTCGGGGGCTAGACTAGTCGGGCAGAGTGCTTAAACAAAAAAGAGTCAAAACCACTCGGATGAATTCAAAATCAATAAGAAAAAGGAGTAAAAAACCCCAAGATTATACACAAACCAGTCGGACATCACATCCGAGTGAATTGTTTTTACATTGCCTAAGTTTTGCATATACATGATTTCAGGGCTACTAAATTTGGATGCGACGCGTGCAGGCCAACGTTTCAACGACGACAACAGCATCAAATGAATTTAAAAGGAGCGGCGCTGAATTTCGCCTTGAGCGGAAAAAGCGTTTTTGACTTCTGCACATCGTTGAGGATGCGGTATGTCCCATGATGGGCCACCAGCTGTACGCCGCGACAGTTGGGAATAGTTCAACGCGTGGAGTTCTATTGAGTCCTTTACGATCTCTTTGCCTACAATGGGCACTCGGCTGGAAAGAAAAACCAGTCGGGAAACTACATCAAGAACTGGAAGCACTCGGTGTGAAGCATGATTCATTGAAATTGCGACGGGAAGGCGGCAACTTCGATCGCAAAGCACTCGGGAGCTCTTGTGGAGTATATGGACCGGTATCTGCATGGCAGACGTGAGGGCCACCCGGAGGATAATAGGCCAAGCCGATACATGAAGTAGGTATTGCCCAAGAGGCAGTGCCATCTTGTGAAGGAAACCTAGAAGATAGAAAGCAGACCACCTTAGGAGGATACAATTGTAATCCTATCCACTATCATATTAAACGGATAAGGAAAGAGATATAATCTCCACCTTGTAACTGATTAGGACTCTCCCTTGTAACCGCCCTCCTCCGCTATATAAAGGGGGGTGGGGGAGAAGGAGGGAGGACCAACAGAACATCTCATCAGCTATTAGCTAGCCACATATAATTCCAGAGCACAGGACTAGGGTATTATCTCCATCGCGAGAGCCCGAACCTGTATACATCGGGTGTTCTTGTGCTACCATCGAGTTTGGGTCCAGCGCGTAGCCCCCTTTTCATTATTGTCGGTAACAAACGTCGACACTTACTAGTGCACTAACTAAACTATGTCTCTATACTAGAATTGCTAAATTGAACAAACAATCAATACTAAACAATTCTAATTACAATCAAGCAATTGATAAATATACAATAAACTAAATGCTTGAAGGTAAAAGAGACAACCGATATTTTTCCATGGTATTCGGAGACTTGCCGGTCTCCCCTAGTCCACGTTGAGGCAAGCCCAACCCCTTGGACCGGCTCCCACTTGAGCACCTGCCTCGATTTCACTAGTCGTGGTTTTTCACGCTTTCGCGTAGGCTCAACCCGAACCTTCACAAACTTCGCCGGAGCTTCTCACAACCTTGAGAGCTCCCGACGCCGCCACGCTCTGCCTCTAGAGTCGGCAACCTCCAAGAGTAACAAGCCGAGTCCGCTCGAGCTTCACCGAGCACAACACATGCGCTTGCGGTGATCACCAAGTGCAACACATGCACCAAGACCTTCCTCAAGTGCAACACATCCACAAGAGGTCACTCAACCACTCCTAATTGCAACACATGCAATTAGTCTCACTCTTAGCTCAAAATCAACTTGTGGGAATGCAACACATGCAAACCACCTCCTAAAAACTCACACAAGAGCCAATACACAAATGAGAGTTTCAACACATGAACCACCTCACCCAAAATGCTCAATCAACCAGCAAATGCCCCCCATGACCTCCTTTTATAGCCTCACAAAGAAAACTAGCCGTTGTGGGGCAAAACGGACATTAAAAGTGTTGAAACTAGCCGTTGCTACAGTACCCGCGGTACTACCGGCCCCTACGGGCCGGTAAGTACCGGCCTAAGAACTCAAAAGAGCCTTCTCTGGCAAATAACTATCGCAAGGGCGGTACTACCGCTTTTGCAGTAGTACCGCTGCTACAGTCACTAAAACACTCATAACTTTTTACTCCGAACTCCGATTTGGGTGATTTTTGATTCTATGCGAAGCTTATCACGAGGGCTACAATCTCCATTCATTTTCAAGATTTAATCAACCATAGATATTTTTAAATATCACCAAAACTAAACTCTAATGTAGTCATTCAAGTCTAAAATCGATTTTCTCGAAATACTTCACATAGACTTGATAAAAATATGACTACAAGCTAGCAAGGGTCAACAAGATTAAAACTTGAATCATGTGATGATCAACTCATGATCAAAATAATTTGCAAAACACATTTGCAAATACTATTCACATACTTCAAAGAACCGCATATAAACTCCAAATCCAACTTGCTTGAGTATCCTTGTTTTGCAACTCATACAAAACCTAGCTCCAAACAAAACCAAAACAAACTCAAATACATGAGCTCTTTATTTGCAACACATGCAAATCTTAGCTCCATGCATACTCCATAAACACAAATTCCTTGAGCCTTCTCCTTTTGCAACACATGCGAAACTTTAGCTCAAGGCAATTACTTCAAACGAGAAATTGAATTAAAGCAAGCATGAGTTATTTTCTTTGAAACACATGCAAGTACATAGCTCATGCAAGAACCAAACATGAATTTCAACATTCGCAACACATGCAAAATACGAATTTCATGCAAAAGCCAACGCGTATGCTTATCCTACTTGCAACACATGCAAATCAAGGCGTAAGCAAAACCAAAGCACAAGCTTCACCCATTTGCAACACATGCCAAATGGTTAGCTTCATGCAAAAATCAAACGGGTTGAGCTTGAGTGAGATGCGGGTTGAGCTCACCAACACATGATGAAGCTCAAACTAGAAAACTCGACCCCTCTTAATAGTACGGTGATAAAAATTAGACTCAAAGACTACAAAGTCCTTAGCCTATCTAGTTATACCTTCGCCGCCGCACGCAAGCAATCCCCTTTGGGGTCTTTATGATCTTCACGCATTTGCTTCCCTAGGATCATCACTCGATTCTTCTTTATCTTCGGGATCTACTCTTGACCCCATCACCTCATGATGCCGTTCTTATCCCGTTTTCATCATCTCAACCATCCTTGGACTTAATCTAACTCAATCATAACTCATGAAAATAGTTAGTCCAAGATGCATGGTTGTCTCAATTACCTCTTACACTCCATTAACACATAATGGATGCCTTTAGGTCAATTGAGCACAACCTAAATCAATTTGAATGATTAATATGTATCTTAAGTACAATAATGCAACACATACTTCATTATACTTAAGAACTATTCATTTGTTCTTAATTAATCAAGGAACACCATCAACACATGATGAAATGTTCTTTAGTGATTATTAAGACAAATGAACTTAATTTAAATTTTCATTTAAATTGATATGAGTATATATTAACTACTCAAGTTTTCATATACTCATATTGATGCAAAATAATGATCCATAATGTGTGAACTATATGGAAATGATCATTATTCTAAATTATCAACTATAGAATATGCCCCACATGTATATGTGCATAGATATGATTGACTTAGATATAATATGCACATATTCAATTTGATCACATTGGAGTATATCCTATATTACCATGAGTATACTATAACTAGGCAATTCAAATATATACTCAAGGATTTAGTTTCTTTGTTTTGATCCTTATATGTGTCGATAAAGAATAGATCAATACAAAGAAACTTTCAAGTTAAACTACAAACTCCTCCTAAGTATGTGTATCCATGTAATGTATGGATTGGGAAACATGATGCACATTTTGTGATTAATACAATGGGGATATTCATACTTTAACTTGAATCCAAAGTATGCAATTAATACTATAAAGAATACACATACATACCTTGGGTTTTCCATTTTTCATCCAAATATGAGACTGCTAAACATATGCTCAATAAACATGTTAGTCTCATAAAGATTAGGTTTGTCATTAAACACATGTTAAATATTAATCAACATCAATCACCAAAACCAAATGCTCTTGAACTTACAACAGGAGGGCGTGACCACACGGCAGGTAGCCGATTCGCGAGAACTCGTCGTGGCACACCGGCACCAACGAGCGTCGGAAACTCGGAGTCGAGGGCACCATATGTGCAGCAAGGGCAGGGCAGGCGGGTAGCCAATAGGCGGCAGAGGCCCGAGAAGAGTTATTGGTCACTCAGAGCGCGGGGCAGAATGCGCATCGCCAGAGGAGCACCGTGCGAAGCACGCATTGTTGAGAGTTGGGAGAAACGTGCATCATTAGAAGAGAGGAATTGGCCGCTCGAAGCGCCGTCTAGTCGGGGGTCGAACACGCATCTACAGAGCCCAAAAAGGAACCAAGGCGATCGACAAGAAGGAGCGACTGAGGACGAGGAGTTTCTCAGCTTCATATTGATCGCTAGGATAATGACACCAAAGTTAGACTAATTCACTGGCGCCACTGATTGTTTGGCTCGGTATAAAAAAATTGCCCCAAATCCCAATGTAATGCCTCATGTCTAAATGCTTTTTGTTGTGATAACTGATGTCTGATTTTTGTATTATATTGCCTTAAGTCTATATTTTATTGACTGATTGATATTTTTCTCTCGAATTTAATATATATAAATTTAGAATTTGATTGACAATAGATAAGTAGATATAACATTAGTATACTTAGGGTGTGTTTGGTAGGGCTCCAGCTCCACCAGATCCGTGGAGCTTGATATTCCTATCTCCACAGATCCGTAGAACTGGAACTGTGAATACATTAAGAGTGTTTAGATGGATCATCTTGTTAATATTTTAGACCAAAATATAAACTTAATTCACTTTATTTTAGCCTACAAGTTTCAGATCTCAAGTGAAGCTGGGATCGAAACTCTACCAAAGAGGCCTTTATATTGGATTAGTATACTCATCAGCCTTTATAACAACCCCGAAACTACACACGGATGGGCTGGTGCTCCCCGTCCACTCTCCGGCAGCTCCTCTCCACCGTCTCCCTCTTCGCCGCCGGCGCGGGGCTCCTCGCCTACGGCGCTCACCTCTCCTACGTCCACATCGAGCCCCAGCGCGCGCGCACGCTCGCCCGCGACCAGTTCGTCCGCGACTACCTCCGCAGGAAGCACGACAAGTAGCCCGCTACCCCGCGATCCCACCCGGTCAAATTGCTCGGCGGCGATGTCTTTGGCGCCCGCGAGCTCGGTCGGCGGGCCGGTGATCGCGGAGGTGGAGATGAACGCCGGCGGCGACCTGGGTGCCACCACCGTGAGGGCCACTGTTGTGCAGGCCGGCAGTGTGTTCTACGACACCCCCGCCACTCTCGGTGCGTGCTCTGATTTTGGTTTTACTGTTGTTCCAGTAGTTGTTAGCAGCCCATCTGGTGTTTGATTATTTGTCTCGCTCGTGTGCCTGTTTGGATCTGGCGCTGCGCGCAAGGTGCTTGCTTGTTTGTCTTGCCGACACTGACTTACCTTACTGTATTCGATTAGAGTGATGGTTCACATAACGGTGGTGAGTGGATTGAAACTGTTCAGCTCAGCTGTGACTGTGTCAATAAATAGCCATTGTTCAGATGTTGTGTGATTGTGTTAGTATATGGGCACGCTTCAGTGTTAGATGTGTTGTGATAGTGTTAGTATCATGCAAGAAAATCTATAGTCATGTCACCGAGTGACACGCCAGTTCCCCTACCTGATGGGGGGTTGCTGTTCTGATATGAGCTATCTATTTTGCATATCGAAGGGACAAATGTTGATGGCATCTTTGATTTTTCTCCTCAATTAGGCATATGGTGAAACGATAATTGCTTAGACTTGTTTCTATGGTCGTTGCCTTTCACATCGTGACAAGGGGCATGGGTTAGAAGCCAGTCGTCTGTATTCCAACTTCTTTGTTTGGTTCATAAAATTATGATGGCTATCTTTAAAGATAGTGAAGATTGACTTGTAGTATCCCACTGGGAGATTCCTTTTCCGCAAATAAAATTCGATCATCTATTTGTTTCGTTGCCTGTTTCTCCTTGTTTTGTACGCTAGTTCTACTAAGCATGTTAGAATCAACCACAAATTGTATAATTTGGTCTTTTCATTAATGAAATCACGAATGACTTAACTGCACTAAATTGTGTTCTACCAAATATATTGCATAATAAAAAAATGAATAAACAATATGCCTAAAGAGTTAAAGGGAATCAAATTGGAAATGCATGTTGGTATGATGTATTTTATACATGTAATCCTTTTATGAGTATAAAACCCTACAGGATTGGAGATGAGATATTTTGCCAATTTCTTAACTGCGATGTACTACAGATAAAGCGGAGAAATTGATAGCGGAGGCTGCTGGATATGGTTCACAGTTAGTTCTATTTCCAGAAGTCTTTGTTGGTGGCTACCCTCATGGATCTACTTTTGGACTGACTATTGGCAATCGATCTTCCAAGGGAAAGGAAGACTTTCGGAAGTATCATGCAGCCGCCATAGATGTGCCTGGTATTCCGAAATAGTGTTAATACATCCTTGTTGTACATTACTTTTCATGAGCGTTACCATACTTCATTTTTCTTGGATTTATGCTTATTATTTTTAGTGCACTTTGTGCTTTAGATAAATAATAACACGCTCATAATTGAACTTATTATTCTGTTTTCGAACTGTGGCTAATTGTCAGCATCGAATAACCACCCATATATTTGTAGTGCTGTTTGGAATTTGCATTGTGCGTATTTCCACTTTTACTGTTTTGTACTAATTAATTCTCATTAATTTTATTTCTCACACCGTTTTTACCTACTCTCTTCCATTTCCCACTTGAAGATCTTTGCCTGTTACAAAGGGTGTGTAGTACCCAACTACCCAACTGCTAGTTCTGCAGAACATTTTACAGACATTCCATGAATGCAGGCCCAGAGGTGACCCGCTTAGCTGCATTGGCTGGAAAATACAAGGTCTTTTTGGTGATGGGGGTGGTTGAAAGGGCAGGCTACACACTGTACAATACAGTGCTCTTCTTTGATCCTCTTGGCAAATACCTAGGAAAGCACCGCAAGCTCATGCCTACTGCCCTGGAACGAGTATTCTGGGGATTTGGAGATGGATCTACTATACCTGTTTATGATACTCCACTTGGAAAGATCGGTGCCCTCATTTGCTGGGAAAGCAGAATGCCACTTCTCAGGACGGCTCTGTATGCCAAAGGTATTCCTATTTCTTGCAACATGATATGTTGCTCAACCTCAACACTTTCTCTAGGTCAGGATTATTAGTTTCTATTGGCACTTTGGCAGCAATGGAGATGCCTCATGTACTTGAGTTCATATTTGCACTTACCATATTTTATTGAAGTCCTTTGCCCTATGGTTATCCAGGTGTTGAAATATACTGTGCTCCCACTGTTGATTTCCAGCCAAGTTGGCAGGCTTCCATGACACACATTGCGCTTGAAGGGGGATGCTTTGTCCTGTCAGCAAACCAGTTCTGTCGCAGAAAGGGCTATCCTCCCCCACCTGAGTATACATTTGGAGGCCTAGATGGAGAGCCATCCCCAGAATCTGTTATTTGTCCTGGAGGGAGTACCATCGTTTCACCATCTGGTGCAGTGTTAGCAGGTCCCAACTATGAAGGCGAGGCCCTCCTCACAGCTGACCTGGGTAAGAAACCGAGAGCTTCAAGTAAATTTTATGCTAAGTACATCTCAGTTTGGTGTTAACATGCACTATAATATGGTATATCCAATTATATGTTTGCCATGATTTATTGCAAGTATTGTAATTGTCAGCTCAAAAAATCAGTATTGCGACTGAAACTTCACAAGCATATAATTATTACTAAAAATTGCGTGATATGGTTTGCAGATCTTGGAGAAATTGTTCGAGCCAAGTTTGATTTCGATGTTGTGGGACACTACTCACGACCTGAGGTGCTGAGCTTGACTGTGAAGACCGAACCAAAACACCCTGTCTCTTTTACTTCTGCCGCAGAGAAGACTTCACCTGCAAAGGGTGATGACACCTCGAAGACCTAATGAGTAATGACCGCTAAATCGCCCGTGGCCTGTATACAAAGTTGTCAGCTAGCCTGTGTTGGACTGTTGGTACTACAGTAATAATTGTGGCCTTTTGTGTAAGGGCACTCCCAACGCAGTAGTAAATGCATCCTCTATAATGCATTGTACTATCATCTGTCTATTTAATTAATAATGCAATTTTACATTTATTTCTCCGTCCCCGTCAGCTCCACATGATATCTCTCTCTCTTCCCGTTCTCTCCCACGTCTCCTCTTCCTAACAAGGTTAAAAAACCGCTGAAATCTTAGCCAAGTTTTTAGATTTTGGCCGGGAAAAAAACTAATTGCTACAGTATTTTCGGAAATTTCGGAGAGATTTTATCAAATCTCACCAAAATCTCGGGTTTATTGACCGGTTTTTGACCAGATTTGGTCCAATAACCCTTAAGAAAGTCATATTCCATGAAAATTTATTGAAAAACCAAATTTTTGATACGTTTGAAAATTTTGGTAGAAACACCTTTAGATTTTTAGAAAATTGTACAAGCTTTATCATGATTTAAAAATTTTATGGTACTATATTTAGTAGTGTAGGATCATAAGAAAAAATTTCAAAATAATTTAACTTCATTTGTTATTTTTAAAATTCAAAAATAGAATGAACATAATTGGGATTATAACCTTGTTTCAATTTTATAAATTTGGTCGAGTGTGATTATGATCTAAAATTTTTATAAGAGCTTAAGAATTTCCTCAGCACCATTCTCTATAATTTCAAAAAAAATTCAATTTTTTTTGTTTGCTCAATCAAATCTATCTGAGTATTGAACTTCATTTGTTATATTTCAAAAATCGAAAATAGAAAGAAGATAAATGGTATAGTACCCTTGTAAGAATTTTATAACTTTATTGGAGTGTGATCATGATTAAAAAAATTTCATGAGATTTTAAGCATTGTCTTAGCACTCTTCTGTAAAATTAAATGGTACAGTACCCTTGTAAAAATTTTATAAATTTATTGGAGTGTGATCATGATTAAAAAAAATTTATGAGATTTTATGCATTGTCTTAGCACTCTTCTATAAATTCATTTTTCATTTGGTTGAAATTTATCGGTAAGGCTTTTATCAGGACAGTAGCACTATCCAAATTTTAAAAAATTCATGAAGCTTGATAACCATCTGAAAATTTTATAGGAATATTAGTGATGTATCGTAACCATGCACAAAAAATTTTGAATTTTTCTAACATGGTTTGTTCTATTTTTCATTCGTTCAAACTTGTTGGTCAGTGATTTATCAGGACAATAGCAATATTTGAATTTTTAAAAATTCCTCAAGTTTGATAATCATCTGAAATTTTTATCCAAACATAATTATTGTGTCAGGACCCTCCACCAAAAATTTTAAAAAATTTGATGTTGTTTGTACGATTTTTCGCTTGGTGCAAATTCACCGTAATCTTGGCAAATCTTGTCGAGGTTTTGGAAAGTCCTGCTGAAATTTTGGTTTTTCGGTGCAAAAAAGCAAACAAATTTGAATTTTTTTTGTATTTTGTTCAAAATTTATCTAAAATTCTTGATAAGATTTTAAATTTTGACCACATCTGAAATATCACCCGAGAACGAGATTTCCTCAACATCACCCAATGCCGGCGGCTAACATCGCCATCACTGAGTGCCGCACAACACAGTATTAGGTGGTTGGCATCTCTTTCAACGAGATATCGTTCTCTGTGACTATAATCTTAGATAAAGAAGTGTTGGGCTTTTTCTCAGTGTGAATGGTCTAGATGGAAAAGAAATGGAATTGAAACAGTTGTTCTTGCACCGTAGTGAGAGTTGCGTGGACAGTTTTTTCTTGCTTGGAAAACGACGTGTTCGATGTGCGACACATACACATATCTTTTTTTTTTAAATTTTGGCCAGGAGCTCTGGCATTCAGTATAGAAAAAGAGAATAGCAGCCGAGTTACAGTTATACACACACCCACGCACACACGCACACCCACGCACACACGCGCAACTATACCCGGCTCCGGCGCGCACCCGGGTGAACCAAGGCTCGAACCCGGGCGGGCCAGCACACACACCGGCGATGCTGGCCACTCGAGTCAAGGCTCGATCGCGCGACACATACACATATCATGCAAGAAAATCTTTATGTCATTTCACTGAGTGACGCCAGTTCCCTAGCTGATGGTGGCTGAGGAAGGGCTGATGCGTCAACACGGTGGCGGCCGGTGGATGGTGACTAAGGGTGAAAAAAAAACTCAAAACTCGTGAGATAAATAAGTACTTGTAAACTCGATTTGATTCAGTTTAAACTCGTTTCTTAATGAGTTGAGTCGAGTCAGGATTTGAATTCGGTTATATAACGGGTTAAATGAGTTAACTCGCGAGTTTAACGAGTCCTCCAAGTCGACAAGTGTGTGTGTGTGTGTATATACGTTGCCATATATATATATATATCTACTACTTCTAATTTTGAGTTGGTGGTGATGCGTCCGTTCTCCACCCTACACCCCTCTCACATCTGTTCTCCACCCATGTGCGGCCCACGTCGTTTGCTAGGCCCAATATCCATTGATGCGAACGAAACCCTAACTATAGAGTGTTTTTCACTACTTGTTAGGCTAGGCCTCGTGCCATTGCCCCGGCTGCCTAAGTCCTATCTCCGCCCCTGCAAATTGGTCCCTCTCCTGCTCAAAAAAGCCCAGATAGGGGGCGAAAGGGAAAAACGCAGATCTCTCGCTAGGGTTTTATTCCAAACGAGCCCGCCCATATAAAAGGTCCAGCCCCTAAACACCTCGCGACGCGCCGCCACCTCCCGGTGCCTCTCTTCCTCCTCCGCTCCCTCACGCAAAGCGCGTGTTCAAACCCTAACCTCCGACAAAGGATTTATGGCGGCGGCGATGGCGCTGGCGCTGTCCCAACGGGAGCAGGACATCCAGATGATGCTCGCCGCCAATGTCCACCTCGGCACCAAGAACTACGACTTCCAGATGGAGCGCTACGGCTTTAAGCGCCGCGCTGACGGTATCATTCGAATCCCCCAAGGCCACGAAAATCTTATTATCCGTTGTGTGTTGTGCTAGACATCACAAATCGGTTAGTGTCGTTGGTTTGACTCGGTGAGAAAATGCTTTCGTTAAACCGACCTCTGTTTAGATTTTGTTATGTGCGAATGGTTACTGTGCTGCGGCATAGTGTTAAGTCAAAATTGTTGATGTGTAACAAGTGCAAAGCCATGCCAGTTGATTATTTTATAAGTGGTACAAATGTCCTGTCGATCCTATGAGCATGTTGTTATGCAAAATTTTTCCTTTAGTAATCTTCCATAATTAGTATTTCTTCATTTAGTTTGTAGTGGTATGGTAGTTGCTTAGGCTTCTCTAACGTGAGGTTTTAGGGGGTGGGTGGAATTTGACGGGTTTAACCAGAATCTAATATGCGGCTCAACAGAATGTGTTCTTATACCGTGAACCATGGCAATGATTTGTGGACATTGGACTGATTTGGACAACATCAAAACATGCATATTTTTCATGTGTTAATTAACATATGAGAATTTTAGTATAGCCAAGTGCTAGGATGGACTATTCGCTTTGTCAACTAACTATGGTGAACTGCAAGTTAATGAGTTGGCCTTTCTGTATTATCTTTCAGGTATTTACATTATTAACCTTGGCAAGACACAGGAGAAGCTTGGTTGGCTGCGAGGGTCATTGTTGCGATTGAGAACCCACAGACATCATTGTGCGATCTGCTAGGCCCTATGGCCGAGGGTTGTCCTTAAGTTTGCACAAGACACTGGTGCTCATGCCATTCTTTGGTAGGCACACTCGGTATATTCACCAACCGCTTGCAAACATCATTTAGTGAGCCACACCTTCTTATCTGGTGACCCAGGGTGATCATCAGGTAAAATTTTATATATGTTCACTAGCTTTCGCGTAATTTATTTTGCCAATTGAGGGCACTTTTAAATCTACCTGTTCAACTATGTACAGCCATCAAGGAGTCTGCACTTGGAAATATTCCCACTATTGCCTTCTGCGACACCGACTCTCCTATGCATTATGTTGATATTGGCATTCCTGCCAACAACAAGGGAAAGCAGAGCATTGGTTGCCTATTCTGGCTGCTTGCCAGGATGGTTCTGCAAATGCGTGGTACAATTCTCCCAGGACACAAGTGGGATGTCATGGTTAGTTAGCTTTCACAATCCAAAGCAGTATTCTGATTGCCAATGTTTTGATTATGGAACCAATGGAGTACTTTTCTTCATCATCTAATTACTCATGCCTGCTGTTTCTCTTTTGTAGGTTGATCTGTTCTTCTCTGAGGACCCGGAGGAAGCAAAGGAGCGAAGGAAGAAGAGGCTCGTAGCTCTCGATTATGGTGCAACAGAATATCTTGCCTCGTGGCCGATAATTGGGGTACTGAATGGTCCAGTGAAGCTGCAGCTCCACATGGTGCCCTTCCAGCACAAGCTAGGGCTAACTGGACTGCTGCTCTAAGTTCGATTACTCTTATTTCGTAATAACATAATTAAATTTTCAAGTGTATGCCACCCAAAGGAAAATCAACCCAATCTTCTATCAATTAATTTTCCAGTCAAGAACGTAGTTTGCGTTGATTTTTTTTTACTTGAATGTCAATGTTGTATGCTATCTTGGGCTGTATGCAACAAGCTAAAGCTCCTGACATTATTTTTTTGGGTAGTTTAAGGTTTTGCCCACATTTGTGTTGATGAAGTCAAGCTGCCTTCTGGCCTATGGATTAATGGGATTAACGTAGAAGCTTCAGCACAATATAAGGCCTTTGCTTACTAAATGAATAATAAGGTTCTTAGGGTAGATTTTGTCGACATCTGTTGGTTTTTTTACTATATTTTCTATTGTTGCTCTAATTGTTATATCAGCTATTTGGCTAATCACTTAAGTGTTGTAGTCCATAGTTAACAGAAACATGGTTCGTTTGAGTCGCAATATGGGATTTGGGTTTGCGGTTCGATACTTTTTCTTTCAATTTTCACTGCGAACACGAACCCTGTACCCTAAACATGGTTCGTTTGAGTCGCAATATGGGATTTGGGTTGGCTCTTTGACATTGGAGCTAGGGTTCGTGAATGGGCGACAACATGGTGGATTGGCTTGGATGCAATCGAACAAGTGACTTGGATCCCTTCTCAGGTATTTTAACTGCTTTAGAATCTATGTTTGAAAATAGTTTGTTGTCTCACTGAATTTCTCAGTTTGAACATTTAATCTGCTTGGTACCGACAAGTTCAATAGAATACCACTGCTTGCCAACAGTGTTTTGCATGTTTGTTCGTTGCATATTTCTTGTCTGCATTGGTAGAAGAGCATTGAATTTCTCTATACTAATCTTGTCTTGATTGCTACTTATTAGTCCTGGCAAGTGATTGTTTGATTTTCCATGTGTTATGGTCAAGCATTTGCAAGTCTGGTTTCATGCTATATTGTCGAATGAATTTTTCTTTCTACACACTATCAAGTCATATTTTTCATGCTAATGTGCAATGACCTAATCCTACTGTCTGTTAGTTTTGTTCTATAGCTATTGCGTGTTGTTTCATAAGCAGAACCTGTTGCTTGACTGTGTTGTAACATTCCCAGGCTGAAAACAGGATTGTTGCCATGACCTCCAACCGTTCTGATTGGTGTATTTCACGGCAGAGAACTTGGGGGTTCCTATTCTGGTTTTTTATCATGTAGACTCACAAGAACCTCTTATAACTGAAGAAACTATTGAACACATCAAGGGTATAGCTATGCCTATGATTTATTGCATTTCTTTGTAAGGTTCCCACTGTGGTTGAAATATCATCATGGTCAATCAATTGCAGACCTAAATGTCTTGTTTCAAGGTGTCCCTCAAGTGTATCTAAGTTTTACATGACACTGTGGTTGAAATATATTTGGTTTTAATTCATATCGAAAGAGAAACCATAAAAACTTTTGTAATCAGGAGAAATAGATGTTTGATCTTGTAACATAATTTTCTTTTATTGCTTGATTTTTATGTTTCGTTACCAATTTTATTTTTCGTAGCAACGCACGGGCATTGAACTAGTATATATATATATATATATATATATATATATATATATATATATATATGAGACGGGATGATAACACATAGCATACCGTATAGTCTTAACAGCAATCTTTCTTTCAGATGGTAATATCGAGTTTAACGAGTCGACCCGAGCTAAAATTTGATCCCGTTAAGATAACGAGTTTTGATCTAGCTGAGTCGAGTTGACTCGTTATCCACCGCTAATGGCGACGGGTGGACGTGCCGGCACGGTGGCTGATAGATGATGGTGGCAGGCCGATGCAGTAAACATGCAGCGGTGGGTCCCACAAATTATGCAGTTGGATATATTTCTCCTCTTCGGTATATATTTTTGCATCTGACTCCCTCCCGTTCATTTTTTTTTAGATCAAAAGGCCATCAAAGACCCGGTTCCAGTAAAGAAACCAAAACCTTAACAGAGTTCATGTCCAGGTATAGCATCATAACCTCCAAACCAAAAAAACATCACAGGCATCAACACCAAAACACTCAGTGCTCACAACGCTAACCACAGAACAGACATCATATGCCCAGGCTACATGAAGGAATCAAAACTACTCAGCAATACAGAACATTCACTAATTTTTGCCGCCAGAACATCAGACCACAAATTGCTTTTCATCTTTTTTCAGTGTGAAACTTTGCACTCCAGTTGGAATGGCTCCAGGATCTTGGACTCCAAGAACTTGTAAAACATAGCAATCCTGACTTCCGTCGCCCCCTCAATACAATTAGTCATCAATCAGCTGATTAACAAAATCCGCACGGGATTTCAAGATAACCAAAGAACCATCATCTGGAGCGCCAATTTTCAATTGCTCAAAGGTAACGGAGCTTGTAATTTGAATTCCAGCGTCTTGCAGAATCGATCTATTGTATCCATCATATTCTCCTTGTACAGCGGTCTCCAATCCCTCAGCGACCAGAGCAGTCTTCTCCAAATAGTTTTCACACTTGTCCAACACTGAAAACGAAAAGTCATATCATTTCTGAGAATCCACAAGCACCAAAGAACAGCCGCACAAATAGAATTCAGCGCCGCATATTTCTTATTGCTAAGCCAGAAACGAGCCACAGATTCATAATTAGAGCCAATATTTAACTCAAAAAAATCCCCAATCAAACACCAAGTACTTTTGGCCACCACACACTCAAAGAAAATATGCACAACATTTTCTTGCTCATCACAAAAGCTACAATCAATTCCTTTATTCATACCCCTTCGCATTAGATTATCTCTAGTCATTAACTTATTGTGAGAGATGAGCCAAAGGAAAAAGTGAATATCCCTCCCTCCCGTTCATAACAATTTGCCATTTATATTTTTTTCTAACACGTGGCCTACCAAAAAAAACTAAGAGCAGAGAGGACTAGAAGTCTAGAACTAGAAGGCTAGAAGCATCCGTGATGCGTCATGCGTGTAGCTCCCTCGCCTCTAAAGTTTTCCTAGTTCGCTGATCCACCACACTCCCGGCAAGCTCCCCCGCGGCGCGCCGTCTCCCTCTTCGCCGCCGGCGCCACGCCCACCTCTCCTACCTGCAAGTCGAGCCTCAGCTCGCGCGTTCGCCCCCGCGACTAACCTCCGCCGAGAAGTACTGTAATCGAGTTCCCCTGTCCATACTGATGGCTCTGGTTCCCTCGGCCTCGGGCAATGGGCCGGTGATCGCCGAGGTGGAGATGAACGCCAGCGCCGACTAGGGCGCCACCACGGTCCGATGCACCGTCGTCCAGGCCTCCACTGTGTTCTACGACACCCCCGCCACTCTCGGTAAGCACACGTTCGGCGTTTCCCCTCCTTTGGTAAATTACTATGTGTCCAATTTGTTGGGCTAGCCCTACTTCCGCCTGTGCTTGGTTTGGACTGGTGTTGTCTGCAAGTGTCATGGACGCCCAGGAGCGCTCGGATGAAGGGAGTGGACCATCCAGCGGCTAAAGCCGTTTTTGCGTAGTTTTGTCGCTATTTACTGTAGACGTTATCTGGTTGCTGCTGTAAAAACGCTGATACTTACAGTTGTAATGTTGCATGTGATACTTTGGTGTTGCGTGGGTAAAAAAGTGGTGATGGGCAGGTAAACTTTTGGCTATAAGCCAGTTTTGCGTGGAAGACAAGAAATGAAATAGAAATTTCTCCTTCTGGCTATTTTCTGTTCCTCTTCTCCGTCCCCATTCTCTGTTCTTCCTCTCTGTGATTCTATTCGATCCTGATCTGAGTGACTCTTCCTCACGTCCCAATTTCGATTGGCGGCAACGGGGCTAACAGCAAGGTGTTCGCTTGATTGCCCGCACGCTCTAAGTTAACATGGGATGTAGCGACCGCCGTAGTATGGAAAAGTGTGCATATACTTTTTATGCTGCGAGCTATTTCTAGTTGATTGGGGATCGAATTAGGAACCTTTTCTTTTGTTGTTGTGGATATAAATTACCAATGTCCTGGAACTGGAAAAAGTAAAAGGGTTGATTGCAGTGCCAGATTAGGTATAGGCGTATAGCTATCGTCTTCTCTTGCTAATGAGTTACCAATATGCTAGAATTAGAGGCAGTTATTGGATGTCTTGTGTCAGCTGAGATGAAATCATAAAGGTGATCTGTAAGGCTATAACAGATTTTCATTCCTTGTGGTTCAGTATTATCGAATCCTTACAAGTTCCAACTTTGATGTTTCTGTCAACAATAAACAATCGTATGCTTAATTTGTTGTATGCTGTTGATTTGCCATAATTGGCATATCTTCTGCGCCAACTTGTAAATTATACATTTCCTTGACTAATGGCCACCATTACATTTTTTTTCTTCTGTGGACTCCACCTTGGCTTTGTGAGTAGGGAAAGAGTTAGTAGTATATTCGTTCTATTTATTTTTTTACTTACACTACTGAAAGATTTTTATGCAGAAGGGCCATTACTCAAACTTAAAACTTCTTCGAAGACTTCAATTATATTTTGTTACTGAGCCCCTCTTTTGTACCTTTTGATGTCGAAGAAAGTTTGTAGGCAGTATGTCATGTTTCAATAACGGCTGCAACATCTATGTCATGGTTTTTCGGCAGAATGTATTATTTGATTATTCTAGTGAAAGAAACCACTAATGATATAACCCAATGGAAAGATCTATCCTACCAAGCCAAATAAGAACATGGAACCATTCTAAGTGCTAGTTGCCATTACAGCATGACGGACCATGGCCTCATTCGGTCATGCCCATGTGCCCATCCTTGTCCACCACTCCTCCAATTACTGCTGTTGCCAGCAAAGAGGACAGAATGCACATCATTTTTCCTTTTTCTGGATACAAGGATTCAGATTTTGTTCAGTAACCAGCGGTTACCGGATTTCTTGGTGACCACTGGTACCGGCCGGTTTCCCCCATGGGGGGCCACATTCTAAATTTTTTAAAAAAATATACACTACATTTTCATCTATGTTTCAATATTTGTTTCATGAAAATTTGGATTTTTTTAGAAGGATTCCCAATTGAGTTAAAAAAAATAAGTCGAGAAAATTTGGTAACTGGACTACTACCGACGGTTTTTGGTAACCTGCCAGGTGCTGAGATTTTCTAAAAACCGAATTTTATTCCCTGACCATATATATAATGTTGTTAATATCACTATTTCCACTGCAGATAAAGCAGAGAGATTGATAGCGGAGGCTGCTGGATATGGTGCCCAATTGGTTGTGTTCCCAGAAGCTTTTGTTGGTGGCTATCCTCGTGGTTCCACCTTTGGCTTTGGGATCAGTATTAGTATCGGTAATCCAAAAGACAAGGGAAAGGATGAATTCCGGAAGTATCATGCAGCTGCCATAGATGTGCCTGGTACGTTGAAATATAATGGAGTATGTCTGCTCTTTATTACTACTAGTTTATTGTTATTGAATTTGTCCTCACTCCTCAAGGCACTTAGGGGGTCCATCAGTGAACAGCCACAATTTTGAATTGTTTGCTACTAAGTCATGCCTTTTATTACCGGAGAGAAAAAAACTGATTATTTTTATTGCATATTTTCTGACGACTCTCTTTGGATATGGGATGGAAAATCAAAGGACTATTTTCACATATTTTGTTGAGCACTAAAAACATATCCATTTCTATTTAACTGTGGAGAAGTGTTGACGAGGAACAAATTCATTGCTGGCATTCTCAAGAAGAGATTTCCAGTTAATTTTTTAAGGAAATATAGCAGGGGAGAGCATTGCTGTTATTATAATAGGTTAACAGTGTACAAATTATTTAGAAGAAGAATAGTGTCCAGTTTGTTAATCTGATTAAAAAAAAGCTGAGTATCAATAATTCTTCCAGTCTCCCTGATACAATTGATGAACATTAAGGCATAGAATTTCCCCCCAAAATTTTGAATAATCATCTGCAGTGGATCATTGATACTTGGTACTGTCGCTGCCTTCAGCTACATGTTATGATCATGTTTTTCAATTTCAGACACCTCTCTGGTTTCTATCTAGTAACTCCATATATTAAATAATATTTTCCTGTTCTGTACATGCTCCATTTATGTACTATTTATCGTGGCTAACAAGAATTCCAGCTGTTTTTTAGACCAAAGGCATTCACCCAGCTTTATTACAAAATCTAGAATAAAAAGGTTTTTGCTGGGAAGACCAACTTTGCAATTACAGCATAAACCTCTCACACAAGACTGGCACTCAAAGCCTATTACGGCAACTAAGACTAGGAGAAATCAACTAGCAAAACAATTATCCTATTCCTTCACAACTTGCATTTTCATCCTCAGAACGTTGCTGTAATCTTTCCTGGAGACGTTCCACCACCTCTGTTACCACCTGCATTCGCTTTTGGGAAACCAAACTATTCCACAGTTTCAAGAACAACAAAACTCTATAAACAACATAAATTGTAGAAGAACAAAAACGTTTCTGGAATACCATGTCATTCCTTGTAAGCCAGAGTGCCCATGAGACTGCAGCCAAGATAACCATATGAAGCATATTTCTCTTTGCATCCATATTACTCGGACAGGATATAGCAAAGCTGTCTCTAGAACTCGGTACTGTATCCTAGTTCAGCACATCTCTCAGAACACACCAGATGAATCTCGCAACTGGACAGGCAAAGAGTATGTGGTCTGTAGTTTCCTCAACACCTCATAGGTTACATAATTCATTTCCGAGAGGTGCTTCATGCTCTTCTTTTTGACAGCTGCACAAATATTAAAGCATGAAAGAAGGGTAGATGATGATTACTTACCCCTTCGTTTGTTTTAAGATTTGTACAACTTATATTAGGAGGGAAAACATTGAAACACTGCTGTTTGCACCAGTTTTGGAAATTTCTAGAAGAATCGGCAGAAAAAAGCATGAGTTTGGATAAAATACGAGAATATCTGCAGTTCGGATAAACACATGGAAATCCCATATGACGTGCAGATAACAAATTGGAAACTAGAGTCCGGGTAGGAAACTACGAAGCCGATTCGGACTACATTATCGTGTTGGATCAGGACTCGGATCGGCTAGGCGGGTATATAAGGCGCACCAAGGCTGCTTGAAGAAACAACAACAATCAACATATCCACCAGCTTTTACTTCCCGTAGTTCTTAGTTTTTTTTAGCGTTGTAATCTTTCCTCTGTAAGTCGACATCGATCAAATAAAGTTGCGTATCGCCGATTGTTTGATCGTCATTGGCTTTTCCAGGTTTGATTTATTCTGTCTTGTTGCGCATCGCCTTTTCAGAATTAATCTACCTTTTATCCTCGGATTAGTCCTGATCGACTAGTCTATTTACCCTTCTAATCGGCTTTTGGGCTGATTCGTGATTTTTAGCCGATTCATCCCGAGGATCGGCTTGATTGAATTTTACAACTATTTCCCTTATCGATTGCAGGTCAAATCGATTGGCACGCTCGCACACGTTTGAACCCGGTGTTAAATGCGGTGTGTTACATCCAAAACCCTCTTCACGCTTTTGGCGTCAACACATTTTTGCACGCTGGTGGGACCGACGGAAGATGATCGCAAACAAGTCTATTGCTCGGTAAGACGTCAACACGGAGGCGATCATCGCCGCCACAATGGAGGATTTGACTCGGGCAGCGCAGAAAGAAATCGAAGATAGAAAAGGCATTGGAGGAATTAATGCCGAGTTGCTATCAAAAACCCGACGAGGGTCACACGAAGATGGCGCCCCAACACCGAATCCGCTTGGCGAAGGCGGCATCGAATCGACTCGAAGGCGATACATGCTGCTCAAGCTGAATTATCTATCATGATTGAGCAATCATGCATCACGCGTTGATCAATCAATCATCGGCTCTGGTTACAACGTTAAAGCCGATGATAGAGAATAGCGTGAAGACGATTGCACAAGAATTGGCGACATCTGGGGGATTGCTAGATCCACCACAGCCACTCCCAACGTACCCAGTCTATTCTGTGGCACCAAATGCCAACACCATCAAAACGTTGGCACCTACACCCTCACTAATGCCGACCCAGCCCACAGTGTTGGCATCCCCAAACCCTCGTCCAAACCCTTTCGCTCATTACCATGCATACACCGACGCTGCAAAATTAGATCCATCAGCGTCAGGGACTTCCCACGCCCAATCGGCTTCTCAGCCGATCGATTTAGATAAAAATTATAAACCTCAAGGACCAACTCAGATTAGAAATCCGGCTCCATACAAAGTAGTTACATACGCAGAGCCATTCGTTCCGTTGCCCGAGGTGCCGACTGCCAGAGTCGATGGGTATGAACCATGGCAACAACAGTACCCATCGGCTAGATCAAATCGACGGTAGAAGTTACACTCGAGGCGTGGATCTTTTTCATCCCAAATGGCCAAACCCTAGTGTTCCATCGGTAGATAACATTAATTGGGCGATCGATTTCCACGATCTTGAGAGATCAATTTGGCCTCTGACCCAAAGGAAAAACCATCGGCTATAGAAAGCCATACCGGACTATATCGATAGAATGCCGTATCCTCATAACTTTAGGATTCGATTTTGCAAAATTTTAGGGATGATTCGGTCACCACTCTAAACACGTCGGACGATTTATCGCCCAATGTGGAGAAGCAGCTCAATCTGATGGATTAAAGATTAGACTTTTTCCTTTATCTCTATCAGGGACTGCTTTCACTTGGTTTACGAATCTGCCTCCAAATTCGGTCCATTTCTGGAACGATTTAGAGAGCCGATTCCATGAATACTTTTTCTCTGGCAGTCTGGAGCTAAGGATTTGGTTTGAGTCTTTGTCCGTGTAAATTTGGTGAATCGGCTTCGATTACATTAGAAGATTTAGAAAGTCTTGGAATCGATGCTTGATGTAGTATTGCCCGATAACCAACTAGCCGATTTAGCGTTTGAGGGTTAATTCCTCGCTTAAAGAAAGCTTCTGGACGGAGGAGTTCTGAGATCTAAGCCATCTGCTCACAGTGTATCGGCACAAGAAGGCCGATACTTAAGTAAAGAATTCAAGGACAAGATTAGACTAAATAACAACGGAAAAGATAAGGCTAAAATAAACATGGTCGAATATAGTTCTAGTGAAACCTCTGAAGATGAAGCGAGGCGTGAATATAGCCGAATGGATAAAGGGTTCTAAAAAGCCGCTTGCATTAAGTGGCTTAAGCCGACTAGGAACAAGTCGGAGGTTAAATACACTTTTGATGTATCCAAATGTGACCGCATATTCGACATCTTTGCTACAAGAGAAATCGTCTGACTACGAAGGGCATACCATACCATCGGTAAGCGAAATCAAGAAAGCGCCGATCTTGTAAGTGGCATCATTCTTTTTCCCATAACACTAACGATTGCAATATCTTTCGACCTTGAATCTGATACTATCGAAGATGGTCGGCTCAAGTTTGCAGAAGAGCCAGCCATGGAAGTCGATGTCAATCCCTTCCCAATCAACATGGTTTAGTGCTCTGGCAAAGGAAAACAAATTGTCGAGGAACGACCCGTAACTACACGACAAGTCAACATAGAATCTAGCTCAAAGGGAGAAACACTAAAAATAACGATCGGCTCACTTCAAATCGAAGCCGATCAGGATGGGAAGAATTCAAGGATTTGTGAAACCAAAAGGAGAATCGCAAGTCGGACGGTGGTACAAAGTCGAAAGAACTCCACCACGAAAACCAACATTCAAGCCTAAGCCAACTTTTTCACGCTTGCTTGAAAAGTATGAAAGGATAAGCCATCGGCAAGAAGAGCAAAGAGCTCGCCGACCAAATGGGTCATGTCGGCCAAGCGATGTGTTTCGCCAAACAATCATGTCGGCTGAATCTTTGCAGAAAGAGCTCATCAAAGATGCCCTTTTGGCAATTCATTTGGGAAAGGGGTGTGGCATTACCGTCGCAAAATCATGCCCTATGGAGCATTACCCTCAAAGAGATTGGCCAAGACAATCGGTAAGAGAACGATTGTTCGAAGCAACAACAGATCAAGTTGAACTAGAACACGAGAAGCGGTAAAAAGAGAATTTGGGCACACCAAATCAAGACAGGGGAAAAAGAGCCACCGAGAACTTGGTGGGTAAAATCCATAAGCATTGGAGCCCAATCCTAGATGGTGCCCGATTGGGCTTAGCCGATCGCAACGCAGACGGCTCCAAATACGCCTAAAGACACGAGAAATGAGAGGGCCGAGGAAGAAAAAGAGGATAAAACCTTCAACGAGCTACGGCCAATAAAACTCACCAAGAAGGAATGGAGGAGAAAAGAACAAGCCGACAATGAGTCAGATTCCTCGGATGATTTGTTGTCCCTAATAGTTCGAGATGACACTCCCCCCATGGATATCAACATGGTATTCACTCTGCCAGCCGAGTTCAGGATCAAGACCGAATCGACTAAAGATACGTTAAGCTCAATTGTGCTGGGCGCACAAGAAGCGATGTTCAAAAGCCACAAGATCCTCATCGGCACTTGAAGCCGTTATATTTAAAAGGCTTTATCAGCGAAAGCCGATATCCGGGATGCTTGTAGATGGAGGGCCACTGTAAACTTAATGCCACTCTCCACTTGCAAAAAGTTGGGCAAAACCGACGAAGACTTGATCAAGACGAACATGGTGCTAAATGACTTCACCGGTGACCCCACCGAAGCAAAAGGAGTGATGGTTCTGAGAACTAACCGTCGGCTGAAGAAAACTTTGCCGATCGCATTCTTTGTAATTGAGGCAAAAGGAAATTACGATGTGCTTCTCGGGCGGGATTGGATACCGCGAATCGTATACCCTCAACAATGCACCAATCGCTTGTCGATGGAGCGGAGATGAAGTCGAAGTTGTCTCGGCCAACACATCGGCTCATATTGCCATGGCCCGACTCAAGCGCAAATTGGCCACACGAAGAAGTAGAATGCATATCAGGTAAGGCCTTGGGACGATTGTGATTTCATCAGCATTGGGAAGACGGGTTTTACGCCGATCAGTGTCAAGCCGGGCACCTTTGATCGGGCGACTGAGATCTTGAGAAGATGGGGTCAAAAATGATCCAAGCATTGCGGGATAAGGCGAGGAGCTATCGGCATGGGATAAATTCCTGCGAAGCCATTGAAGATTTCCAAAGCGAAAAATTGGGCCAAGGCTTTACTTCTGCCGATATGCTCGAAGAAATCGACATAGGTGAAGGTGATCGAAAAAGGCCAACTTTTGTAAGTGCAAACTTAGATCTAGAATACAGAAATAAGTTGGTCAAGATACTTAGAGAATCTGAGGATTGTTTACTTTGGGAGTATTATGAGATGCCCGGATTAAGCCGAGCAGGTTGGTAGAACATCGGCTACCTATCAAACCGGGTATCGGCTATATAAGCAACCCCTCGTCGTTGTAATCGAGTTGCACGATATAATAAAAGAAGAGATTGAAAGGTTGCTAGAAGCCAAATTCATAAGGCCTTGCCGATATCTTAGAGTGGGTATCTAACATTGTGCTGTCATGAAGAAGAACGGTAAGCTACGAGTATCGTAGATTTCGAAGATTTGAACAAAGCCACACCAAAGATGAATATCCGATGCCTATAGCCGATATGCTTATCGATCTTTGCATCGGGTAATAAGATTATCGATTTTCTTGGCGGCAACGATGGATATAACCGGATATTTATGGCGGCCGATGTCCCCAAGATCGCCTTCTGATGCTGGCGCCGTTAGGGTTATATGAATGGCCAGTGATGACATTCGGCTTAAAAAACGCAGGCGCTACTTACCAATGCGCCATGAATTTAATCTTTCACGACCTAATCGGCCATATCGTTGAGATTTACATCGATGATGTGGTTGTCAAGTCTAAAGAAGACTGGCAGCACTTAGCCGATTTGGAAAAAGTGTTTCAAAACACTAGAGTTCACGGGCTGAAGATGAATCCTTTGAAATGTGCGTTTGGCGTGTACGGTGGTCAGTTTCTTGGGTTCATGGTACATCAAAGAGGTATTGAAGTTAGCGAGACAAGGGTCAAAGCCATAATGAATACAAAACCGCCAACATGCAAGAACGAACTGCAAAAGCTGATCGGCAAAATTAACTACTTAAGACGATTTATTTCAAATCATGCGGTAAGATCGAACTTTCACGCCATTTGCTAAAGCCGAGGATCATCGAGTTTGTATGGGGAGCCGATCGACAAAAGGCTTTTGACAATATAAAGCAATACTTAACATCGCCACCGGTCTTGGCGCGCCCGAAGGGTATTCCATTCAAGTTGTATGTATCGGTGAAAACGAGACCATCGAGCCGTTTGGCACAAGAGATTGATGGTAAAGAGCGTGTCATATTTTACTTAAGCCGACGACTATTGGATCTGAAACCGGTACCCTCCGTAGAGAAAATTGTGTTTATCATTATATTTTGCTCGCGAAATTAAGACACTATATATTAGCATCAACTTGCATGATAGTGTGTAGAATGACATCATCAAATACATCTTTATGCTCGCTCGATTCTAAGAGGACGACTTGGGAAGTGGCCTCACGCCTTAACCGAAGTTCGATCTGCGGTATGAATCGGCTAAAAGCCATTAAGGGCCAAGTGATAGCCGATTTTATAACAGGGCATGATACCATGGCGGGAATAGTCGATGTAGCCCCATGGCAATCAGTATTTCGATGGGTCGATCGCCAAGAAGGAAGTGGAATAGGCATTGTACTAATTTCGTAGAGAGGACACGATGTCGAATTGCATATCGGCTTAAAAGCCGATGCTCTAATAACAGGCAGTATGAAGCATTGCTCAAAGGGCTCTGAGTTGGCGAGATAGCATTGGGGTAAGTAGCGTGGAAGCATATGGCGATTCATTCTTTGGTGGTACAACAAATTAAGGGAATTTAAATGCAATGATGAAGTGCTAACAAGATACCTAGAACATTGTCTTGGTATTATCGACACTTTTACGCCGTTACGCATCGACCATGTACCGTGGAAATGAATCATAAGGCCAACACCTTGGCTCAATCGACTTTAGGCTATAAGGAGTGTGGCGATCTGAAACATTTGACTTGATCGACAAAGCCGTCTTGTGCGTTGATAATACCGATTGGAGGGCGAAATAGAAGCTTACCTAATAGACCCATCCAAGCCTACTACGAAAGATCCGACAACAAGCACTGAAGTATGTCATGATGGAAGGAGAATTATATTATCGGACATTAGAGGGACTACTCTTGAGATGTTTGGGCGACGAAGAAGCAAAAGTAGCCATGGGCGAAGTTCATGAAGGGATTTGCGGTGCGCATCAATCGGCCCAAAATGAAATGGATCCTAAGGCAATTTGGGTATTTTGGCGGACAATCTTTGGAAGATTGCTTCAGATATTACAAGGGATGCCAAACTTGCGGAAATTTGGGAGCGTACAACTTGCGCGCATCGACTTTACACCGATTGTTAAGCCGTGGCGTTTAGAGGATGGGGATAGACATAATCGGCCAAATATTCGGCATCAAGCAAAGGCCATAAGTTCATCCTCGCAGACTCTGAGACTATTTTACAAAATGGGTAGAAGCCGTTCCGCTTAAAAAGGTTACGAGCGTAGAAGCTATCGGCTTTGTTAATGAACACATTATCCATAGATTTGGTATTCCTCAGACTATCTGGCCGATCAAGGGAATATTCATGTCCAACGAATTCAAAAGTTTCGCGAAAAGTCGGGCATCAAATTGCTTAACTCATCACCGATACGCTCGGGCTAACGGGCAAGCCAAGTCATCCAACAAAACTCTGATCAAGTTGATTAAAAGAAAAATTGACGAAAGGCCTCGGACTTGGCACTCTACACTATCAGAATCTTTATGGGCTTATCGGCTAGCATTTCACGGATCGACTAAGTTATCACCGTATCAGTTGGTATATGGTCAAGAGGCGGTGTTGCCGTAGAAATAAACATTGAATCGTCACGAGTAGCAAAGCGAGAATAATCTATCGGTAGATGAATATAAGGAATTGATCTTTGTACAATTTGGATGGCGTGGTAGAATTAAAATTTGGTTACTCAGATAAACCAAAAAGGAATAAAGAAAGAATTGCAAGAGCATATAATAAAAAGTTGTGCAGAAGAACTTTAGTGAAGCCGATTTAGTTTGGAAAAGCGATATTGCCGATTGGTTCTAAGGATAACCGATTCGATAAATAATTAGCCTACTTGGGAAGGACCGTATAAAATAAATCGGCTTATTGGTGGAAACGCATATATACCGAAACACTTGAAGGATTGGTATTGCGAAGGCAATCAGCGGAAAATATCTAAAGCGGTACTACCTAGCGTTTGGATCGGTGCATAACTAAAGTTGCATAAAGAACATTGAGAAGTGAATCGGTTAAAGACGGTAGATTAAACAAAATAGGTGTAATCGGTTAAGCGGCCGATTAAAAGTATCTATGGCGTACAAAAGCAACATTGTTTCAAGATCGACGCTACATCACAAGCGTAAAACGTCGTTTCAACAAATCGGCAAGATCACAAGCCCGACCGAAGTCTAGCGCTGGGCAGATAATCTTTGCGGCGGCTTTAGCGATGTTTGGTGATACCATACACGGATCTTCGTCGACTTTGGCATTTCGAGGACCGAAACAACCTTGACCGATTGATCCTTGACCTTCGCAGAGCGGCTTGGCGATATTGTTCTTGATCCTTCAAAATTGAGGCCATTGCATTTGAGTTAGTCGGGGCATCGGCCATTGTTCATTCACCTTAGCCAATTCCTCCTCAAAATTGCTTCTTGGTTTGTTCCGCCTTTGAGCGAAGACTTGGCGGCCATGAAAAGACGCAGGCGGTTTCATCATACTTCTTCTTCTCGGCTTTGGCTTCGCAATCGGTTTATCGAAAGGTCTTGATCGGCTTCTGGGCTTGGCGGGCGATTCGGCATTAGCGAAGATCAACCTCCGTCTTCTTCTCGTCCAAATGGCACACATTGAGAAGCGCGCTCATAGCCTCTGCGGGAAGATCGGCCGACAACGACCATGGCGTCACGAATAAGTGGCGATTGGCCAAAATCTCTGCTTCCGTAGGGTTATTGCGTAAATGGTGATTCGGTTTCTCTGCATGTTAGAGCCGATCTCACCACGTGCCGATGCCTTCATGGACACATCCAAGATCTTCCGGATATCTGTTGGGTAATCATCCGTCGCCATCACTTCCGATCGACTAGTTAGTCTAGAGTGAACCCAAGAAGGTCAGACAGCTATCCGGACGACAACAAGCGCGGAAGGGTTGGTGAGCGAGAGATGGGGAGTTGGAGGTTTAAAGCCGCATGAGGAGACTAGCGAAGCATACGAAGATCGGTCAATATCTGGTAAGCTTGAATAGATGCTATCGGTGAAAAAAATATTACGAAGTCGAAACTTAAGGTTGATTACTCTTGGTAGGCATAAAGAATAGTTTAGCTCTTCTTGCACTTAAAGCCGATAGATGGGGAGAACTTTCACTTTGTTCCTTGCGCTTTGGGTGTTTTTTGTAGGACCTTGGTAGATTTGGGTTTTTCGGAAAGACATCACGGGATGAGCAAAAGTATGAGCGAAATATTTATCGGCTATAATGAAAACTTCTTGGGCTTTCTTTCTTTTTCAAGATCCGATAATGAAGAATTTGTTTACTCAAGAGTACTAGAGCCCATCAAGATATTAATTTGAATGGGCGTTTCCTTTTGATCCACCGGTAGATGGGTTAATAATGACCTTGTTCCTACATTGCGTCTGCAAAAAGCAAAAGTACCTAGGTAATTAAAAGACAAAGTGGCAACAAATTTGCGGTGTAAAACTTATGAAACAAGCGATACCTCTCGCTCTACGGACGAGTTAGTGTAACCCGATGAGCTGGTAGGATCCGAGCTATCTTCACTAGAGTTGCTGCTGCTAGGAACTACCATCGGCTCGTGGAAATCAGGAAGGAACTTTTCTATAATGGCCGACGGTATACGATCCAAGAAAAGAGCCTCGATATAAGTGTCCACCAAGCGGAGAAATGGCTTGCTCGGCGAGAATTCGAGAAAAAAGTCACAAAGCGAGGAGTTGAAACTCGTCGGCTAGCTCCAAAATCAAGTCTCGCGGTACGTTCGTTTGTTACCTTAGCTCTAGGCTCAAGACAACAGGAGCGGCAAAGATGGTATCACTTGACCAAAGCCTAATTGGCGGGCATATCTTGAAGGGTGATAAAATTCATATGGCTACCATTTGAAATGTTACATTACGAGAATTTAAGCCGACATGAAAGATACAGGGTGAAATAAAAATCCGGTACAAGTCTAAAGTCGATGCTGGCATTAAGGAGCTGTCAGCATCCAAGTGAAGAAATGAAGGCCATTGGAAATCGGCTGTATTGCTGTAAGGAAAAAAATCTTGCTGACCAAAAGTTGTGTTGTCCAAATGCAGAAAAAAGGATAGGTATTTCTTGAAATCGGTCGGGGTGATTCTGACATCCCCACTTGTACACATCACAAGTCTCTCCCCGAACGATCGGCTAGCTCTGTATCGAGGAGTAGAGCCTTCTGGATAGTCCTCACGGGGAAAAGCTGTGTCTTCCAGATGCTCTGAGATCAACGATCGGCCAAACATGCTATAAAGCCACAATTGGGTAAACCACAATGGGCCACCAACATTACCAACTACAAACTGGCCAAATCCAGAGAAAAGTCGGCTCCTGATAACATGCATCATTTGATAAACACTCAAGGAAAATTTTTCCTAGTGCAAACCGACGGCCGTTCACCAATTGCTCTGCTAAGCGCTGATAAACTTGTGTTGGACCGAGGATCGCCACAAAAGAGAAACCGATCCACCATAAGTTCAAAAAAGTGCATGCTCCTCGTCCGATACCGATCCATTCACTTTGTTATTATCTTTGGATATACTTGACCATCCTTCGCCCTTGGATCGGATCAATTTATCTTGTGGCTTGCCACTAAAGCCGACAATTGGTCACCATCGGGCCTAAGGCAACACAATTGTGCTACATCTAAAAGTGTTGGGCGATAGGACCGATCCTAAAAGGAAAGCATTAAGAGTATCAGGCCAAAAATAGCGGTAGTGTGGCCACCAAGGGCTCATTGGCCGGGGTTTGCAAGACTCAATGGAAGACACTTTCGGCTATACCCATGTTTTCCCATTCGGACCTCTTACGGGCGATACTCGATAAACCAACTTCTCCGGCCTTTAAGCGGTTGTTGGCCAAGCCCCTAAAACTTTTTCCCCGTTCCGTTATGTTGTAATTCTTAGCGATAAAGGAAGCCTAGGATTTCTTCGTTGATTCTGACATCGGCGATCGAAGTTCCTCTTGGTCCTAGGTAGTATTGGTCTTTACTCTCGGGAATCGGGATCGATTACGAAAAGGATCCATTCACCATTGAGAAGAAGGAAGGCGATTGTTGGTGCAGAAGCTCGGGCGTAAAGCGATTAAAGAATAAAAGCCGATTGTAGGAGTTAAGAGAGTGAAAGCGTGAAAATGACAGAGGGGTCCGCATATATATAGCGGTGAAAAGGTGAAAGTAGGCGGAAATGAATTCGAGACGACACCGCATTAAAACCGCATTGAGATTTTTACTACGGGATAGTTCTTGTCTGGTTCTCTAAATCGGTAGTAAGCAAAGCCGATGGGCAATGAAGCCGATCGATAAAAGCGATGTATATTTTTGAAAGATAACAAGTTATCTTCCAAAAATGGGGGCATATGTTTGCACCGATTTTGGAAATTTCTAGAAGAATCGTGAAAAAAGCATGAGTTTGGATAAAATACGAGAATATCTGCGGTTCGGATAAACACATGGAAATCCCATATGCGTCACGAGATAACAAATTGGAAACTAGAGGCCGGGTAGGAAACTACGGCGATTCGGACTACATTATCGTATTGGATCGGGACTCGGATCGGCTAAGCGGGTATATAAAGCGCACCAAGGTCGCTTGAAGAAACAACAACAATCAACATATCCACGACTTTTACTTCCGTAGTTCTTAGTTTTTTAGCGTTGTAATCTTTCGTCTTTAAGTCGACATCGATCAAATAAAGTTGCGTATCGCCGATTGTTTGATCGTCATTGGCTTTCGAGTTTGATTTATTACGTCTTGTTGCGCATCGCCTTTTGAAATTAATCTACCTTTTATCCTCGGATTAGTCCTGATCGACTAGTCTATTTACCCTTCTAATCGGCTTTTGGGCTGATTCGTGATTTTTAGCCGATTCATCCCGAGGATCGGCTTGATTGAATTTTACAACTATTTCCCTTATCGATTGCAGGTCAAATCGATTGGCACGCTCGCACACGTTTGAACCCGGTGTTCGTCTGGTGTGTTACATCCAAAAACCCTCTTCACGTTTTTGGCGTCAACAACTGCTCTTCATTTCCTGGCCAATTCCTCTTCTTCAACTGATTTGCTGACTGGATTCTATCTTTGAACACTAACCACAGGAAAATTCTCACTTTCAGCGGTGCAGGGGTTGTCCACAACTCTCTCAAATCTTTTACTCCTCGAAAAGAAAGAGCTCTGTACAAAGATCAAGTGCTAAACATACCTGACTTTTCTAAAGCCCAGGAAACTACATTTCTCTCTATTGTGATGTCAACCTCTTTCAGTTGCTCTTGGAGTTGATTCCATTATGATATTTCCTGCTGTCCAAAGATCTCCTAAAGGTCAACTCCCAGCTTCCATTATTGCATACCTCAGCTACTGTCTTATCATTCTGATCACTACTCTTAAAAGTTCTGTGATATTCAACTCTTAAGAGGAATTTCATCCAACCACACATCTCCCAACAAATCTACACCATTGCCATTCCTCACTTGGTATTTACTCGCCATATGAAACCTGTGTTTTATGGGGTGGATCCCTTTCCAAAACTGAGAAAAAACTTTTGCTTCACATCTGAAAAAAAAAACCTTTGTTGCCCATATATTTCTTTCTCAGCAGCTCACAACACAAGTCTTGGTCACCTCTTTCTAATTTGAAAATCTATTTAGTTAGCAAACAGATGTTCGCCAGTTTAGTATCCAGAAAACCCATACCTCCAAACTTAGGTCTGCACAGGACCTCCCATTTAACCATATGATACTTCTCCTTCTTGCGTAAACTTTCCCAGAAAAAGTTTGCTCCCAACACATCCATTTTATAGTGAATTCCATCAGTTAGCAGATAAAAAATCCATGGTATACATTGGAATGTTGCTAAAGCAAGAGTTGATTAAAATCGTTCTACCTCCAGAAGAAAGGTACTCACATTGCCAAGTATCTAACCTTTTCTGTACTTTCTGGACTATGAATTCTTGTTCCTTTGCATTCAACCTCTCATCACCAATGAGAATGCCCAGGTATTTAATAGGTAAAGTCCCACGGGGCAGTTTAAAGCATTTGTAACTCTAATTTTCTCATTTTCATCAACTCCTACCACAAAAACCTCACTCTTCTGATAATTTATATTCATCCCGAACATGGCTTCATAGCAATTTAAGAGGAACTTGATTGTCATAATATTTTCTTCTGTGTATTCCAGGAAAAGAATTGTATTGTCAGCATACTGTAGATGTGTCAAACCTCCTCCAACTTAATGAGGCACTAAACCTATCAGTTTCCCATTGTCTCTAGTTGCTGTTAATATTTCTGACAGAGCGACAACGACCAAATTAAAGAGCAGGGGAGACAAGGGGTCCCCCTGTCTTGAGGCCTTTAAAAGTTCTAAAAAGCTCTCTATGTTCTTCATTAATGTTGATGCTATTGGGGTGTTTGGTTTAAAGGACCGGACAGTGAATGGATCATCCGATCCTAACTCCGAACCTAACTCACTTGTTTGGATTGAGGAATGGAATGGGTTGGTCCATTACCACCTCATCCCTCATAAGCACATGTCTAGTATAAAACAAGGGATGCTGTCATCCCACCAAATTTTTGGGATGATCCCATGATGGACCAATCCATCTTAGGATGAGGTGATCCCTCAAACCAAACACCCCATAACTCTCCCATTCTCTACAGTTTGTTTCATCCATTCTATCTATTTGTCATGGAAGCCTTTTTCTTCTGTAAAACCTCTACAAAGAAAGGCCACTGGACTTTGTCATAAGCCTTCTCAAAGTCCTGCTTCAAGATAATACCTTTCTGATTATTTCTTGACAACTCATGTCATGAAGCACTTCATGAAGGGTTACAACTCCTAATATATGTTTCCCAGGGATAAATCCAGTTTGAGCTTTGCTTATAACGTTGTGTGCAACTCTAGTCGACCTCTTATTCAGAACTTTTGTCAAGATCTTGAAAATCACGTTGAGAAGGCATATATATTCTCTATAGTTTGTTTCTACTAGCTCTACATATCCTCTTACTGACAAAAGAAGTCTACAGGTCCAGAGGTGACACGCTTGGCTGCTATGGCTGGGAAATATAAGATCTTCTTGGTTATGGGGGTGATTGAAAGGGAAGGATACACACTGTATTGCTCGGTTCTCTTCTTTGATCCTCTAGGCCAGTACCTGGGTAAGCACCGCAAGCTCATGCCAACAGCGTTAGAACGAATAATATGGGGATTTGGAGATGGTTCAACAATTCCTGTTTATGATACTCCACTTGGAAAAATCGGAGCCCTTATTTGCTGGGAAAATAAAATGCCACTTTTAAGGACAGCTCTATATGGTAAAGGTAAGACTCTTTCTTGGAACTTGTATGAGTACTCAACATGTATTGTTTGTGCCGTGTGCTAATAAAAGTCTACAGACAGCATATACTTTCAGAATAAGTCAGATAGGCAAATGCTAAAAAAGCATTGGCATCATATGTACTTTGAGTTTCTTGAGCATCTTGTCTTAGCTTGTATGCAGGTATCGAGATATATTGTGCTCCCACTGCTGATTCCAGGCAAGTTTGGCAAGCCTCCATGACGCATGTCAGCAAACCAATTCTGCCGGAGAAAGGACTATCCTCCGCCACCTGAGTATGTATTTACTGTTTTAGGTGAAGAGCCTTCTCCAGATACTGTTGTCTGCCCTGGAGGCAGTGTTATCATTTCGCCAACTGGAGAAGTCTTGGCAGGTCCCAATTATGAAGGAGAGGGACTGATTACAGCCGACCTTGGTAAGGAATTAATCAGATATGTTATCTTTTATACTGTGCAGCCACTTATATGTTTTGTTTCTTGTACATGCATTTGTATAGCTTGTTCTGTTCTAGTGCTCGCAGTTGTGTGTACCAATTTTGATAACGTTGAACACTAACACCGAAGTTTGTGTTTGATAAGTCTCTAATGAAGTGCCTTGTGCAGACCTAGGAGAAATTGTTCGAGCCAAGTTTGATTTTGATGTGGTGGGCCACTACGCTCGGCCTGAGGTGCTGAGCTTGGTAGTGAATGACCAACCACAGCTGCCCGTGTCTTTTACTACTGCCGCTGAGAAGAATTCGGCTACAAAGAGTGACAGCATTTCGAAGTCTTAATGGCCATCGATTGCATCAGTAAATCTGAAATGTGGTCTCAGATCGCCGGTTCTTCTCGATAGCCATTGGCACATTTCTTGTTTTAAGAACTGTACGATGATTCCTTTTCGGGACGAACAGCCGGTTCTGTGCAGCTTGTGCTATCTCTAATAAAAAACTCGCGCCGTTGTTTCTGTATGTACACTCCTTCAGGACACAGGCACAGCGTGTGCCGTTCTTTCAGGGTAGGGAGGTTCTTTCTGTCTCAGTTGTGATCTGTTTTGTGCCATCGCTTGCACAATTGGAAACGATGCTCCAGACGTCTGTGCTTCTGAAACATGCTATGATGTGACGATTGATGCGCATTCTCTCCGTCAAAATGTTTTCGGTATTCCATTTGAAAAAAAAGAAAAGAAAAGAAAAGAAAAGAAAATGTTTCCACGAGTGGCCTATCTAGTATGTGGACAGTATATGGACAAGGGTGTACAGATGTACATCCAAAATTTTTACAAAAAACCCAGTATATAATAAGTATATTATGTGTATATACTAGTAAATAGGTTCAAAAATATGTACTTCAATCTTTAAGTTCATATGAGTTTGTCCCATCACTCCCTCTTCCAATCCTCCTTGCATAGCCCAATCGTCTAAGGTCTACTTTTCCCCTATGTCTCAAGCTTAATACCTAACTTCCTCTCCATTTTGCACGCCCACACACCATCGCTCTCTATGTTGGTGGCAGCACAACTAGGAGGCGATAGCCCGATCATGATAGGCGAGGACCATGGTGCAGGTGCAAGACAACAGGTAGCTTAGCAGCAGAAGAGTGCTGAGCAGCCACCAACATTGGCAAACAGCTAGAGGCTATATGATAGGCGGTGGCAGAAGGTGCAACGCGTGGCAAGGTAGCTCTAGCCCCTGTGATCATAGCAAGCACGCACTCAAGAATTGAGGGTGTAACATTAGTGACAGCCGGCATGTTAGGGCGGCAGTGTCCAGCGAGGCAGGAAGCAACACACAACTTGTTGTAGGGCAGCCTTGCGGGCACGGTGAGCATGATCTTGAGATGGAAGGTGCGACGCCAGCGGCAACCGGTGGGTCAAGGTGGTGACACCTGGTAGGTAGGAAATTGTGCTAAAACAACAGACAGTAGCTGAGCATTTGGCATCGACAAAAACATAGATGAATTTCATTCTTGATTCACTAATCTGAAATCCAAAATAGGAATCTATCAGTGTTACGTTGATTTGCAACAATGAATCGTGATTTTTTAAATATAGCACGTAGAGTATTTAGAAAATGAAGCATGCTGATTTAAATCTCCAATTAACAGATCTCTAAATTATTTTAGGTGTTATCTCTAGTAAGAACAATATATACTTTATATTTTTACTATTATGAATCTTTGTGTTTTACATCGAATAATATTTTTATAATTTTAAACATCTATTTAAAAATCCTAGATCGGCCGCCGGTTTTCGCCGATGCCTCGAACAAAGGCAAGTTCTTGGTTTGGCACTTTGCCTCGTATGCGGCGATGTGCATTGACCTCCATGTCTGATCTGACGGGTGGGAAGCCATCCCCCGGGATCTCTTGTGAGAACCTTCGCCGCCTGCACCCCGTTCTCGACTCGGCACCATCTCAGCAATAGCAAGATCGATCCCAGTATATATGCTCTGAAGAATCACTCAACAGCTCACAATATTTGGCAGAACCATGACTTGTCGGCGAGCCTCTGTTTTCCCTTTGACTTCCAGGCAGGTCTCCATGCTGGTTGCCACGGCTACCCAAATATTTTTTAGATCGCTGTCCCAACGCCCAACTCCCAACCATCTTGGGGTAGGTGCAGTGGAGCATCAAGTTCACGGTGCATTTACACTCTTTTTTTTGAAAAAAAAAAATTGGCCAGCAGTTTTAACATTCACAGTAAAAGAACATCAACAGCCAAATTATATATATATATATATATATATATATATACACACACACCTACACATGTGCCTACACTCAGACTCTGCACATGCTCACATCGAGCGCTCTAACACAGGTGGATTAGGCATGCTCTAATGAAACGAGCAACAGCTTGGCCATGTGCCCCAGTGTCAAGGAATAATTTTTTTCCGATTTCATCGGTACCCTAAGGTCAAGGAATCTGACTTTTCGAGGTTGGATAAATGGCACGCAAGGGTGACGTCTGCCTATCTCTGCACTTGTACCACTGTTTCCATCTAAAAACGCCACCAAATTGTACTAAATTGCACGATCCTGTGATCTTTCCTTCATGGCGGCAATGATTTTTTCGCTTTGTCAGTGTGGGCATAGCTCTTGCTATGCTCTCTCTGCTGCCCGTCATTGAGGGGAGCAACAACGCCTCAACTGACGAGATTGCTCTCCTCTCCATCAAGTCCACGGTGCTCGACCCAACCGGCTCGCTCGCCTCATGGAATGCGTCCAACCATGTCTGCCGGTGGAGGGGAGTTACTGTCAGGCCCTTGACAATCCGAAAGAAACATACAAATCGCAAGAACAATCGGAAACAAGAATACAGAAGAAATAGCGAAAATGGATCCAGGAAAGAAGCAACAAGAAGATTGGTAAAGCAGGAGCACGCGAATCTTCTCAGATTAATCCATACCCAATTCTGTTATAGCTTATCGGCTTTTATAGCCCTCACAGAATTACCGCCATGAAAAGAAACAATGCTTACAGTCAATCGGCAATTACATTACCCGCACCAGTTAATTACCGCTTTCCCTAACAACCCTTGGATTCTACAGGAAACTTCATTATCAAATAAGAGCCCTTGGTTCTACACAACCTGCTCTAGCCGCCCGATATCAATAAAAGAAAGAGACAAGTAATCTGAACCCTCCACTCTCCGGATGTTCTTAAACCTCCCGCCAATCGGATTTCTTCAGAGCTCTGACATTTCTCCCTCCCTTGAGATCCTTGTCCTCAAGGATTAAAATGCGGAAACACTTTAGAGATGAAATCAACATCTTCCCAGGTAGCTGTGTCTGGAGATAAGTTTGCCCATAAAATCTTCCATTGGATCACTGGAGCGTTATGTCTGGGTATCATTCGCCTTGCCAAAACTACAACCGGTTCAGTTTGAATATTACCCTCAGCATCTACCAAAGGAAGATCCTTACTAGGAATTGCTCTAGGCCCAACATGTTTCTTTAATTGATTCGCATGAAACACCGGGTGGATTGTGCATCCCTCTCGTAACAACAGCTTGTAAGCCACATTTCCCACCTTTTTAATGATGCGAAATGGACCATAGTACTTAGAATGCAGTTTGAGATTCTTGTGCAATCCCAAGCCATTGTGCCTATAAGGTTGTACTTTTAAATATACCATATCAGCAACATCAAATTTCCTTTTGGTTCTATTCCTGTCAGCAAAATACTTCATTCGAGCACTTGCCTTTTCCAGTTTGTCTTTTATCACCTCTTTTGAAGTCTGTCAATCCTGCAGTCTCTTCTTAATGTCATCAGTTACTCTTTTTAAATAGGACGTTCTCATTGATCACTGGTGGGGGCATCCCATACAATGCTTGGAAAGGAGTAATTTGTAATGCAGTGTGAAAAGAGGTATTATACCACCATTCTGCTTGTACCAACCAAGTGTGCCATTTCTTCGGATTTGCGAAAGCCATACACCTCAAATAGTTCTCCAAACATTGGTTTGCCCTCTCCGTTTGGCCGTTGGTTTGTGAATGATAAGCACTGCTGAGCCGGATCTTAACTCCCAAAGTATTGAACAACTCTTTCCACAACATGCTTGTGAAGATTCTGTTCCTATCAGTGATTATCACAAGAGGTAATCCATGAAGCTTATATATGTTTTCCAAAAAGAGTTTAGATACCTCCTGGACAGTGTAAGGATGACTCAAGGCTATAAAATGAGAATACTTTGTAAATTTATCTACTACCACGAGCACCACATCCTTTCCCTCAGATTTTGGCAATCCTTCCACAAAATCCATTGTAATGTGAGTCCAAGCCATGTCTGGGACCGGCAATGGCTGGAGTAACCCAGGATAAGGCAAGTTTACATATTTGTTTTTCTGACAGACAGCACAAACTTTAATAAATTCAGAAATCATAGTCTTCATTTGTGGCCAATAGAAGAGTGCTTTAGCTCTTTGATATGTTGCTCGTTCACCAGAATGACCCCCAAGTGCTGAGCTGTGAAATGACTCAATCAAGTTTTTCCTTAAGTTAGAGCTTCCTGCAACAAATATTCGTCCTTTATATCTAATGATCCCATTGTTGATGGTATAAGGCAAGGAGCTATCAGCGTCAATTCTTAACTTCATTTCCAATTCTTTGCACTGTCCATCCTCCTGGTAACTTTGCAATACTTCTTTAATCCATTCCGGTACTGCAACTGTGATATCCATGTTTTCTTCAGTGTAAACTACCCTTGAAAGTGCATCTGCCGCCTTATTCTCTCTTCCCCTTTTATACTCGATTCTATACTGATATCCAAGGAGTTTGATCAGCAACTTGTGCTGCAACCCATCTATTAACTTCTGATCAGCTAAGAACCGAAGGCTTTGTTTCAGATAGTGCTTCCATTTCTTAAGCGTCTCTATTATAGCCAGGACCTACTTGTCATAAACTGAAAGTGCTTGAGCTTTTGTGCCGAGAGTCTTGCTCATGTAAGAAATGAGTTTTCCCTCTTGCATCAACATTGCCCCTAACCCATTTCCACTAACGTCAGTTTCCAAGATGAATGGCTGAGAGAAATTTGGCAACGCCAGAACGGGGGCATTGGTAAGAGATCTTTTGATTTCATTGAATGACTTGAGCTGTTCTTTTTCCCAAATAAAGGCGTTCTTTAAGGAATCAAAGAGAGGCCGGCAAATAATACCAAATCCCTTAATGAATCTCCTGTAATAGCCTGCCAATCCCAAAAATCCCCTCAATTGGGTTATGTTCTTCGGAATAGGCCATTCTTGTACTGCCACTACTTTGTCAGGATTTGTTGCTACCCCATTGTCCCTGATAATGTGTCCAAGGTATTCCACTTGCTCCTGACCAAGCACACACATTTACTTTTCTTCGCATATAATTTGTTCTGCTTGAGAATCTCCAGCACTTGCTTCAAATGCACCACATGATTTTCCAAAGTTTTACTATATATCAGTATATCATCAAAGAAAACCAACACATTTTTCCTTAGAAGCCCTGCTAACAGCCTGTTCATCAAAGCCTGAAATGTTGCTGAGGCATTTGTCAACCCCAAGCGCATTACCACATACTCATAATGTCCCGTATGGGTACTAAAAGCTGTTTTGAAAATATCCTCTGGGTTCATTCTGATCTAGTGGTCACCTGACCTTAAATCTATTTTTGAAAAGTATCTGGCTCCATGTAATTCATCTAGGAGGTCTTCAATCACCGGTATTGGGTATTTGTTCTTGATTGTATTTGAATTCAATTGCCGATAGGCAATGCAAAGTCTCCATGTCCTATCTTTCTTCTTAACTAGTATGGCTGATGAAGAAAAAGGACTGACACTAGGTCTGATTACCTTGGTTTGTAGTAGCCCTTCAATTAATTCCTCCATTGCATTCTTCTTGTAGTATGGCAGTCTATAAGGTCTTACATTGATTGTTCTGGATGATCTATCAAAGGAATCTTATGATCACACTCTCTGATCGGAGGCAATTCAATCGGTTCAGCAAAGATATCAGAATACTGGTCAAGAACATTTTGAATTTTAGGTAATACCGATGGCAATTCTTTATCATCAGGAGATATTGCCTTAGCATACATTATTGCGCCTGCTACACCTTTTTCCATTAGTTTCCTCAATTTGGACTCATTGATGACGCAATTCCGTTTAGGAACGGTCTCATCTTTGAATTGAACAGATTTTCTTCCATCTTTGGTTATGCGTAATTCCCTGTTTTTTAGATCTAAGGTCACATGACTGTGCTGTTGAATCCAATCCGCTCCAAGTATTACATCATACCCCTTAAAGTGTAAGACTCTAAAATCTGTTAGGAAATCCTCACCCTAAATACAATACTTGCAGTTTTCGTAGACTGAATTACACTCCATTTTAACTCCACTGGCTACTGTCACTTGCAGCAATGGTCCCGTACTGATTTCACACCCAGCCTTATCTGCAATCGCAGGAGTGATGAATGATGTTGTACTTCCACTATCCACTAGGGCAACCGCTTTAACCTTACCAATCAGCATCCTCAGAACAAATGAAGAAACTCTAGAGCTAGTTCCTGATAGAGCATGAACAGACAGTTGACATTCTTCTTTACTTTCTATCTGTTGTCTTGGACTTCCAGGAGGAGTAAGGAATTTTCCTTCACCACCTTCTTCACTCTCTTCTTCTTCATCTTCAACTGTGATCAAGTGTAATTGTTTTTGGAATTTGCAAACCTTGCTGTGCCCAGGGACCCAGGGTTCTTGGCACTTATAACATTTTCCTCCTGCCCATTTGTTGCTTGTGTTCGTATTATACCTATCATTTCCTTCCTTTCTACTTGTTACACCTTCTCCTTTCAAAACAGAATTACTCGCGTGACTTGGCTTGCTGTTTGTATCAGATGTCCACTGAGTATACTTCTTTGGTTGGGTAACAGTATCGTAATTCCGAGCATGAGCATAAGCCTCCGCTAAAGAACTAGGCTTAAGTGATTTCAGAGGAACTTTGATGTGCATTTTCAACCTTGATATGAAATAGTCTAAGAAATACCCTTCTGTTAGTGTCGGGTTATTTCTTTTCACCAAATTCATCATGCCTTCAAACTTATCAATATAGGTTTCAATATTCCCCACTTGTGTCAAGCATCTAAAATTTTCAATAACTTCCACTCTAGTCTCTGCAGCAAATCTCTTATATATCATATCACAGAATTGAGACCAGGTTAATATGCAAGTATCAATCCTATTACTATTCAACCATTGATCAGCTCGCCCGGTTAGGTATATTTCAGCTATGGCCACATTTTGCCACTCTGGAGTCTTTCCAAATTCAAAGCATTTCTCGGCTTTTCTAATCCAAGCTTCGGGATTATCTCCATCAAATTTTGGGAACTCCACCTTTGGGCCTTTACTGAATCCAGAATTATACTGATTCTTTTCATCATTCTGATATGCTGGTCTATCAAATGCTCTTGGCATAATTCCCTCCCACTGACCTTCTGTTCTGATGTGAGATGCATATGTCAAAGGTTGTGGGAAACTACTCGAGAATCTGTATGCTGGTAATGATGGTGGGTTAGATGCCACATACTGAGGAGCAAAAGTATTGTTAGCCATCACCAGTGGATATACACTCACTCCATATGTTCCAGCTACAGTATTGATGTTGCTTCGCAAGTGGCTAGATGAAAATACAGGGCCAATGGCAGAACCATGAGGTAAACTGAAAGGTACAGATTGTATACCCTTCATAGCATCTAGTCTAGAGTGATGTGGAGCAAAAGAATGACCACTTCCTGGTGTGCTCTGGAAATTTGCTCCCGACACTGACATTCTGACTTCATTTGGCCCGACTTGATCGGCCTCATTCTCCATCATTTCCTGTGTACTCATAATCTCCTTATGCCTAGATCTTTCCAACAGATAGTCTAACTTGTCCATAATCTGTTCTATTTGAGAAGAGTTACCCATGAGTTGCTTCTGGAATTGTTCCATTTGCTCCTTGACAGAAAAAGAGTCCTCCCCCATCTGGAGTCTCAAACTTGCCATCTCCTTCTTCAAATCTTCCACATCACCAGCCAAAGTCAAATCGGCCTCACTATCAAGACTCCTTCCAACTTTCGGCATCTTCTAACCTGTTTTACGGACCAGATTCCCACCGAAGAAAATCTTGATTAACTTTTCTTGCGGAAACTCTTTCAGCCGGTTTAGGAATTTTACAAGGAAACTAGTTCCTAATCCCTCACCGCTCAAGATCAACTTGATCTCCACCAAGGATCAAACCTTGCTATGATACCAAATGTCAGGCCCTTGACAATCTGAAAGAAACATACAAATCGCAAGAACAATCGGAAACAAGAATACATAAGAAATAGCGAAAATGGATCCAGCAAAGAAGCAACAAGAAAATTGGTAAAGCAGGAGGCAACAAGAAAATTGGTAAAGCAGGAGCACGCGAATCTTTTCAGATTAATCCATACCCAATTCTGTTACAGCTTATCGACTTTTATATCCCTCCCAGAATTACCGCCATGAAAAGAAACAACGCTTACAGTCAATCGGCAATTACATTACCCGCACTAGTTAATTACTGCTTTCCCTAACAGCCCTTGGATTCTACAGGAAACTTCATTATGAAATAAGAGCCCTTGGTTCTACACAACCTGCTCTAGTCGCCCGATATCAATAAAAGAAAGAGACAAGTAATTTGAACCCTCCACTCTCCGGATGTTCTTCAACCTCCCGCCAATCGGATTACCGCCAATCGGATTGCCGCACAAGCTGGGAGGCCACTTTACTACGGGGTTCTCGCATCGGCAATGTTGATTTCCTAGTGTCATAGCGGAGGGCTCGCTGTTTGAGCCAGAGTCAGCGATCTAAATTTTGGTGCCGGCTCCTCCTCTTGTTATGTTAACTACCTATTGTTCTTGACTCTTTCATCTTTAATGCATGGCAGAGCTCCTACCTTTTATTCAAAAAAAAGAGCTTTGACAGTTATGTTCGGTTGTCGGTGTCCCGAGAGGGTCGTCGCGCTGCAAATGAACTCCTTTGCACTGGTAGGACGTATCTCGCCGTCATTAGGCAACCTCTCCTTCCTTAGGATGCTCAATCTTGGCAACAACCACCTTGAGGGGAAGATACCTCAAGAGCTTGGACATCTACGATGGCTACAAGTTCTGAGCCTCAGCACAAATTCCTTGGAGGGGAGAATTCCAGCGGATTTGGGTAATTGCACCCGGTTCTTGTATCTCAACCTTGAGAACAACCACCTCCAAGGTGAGATCCCAGCAAAGGTAGGCTTCTTGAAAGGTCTCGTCCTCTTGGACCTTTATGTCAATGATCTGTCAGGAGAGATCCCTCCCTTTTTAGGAAATTTATCGTCTATCAAATCCATTGATTTTGGTTACAACACGTTCTCTGGAGCTATTCCTTCAACAACTCTCAATCGCCTATCAAACCTCACTTTCTTAAGTTTTCAGTTTAACAATCTTTCTGGAGCTATCCCTCCTACATTCTGGAACATTTCCTCCTTGAGAAAGCTTTCATTGATGGGCAACGCGCTAAACGGGACAATACCTCCGAATGCTTTCGGTAACCTTCCTAATCTCCAGATTTTGCTTTTGAGCACAAACCAGTTCCACAGCCATATCCCAGCTTCAGTAGCCAATGCTTCTAACCTGTCAGATTTCGAGGTCGCCTACAACTCTTTTAGTGGCACAGTTCCTCCCACGGTTGGAAACTAGCAAAATCTTCAGTACCTGGTTCTTGGCGCCAATATGTTGGAAGCTAAAGAGCCAAAGGATTGGACCTTGCATGGCTGCCTTAAACAATTGCTCTCAGTTAAGATGGTTGGAGTTGGATATCAATAGATTTGCAGGAGCTCTTCCTTCTTCAGTTTCCAATCTATCCACTTAGCTTACACGTCTCTCCCTCCCTCAGAACGAAATTTCTAGGAATATACCTGTGAACATCGGCAATCTTCTCGGCTTGCAAGTTCTTCAACTTCAGAACAACTTTCTCATGAGAGCTCTACCACCTTCTCTGAACACGCTTCAAAATCTGGGTCAGTAGTCATTATACAATAACAACTTAAGTGGCCAGATTCCGTTGCTAGGGATAGATGCACGGTATAAAACTGGAGACGAAATTTAATGTGTAAAAACTCTTGCGGAAAAAAACCATAGGAAACAATGCACTGTATCGCTTCAAGATTACGATTACAGGGGGTGGCTTATATAGTCAAAGAGTCCTAATTGTAAAAGATTTGATTCCTAACAAACTATAGATATAATCAAAATATATGGTAGTTAGAGATATTGAGTTATCTCCAACAAACCTCCCCTTAACTTAAAATCTATAACGAAGTTGTTTCCAGAGAATACTAAGGTAATTAAGCATATGAATACAAGTGCGTTAAAAGTCCAAAGGACTACTAAACAAGGAAGACTAGAACAGTCAAGCCAAACACTTGTATTGCGAAAAATCACTATGGGTAAAACCACCAGTAGGTCGAGAGAAAGACTAGAACAGTCAATCCAAACACACAGCTATAATGAAGCAGATGAAGAATTTGGGTCTTCAATGATTCATAACCCCAGTAAAGTCTGAGACTGTGCAACTGACCTCCTGAAACAAACGCTTAATCATCAAATGGCATAAGTCTAGACATCACCTGAGGTGCTAGGTAGATAGTGAAGAACTCATATCATGGACTTTTGGCATGCTCCACGTAGAACATAAAATTCGGCAAACTGCCTACTGAAAATCCATGTAACATCCCAAAATTTTGGTTATTTTTAATTTTAAAATTTATTTTGAATTTTTGAGAAATTTTGGAATTTATTTGGATTTATTTGCAACTTCTGGAATTTAACTCATCTTTGTAAATTAATTAAATAATGAGTAAGTTTTTGTAAAATATAAATGAAAATATTTTATTTGAGTTCAAAATGCTCTAAAATATTTTTTGGAATTTTTCTAGAATTTTTCGGATATTTTAAATGCCTCAAATGAATTAAATGAATTTTGGGAATTATTTTTATTTGAAAATTCGAGGAAAAACCAATGAATAGTATTGGGCCGGCCCACTACTATGTGAGCCAACCGGCCCGTTCCATCAAAACCCTAAGCGCCGTTGAATCTCAGCCGTCCAATCCTCATCGTGCGGCTGTGAAGCGCCCGTGCCATTTCGCCGCCCTGCGCCATCGGATTGTCGCCACGCGTACGCGTCGGATGCATCCACGTTGCTCTGTCTTCGGTTTCCGGAAGCGCCGCCGTCGAGCGTTACCGCCGAAGAAAAACGCTCGCCATTACTCGCAGCCGTGCATCTCTTCCGCTTCATTAGCCGGCGCACGGTATAAAGCACGTTCTTCCGCACATTTTGAGCCCTTTCACGCATCCCGAGAACCACCGTAGCGCTCGCTTTATCTCACCGTAATTCCGAAGCTGCTCCGCAGTCTCCGCCGCTGTTTGCGCCCTCTCCGTTGAGTCTCCGCCGCTGCCAAGGTCACCGGAGTACTTCTTGCGTCAAGCCGCGTCGAGTCGTCCACTCCTTGTCACCGGAGAAGCCCCGGAGTGCCGCCACCGTTGTCGTCTTCTTCAACTCCGGCCACCTCTACTCACCGCGCCTTCGCCGAGACTCGGAGCTTCGTCAGCCGTTCGATCGTCGCCAAACGACTACGATCGCGCCACGTATTCTCTAAAACAGTGAGTCTCATCTTCATCCCTTAGCCGTAGATCTGTAGATGTATGGCTAGGATAGCGCCACGTGCCGTAGCAGGATCGCCCACGTGTGCTCAAAACTGTGCTAGATCATAGCCATCGGATTCGTGTTGGATGGTCTGGATTTAGCCACGTAGTTACGGTAACAGTGAACCTCATCTTCAATTGCTAGCCGTTAGATCATAATCGTGTGGTTTTTGTTTCGCCACGTAGACTAGATCAACCGTAGCCGTTGGATTTACATTAATAGCGTAGGATTGAACCATTGTGAACCGTTGGATTTTAGATGAGCGGTTCGGATCTGTCCACGTGTCGCGCACCGGGGTAGCCACGTCGCCAGTCACGTCGCGTGTGTTAGATTCAATCCGAGCCATTCGAATTTGAATGGATGGTGAGTATTGCGCCATCTTGCCGGGCGATCCGTCTTCGCGCGTGTTGCCACGAGAAAGGCGTCAAAGACCGCCGTTATTTGTTGATGTCGCCCGATTTGATTTTAGCCGCACGATTTAGATCCAATGGTCGATATTGTGCCACGCGTTAGCTCTGGATGGACGGAGCTAAACTGTCGGTGTAATCATGGCCGTTGATTTCATCGCACGGTTCAAATTGAGACGCGTGGCAAGCGCTCGAATCTTGGCGTTTGACCAGGTCAGCTAAGTCGTCATTCGATTTGATCCCCGCCGTTAGATCTTGATCCAGTGGTTGAGATTGTGCCACGTGTCAATACCGGAATAACCCGAGCCGAAGCGTCGGGAAAGATCCAGCCGTCCATTTTAAATCGGACGGTTGAGATTAAATTGAGCTCTCGGTTGATAGTTCGTCACCACGTGTCACGACCAGATCATGCCACGTGTCATCTTGACGTCGGCGATGGCGTCATCGATGGGTCCCATGTCGGACCGGCATGGTGGATCTTGGCGTCGGCGATGGCGTCCGCCGACGTAATAATTCAATTTTATTTAATAAATATATTCGGCCGAAAATGGTTTCGGTGCTGACGTCATTATTAGCCATGCTGACGTCATAATTCTGGAATTTTCCGTATAAAAATAAATAAAGAAATTCGGTTTATTCTTTTTGATTTATTTTAAAACTTCAAATGGCTATAACTTTTGCGTTTTAACTTCGATTTGAGTGATTCCAATTTCTAAAATTTTTTAAAATCAAGCTCTATTTATTGGTGAATTTTTTGGAATTTTTAGAGATGAATTTGCTCTCTGTAAAATATATTTATTGTGTGTATATTGATTTTGATTAGACGTTGATCTGTCGGGGAGTGTCGAGGGAGGATTTTCAGAGCAAGACCTAACTTCGGATCAGGACCAGCAGCTGTTCGAAGGCAAGTTATGCTTTGACCATGTTGCTCCTAAATTTTGAAAATGTATCTTGTTTCAAACTATGCATGCTAATTCAACTAAAAATGACTTAAATATTTTGGGTGAATTAGCTAGTTAACCTAATTGTTATTGCCTCCTTGTTAATAATATTTGTATGCCATGATTCCTTTGATAACCTAGGATTGGTAATATTAGTTGGTTGATAATATTGTGCCAACACGGGATGCTAGACCGTGAATAGTTGCGTAGCCATGCTTATGGCGTGAACAATTTTGTTTGGATTATAAAAGCAATACTGACTAAAGAAATAGTGAATGCTTTTCGATAAAAGGTGGAACATTGTTGGTAATGATGTTGGAATGTAGAGACCTGTGTGGTTCTACATGAAGGATGATTACGGGCATGTGTTGCACTGGTAATAACTTGGGGTGGAATTGATTTAGACTGGGGGAAGTGGACCGAGGCTTTGTGCCAGGTGGGCCTGTGTGGCAACTGGGGTGGGTTGAGTGTTGTGAGGGCTGTGTGCCAAAATATGAGAGAAGGATGTCTTGCCTTGGTCGGCTAAGGACTTCACCTTGCAAGCCTTTGACCTGAGTCTCTCGTACAACCACATGTCTGAATGGGAAGACCTAGTTTAGTAGGATTCTGATGTCTTACCTTGGATACCTCGGGGTGGCGATTACAGGGGTAATCAGTATGGGGGCGATGCTGTGCTATTGACTTGGTACCCGTCAACGGTGTTTGTCGGTCCTATACTTCGGCTCTGAGTGAGGGAAGTGATAGTGAAGGCAACCCGGAGAGGTTCTTAGGTGGAGATAGAAGTCTCTGAAAAGCTTTGTTACGGTCAATCGCCTTTGTGGTGTGCGACTGTATCTTGTGGGTAAAGTGTACAACCTCTGCAGAGTGTTAAAACTGTTCGAATAGCCGAGTCCACGGTACTGGATAATGCTCGGGAATTACAGTCAAGGGGCAGTGTTTTGAAAATAAAATGGGGTGGAAGGCTGTGTGCCAAAGTTGATGAAAAAAGTTGATTAGGGACTGTGTCCAAAACAATGTGGAAAATACCTTGAGAAATATAATGGTTATATGATTTTGATGCTTTCAATCTAAGTAAATAATAGTTCAAAGTATTGATGCAAAAGCAAAATAACCAGTAGATCCATTCCTTTGTAACAAGCCATGCATGTAGTAATAGCAATGCATTCTGTGCATGACTTGTTGAGTACAGTGTGTACTCACCCTTGCGGACAAAATTTACCAGAAGAAGAGACTACGCTAGCGTATGAGGAGGAGTTCGTCGAAGAGCCAGATAACTAGGGAGCAAGCCTCTGTCTGGACGTCTGTGGAGAAGAATGGATCACCAAGATGTTTAATTTTCGCTGTTGAACTGTTTACTCTGATTATTGTAAGCCCTGCGTGGCAAACTATTGTAAGGGACCATAAGGTCATACAACTCGTTTATATACATGCTTGAAGTACTTATTTGTTATTCCGCTGTGTATGATGTGATGCTTTAACCCTGTTTAGCCTGTGTGCACTAGCGCGGTCCTAGACTAGTGCAAAATACACAGAGTGTCCGGATTTGCAAATTCGGGGCGCGACAATCCATAACATAGTTGAAACTGTTAAAAAATGCCAAGATGAAGAAAACCTGTTGTGCTTTCAATGGAGTATAAATTGCAGTAGACCTTTCATATCGAGCAAAGATAACAAAAAGAACGTTATAGTATCCACATAGAAACAACTCCTTCTTGCACTTCAAACTTTCATCTCAAACTGGCATTAGAGCAAAACCTTCACTAGAAAAACTCCGAAAAGTATAATGCAACCAACATGGTGTCATCGAATTCGAAATGAACGGTAAATAAAACACAAAAATAATGGTGATGAAACACCAAATTCCAATGAACAGTGATGAAACACCAAATGATGTTGTCTCCTCAACTGACATTATTTTTTCTCCAAAGTTGACATTGAAATGTCAAACCGACAATGAAAAGTTGATTCAGTGATAAATTCCCTCCTTTTATTGGCACTGGAACTGTCATTGGGGTTAAAAAAATTCCCTCATGCCCACCGCTACACTTTCAGACGTGTAGCAAAATCCGCTGAGAAGCTAGAGTTGATGGAAGCGAAACCAAAATTAAATTGGGCATTGAAATTTGATGGCTACGTTCATTCACTGCCCGGGCCTCCGCTTCACAGATGGCTTTTATGTTCAGCTCTTCCCTAAGAACTGACGTCTTCTATCAGGTCATAGCTGATGTGATTCCGCCGAGGCCTCAAGGATTTGTCTTCATGGTAGATCTCCATGGCTCCATGCTTCTTGCCTAAAGCGCATCTGGAGTTGATTTCCAACAGGGACAAGCCAGTCGACGCGGAACTTTCCTCACCCGTAACACGGACGAGCGAGCGGGTCAGCACGATGGCCGCGCACGAAGGTAGGCAGCGTGGTGGCGGGGCCGGCTGTCGAGAAGACGGCTGAGGCAGGTGCGCTGCATGGAGAAGGAGCAGAGTGTCAAGACCGGAGGTAGAAGTAAGCTACACAGTGCAAACTCGGCGATGAAGATACTAATGGCGGGATGACAGAGAACAGTAAATTTTGGCAAAGTATCGCTAAATGGCTTGATTACTGTCTGTTTTGCTTTTACTTTTTGAATCACTTTGTCTGAAATTATCGCAGTAAAATACTTGTACTGGGTATAAAACCTTGAACGTCTGGAATGGAGAAGCAAAGCATATTCTCATATCTAGAGTATTCTTAGTTTGTTAGAGTGTTTTGTTTGTTTCTGTGCTCTCGCGATCATATTAGCTGGCGATCCGATCTATCTTCCTTTTGTGTTTGTTGCCAATTGGGATTTCAGGTCAGTTTACTGCTCGGATTTCATCTGGGTCCTGACATTTTGGTAGCAAACTGGTTCTTTCTTGAGATTGCGTAATCTGGTGACGATTTCTTGGACTAGGGTTGGATTATTCGTAAAATCCCCCAATCTCTGGAGCAGAGTTTGAGCATCTAGCACTTTGATCAAATGGATGTACAAGAAGAAATAGTGAGAATACAAGAACAGCTGGCAGATTTGGAAAGCTTGAAGACAGATGTGGCAGAGATTAAAACTTTGCTGTTGGGAAGAGCCAACAGTCAACCAAATTAGGTAGATCAATCTAGCCCCTCTATAGTTTATGAAAGTAATGCACCTCGGGTGTCGATGGATATGAATAGGGCTGGGGTAATGATGGGTACTATGGGTGGTCAAATGGATATAGCGGGAGTAGTCGACACTCAAATAGCACCCAACTGTACGGGTCCTATTATTACCCCGGCTATCCGAACCACTTCCTATCCGAACATGAGAACTGTTGGAGCGAATGGTAGCTTTTTAACCCTAGTGCCTCAGTTCTGTGGCAAAGTATATCGATTATTGCAAAAAGTGTGTGGAATTGGTGAAACGTGATCACTCATATCTGCAAGAGAATTACTTATTGAGCTGTTTTATTGGGGGACTCAAGGAAGAAATCAAATATAATGTTAGCAGCCACCAGCCCAAAGGGTTACTTGAAGCTTACTGGTATGCGAAGATTGAAGAAAAAGCAGCTAGCGCCAGGATATCCAACTCTTCAGGGGCGGGAGCCAGGCAGAAAACCACTGTGCCTGTGAAAACTGAAACTTCATCTCAGGGTAAGCTGGAAAACAAATCCTTTCAGAAGAACCCTTCTACTGGAAAATTGTGTTGGCAGTGTTATGAACCATGGAAACCAGGGCATCTGCAACACTGCAAAATCAGAAATGCCTTACACACTTTATTAATGCAAGGTGAGGAACAGAACATGGCAATAGAGGAAGAGGAAGTTTCGGCAGATTTGTCTGGATTTGTTACAGCGCTCGGAAGTCCAAACAAGGAAGTTGCAGTGGACGCTGATGAATAGCTAATGCATATTTTAGCTTATGCAGCACATGGATTGGATGGCCCAATTACTTTTTCCTTGGTGATATATATTGGGAATATGAAAGCTTTGGCCCTAGTGGACAGTGGGAGTACACATTCATTTATGAATTATGACTTCGCAGTGCAAAATGGATACTCTATCAGTAGTATACCATAGAGAAAAGTAGTGGTGGCTGGTGGTGGAGAGTTGGTCACGGATGCTAAGGTAGACAACTTGCATTATAAAATTCAAAATACCTTGTTTATCACCACCTTCAAATTGCTGAACCTGGGGAATTATGACATCATTCTTGAAGCTGATTGGATCTATGACTATAGCCCAATCGAGCTAGACCTCAAAGAGAAACTGTTGACAGTAAACAAAGATGGCCAACGACTTCAATTCCAAGACTGTACTCAGCCAATAGACAATTGCTTGATGACTACGGGTCAATTACAGAAGCTTGTAAGAAAAAGGGTAAGTGGACTCTTTGTACAATTAAACATGCTGGGAGTTGACGATCAAGAAGTTGAAAAATATTCAAGTCCCGAAATAGAAGAAATCTTAAACTCTTATGCTGATGTATTTGCTGAGTTGGATGGATTGCCTCCAAAAAGAGATTGTGATCATGTTATTCATCTTAAACCTGGAGTTAACCCACCCAATTTAAGACCTTATCGCATTCCTCATCATCAAAGGACTGCCTTGGAAGAAATCATCAAAGGAATGTTGAAAACCAGCGAGATTAGACCCAATAGTAGCCCATACTCTTCTCCGGTGGTCATGGTTCGGAAAAAGATGGTGCATGGCGAATGTGTGTGGATTTTCGGTAATAAATGCATTGACCATTAAAAGCAAGTTTCCCATGTCGGTAATTGAAGATTTGCTGGATAAGTTATATGGATCGATTATCTTTTCCAAATTGGATCTTCGGTCAGGTAATCACCAAATTCGGATGCAAGAAGAGGATATCCCAAAAATAGCATTCAAAACTCACTTGGGCCATTGTGAATACATTGTAATGCCTTTTGGCTTAACTAATGCTCCACCTACATTTCAAGCACTAATGAATACAATTTTTGTTGATTGTGTGAGGAAGTTTATCTTGGTCTTTTTTGATGATATATTAATTTATAGCAAGAGCTTTAGTGATCATTTGAAGGATAGCTTTACAATTGTTGAGAGACCATAGGTTGGTTGCAAAGAAAGCCAAGTGCATTTTCGGGGTCAACTGTATTGAGTATTTGGGTCACATCATTTCTTCAACTGGAGTATCTACTGACCCTAAGAAAATAGCTGATGTTCTCAATTGGCCACAACCAGATTTAGTCACTAAGCTCCGGGGATTTCTGGGTTTAATCGGTTATTACAGGCGTTTTGTGAAGGATGATGGGAAAATTTGCAAGCCACTCTTTGACTTATTGAAGAAGGACAATTTCCATTGAGGCCCTGAGCATTCAGTAGTGTTTGAGCAACTGAAGCATATTATGACTTCATGTTCGGTTTTGGAACTTCCTGATTTTAGTAAGCCCTTCCAATTGGAGAATGATGCGAGTGGAACTAGGATTGGGGCTGTTCTCATGCAATCTGGAAAACCCATCACATATTTTAGCAGAACTCTAGGACCACGGGCATCTGCCAAATCTATTTATGATAAGGAAGCAATAGCTATCTTGGAGGCCCTAAAAAAGTGGATGCATTATCTTTTGGGTAATACGGTGATAATCAAATCTGATCAGCAAAGTTTAAAGTTCATTACTTCGCAAAAACTAGTTGAAGGGATTCAACATAAACTAATGCTCAAGCTTTTGTAGTTCGACTTCAAAATTGAGTATAAGAAAGGGAGGGAAAATCTGGCAGCAAATGCTTTGTTAAGGGTTGATTACTCCACTGCTAGCAGCGAGAAGTGTGCTGCAATCAGTTACGTCATTCCTGAATGGGTTCAAGAGGTGAAAGCTAGCTATATACAGGACCCGATGGTAGAAAAGTTGCTGGAAGAGTTACAGAACAACCAATCCGCTGACAGCAAATACAAATTGGAAGGGGAGTTGATCAAGTACAAAGGAAGGCTGTTGGTGGGAACCAATACTGATCTGAGAACAAAACTTTTGGAATCCTTCCATACCTCAGCTATCGGTGGGCACTCGGGAGTGAGAGCAACATTCCACCAAATCAAGAAATTATTTTACTGGCCGAAGCTGCATCGAAGTGTGGAATATTTTGTACAAGAATGCCCCACTTGTCAGTTGACTAAGGTGGAACATGTTCAGACTCCTGGGCTGCTCAACCCTCTGGAAGTACCAAAAATGGCATGGTCTCACATTTCGATGGACTTCATCGAAGGACTACCAATTTCATATGGGAAGGATGTGACCTTGGTTGTGGTTGATAGGCTTACCAAATATGCTCATTTCATGGCACTCTCACCCATTACTGTGACACAGGTTGTGAAGCTCTTCATGGATAATGTACTTAAGCTTCATGGTATGTCAATTGCCATTATTTCGGATCGTGGTCGAATTTTTACTAGCCAACTATTCCAAGAGATATTCAAGGTTCTTAAAGTATCTCTCTGGTTCAGTTCTGCATACCATCCACAAACGGACGGGCAAACGGAAAGGGTTAATCAGTGTTTGGAGGCCTACTTGCGAAGCATGGTTTTCCAAGAACCCAGAAAGTGGATGAATTGGTTGACGCTAGCTGAATAGTGGTATAACACGTCTTATCATACCTCATTGAAGTCTACTCCCTTCCAAGCTTTGTATGGGTACCCTCCACCCCAATTGGCAGAGCTGTCCATTCCGTGCAAGGTATCAGAAGAAGCTCGAGTCACTATAGAAGAGAAAGATGAGATAATGAAGAAGTTGAAACACACCTTGATTCAAGCTCAAAACCGTATCAAGAAGTTTGCAGATAAAAGAAGGTCTAATCGAAGCTTCAAAGTGGGCGATATGGTATACCTGAAAATGCAACCATATCGGCAAAACGCATTTGGTTTGCGTGGATCTTTAAAGCTTCGCGCTAAGTATTACGGCCCTTTTAGAGTCATGAGCAAAATCAGACTAGTAGCATACAAATTACAATTGCCAGAGGATGCAGGAATCCATCCTGTATTTCATATCAGTCAGTTAAAGAAGCACATTGGTCATATGGCTGTACCGCTACCGGGATTGCCCTTAGTGGATTCACAAGGAAGGATTAAAACTGAACCTTTAGCAGTTCTGGATCGGAGAATTGTGCCAAGGAAGGGAGTCGCTGTTACTCAGTGGCTCATTCACTGGATGAATTTGTCAGCAAAGGACGCTACGTGGGAGGATGCCAGTTTCATTTCTCATACATTTCCTGACTTCCGACCTTGAGGACAAGATCGCTCTCAATCGGGGGGACAATGTCAGGACCGGAGGTAGAAGAAAGCTACACAGTGCGAACTCAGCGATGAAGATACCGATTCAGCGATATCACTTAACTGGGAGTCTACGGTCCAGATTCTACTTCACCACATCTAACGGCGGGATGACGAAGAACAGTAAATTTTGGCAAAGTATCGCTAAAAGGCTTGATTACTGTATGTTTTGCTTTTACTTTTTGAATCACTTTGTCTGAAGTTATCGCAGTAAAATACTTGTACTGGGTATAAAACCTTGAACGTCTGGAATGGAGAAGCTGAGCATATTCTCGTATCTAGAGTATTCTTAGATTGTTAGAGTGTTTTGTTTGTTTCTGTGCTCTCGCGATCATATTAGCTGGCGATCCGATCTATCTTCCTTCTGTGTTTGTTGCCGATTGGGATTTCAGGCCAGTTCACTGCTCGGATTTCATCTGGGTCCTGACACAGAGGCGCTAGGGTCGAGGCGGAGCCGAGGAAGAAGTGATGGCGGTTGATGACGATGACGCGCGACGAAGGACAGCGGGCAGCAGTAGATTGGAACCGTGTTGCGCTGGTTTAGATTGAAAACTCTAGGCTCTGATACCACTTGTTAGGGATAGATACACGACACAATAATTAGAGACAAAGATTTTACGTGGAAAAACCCTTGCGGGAAAAAACCATAGGAAACAATGCACTATGATGCTTCAAGATTACAAGTACAGGCCGGGTGGCTTATATAGCCAAAAAGTCATAGTTATAGAAGACTTGACTCCTAACAAACTATAAATATAATCAAAAGATATGGTAGTTAGAGATATTGAGTTTTCTCCAACATCCGTTGTCCATAGGAAATCTTACCGGGCTAAATTACCTTCATCTCCATTACAATTCCTTCAGTGGTAGAATACCGACCACGGTAGGAAATTTGACGTCCCTGTTGGAAGTTGTACTGGGTAATAATAACCTTGAGGGATTCGGTGCTTGGCACATGTCAGTTTTGCCTGCTCATTATATTTCTGTTCATTTCTTTGTTGAAGGTAAAGTTAGTTGATTACTTGATTTAAGCTGTCATAGTAAAAAAGAACCTTGACACCGCTTGCACCTATATTTCTTATACTTACAAAGATGACTACATAGTTAGAACCTTGTTATATATTAAAAAGAAAAAAGATCAGTTATTATTATTTGATGCGGTTCTACATGTGACATGTTTGTCCACACACAGACTTACCTGGATATCATATGATACGTCCTGATACCAAATCTCACTGAAGGATAAATAAATTTTTTCCTTTACTGATGTATAATTAAGTATGAATTAAGAAGCTTGTCTATTGGTTTATCTGTTGGAAAATGCTTTGAATTTTGTAAATGATGAATTAGTTGTCCGCTGCTCAATGAAATGCTGCTATCCATATCTGGTAGATGCTTCTTGTGCTTCATAATCATGAGTTCACAATTGCATCAGGCCATCTGCCATCGAATCATTATATCATTAGTTACCTCTCACTTTGCTCGTGACTGGAGTTTTCTACCTCTTTGTTCTGTAGGTAACTCAGCAAACCAACCTATAGAACTTCTTATAAGAAAAGGTGTTCCTAAGGACCGGATCGTATTCATCAATCTAATCTCGGTAAATCTGTTAGCATCTTGAGCAGTTCAAGGCCCTCGATCTTTTGTTGCTTTAGTATTTACGACGTTCTTTTAATAACGAGCTCTGAAGGATTCAATGTGTTTTCAAGCGATTTCCGAATTTGAAGATTGTAACGTCAGAGATTGATTACGGGTTGCCCGAGAAATTGAGGTCATCGAGTGATTGAGGGAGTATGGAGATCGCTACTTCGACACAGACAATTGATGGCTAATACCACTGTTGATGCCTGTGCAAAAAAAAACTTACTCAATCCCTGGGGAGGGATGATACATTGAAAGTTAATGTTTACTGAGAAAATGTGGTGTACACCTTCAGCCTCCAGAACCAAGTATGGTCTTACGGGAGTAGTACAAGTGTGAGTGTGCGTGTGCGATATCGTCATGGTTTTAAGCGTTTTTCGTTTCGGCTCTGTGTTGCTATGCTCCTATTAAGGTAATACAGATATGAGATTCAATTGTACAAGTGCCCATATCATGCTGTTCTTCGTCGGCATCTCCAATAAATTAACCTGTCGACGATCGGAATTGCCAACCGCAGAAATGAAACGGGGGTTAGTGGAACTTGGGACCCGAGCAGAACTTGGCTCAACGAGGGAAAGGATTCGACGTGCCGAAGGTCGGAGCTAGGCAACAACGAGCGTGAGACGAGGGTTTATACTGGTTCGAGCCCCTGTGAAGGTAATAGCTCTACTCCAGTTGCCTTGCGGCGGTGATCTTTGCTATTCTCGAGTACAGAGGTGTATTACAGCTCAAGCTCAACAATGGCGATGTCTAGTGCTCGAACTCTGATGTCCTGTCCTTTCAGGCTGCGTATCCTTAGCCTTATATCTTCCCTGCTCGTAACGGACGGGAGATATTCCCAGGTGGTGGTCTTCATGCGCATTGAGGGTCGGCAAAGAACCGCCCGGACTGCCGCGCCGCTTCACCCCACGATCCCACGTCTTGGTAACCACTGCAAACGCGTTCCGATCCAAGGGGACACCGCACGAACGAGCCGACCCGAGCTCGAGTCGTGCGGATCTGCGTCTTTCGGGAGCATACGCGCTCTAGGTCACGCGCCTCGGTGTACGCCCAAGTCGTGGTCGGGGCCCCCCGAGCTTGGGAGCTCATTGACCGTGCGCTGACCGGCCAAGAGTCGTCCAACCCTCGTCAGCTAGCCCCTGAGGCTCTAGGTCGAAGAGGGCACCTGAAACGACCTCGAGCCTGACATTGCGGGCATAGGGAGCAAGCTTCTGCAGGTCTCGATCCCTTGGCCGAGGTCGGGCGGAGACCACAAAGTGAAACCTTCGGCCTCGACACCTGGCGACCTTTGATCTTCGCGATGATGGTACGGATGCGAACGGCCGGCGGACACCTGAGGCGCCTCGAGTCCGCGGCCCAGGCCTTAATTGCGCCCGTCAAATCACGGCTGGTAAGCCTTTCGAGGTGCCGTGGACTGGATTTATTGGCGACGCGGCCCACGAACCCGAGCCCACGGCAACTGCTGAGGAAAAACTCACGATCTGCGGCTGTCTTCCAAGCCGCCGCGAGAAAGCAAGACTCCTCTTCTCCCCTCGACCAAATTTGCTGCGATCGCCATGGACAAGTTGGGGAGGAGCACATTGTCGCTGGCGAGAATGAAGGAACTTCGAGACCACAGGGCCGATTGACCCGTGTAACATGGCGGTTCTTGGCGGCGAGACCGCAATACCCGTGGACGACGAGATCGTCTGCACCGAGCATTACGCTCTCTTCGGTCTACGGACCCCGGATAGCGAGTTCATCGCGGCGGTTCTCTCCAGCTGCGAGATCGAACTCATCAATTTGGTGCCAAACTCCGTTCTCCTTCTCACCATCTTCTTCCACCTGTGCGAGGGGTTCCTAGGGACCCTTCCCACCCTCTCGCTCTTCTTCCGGTACTTCAGCCTCTTCCGCTCTGGGAAGGACCCCGTGGTCGGATGCCTCTACTTCCTACGGGTAGGGCTCAAGTGGTCCTTCCCAAGTTTCAACCTCGGGACTCCTCGGCCCATGGTCCGGCGGTGGTTCTACTTGAAGAAGGGGAAGTCGGCCTTGTTGGTGTCTGAGGGACCCCATTACGGGAAGAAGGAGACCGGGAGGCGACGACCTCGAGGTCGACGAGGAGGCCATCGCCGTCATACACATCTGCGCCATACGCGGCCTCACCGGGCAAAGGACACAATGATTTCCTCTGAACCGAAAGTGTCCCTCCGCGGAGGATGCATCCATTCTACGAGATCCGAGGGCGCATCGACTCGACCCGCAAGGGCACGTCTTGTAAGCCTTCTTGCCTCGAGGTTTTGATCGAATCCGTCCTTCGATCTTCTTTTGATGGTCGTTTCCCGTAAGGCCGAGGTAAGCCACCCCAAGGCCGAGGTAAGCCACCCCGACCAAGCTCTCAACTCGAGTGTCCGCGAGGCCCTTCTTGAACCTCGCATGCTCGCAGGACCATCGAGCCGCCGAGACGGCCCAGAGGATGCTCCACTGCCGGCGGGGCAAGAGCAAGAAGGGAAGAAGAGGTCTCCCCTGCTTGGGAGCGAGCCGCTAGGAGGTGAAGAAACCCCACGCTGTGGGGTGGCCGCGCCACGGTAAGGATTCCCATGGCGAGCCCCCGAGCCCATGCTCGCGTCCTTTGTTGCTTGATATGCTCTCCCCTTTGCAAAGCCAGCGCGGCAGCCGCCAAGACCTTGAGCCCCAACAGCCCAGGCGCCCAAGCTCGGCCCCAGGGGCCGCCCGCCCGATGGCGTGGATCCGGCTCGAGCTCCGAGGCCCCAGACCGGTGGGGCGCGAAAGCGGAGTGCCCCTACAGCATCGGGGCAACAAAATCTACGCCGGCCCTCGACAAGGCGAGGCCAATGACTCATGTAAGTTGTTGGCTTTTTTCGGTTCGCCCGCCTTCCGTGCTTTTACGCTTAGTGTCTGTTCTTGATCGCAGACCTCGAGCGCCCGCGCTCGAAACTTGCCCATTTTGACGATGGTTGTTGTCCAGGGCGAGTCCGAGTCCGACGAGGAGGAGGATTCCTACGTGCTGGCCCCGCGCCGTCCCTCGGGCCGGGCGCGTACTCCTTCTGAGCCCCCGAGCTGGGCCCCGGTCGGCGAGTTCGACCAAGGGCTCGACGACTCAACCGAGGAGATCCAGCCCGCGACCAGCGAGGACTACGGCACTGGCGAGACGGACGCCATCGTTGTCGTTGACCCTCCCGAGGTCGACGCGGAGGGAGGTTCCCAGAGTGCCTTGGTCGCAGCCGCGGAGACACCCTAGGCTCGCCCGACCACAGCTGCTCCGAACGTCGAGGTCATGGCGCCACCGGCCACCGAAGATGGCCGCGCTGTGGATGCATCTCAGGTCTGCCCGACCGAGGCTGCGTCTGGCGCTGAGGCCATGGCACCCCAAGCCACGGAGGTCGACCGCGTAGCGGGAGGGGGCGTGGTGGATCCGGCCGTCGTTCCTCGCTGCGAGGCGAAGCCACGACCTCATGGTCGGGACCGACGTTCTTTGCGCCCGCCTGTCGGCGAGTTGAACCCACCGGAGGAGGCGGCAGAACTCCAGGTCGCCACCGGCGTGGAGACTAAAGGTCTTGGCCCAAGCGCGCCGGTGGTGGTTGAGGTCGGCCTCACCTCACCTCAGGAGCGCCGGGCGACAAGCAGGAAGAGATCTCCCGCGCGCGCATCGACGAGCGCGAAGAGTTCACCCGCGCACGCCTCGAGAACCGCCTTCGTGTAGTAAGGACCCCCTTGCGCACCTCGTAGTAGGTTAGCCTGAGTTTCCTTGTTTCTTTTCTTATTTTGGGTCACCCTTCCTGTCATGAAGGTGGTCGGCAACGTCTCCCAAGGGCTACAAGGCCTTCAAGAGCACGTCGGCGTCTTGAGGCCTCTGAGCGTGGTGGAGGCGCGGAGGCTGGCGCTCAAGTTCATCGAGACCATTGAGGTCGGCGGGGAGCTCGAGCGAAGACCGAGGAGCTTGACGACCTTCGCCCCGACGATGAGGGCGCAGGAGGTAGCCCACGCCCGAGCTCGAAAGGCACCAGTGGACTCCGAGCGCGAGCATGGCTACAAGGCCGTGGAGCAAGAGTGCGCGTGGTCGGCCAAGGCGCTCGAGGCCGAGCGGGCCAAGGTCGAGGGGCTGGAGAAGGCCGCCACGGAGCAGGCGTTTTCCTCGACGAAGGCGTCCCCCGAGCTCGAGGCCAAGATCTTGGAGCTTGAAGGGAAGCTTGAGCGCGCCAGCAAGGCGCTCGAGGCCGAGCGGGCCAAGGTCGAGGCGCTGGAGAAGGCCGCTGCGGAGCAGGCGTCTTCCTCGACGAAGGCGTCCCCCGAGCTCGAGGCCAAGATCTTGGAGCTTGAAGAGAAGCGTGGGCGCGCCAGCAAAGCGGCGAGGAGCGCCTTGGCCCAACTCCAAGATGAACGGCGCCGAGCTGCGGATGCCTCCAAGGAAGCCCTCCATGCAGGCGAGCTATCGACCTTGAGGGCCAAGGCGTAGAGAGCTCGAGCAAGAGAAGCTTCGCTGCGAGATGGCCGACACAATAAAACGCTTAAAATGTAAAACTCTAATAGAGCCACATTTCTTTTGGGGACAACAAACTCTTTGTTTCAAGTCCATTAGTCGAGGATTTTGGTGTCGTCTCTTCCGCTTTAGTCACGCTCCTTAGGTCGTTTCTTGAACGATATGCCCTTATCTAGCCCCCGTTGGGTCCAAGGTCGAGCAACGCCGGCCTTGGGCATAAGATTTAGACGCGAGCAAACGACCACGACCTGCAGAGTTGAGAAAAGGTCCAGAGAGGAAGCAAACGTGACACAAGCTAGCGAGATGGTCACACCCAGACTGATGTTCGAATCACGACCACGACCGTGCGCACTGTTCAATGGTCAAAGCTGCGAGGCTTGTGGCTCGAGCCCGAGCATAGGGGAGAGCTGGATTGCGAAGAGATTCGGCTTACGTGTAGCTCGACCACTGGGGTGAACGTTAAGCTCGCGATGCTCAGACCAAGAGTGAGTGCGCAGTGCACGGAGGTCGTGCTCGAAAAAGTCTCGGACAACAATGACAGTGTAGTCACAAACGAAAAAGATACAAAGGGCGAGAATGGAAGAACAGCTTTACTGAAATTTAAGGTATAGAGGTTACACATAAAACTTCCGAAGCTGATCTATGTTCCACGAGCTAGAGAGCTCTCTGCCATGGGGCATCGCTAGCCGGTAAGCCCCCGTGCGATCTGTTGAAACAACTCTATAGGGGCCCTCCCACTGTGGGGATAACTTGTTGGTGTTGGACGGTGCTTGAATCCGTCTCAGGGCTAAGTCCCCAACAAGGAGCTCCTAGGTCGTCTTACCGAGACGCATGTCTGCGAAGAGCTTGCGGGTAGTCGCGTTGATCGTGGCGATGGCACGGCATCTTACTTCTTCTGCGAGGGCAAGGTTGAGAGACCGTTCGTGCTCGAAATCGACACAGTCGACCAAAGACTCGGCGAGCCCAACAGAACCTCGGGAGGCGGGGCGGCTTCAGATCGAACACGAGCCGGAAGGGTGTGGACCACGTGGCTCGACTTGCAAAGGGTACGAATAGACCATAAGACGGTGGGAAGTTCGTTCACCTGTGTCTTGCCGTAGCGTTCGAGCTCATCGCAACTCATTTCTTGGCGCCTGGACGATTTGTCCGTTGGCGCGTTCGCCGCTTCCGTTGCTCTGGGGGTGAGCTACAGAAGCGAAGCATACTTTGATGCCGAGGTCCTCGTAAAACTCCTGGAACAACTCACTGGTAAATTGAGTACCATTGTCAGTGATAATTTTGCATGGAACCCCATACCTGGTCACCACGAACAAGCGGAAAAAATGGACAACCGCCCGAGCAGTGATGGTCGAGATCGATTGAGCTTCGATCCACTTGGTAAAAGTGTCAACAGCAACGAACAAGAACTTCTTACCCCGACTTTGAGGAAAGGGCCAGGATGTCCAAATTTCATGTTGAGAAAGGCCAGCGGCGGGATGGTGCGAAGTGCGTATGCGGGTTGATGCGACTTCCGGGCGTGGAACTGGCATGCTCGACAGGTGCGGACGATATCACGGGCATCCTGAAGCACCGAAGGCCAATAATACCCCATACGGAAAGCCTTGCCGACCATCGCCCTCAGATTTAAGAGTGCGCTCCACGAGGCTGAGTGAATGTCTTTTAACAGTACTTACCTCCTCCGTAGAGATGCATCATACGTCGACGCCGAAACATTCCGCTGTATAGCGTCCCTCGACGGCGTGTATAAACTTCGCCGGCGCTGATCTGCTCCTCGGCAAGGTCGGGCGGTAGGTCGCCTTGCAAGGAAATTATAAATGGATTCACCGGGGAGGATACCTTCCACCACGGCGAGCAAGACCTCTTGGTCGGAGATCGAGGGAGCCGCCAACGTCTCCAGGATGACATCGGGCGGGATCCCGTCGTCGGAAGAGCCGAGCTTGGAGAGAAAGCCGGCACTGGAGTTATCCTTCCTGGGTATGTGCTTGAGCTCCAGGTTCTGGAACCATTTCTCCATCTTGCGCACTTCGGCTAGGTACTTTGACATCGAGTCTCCCGAGCACTGGTACTCCTTGTTGTACTGATTGACGACGAGCTGGGAGTCGCCCCTGACGACCAACCGATGCATGCCCAATGCTTTGCAAGCTCGCAGGCCCGCCAAGAGAGCTTCGTATTCTGCCACATTGTTGGTCGCCGGAAACCCAAAACGAACTACGTACCTCAAGTGGTCGCCGCGCGGGGTGACAATAAGGATTCCAGCCCCCGAGCGCTTGAAGGACCTCGAGCCATCGAAGAACATGGTCCAGAGCTTTTCTTCCTCGATCTCGGGCTCGGGCGCGGGTTGCGATGTCTACTCGACCACAAAGTCGACAAGCACCTGCGATTTGATGGCCGTTCGAGCTACGACCTGGACATCGAATGCCGCCAGCTCCAAAGCCCACTTGGCGATTCGCCATATACTGGTTCCACAAGATGTCCCCGAGTGGAAAATTGCTCGGGACAACCACGAGTGCGCTCGAAATAATGTCAAAGCTTGCGCTGGCCATGAGGAGAGCGTCTGGCGGTTTTGTACTGCGGGTAGCGCCCTTTGGGCCATGCAAGACTTCACGACATAATAGATCGGTGTCTTTGGGATCCCGTTCAAAGAACCGGACAAAGACGACAAATTTGGGTGGTGGCCGCAAGGTAGAGCAAAGAACCTCTCGCGGGGTTGCGGGTCGTAAATGCGAGGTGGGGTTGATGTATACCTTCAACTCGTCGAAAGACCGTTGCACCTCCGAGGTCCACTCGAAGCTCCCTTGCTTGCGCAGAGCTCAGAAGAATGGAAGCCTGCGCTCGCCGAGCCTCGAGATGAACCTGCTGAGGGCGGCCATGCGGCCGGTGAGGCTCTGCACCTGCTTGATCGAGGTCGGGGGCGCCATCTTCTCGATCGCCTCGATCTTTTCCGGGTTCAGGCCAACCCCCGAGCCCCCGATCATATAGCCGAGCACCTTTCCTGACGCAGCGCCGAACACGCACTTCTCGGGATTGAACTTGATCTTGTGCCTGTTCAGGTTGGCGAAGGTTTCCTCAAGGTCCCGAACGTGGTCGCCTTCGAAGGGGCTCTTGACGATGATGTCATCCACGTAGACCTCAAGGTTTCGGCCGATCTAAGGGTCGAACGTCTTGGTCATCAAACACTGAAACGTGGCCCCGGCGTTGCACAGACCAAACGACATGATCGTGTAGCAGTAGGTGCCGAATGGCGTTATGAACGACGTCTTGCTCTCGTCGTCAACCGCTAGCTTGATCTGGTGTACCCCTAATAGGCGTCCAGGAAGCTTAGCACCTTGGCGTTCGCGGTGGAGTCGACGATCCGTCGATCTTGCGCGGGAGCAGAAGTTATCGCCGGACAAAGTAGAGTTCAACCCGTGTGGTCCACGACATCCTCCATTTACCCTTCTTCTTCCGACGATGGCCGGTTCGCCAACCATTCAGAGTAGTCGACCTCGCGAATGAAACCGGCCTTCAAGAGCTTGTCATGGTTCTCCTTGATGACCGCGACCTTCTCCGGAGAGAAGCGGCGCAGCTTCTGCCACACGGGGCGGCAGTCGGGCCTAACCTGCAGCTTGTGCTCGATCACCTCCCTCGGGACGCCAGGCATGTCCGCAGGCTCCCAAGCGAATATGCCCTTGTTGGCACGAAGGAAGGTGACGAGCTCGAGTTCCTATTTGGAACTCAGCTCGGCCGAAACATGGATGCATCTGGTCGGGTCGTTCTCCTCGAGTGGCACGGCCTTCGTCGCCCCGCTGGGCTGGGTCGCCGCCTTCTGACGAGCGTTCTTTACCGTCGCCTCCGGGTCTCGCTGGGGTAGCATGCCGACGAGGGCCAAGGCCTTGGTCTCGCATCCGTGTGCCGCCTGTAGGTCGCCCTGCATGGTTATAATGCCGTTGGGACAAGGCAGCTTCATACACCGATGGCCATAATGGTTGGCCGCCATGAACTTGATCAGGGCAGGCCGCCCGAGGATGGCGTTGTACGGGAGGTCCCCCTCGACCACCTCGAAGGTGATCAGCTCGGTGCGGAAGTTGGCCGAGTCGCCGAAGGTGACTGGCAAGACCACTTGCCCCAAAGGGATGGTCGAGCTTCCAGGGGCGATCCCAAGAAGGGGACAAATGATGTTCTTGACCTTCGATCGGGAATCAGATCCGTCAAGCGCCCGACCGCAGCAAGTTAAGGGAACTACCGCCATCGACCATGACACGACCGACCGCGGTGTTGCTGATGGTCGGGGTCACGACCAGGGTGGTCTTCAGATCTCGGGCCATACCTTGAAGTCGTCCCAGAGAAAAGGTGATGGTGGCTCCCACCACTTGCAATCTTTGCTCGATGGGCTTCCGGCGGTGACACAGTAGATGGTTCGCGAGGCGGCTTTGAGCTCACGCCGGATCGGTAGCCGACGAGCCGCCAAGATAACATCGATCGGCGCTTCTCTCTGCTGGAACTCTAGGTCGAGGTCGCCACGGTCCGCCCATTGCTTCACCCCGTCCTACCGACGTCCTCTTTCGAGCATGGGCATTTCCCTCGACCATCATAAAAGCTTTAGCTTGCTTTTGGCCCCTACAAGTTCGCAGGTCGTGGCCGGCTGCCCTATGAAACAGGCAGAACTTCGTTTCATCGAATCCCGGGCGCCCCTCGGCCCCCTGCGGCCGAGCATCGGTCCGCTGGGGCCCAGGCCGTCGGCCCTCCTGCTAGGGCTGGTTCTGTGCCTAACGAGGTCGAGGCCGACCTTGGTGAGGTCGGGACCCTTCCCGGGCTTGATCTCGGACTTCAAGTACCTCGCGCTGGCCATCTGCCGAAATGATCACTCGTGGCAGTCCACCGCCGCTCTCGCTGATCGCTTAAGCTTCTTGGCGGCCAGTGGTCGGCACCCTTGGAGTTGGATGGGCCAGCCTCTGTGGGGTTCAGACCAAGCTTACCTTGGTCGTAGTCCCGTTTCCAGCGGACAGCGTCGTCCGCATCTGCATACCGCTCCGCCATACGGAAAAGCTTGTTGACGCTGAGCCTCGAGGTGATCTCCAGGTCCTCGGTAAGGCGCCGATCGCGGACGCCGAACTTGAAAGCTTTTATGACGGCTTCGTCGGAGATGCTCGAATCGATTCCTCGTGCGGATAAATCGCCGCACGAAGTCACGGAGCGGCTCGTTTTGCCCCGATGACGCGATCGAGTCCTTCTCCCTCCCGACCGCCGTAATAACTCGAAAGTTGGAGCGGAGGGCGTTCTGGATTTGGCGCCACGACCTGAAGGAACCAGGCTTCTGGTTGAAGAGCCAGGTTTGCGCGGCACCGTCCAGCATGGTCGGGAGGTAATTGGCCATGACGAGCTCGTCGCCCCTCGCCGCCAGGATGGCGGTCGAATAGATAGACAGGAACTCGTCCGGGTTCTTGGTCCCATCGAAGCGCTCTATCAACGCCGGTTTGAATCGAGCCGGCCAGCGCACGCGACGAAGGTCGTCGGAATACGCCATCGTACCGAGGTCGAGTCAAAGGCCGGGTGTGGTCGTTGCCAACAAGGTCCTCGTTGCTGCCGGACTCGGAGTCGAGGCGGCCCCAGCGGCCCGACCTTTGGTGAGAACGACCATGACGTCGTGCACGGAGTCACACAGAGGTAGCGCAGCGATCTCGACTCTGCGGCGCTGGGCGAACATCCGGGAGAGGCCCCGATTCATCTGGCGACCGACGCGAAGCTCATGAAGCTCGGTTCGCGCCTGACCCTGCTCGGGCTGGCGCCCGCGGAACGGCGACGTGGCGGCATCAAAGCCTCGTCCCGAGATCGCTACTGGCGAGAGGGCGCCTCCTGCGCGGGAGGCGACCGGCGGGTCTTGTTGGCGACGGCGTGATGAGTTGTCATCACTTCGTGAGTGGGTCCTCGAGTGATGACTTCGTGTTCGCGGAGGTATGACCTCGGTCGCAGCCCGATCGAGCTCTTCGACCAGGGCTCGACCAAAGAGTTCCGACCTCGCTCTATCGGGATCAACCATGATCCGGGCGATAGCGTGGAGGCGCTCTCCTAAAAGAGGAAGTCTGGGATGCCCAGAAGATGCGCCGGCCTTCTCCTGGTCCTCCCGCCGAAGGGCGGTTATGGCTTGGTTGATGGCGACATGCACCATCCGACGAGCGTCCTCAGGGGTCTGCGGGTCACGGCCGTCCGCAGCTGCACCCGCGCCTTGACTGTCCGCCATCAAGAGTCGGAGTCTGCGCCCGAACCCACGCCCGAAGAATGTCCGTCGATGAAGCGCGTCATGCTCCCAAGATCTTGGTGTTTTCCCTACGAATGAACAAAGCCAATCGGGCCCCACGGTGGGCGCCAGCTGTCGACGATCGGAATCGCCAACCGCAGAAATGAAACAGGGGTTAGTGGAACTTGGGACCCGAGCAGAACTTGGCTCAACGAGAGAAAGGATTCGACGTGCCGAAGGTCGGATCTAGGCGACAACAAGCGTGAGACGAGGGTTTATACTGGTTCGAGCCCCTGTGAAGGTAATAGCTCTACTCCAATTGCCTTGCGGCGGTGATCTTTGCTATTCTCGAGTACAAAGATGTATTACAGCTCAAGCTCAACAATGGCGATGTCTAGTGCTCGAGCTCTGATGTCCCGTCCTTTCAGGCTGCGCATCCTTAGCCTTATATCTTCCCTGCTCGTAACGGACGGGAGATATTCCCGGGTGTAGGGATGAAAACGGATCGGATTCGGTCGGATAGTGGCATTTCCATATCCGCTCACATTTTTTTCACCCGGATGCGGATACGGATACGGATAATTTAAAAACGGAGCGGATATTAAATCGGTATCGGATAATAATAAAACGGATAGTAATCGGAGCCGGATCGAAAACGGAAACGAAACCGAATATTTAGTCGGATAATATGCAAACGCGAAAACACAAGTTTCAACACAGAATATTAGGATTTAGAGTACATAATCGCAGGAATCAGTAATCAGTAATCGCAGGAATTAGTAATCAGTAATCGCTAATTAGGGACATCACAGGAATCAGTAATCGCTAATCAGTAACCATCATTCATTCATTCATTCATCAATCATCAGGCACTCACCACTTCACCAGATGACCAGAGCAGCCGAGCAGGAGCGCGTGGGCGTGGCGACTCGCGCCAAAGGTCAGAGGCCGGAGCTGGCGGGCGTGACCTCGGCTCACCGACGAGATCAAGGGAGCCGGAGGCAGGAAGGCGGAACGGCGGTGCAGCCAGGCGCTTGGCTGGGTCACGGGCAGGCTCCGGCGAGAGGCGAGCTGGCGAGCGGCGGCAAGCATGGAGTGGTTCGGCGAGAGGCTGAGCCGAAGGAGTGGCGGTGGCGGCGGCGGCTGGAAGGCCGGGTCGATGAGGAGCCTGGAGGCGGAGCGGCGGATTGGGGAATCTGGGAATGCGATCGCCGATCGGCTTTCGGTAGGGGGGCGCACGACGCAGCCACCAGTGCAAGGGAAGGGTGGGAACTGGGAAGGCCGCCTGGAGGCTGAAAGGGACTAGGTGTAGGGTTTCTTGCAGTGCAGGCGCTGTTCGCTAGAATAGTTGGGCCTCGGGCGGTCGGGCCCATCCCAGCTCCGCCCCGGAGGCCTGCTGACAAAACGGATATCCGGATACCGGGATATCCAGATCCGCTTCCGATCCGCTTGATATCACCTCCCATATCCGCTCCGATCCGCTTGCCCTAATCCGGATAATTATCCAGATCAGATCCGTGATCCGACGGATATCGATTCTTTGCCATTTCCTAAAACGGATATCGGATACGGATACGGTCCGGATATTATCCGCTCGTTTTCACCGCCGGTGGTGGTCTTCATGCGCATTGAGGGTCGGCAAAGAACCGCCCGGACTGCATACCGCTTCACCCCCACGATCCCACGTCTTGGTAACCACCGGGCAAACGCACGTTCCGGTATCCAAGGGGGACACCGGCACGAACGAGAGCCGACCCGAGCTCGAGGTCGTGCGGATGCCGTGCTCGGGAGCATACGCGCTCTAGGTCGCGTGCCTCGGCGTACGTCCAAGTCATGGTCGGGGCCCCCCGAGCTTGGGAGCTCGTTGACCGTGTGCTAACCGGCCAAGGGTCGTCCAACCCTCGTCATAACCATATTTCCATTGCATTTACACATGTTCAGCGATATTCGACAATACCGTATTTACGAACATAGAATAGTGCTCGCAAGCTGCAAATCAACAAGGTCTAGCTCGGCCGGCGTCTGTGTCCTGAACCAACGGAAAGGTTGCGCGTCTCAGGTCATCAGGAAGAGCATTGGTCGATCTGGCTCCTCTCGTTTCATCGATACGCGACGGCATGTTTTCCGTCTGAACTACGACTCTCGTTCTGTCGGTGCATGTAGCATACACGAACACAAACTAGGACATATTCATAATTGGCCCCTAGGACGCTACACTGCACGCACCACTCACCAGATCTTGGGGGTTGAGAGAGGGCATGTGTACGTTTAAATCATTCCAATTATTTTTCATGAAAACGGTCATTCGGTTTAGCACAATCGTAGATCCTTCGTAAGAGGATCCCAGATAGATGAAAAAAAATGTGATTGTGTTTGTATCCTTTCAACCGTTTCACGCGTTTTCTCAACGATTTTAATAAAAACACCACCGAAAAAAAAACGAAATTATTTCTGCAAAAAAAAAAACAACGCACACAACATATCACGCCGCGAAAACTATCAATAATAGTTTACCACTATTCAATTTGTTTCCACCCCTAGTCCAGTTAACGACGATCCTGCCCGTCTATTTTGGTGCGTTCCAATTTGTGCCACTTCTCGATGGCGGTAGAACGCTTATAGCGGATGTCCTAATCGTTTGGAGTCAAAAGTAAGTCTGTATTGCACGGTCACTTTCGCACCACTTGGCAACAAAGTCCGTTTTTGCCATTTCCATGCGAGGCTGTATTCTATCCTTTTCCATCACATACGTAACTCTATTTATATGATTTTTTTTGAAACAGAGATTTCCCAACCTTTATTGAAGCCTAATTAAGGGCATATTTGGATCGTTAGCACTAATAGTTAGCTAGCTAATAGCTAATTGTTAGTTAACTATTAGCTGACTAATTATTAGTTAGGACTGTTTGGAGGTACTAGCTAATAGGTGATTGAAAATTTAGTTGTTGATGAAAATGTTCATTATACCCTTGCATTAATAGTTGTTTGCACTTTTTTTTTGCGATCACGCGGAGAGCGCACAGGCCCGGGAGAGCCCGGCGGACGGCGAAGCGAGAGACGCTACACGGATTGGCAAAGTGTGGCTTAACAATGATGCAGTTGGCAAATAATTTTTCTACAGGGAGGGAGATGCCGGCCTGAGCCTGATCTTCATCCTACAAAGTGCTAACCATAGTTCATACAATTGGAGTTAGATCATCCAAAACTAGCTTCTTTTGCTTATGTGTGTACCTTTTTGGAAACAAATCGAGTGCAGGGCACAAATGACATATTTGCCTTTCAGGTACATTATCTTTGTTGTACTAGTAACTGAGAAGCATCGTAATTGTTCACTTTTCTACTTCTTCTATCTCGATTTATTTGATCAATTTGTGCTTTGTGGAAAATTTGGAGGGATATAATAAAGTTAAACATAAAATAAACCTAACCGACAAAACGAGTGATATTGGGACTACCACGTCACATGATTGGTTAGATAGTCTTATCCTAACCGACAAAACAGGAGAGCATTATCCTACTCTTTTCCTTCTGAATTCTTGAAGCCAAGTCTTAAACTGTCTCGGTCACACCTTCAATGTAACTATCGTCTTCTTCCCGCAGCATCCTTCTCCATAAGACCAAAACTGCATACTTCTCCATAACTGTGTGTGTTTTTTAAAGATCTGGAGTGTAATCGTCCCTGCTGCTGGTTCCCTTTGTGGAGTAGAATCCTGAATTTCTTATCGGTTTATCCACCTAGTAGCGAGAATCCGTTTGGTTGGTGGTACATATATATGGTTTCGGGTGGTATATCCAATTTCGCTTGTTGTGATGTCTCTTGTTCGTGGTAGATTTCTAGATGCTAAAAATCTGGTCGAGAGCTCGTGAGAACCTGCCGGTGCAAGGCCCCAGCACGCTCGCACGCTCGCCCGCGGCCAGTTCGTCCGCGACTACGTGAAGCACGACAAGTAGCCCGCTACCCTGGGATCCCCACCCGGTCAAATTGCTTGGCGGCGATGTCTTCGGCGGAGGTGGAGATGAACGCCGGCGGCGACCAGGGTGCCACCACCGTGAGGGTCACTGTTGCGCAGGCCAGCAGTGTGTTCTACGACACCCCCGCCACTCTCGGTGCGTGATCTGATTTTGGTTTAACTGTTGTTCCAGTAGTTGTTAGCAAAGCAGCCCATATGGTGTAACTGGTGTTTGATTATTTTACTATGTTTGTTGGAGTTTTAGATCCTAGCTCCATCTCAAATCTGAAGTTTGTAGGTTAAAATAAAGTGAATTAAGTTTATATTTTTAGTCTAAAATGTAAACAAGATGACTCATCTAAACACTCATAATATATTTTGGTCTTTTCATTAATGAAATCACGAATGACTTAACTGCACTAAATTGTGTTCTACCAAATGTATTGCATAATAAAAAAAATGAATAAACGATATGCCTAAAGAGTTAAAGGGAATCAAATTGGAAATGCATGTTGGTATGATGTATTTTATACATGTAAAACCCTACAGGATTGGAGATGAGATATTTTGCCAATTTCTTAACTGTGTTGTACTACAGATAAAGCGGAGAAATTGATAGCGGAGGCAGCTGGATATGGTTCACAGTTGGTTGTATTTCCGGAAGCCTTTGTTGGTGGCTACCCTCATGGATCTACCTTTGGACTGACTATTGGCAATCGATCTTCCAAAGGAAAGGAAGACTTTCGGAAGTATCATGCAGCCGCCATAGATGTGCCTGGTATTCCGAAATAGTGTTAATACATCCTTGTTGTACATTACTTTTCATGAGCGTTACCATACTTCATTTTTCTTGGATTTATGCTTATTATTTTTAGTGCACTTTGTGCTTTAGATAAATAATAAGACGCTCATAATTGAACTTATTATTCTGTTTTCGAACTGTGGCTAATTGTCAGCATCGAATAACCACCCATATATTTGTAGTGCTGTTTGGAATTTGCATTGTGCGTATTTCCACTTTTACTGTTTTGTACTAATTAATTCCCATTAATTTTATTTCTCGCACCATTTTACCTACTCTCTTCCATTTCCCACTTGAAGATCTTTGCCTGTTACAAAGGGTGTGTAGTACCCAACTGCTAGTTCTGCAGAACATTTTACAGACATTCCATGAATGCAGGCCCAGAGGTGACCCGCTTAGCTGCATTGGCTGGAAAATACAAGGTTTTTTTGGTGATGGGGGTGGTTGAAAGGGCAGGCTACACGCTGTACAATACAGTGCTCTTCTTTGATTCTCTTGGCAAATACCTTGGAAAGCACCGCAAGCTCATGCCTTCTGCACTGGAACGAGTATTCTGGGGATTTGGAGATGGATCTACTATACCTGTTTATGATACTCCACTTGGAAAGATCGGTGCCGTCATTTGCTGGGAAAACAGAATGCCTCTTCTCAGGACGGCGATGTATGCCAAAGGTATTCCTATATCTTGCAACATGATATGTTGCTCAACCTCAACACTTTCTCTAGGTCAGGACTATTAGTAATGGAGATACCACAGACATCACTACCTTCAAATACAGAAATGTAATTTAAAACAAGAAGAGATAAATGCTGAAAATGCACCATGTCACATGTACTTGAGTTCATATTTGCACTTACCATATTTTATTGAAGTCCTTTGCCCTATGGTTATCCAGGTGTTGAAATATATTGTGCTCCTACTGCTGATGCCCAGCCAAGTTGGCAGGCTTCCATGACACACATTGCGCTTGAAGGAGGATGCTTTGTCCTGTCAGCAAACCAGTTCTGTCGCAGAAAGGACTATCCTCCCCCACCGGAGTATACATTTGGAGGCCTAGATGAAGAGCCATCCCCAGAATCTGTTGTTTGTCCCGGAGGGAGTACCATCGTTTCACCGTCTGGAGCAGTGTTAGCAGGTCCCAACTATGAAGGCGAGGCCCTCCTCACAGCTGACCTGGGTAAGAAACCGATCGAGCTTGAAGTAAATTTTATGCTAAATATATCTCAGTTTGGTGTTCACATGCACTATAACATGGTATATCGAATTATATGTTTGCAATGATTTATTGCAAGTATTGTACTATTTGTCAGCTCAAAAAATCGGTATTGCGACTGAAACATCACAAGCATATAATTATTACTAAAAATTGCGTGATATGGTTCGCAGATCTTGGAGAAATTGTTCGAGCCAAGTTTGATTTCGACGTTGTGGGACACTATTCACGACCTGAGGTGCTGAGCTTGACTGTGAAGACTGAACCAAAACAGCCTGTCTCTTTTACTTCTGCCGCCGAGAAGACTTCACCTGCAAAGGGTGACGACACCTCGAAGACCTAATGAGTAATGACCGCTAAATCGCCTATGGCCATGTATACAAAGTTGTCAGCTGGCCTGTGTTGGACTATTGGTACTACAGTAATAATTGTGGCCTTTTGTGTAAGGGCACTCCCAACGCAAATATCATAAAAAGTCATATATATACGTAAAGATTGTCACCTCATATAGTCATAGACACAGTACTAAATGCAACCTCTATAATGCATTGTACTATCATCTATCTATTTAATTAATAATGCAATTTTACATTTATTTCTTCGTCCCTGTCAGCTCCACATGATCTCTCTCCTTCCATTCTCTCCCACGTCCTCTCTTCCTCACAAGGTTAAAAAAACGGCCAAAATCTCAGCCAAGATTTTGGATTTTGGCCGGGCCAAAACAAAATTCGACAAGATTTTGTCAAATCTCACCAAAAACTCGGGTTTATTGACCAGATTTGGTCCAATAACCCTTAAGAAAGTCATATTCCATGAAAAATTGTTGAAAAACCGAATTTTTTATACGTTTGAAAATTTCGGCAGAAACACTATTAGATTTTTATAAAATTGTACAAGCTTTATCATGATTTATAAATTTTATGGTACTATATTTAGTATTGTAGGATCATAAGAAAAAATTTCAAAATAATTAACTTCATTTGTTATTTTTAAAAATTCGAAAATAGAATGAGCATAATTGGGATTATAACCTTGTTTCAATTTTATAAATTTGGTCGAGTGTGATCATGATCCAAAATTTTTATAAGAGCTTAAGAATTTTCTAAGTACCATTCTCTATAATTTTAAAAAAAAATAACTTTTTTGTTTGCTCAATAAAATCTATATGAGCATTGAACTTCATTTGTTATATTTCAAAAATCAAAATTAGAAAGAAGATAAATGATTCAGTGCCTTTGTAAGAATTTTATAAATTTATTGGAGTGTGATCATGATTAAAAAAATTTTATGAGATTTTAAGAATTTTCTTAGCACTCTTCTGTAAAAGTTTTAAACATTTTTTGATCGCTAAAGCAAATCTATGTAGGCTTTTATCATGACATAGCACTTTCAGGATTTTTGAAAAATTTTAAACTTAATCATCATCTAAAAATTTTTATAAAAATATTAATGATATATCAGAATCATATACAAAAAATTTCAAAAATTTTTAATGTGGTTTGAATCATTTTTCATTTAGTTGAAGTTTACCGGTAAGGCTTTTATTAGGACAGTAGCACTATCCAAATTTTAAAAAATTCATGAAGCTTGATAATCATATGAAAATTTTGTGGAAATATTAGTGATGTATCATAACCATGCAGCAAAAATTTAGAATTTTTCTAACATGGTTTGTTCTATTTTTCATTCGTTCAAACTTGTCGGTCAATGTTTTATCAGAACAATAGCAATGTTTGATTTTTTAAAAATTCCTCAGGTTTGATAATCTTCTGAAATTTTTATCCAAACATAATTAATGTGTTAGGACCCTCCACCAAAAATTTAAAAAAAATTGATGTTGTTTGTACCATGTTTTGCTTGGTGCAAATTCACCGCAATCTTGGCAAATCTCGCTGAGATTTTGGAAATTCTTTCTAAAATTTTGGTTTTCTCGGTGCAAAAAAACAAACAGATTTGAATTTTTATTTTTGTCCGATATTGTCTAAAATTCTTGGTGAGATTTTAAATTTCAACCGCATCCAAAATGTCACGCGAGAACGAGATTTCCTCACCATCACCCAATGCCGGCGGCTAATACCGCCATCACTGAGTGCCACACAACACAGTATTAGGTGATTGACATCTCTTTCAACGAGATGTCGTTCTCCGTAACTATAATCATAAATAAAAGAAGTGTTGGACTTTTTCTCAGCGTCCATGGGCTAGATGGAAAAGGAATGGGATTGACACGGTTTTTCTTGCATGGAAGTGACAGTTGCGTGGACAGATTTTTCTTGCTTGGAAAACAAGGTGTTCGATGTGCGACACATACGCATATCATGCAAGACTTCAATTATATTTTGTTATTGGGCCCCTCTTATGTACCTTTTGATGTTGAAGAAAGTTTGTAGGTAGAATGTCATGTTTCAATAACGGCTGGGACATCTATGTCATGGTTTTTCGGCAGAATGTATTATTTGATTATTCTAGTGAAAGAAACCACTATCGATATGACCCAATGGAAATCGTTAATCGGTAGCTGATCGGTCGGTCTAGGATTAGAGATTAATTATCTAGTCGGAACTAATCGGTCAACCATTAATCGGTTGGTAGCAAGGGCAATATATTGCAGCACCTCCACTTGCGATGCTGCTAGGAGCAGAACTAGCAACCGATGACATGGCGCAGCGAGGGTGGAGCAGGGCTGCAGGGGGAGTATTATATAGCAGTATGCTTTGCTACACAAATTTCCTCATAAGTATGCAAAATGGCGACGGAGGAGCAAGCAGTAAAGCGAGGCGGCACAGGCGGCAAGGCGCTAAGCGATGGGAGGAGGAGCGAGCAGGCGACGGCGGGCGGGCACGGCGGCGGCGACGGGAGGCTCAAGGCGGAGGTGGAGGCTCAGGCGAGCGGCGCTAAGCGATAAGCGGCGTGTGAGGCGCGCGACGGCCTGGAGCGAGGTAGGGCGCCTGGGAGCGAGCGAGGGCAGAGGAGATGACCTAGAGCAAGGCAATGGTCAAGTGGGGCAAATGGCAAACCAAAATTGATCGGGCCCATTGCGCTTAATCGGTCAATCGAAGATTAATCGGCCGATTAATCCCGATTAATCGGGCTGGCCGATTTTTGCACCGAAAACACACAAATCGAATCATTAAGGCTCCGATCACAAGTTAATCGGTCAGTTAATCGGCTAATCGACCGATTTTTTGAACAGGGGTTGCCAGCAAAGAGGACAGAATGCACATCATTTTTCCTTTTTCTGGATACAAGAATTCAGATTTTGTTCACTAATCAGCGGTTACCGGATTTCTCGGTGACCACTAGTACCGGCCGGTTTCCCACATTCTAAATTTTCTTTTAAAACATACACTATATTTTCATCTATGTTTCAATATTTCAGACTATGAAGACCGAACCAAAACACCCTGTCTCTTTTACTTCTGCCGCAGAGAAGACTTCACCTACAAAGGGTGACGACACCTCAAAGACCCAATGAGTAATGACCGCTAAATCACCCATGGCCGTGTATACAAAGTTGTCAACTGGCCTGTGTTGGACTGTTGGGTACTACAGTAATAATTGTGGCCTTTTGTGTAAGGGCACTCCCAACGCAGATACCATAAGATCATATATGTAAAAGATTGTCACCTCATATTGTCGTAGGCAAAGTAGTAAATGCAACCTCTCTAATGCGTTGTACTATCATCTGTCTATTTAATTAATAATGCAATTTTACATTTATTTCTCCATCCCCGTTAGCTCCACATGATCTCTCTGTCCTCCCGTTCTCTCTTCCTCGACATCACCCAATGCCGCCGGCTAACACCGCCATCACTGAGTGCCGCGCAACACAGTATTAGGTGGTTGGCATCCCTTTCAACGAGATATCGTTCTCCGTTGTACTAGGTGACTATGATCTTAGAAAAAAAGAAGTGCTGGCTGGGTTTTTCCTCAGTGTCAATGGGCTAGATGGAAAAGGAATGGAATTGACACAGTTTTTCTTGCATGGTAGTGACAGTTGCGTGGACAGTTTTTTCTTGCTTGGAAAACAAGGTGTTCGATGTGCGACACATACGCATATCATGCAAGACTTCAATTATATTTTGTTATCGGGCCCCTCTTATGTACCTTTTGATGTTGAAGAAAGTTTGTAGGTAGAATGTCATGTTTCAATAACGATGGGACATCTATGTCATGGTTTTTCGGCAGAATGTATTATTTGATTATTCTAGTGAAAGAAACCACTATCGATATAACCCAATGGAAAGATCTATCCTACCAAGCCAAATAAGAACATGAAACCATTCTAAGGGCCTGTTTGTTTCAACTTTAGATTCTCTAAAAGCTGATTCTGGATTGTAATTGTAGAGAAGCTGATTTTGGAATTCAAAAGCACATATGAAGTGGATTGTAGATTCTAGTGTATATGGGTGGGCTGGATTGTGAGAATCAAATTCTAGAATCAGTTGTTTGTTTCGATTCGCTTTTAGACTGTAATCCGAATCGTTTTAAACAAATGCGCCTAAAGTGCTAGTTGCCATTACAGCATGACGGACCATGGTCTCATTCGGTCACGCCCAAGTGCCCATCCTTGTCCACCACTCCTCCGGTTACTGCTGTTGCCAGCAAAGAGGACAGAATGCACATCATTTTTCCTTTTTCTGGATACAAGAATTCAGATTTTGTTCACTAACCAGCGGTTACCGGATTTCTCGGTGACCACTAGTACCGGCCGGTTTCCCATATTCTAAATTTTCTTTTAAAATATACACTATATTTTCATCTATATTTCAATATTTCGGACTGTGAAGACCGAACCAAAATACCCTGCCTCTTTTACTTCTACCGCAGAGAAGACTTCACCTGCAAAAGGTGACGACACCTCAAAGACCTAATGAGTAATGACCGCTAAATCACCCATGGCCGTGTATACAAAGTTGTCAGCTGGCCTGTGTTGGACTGTTGGTACTATAGTAATAATTGTGGCCTTATGTGCAACAGTGTAAGAGCACTCCCAACGCAGATACCATAAGATCATATATGTAAAGATTGTCACTTCATATAGTCGTAGGCAAAGCAGTAAATGCAACCTCTCTAATGCGTTGTACTATCATCTGTCTATTTAATTAATAATGCAAATGTTACATTTATTTCTCCGTCCCCGTCAGCTCCACATGATCTCTCTGTCCTCCCGTTCTCTCCCACGTCTTCTCTTCCTCGACATCACCCATTGCCTAACTGCTGAAATCCAAAATCTCGCCGAGAACGTGATTTCAAACCTTGCCTCAACATCACCCAATGCCGCCGGCTAACACCGCCATCACTGAGTGCCGCGCAACACAGTATTAGATGATTGGCATCTCTTTCAACGAGATATCGTTCCCCGCGGTATCAGGTGACTATGATCGTAGATAAAAGAAGTGCTAGGCTTTTCCTCAGTGTCAATGGGCTAGATGGAAAAGGAATGGAATTGACACAGTTTTTCTTGAATGGTAGTGAGAGTTGCGTGGACAGTTTTTCCTTGCTTGGAAAACGAGGTGTTCGATGTGCGACACACACGCATATCATGCAAGAAAATCTTTACGGCCATTTCACCAAGTGACACCAGTTTCCCTAGCTGAGGGACAATGACGAGCTGATGTGTCAGCACGATGGCTGCCGGTGGATGGCGACGGCCGAACGTGCCGGCACGGTGGCTGATAGTTGATGGTGGCAGGCCGACGCAGCAAACATTGGCATGGCTGTATGGTTAATGCGGTGGGTCCCACAAACTACGCAGTTAGATATATTTCTTCTCGATCAACATATATTTTTCCGTCTTACTCTCCCCGGTTAAAAAAAATTGATCGGTTTAAGATAGATACGTGCAGTTAAAATTTTGAAACTTTAGTTATTGATATTTTTTAAAATATTTAGATTGGATGTATGAAAATCATGTGTGTAGATTTGTCTCGAAACTTACTTTTATTATATTACAATTTTATTAAAAAATTTAAGTATATTATAATAGAAATTATTACTTGTTAGTATACGTGCTCAAGCCGTGTCTGTATCAGATACAACTTCCTATCACTTTTCTTTCATTCCTCCACCTCAACCTTAGCATGGTATAGAAACATCATTGGAAATGTCCTACGTCCTGATTTAATCTTGCCTGTTTCTTCCTGTCACTGACTGACTCCACGGTATAGTCCCCAGTCAGGAAAAACGTTCCAAATGTCGATTGCGACGGATACCAACCCCATTGTCAACAAATCATATGATAACTTGAGAAATCAATAAGATATCGCAGATGCTGTTTATACTACCAACCCTTGTTTGTGTTGCGTGAATTAAACTGTTCAAAACACGTGGCCTACGAAACAAACTACGATAAGACGCTAAGAAAAAACATGGTGGAGAAGACTAGAAGAGAGGCGTCATGCGTGTAGCTCCCTCGCCACTGAAGTGCTTCTAGTTCACGGATCCACCACACTCCCGGCAACCTCAACCCAACCCCGCGGGCGCCGCCTCCCACTTCACCGCCGGCGCCACGCCCACCTCTCCTGCCTGTACGTCGAGCCCTAGCTCGCGCGCTCGCTCCCGTGACTAATCTCCGCCGAGAAGTACTGTAATCGAGTTCCCCTGTCCATACTGATGGCTCTGGTTCCCTCGGGCTCGGGCAGTGGGCCGGTGATCGCCGAGGTGGAGATGAACGCCAGCGCCGACCAGGGCGCCACCACGGTCCGATGCACCGTCGTCCAGGCCTCCACCGTGTTCTACGACACCCCCGCCACTCTCGGTAAGCACACGTTCCGCGTTTCCCCTCCTTTGGTAAATTACTATCTGCCTAATTCGTTGGGCTAGCCCTACTTCAGCCTGTGCTTGGTTTGGACTGGTGTTGTCTGCAAGGTGTTCGCTTGATTGCCCGTACGCTCTAAGTTAACATGGGATGTAGCGACCGCCGCCGTAGTATGGAAAAGTGTGGATATAGTTTTTATGCTGCGAGCTATTTCTAGTTGATTGGGAGTCGAATTCGGAACCTTTTCTTTTGTTGTTGTGGATATAAATTACCAATGTCCTGGAACTGGAAGAAGTAACAGGGTTGATTGCAGTGCTAGATTAGGTATAGCTATCGTCTGTTCTTGCTAATGAGTTACCAATATGCTAGAATTAGAGGCAGTTATTGGATGTCTTGTGTCAGCTGAGATGAAATCATAAAGGTGATCTGTAAGGCTGTGTAACAGATTTTCATTCCTTGTGGTTCAGTATTATCGAATCCTTACGAGTTCCAACTTTGATGTTTCTGTCAACAATAAGCATTCGTATGCTTAATTTGTTGTATGCTGTTGATTTGCCATAATTAGCATATCTTCTGCTCCAACTTGTAAATTATACATTTCCTTGACTAATGGCCACCATTAATTTTTTCTTCTTCTGTGGACTCCACCTTGGATTTATGAGTAGGGAAAGAGTTAGTATATATTCGATCTATTTATTTTTTTACTTACATTACTGAAAGATTTTTATGCAGAAGGGCCATTACTCAAACTTAAAACTTCTTCGAAGACTTCAAATTATATTTTGTTACTGAGCCCCTCTTCTGTACCTTTTGATGTCGAAGAAAGTTTGTAGGCAGTATGTCATGTTTCAATAACGGCTGGGACATCTATGTCATGGTTTTTCGGCAGAATGTATTATTTGATTATTCTAGTGAAAGAAACCACTAACGATATAACCCAATGGAAAGATCTATCCTACCAAGCCAAATAAGAACATGGAACCATTCTAAGTGCTAGTTGCCATTACAGCATGACGGACCATGGCCTCATTCGGTCATGCCCAAGTGCCCATCCTTGTCCACCACTCCTCCAATTACTGCTGTTGCTAGCAAAGAGGACAGAATGCACATCATTTTTCCTTTCTCTGGATACAAGGATTCAGATTTTGTTCAGTAACCAGCGGTTACCGGATTTCTTGGTGACCACTGGTACCGGCCGGTTTCCCCCCATGGAGGGCCACATTCTAAATTTTCTTTTAAAATATACACTATATTTTCATCTATGTTTCAATATCTAGTCCATCTCCACCATTTTTCATATCTGTTTCATGAAAATTCGGATTTTTTTAGAAGGATTCCCAATTGAGTTAAAAAATCAATCGAGAAAATCTGGTAACTGGACGGCTACCGACGGTTTTTGGTAACCGGCCAGGTGCTAAGATTTTCTAAAAACCAAAATTTTATTCCCTGACCATATATATGAAGCCTTTTCCGTACTCCCGGGAGTACATACTATGTTATGGGGCAAGGCTTCGATCAAGTCTATGTCAGACATGGAGGGCGTCGGATGCAGCGGAAGGAAGGCAAGCTGGAAGAGCCATTGAGCCGGGCAATGGAATCGTTGGGATAGTTGGGTAGGATAGCAATCGAGGGTGGAGTGGAGTCTGTTAGGAGTTTGGGGGTCTGTTAGGGCGAGGGTGCGCATGCATGCTGGCCCAGCGTGAAAGTAGGATCAGTTAGTTAGTTTGTTATGGTTGGCGTGTGTGTGATGCAGAGAATAAAGGAAAGAAAGAAAGAGGAAAATGGCATACTTTTGATGCCGCAATTCTAGTCTCAGGCGGTGGCTCTGAAAACAACCAAACCTCAGGCGCACGCCGCCATGACGACCTCAACGTCGTCGAGCAGCCTGCGACCCGGTCTCCGGCCGGGAATCCATGCTTACGAGCAAGCTCACATTGAGTCGGCTCGTAACAAATTGGTATCAGAGCCAATTGATACCGGGACAATGGCGTCTTCGATGGAGGATCGCGTGACGGTCTTGGAGAGGGATATGAAGGAAATGAAGACGATGATGGGGGAGATGATGAAGCTGTTGAAGGAGAAGGGGCCTCTGGGCGGACCGGTCCAGATCGACGCTGGGGAGGGTCAGCCATCCCGCCATGCAGCTGGTCAAGGCGTTGATGATGAAGGGAACGGCTCTGATGAGTTGCCGCCAAGAAGGAACGCCGCATTGGGTCTTCGTATGAACCAGCCGCGCGAAAGGCAGACGCTGGGAAGGCGGTGTGGTCCAGGTTGGCGGGAAGATGAGGAAGATCAAGATCGGCGGTGGATACCTCGTCTTCCCCGTTTCGATCTTCCTGAATATGATGGCCAGGAGGATCCCCTCAGGTGGTTGCGACGTTGTGAACGTTTCTTCCGTCTACATCGCATTCCCGAGGAAGATTATGTGGAGGTCGCAGGGCTTCATCTCACAGGAGAGGCGCAGGAGGTCCTGGACAATTAGCAACAAGAGGAAAGGTGGATCGCTTGGGAGGATTTCTCGGAAACCTTGGTCCAACGCTTCACTCGACACTCGAGTGTTGGACCTTGGGGCGACCTCATCAATCTCAAACAAAGTGGGAGTACGGTGGATGAATACGCGAAGGAATTTCAGCGCCTGTTAGCGCGTGCCCCGCGTATGAAAAGAACAGAGCAGATTGAGACCTGTGTGGCGGGATTATCAGTTGCACTTGGGGCAGATGTGCGACGTGAAAGACCCCACGATCTCACTGAGGCGATTGGGTTGGCACGTGAAGCAGAGGCAAGGAAGACCGCTTGGATCATAGAGGCGGTGCAAGGTATGACAAGTCTTGGCATGCAGTTGTGCCCGGCTCGGTAGGGAGGATCCACTCGATCCCAAGGGCTCTCGGCGAGAACGGTATGAAAGCACAACAATAGAGGGCACACCCATGGCCATCGGGCGGACTTCATTTGGTGCTTCACAGGCAAGGGGTGGACAGATTCAAACCTCTGCGGCCAGTGGTCGTGCTAACTCAATTCCTACTACGAGCATGCAGAGTAGCACCACTTCCATGCCCGCTCGGCTGCGTCTCACCGCGGATCAGTTGGCAGAGAGGAGGGCCAAGGGGCTGTGCTACAACTGTGATGAAGTCTACACTTGGGGACACCGATGTAAACGGCTATTCTATTTGGAGGTAGAAGAAGAAGAGGCTGGGGAAGCAGAGGATGAGAACCCAATGCTGCAAGAAACTGATATTTCCCTATCCATGATTGTGGCCTTGGGGCCCAAGCATGGTGACACAATGCAAGTGACTGTGCACATGGAAGGAAGATGCTGGCTAGGCCTTGTTGACAGTGGAAGTACTCACAATTTTATGAACACTTTTGTAGCCCGTCATGGGAAATGGCAGCATGCGCAGGACTCCCCCCAGCAGGTCTGAGTGGCAGGGGGTTCACATTTACCCTGTCTTGGAACCGTGCCATCTGCGTCTTTCACTATGTAGAGCCATGAGTTTGAAGCCCCATTTATTGTGCTGCCTATTGACGGGTTCGACATTATATTCGGCGTTCAATGGCTGAGGACCCTAGGAGACATCCACTGGAATTTTGAGGAATTATCCATGGTGTTTGGACCCAAGGATGCCCGAGTCCAACTGCAAGGAATGCAACAGCAGCGTCGCGCTACTTTGATGCACATTGACCTGAAGGAGACCACGGCAATGCAGGAGTTGCTGGTTGCATACGAAGATGTCTTCGCTGACCCAGAAGGGTTGCCACCCCCTAGGTGGTGTGATCATCGTATTACTTTGGCCGAGGGCACCGATCCAGTAGTGGTTAGAGCTTACCGATACCCATTTCGTCAGAAGGACGAAATAGAGTCTCAATGTGAAGCAATGCTGAAGCAAGGGATCATTCTGATGGAATAAGTCCTTGTACTTGGTCTTTGTGGTCCTCATGGTAGTTCTTTTTGCTGCCCCAACAACCAGGACATCATCTTAGACTAAGACTAGCATCTCTAGGACAGCATCTAAGGACAGCATCTTAGACTAGCATCTTAGCATCTTAGACTAGCATCTTAGCATATGCTTGGCCTGCCTTGCCCAGCTATAAATATATAACCCCAACCCCTCAGGTTGGCATGACATTGTGTGAGAAATAAACAAGAAAATTGCCCCAACTCCTATTGTCATCCTCTCTCAATGAGAGTAAGAATTCAGCTACTAACAAATGGTATCAGAGCCGTTCTTTCCTGCAGCCTAAACATCTCTTGCTCATCTCCTTCCCACGCCCCTTGCTCTCATTAGCAAGAAGAATAACAATTGTTCTCGCCACCCTTCATCTCTCGAATGCATAAGCAAAGAATTGCTCGAGGCGGCTTCTTCCCTAGCAAGAAATTTCACTAGCGCCATGTCCGGCGATATCTCGGCCTTCGATTAGCCTCGAAGGCAACCTTGCACCAGTAGAGGTCGAGGTTGCCGCAAGAAAGGATCATGAAGCGAGCAAGCAGAGAGATCGCAGCGGCAATGACAAGCGGCAAGGTAAGGCGGCATGAATCGCGGCAAGCAGAAGGCGCGGCGAAGCGAAAGAAGAATGGCGGCGCGGATACAGACGGCGGCAAAGAGAGCTTCGAGGTTTCTGGCGGCGAGCTCAGCAGCTCGCCCTGCCGACGGCGCATCGACGTGGGGCTCAAGCCGGCGAGCGAGCGGCAACAAGGCGAAGCGGCGCGATGAAGCGATCGCGACTCCCATGAGCGCGGCGGCAGCCAGACAGCGCGGACGCGCTTAACGGCGTTTCGGCGGCGGCGGTTGGGACGACGGAGATCGCGTTTTTCAAAGCGGCGTGGCTCTCCCGGACCGCAGACGATGGTCACCACGGATCGAGCCATTGTCGTGACGCCGGTCCCGGCGATGGATGGCCTACCTCACCAAGACCAACTACGCCGAGCGGGTCATTGTGATGCGGTACGGCTCCAGCGCGGCACATGCGGGAAGCGATTCAGACGGCGACGCCGACATTACGAGGATCGACGGCGCCGGATGCCTCATAGCCGCAGCTCGCCGAGATGCGCTTTTCGCTTTCGAGCGAATCGCCAAGGAGGCTCGATGCCATCGCCGCGCACGCGCGACGGCAGCATCGCGCCAAGAAGACCACCTGCGCAGCACTTCGCAAGGAGCGGGAGAACCTAGCCTTCAAGCCAAAGTGAGGACGTTGATGACTTTGCTCTCCGCCTCAACACTCGCTGCAGAAGATGGTGCGCTTCGGCGACAACACCTCTGACGAGGAGAGAGCCGCCCGTGCTTTTCCGCTGCATCCCCGAGAAGTACAAGCGGATCGCCGCCGATCGAAGTCTCGCTGGATCTCTCACGATGTCGATCGAAGAGGCGATAGGTCGCCTCAAGGTCGCCGACAATGACGAACCACGCCTCCCGGGCCTATCACCATCGGCGGAAGTCAGATCTCACTCGAACAGCGATGGGAGGCCCGCCAGGTGTCGGAAGAAGGGAGTCCTCTTCCGCGACAAAGCGGCCGCAAGCGCTTAAGCCGCCAAGAAGGCGCGACGCGTCCAGTCAAGCGAGGACGTCGCCGAGGTGACGCCCATGAGGCACCTGGCGGCGCCCGAAGAACCGTGGCCGACGAGACGACTCTGCCAAGCGGTGGCAAGCTTGGCCATTGGGCCAAGGAGTGTCGCCGACCACGACGTGGCGAGCCCACGTCGCGACAAAGGAGGAGGAAGAGCGGCTCGCTTCCCCGCACACGCAAGCATCGAGCTATCTCCAGCAGCATCGGCCGCAATCTCTCTCCACCTTGATGAGCCGAGAGCACACGCCTTTCTTGGCGACAAATTTCAAAGAAGAACAAGATTGACGGGCGGTGCCTCGACATCGGCGCTACCCATCACATGACCGGCCGACGGAGTTCTTCATCGAGCTTGACTCCAACGCCCGAGGCTCCGCTGTTTGGGGACGCCCAACGTGGAGATCAAGGCGTCGGCTCTGTCCTCTTCACCGCCGAAGTCCGGAGAGCACAGTCGCTCACCGAGTCTACTACATCCCCGCGTTAAGAACTCTATCATCGGCTTGGGGACACCGGATGAGAACGGCTTCAGCGTGGCGATCAAGAGCGAGTCATGAGGATTTGGGATCACCATCGCCGCCTTCTTGCCAAGGTAACCAGAGGCATCAATCGACTTTACGCCCTCAACGTGCGGTGGCACAACCTCTCGCTTTGTTGTTCGTCGGGACGACGAGGCGTGGCAGATGGCATGAGCGCCGCACCTTTCACTTTGAGGCCCTCAAGAGGCTCGGTGCCAACGAGATGGTGCGCGGTCTCCGTGCCTCGACCACGTGGAGCGCTTCTGCGACGCTCTGCGTCTTGACAAAGCAGAGGCTCCCTTTCTCCAAAGAAGCCGAGCTTCCGAGCCAAGGAGCGGCTCGAGCTTCGCAGCGGGACTTGTGTGGCCCGGTGACACCAACCACACCAGAGGACGACGCTATTTCTGCCGCTCGTCGACGACCTCTCCCGCTACATGTGGGTGATGGTTCTCGCAGAAGGGAGAGGTCATGGATGCCATTAGGCGCGCAAGAAGCTGCCGCGGAGGCGAATCGCGGCCGCAAGCTGCAGGTCTTCAGACCGACAACGGCGGCGAATTCACTAGCACCGAGTTCGCGTCGTCTTGTCGCGGATGAGGGCATTCAGCGCCACTACTCACTACCAGACAAATTCCGCAGCAGAACGGCGTCGCCGAGCGCAACCCAGACGGTTGTGGGGATGGCTCGGCCCTCCTCAGCAGAGGATGCCTACTGCCTTCGGGAGAGGCGGTGGTGACGGCCGCCTACATCCTCAACCGCCGCCCACCAAGGCTCTCAATGGCGGATCGCCAGACGAGGCTTGGCATGGGCGCAAGCCGGCGGTCTCACCCACGGGTCTTGGTACCTCAAGATTCGTCAAAGAGCTTAGCCACATCGGCAAGCTCGACGACGTAGCACTCGTGGTGTTCCTCGGCTCGCGGAGGCTCAAGGCTCACCGCATTCTTGACCCAAGGACCTGGCGTGTGCGCCGGCCGCGACGTAGTGTTCGACGAAAAGCGAGGATGGGCATGGGACAAGCGGTGGACGACGGCTCGACCGACGACAACGACTTCACTTCGAATCGAGTACGCCCACTTCAAGGGAGTGAGAGTAGGCGCCTCTTCACCAAGCATGCCTACCCCACCCCCCGAGCTTCCACCAACTCCAGGCGTCATGTTCTCCACCACAACTTCTACGGCAAGTTCTTCGCCAACACCACCACACCGCAACTCCACGCGCTCCAAAGACTAACGCCACTCCTCGCACGCCCACTCCGACATCGCCTAGTGTCGACCACGGCCGGTGGAGTTCGCCATTCGCCTCCCACGATGAGGAGCGATCGACGTGTACCACGACGGCGAGCCGCTGCATATCGTCGACGACGGAACCTTCTCGGCGACCACCGGTCACGGGACCGGTGCCTCGCGATCCGAGGCGCAGATTGCATCTTGCGTGTGACGACGGCGAAGCCTCGTTTTTCGCGGAGGTCGCGAGACATGTGGCATGGCGTGTCGCGATGCGATCGGAGATGGATGCGGTTGAGAAGAACCGCGCTGGAGCTTGCCGATCTCCTCGTGGTCACCGCGCGATCACTCTTAAGTGGGTGTTCAAGTCGAAGAGGATGAAGCCGCGCCATCGCTGCACAAGGCTCGCTTGGTGGCACGCGGTTTCGTGCGGCGGAGAGGATCGACTTTGACGATGCCTTCGCTTCGCGGGTACGGATGGAATCCGTCGACTTCTCTTTGCGCCGGCCGCCCAGAAGGCCGGCATGTTCATCACATGGACGTTAAATCGGCGTTTCTTAACGGCGATTTGAAGGAGGAGGTCTCGTGCACCACCACGGATTTGAGACTCCGGCAAGGAGGCAGGTGCTACGCTGCGCAAGGCCCTCTATGGCTTGCGACAGACCGAGGGCGGAATGCCAAGTTGATTCCACGCCAAAAGGATGGGCTGAGCAAAGCCCGCACAAGGCGACCATCTACCGCGGGCAATGGTGGAAACGCCTCACGCGGTGGGTGTCTCGCCGACGACTTGGTGATCACCGGCACCAAGGACGTGGAGGTGGCAACATTCAAGGAAGAGATGAAGGCCACCTTCCAAATGAGTGACCTGGGGCCTCTCTCCTTCTACCTGGGGATCGAGGTGCACCAGGACGACTCCGGAATCACGCTCGACAGCATCGCCACGCTGCGAGTCGTTGAGCCGGCCGGGCTCACCGATCGCAACCCAAAGACTCACTCCGATGGAGGAGCGGTGGCCGAGCGAGCCGACGACGACACGACGGAAGAGGCGGACGCCACGCAGACGCGCTCTTGTGGGAGCCTCCGCTACCTCGCCCACACACGGCCGGATCGCTTTCTCCGTCGGCTCGTTAGTTTGCTCATGCAATGACCGACGACGAGCACCAACAGTCAGGAAGAGGATCATCCGCTATGTTGCGGGGACTCGACCACGCCTCTACTACGCGTCGAGGATCGCCGTTTCCGCCGCCATGGACTCCACCGGCCTCGCCAGTGGTGCCGCCGCTACCCACGAAGATCGTGGACGATTCTCCTCGCTGATCGGGCCGCGGGCAAGCGACCACTCATCCCGGACACCTCAAGTCCGGGTGCGAAGAAGGCTCGCCACGCGGGCGAAACTTCCGCCGCCACTAGCCCAAGGGCGGCGGGGATCTCACATGGGCCGGCCACACCGGCCGCCCCAATCGCAGAATCCGCCGATCAAGACGGCGCTGCCAGCATGCATCAAAGATCTTCCACCTCCGGCCACCGACTATCGCCATCGGCAGTTAACGCAGTTAGCCGCCGGCTCAATGACGACGGCGCCAACCGCCACGGCGTCGGTCTCATCCCCTTCTCGACTCCTCGCCCGGCCCGGGGACCCATGCCGCCACTCGACAAGGCGGGCTTGAGGTCCCAGGGCAGCTTTCAACAAGGCGACGCCAAGGCGACCCTCGAGACGCTTCAAGGACGACGCCACTGCGACTGCGAGAGGCGGAGACTCCGCCAGCGCCGCCGACGGCCGCCGCCGCAGATCCGGCAATGGCCGCCGACACCGACGCCGCCCACTCGCCTCCCCACCGCCGCCACGCTGCGCTCGCCATGCCGAAGCTTTTCACAGAGCTCGGCAATCTACACAAGACACTTGGCGACTTCTCGCCATGCCACGGACACGGAGTCTTGACGGCGAGGCGTTTAACGGGCGACGACGAGTTGACGCGGCGCGAGCGAGATGACGCGATGATGGCGCAAGAAAGTGCCACCGCGACCGCCTCAAGCGCAACCTCACCACCATGCTCAAGGGAGCTTTCCTGCGCATCAGAAGATGCCTGGAACCTTTGGGCGTGGGCCGAGATGCCCTCCAGACACCGCCTGCGAGACGCTTACGCGACCAACCAGCCGCGGAGGCTCTCCGGATTGCCCGCCGCCCTAGCCGCCGCTTCCACCAGGAGGGCAAGAGGTCGCGGCGGTGATCGCAAGCTCTTTGGCGTCTTTGGCCACCATGACGCCTCCACTCGACCCGATGGCGGCAATGGAGGCCAAGATCGTGGGACGCCGCCAGACGGAGGCTTCGTGTACAAGCGGCCGCCGAGCACTTGGCCGGACAACCGCATGTGCAGAGAGCGGTTATGAATGTCTCTACCCCGCCATGGAGGAAGAGGACGCCACGACATCGACGTGGCGGCGAGCGAAGGGCCGGCCTCCGCCTCACTTCTTCTCATTTTTTATTTCTTTTGTTGACCACCGCCTCTGCTGATAAACACTTTAATCAATTTTAGTCAGAATGGATGTTTCTTGGTTTTACCTTCATGCGTGTTTGTTTGTGCTTATTTGATATTGCGTCTTTGAACCGCTAGGCGACCAACTTGAAACTTCGGTTGAGGCGCCAGATTAGGTTTTTAAGTCCGAGCAATGTCCTGCATTCTCAGAAGATCGTATGCAACTAACCACAAATGCAAGCACAATGCGATAAGTCGCACGTAACTTAGGCAAAGACGGCTTCGGCGCCATAGCCCATGCTTAAGCACAAAGTAATTTGTCGTTAGGGTTTTATGCGAGGTTGTCACTGCACAAACCTTCCTAACTTAAATCCCGTGATCTCTTAGAACTGCCCGAGTGTGGCGATAAGATGATAAGGTCCTGTGAGTGGTCTTGGACCAACGGTATTCGACGGTGACAACCGTGCGCTTCGAGAGCCAACCCGAGGTGTACGAGCCGTGTTTGAATACCGTGCCAAGCTTACACTCGTCACTTAACCTTACTAGACGCTCACATTGAAGACTTTCCTTTTTATCACTAAGGAGTCTTCAGTTTATGATGTCTATGATAACCATGCATAATTTGATCAATTTCAACATACGCATAAGCAAACAAATAGAAGTGTCACTTTAAACACTTATCTGGTTTGTGCGCTAGCTGGTGCCCAACTCAGGCAGATGGGCGACCAGCCGAAGCATCTCGGGCGACCAGCCTCCAAGCGCTGGGCGACCACGAAGAAAATTTGGGGCGACCACGAAGGAGCTTAGGGCGACCAGCCCCCGAGCTCCTGGGCGACCACGAAGAGGCTTGGAGATTTCATGCCTTGGTGCACAACTACTAACAGAATGAGTAGGTATATGCAAAATAAAACCGAACGATATAGGGTCCCCGCATGGAATGAGCCCTGGTCCCTTCTTGACTTCTAAGTCCTTGCGATTTTATGGAGATCGAACCATGGTGTTGTCGGCCAAAGTGCGGGCTTCCTGAGGGTACTAGACTAACGATGCTCATGGTGACAACCAATGCTTCAGAGAGCCATCCCGAGGCGCGAGCGAGCGCTTGAGCACCGCATCCACCCGCCTCCTGGTCGCCTGCCTTTGTTGGACACGGACACCGGTGACCCAAGAGATCACCAAGGATTTAGCAAACATACTGGAACAAATGACATTCATGCAAAAAACTTGCCGCTAAGGGCACGAAAGGGACAACAATGGTAAATTGAAAGCCTTCTAGGCAACAACTTTACTAACCGCCGAAGCCACCAACCACCAAGGAGAATCTTACCTCATCATGGTCGATCGGGCGAAGCGAAGGGGCACTTACAATTTCTTCAAGGATAGAATTTCCGCAACAACTCTATGTTATACGAATTCGTCAGTTCTTCGCCGTCCTCGGTAATAACCGGACCGCCCCGGGCCGAGATACTGAGACTACCTTAAAGGGCCTTCCCATCGGGAGACAGTTTATGCAACCCTAAGATGCGTCTGAATTCAGCAGACTGTGTCTCCCATCGCCAGTGTTCTCTCAGAGACCCGGGTGGCGTGGTACCGCCTGAAACTTTGCTGGTAGAGGGCGGCGCGGAGAGCAGCGCGATCCCGCACCTCTTCCAAAAGGTTGACATCCTCTCGCCGGAGATCCTCTTGGTCTTCTTCGTTAACGCCGAGACGCTATGGGAACCGAAAGCGACAATGGGAGGAGAAACGACCTCTGCCCGTACACCAGGAAGAAAGGCGTTTCGCCCGTGGCCCGGCTGGGTGTGGTACGGAGCGACCACAGCACTGCCGGGAGCTCTTCCGTCCACCACGCGCCCCTTTTGTGAAGCCGTTCAAACGCTCTTGTCTTGAGGCCCTTCAAAGACCGTTGGCGGCGTGCTGCTTCGCTGTTGCTCATGGATGGGCCACCAAGCAAAACATACCTTGGTGCCCATTTCATCGCAGAATTCCGTGAAAGCCGACCGTGAACTGGGTACCGTTGTCGGTGATGATGCGATTGGCGACTCCAAAGCGCGAAGATCCCGCAAGATAAACTTGATTTGCGGCGTGGCCGTGATGGCACGCACCGCCGCCTCAACCCACTTCGTAAACTTATCGATGGCGGCGAAGAGGTGGGTGAAGCCCCGTGGGCCATGCGAATGGACTCAGATATTCAAATTTCGCATCGCAAACGCCAGAGAGCGGGATGGTTTGCAGAGCCTATGTCAGACGTGGAGGGCACCGGATGCAACGGGAGGAAGGCAAGCCGGAAGAGCCATTGAGCCGGGCAATGGAATCATTGGGATAGTTGGGCAGGATAGCAATCGAGGGTGGAGTGGAGTCTGTTAGGAGTTTGGGGTCTGTTAGGGGTAGGTGCGCATGCATGCCGCCCAATGAGGAAAGTAGGATCAGTTAGTTAGTTTGTTATGGCTGGCGTGTGTGTGATGCAGAAAATAAAGGAAAGAAAGAAAGAGGAAAATGGCATGCTTTTGATGCCGCAATTCTAGTCTCAAAGCGGTGGCTCAAAACAATTAAACCTCAAAGATACGCCACGACGACCTCAATGTCGTCGAGCAGCCTGCGACCTGGTCTTCGGCCGGGAACCCGCGCTTACGAGCAAGCTCACATTGAGTTGGCTCGTAACATACTACCACCTCTGATATACCACTTAAATGAATGCTTTATACTCCTTTATCACTTTCAATATACTCCAATGCGACATGCTTGGAAAAATTTCATCAAAATCCTTTTTTTTTGCTACATACCCTTTTCCATATGTAAAAGGAATATATAAACAAATTATGCTATAAAGGGCGGACTTTAGTGAATTTTTTCGTGGAATTCACTTTGAAGTATCTTATAATCAGTATTAGAGTATACTAAAAAAGATAAAGAGGCATAACAATATCATTTAAACGGTATACTGGAGGTGGGAGTACGTACACCCAGGAGTATATAACCATTTTCATATATATATATATATGAAAAATATCTTTTACTCCTGGGTGTAGTTACTCCCACCTTTGAAATACCACCTAAACGAACTTGAAATACTCCTTTATCACTTTGGCTACACTCATATACTAAATATAAGATATTCCAAGATGAACCACATGAAAAAATTGCAAAAGAGTACATGGTTTTTAGCATATTTTGCAAATACCTTTATATATGAATATAAAAAGGAGTATGTCTAAAAAAATGTACATACCACCTTTGAAAAAATGTAAATACCACATAACTAGCCTTATATACTCGTATACTATACGCACATGCCCTCCGTTGTGCAAGATACTCCCTACATTGTGAGATACAGGATAGGAAGTAACTACTCCCGGGAGTAGAAAATAGGCTTTATACACACACACACGTATGTTGTTAATTCACTATTTCCACTGCAGATAAAGCAGAGAGATTGATAGCGGAGGCTGCTGGATATGGTGCCCAATTGGTTGTGTTCCCGGAAGCTTTTGTTGGCGGCTATCCTCGTGGATCCACCTTTGGCTTTGGGATCAGTATTAGTATCAGTAATCCAAAAGACAAGGGAAAGGATGAATTCCGGAAGTATCATGCAGCTGCCATAGATGTGCCTGGTACGTTGAAATATAATGGAGTATGTCTGCTCTTTATTACTACTAGTTTGTTATTGAATTTGTCCTCACTCCTCAAGGCACATGGGGGTCCATCAGTGAACAGCCACAATTTTGAATTGCCTTGCTACTAAGTCATGCCTTTTATTACCGGAAAGAAAAAACTGATTATTTTTATTGCATATTTTCTGACGACTCTCTTTGGATATGGGATGGAAAATCAAAGGACTATTTTTACATATTTTGTTTAGCACTAAAAAAAATATCCATTTCTATTTAAGTGCAGAGAAATGTTGATGAGGAACAAATTCATTGATGGTGTTCTCAAGGAGAGATTTCCAGTTAGTTTTTTTTAAGGAAATACAGCAGGGGAGAGCATTGCTGTTATTATAATAGGTTAATAGTGTACAAATTATTAGAAGAAGAATAGTGTCCAGTTTGTTAATATGATGAAAAAAAACTGAGTATCAGTAATTCTTCCAGTCTCCCTGATACAATGATTGAACACTAAGGCATAGAATTTCCCCCAAAAATTTGGATAATCATCTGCAGTGGATCATTGATACTTGTACTGTTGCTGCCTTCAGCTACATGTTATGATCATGTTTTTCAATTTCCGACAATGGTTTCTATCTAGTAACTCCATATATTAAATAATAATTTTCTGTTCTGTACATGCTCCATTTATGTACTATTTATCATGTCTAACAAGAATTCCAGCTGTTTTTCAGACCAAAGGCATTTACCCAGCTTTATTACGAAACCTAGAATAACAAGGTTTTTGCTGGGGAGACCAACTTTGCAATTACAGCATAAACCTCTCACACAAGACTGGCACACAAAGCCTATTACTGTGACTAAGACGAGGAGAAATCAGTTAGCAAAACAACTATCCTGTTCCTTCACAACTTGCATTTTCATCCTCTGAACTCAGAAGGTTGCTGTAATCTTTCCTGGAGACGTTCCACCACCTCTGTTACCACCTGCATTCGCTTTTGGGAAACCAAACTCTTCCACAGTTTCAAGAACGACAAAACTCTATAAGCAACATAAATTGGAGAAGAACAAAAACGTTTCTGGAATACCATGTCATTCCTTGTAAGCCAGAGTGCCCATGAGACCGCAGCCAAGAAAAGTATAGGAAACATATTTCTCTTTGCATCCATATTACTCGGACGATATAGCAAAGCTGTCTCTAGTTCAGCACATCTCTCAGCACACACCAGATGAATCTCGCAATTGGACAGGCAAAGAGTATGTGATCTGTAGTTTCCTCAACACCGCATAGGTTACATAATTCATTTCCTGGCCAATTCCTCTTCTTCAACTGCTTTGCTGACTGGATTCTATCTTTGAACACTAACCACAGGAAAATTCTTACTTTCGGCGGTGCAGGGGTCAGCCACAACTTTCTCAAATCTTTTACTCCTTGAAAAGAAAGAGCTCTGTACAAAGATCAAGTGCTAAACATACCTGACTTTTCTAAAGCCCAGGAAACTACATCTCTCTCTATTGTGATGTCAACCTCTTTCAGTTGCTCTTGGAGTTGATTCCATTCTGATATTTCCTGCTGTCCAAAGATCTCCTAAAGGTCAACTCCCAGCTTCCATTATTGCATACCTCAGCTACTGTCTTATCATTCTGATCACTACTCTTAAAAGTTCTGTGATATTCAACTCTTAAGAGAAATTTCATCCAACCACACTTCTCCCAACAAATCTACACCATTGCCCTTCCTCACTTGGTATTTACTCCCCATATGAAACCTGTGTTTTATGGGGTGGATCCCTTTCCAAAACTGAGAAAAAACTTTTGCTTCAGATCTGAAAAAAAAAAACCTTTGTTGCCCATATATTTCTTTCTCAGCAGCTCACAACACAAGTCTTGGTCACCTCTTTCTAATTTGAAAATCTGTTTAGTTAGCAAACAGATGTTCGTCAGTTTAGTATCCAGAAAACCCATACCTCCAAACTTAGGTCTGCACAGCACCTCCCATTTAACCATATGATACTTCTTGCGTAAACTTTCCCAGAAAAAGTTTGCTCCCAACATATCCATTTTATAGTGAATTCCATCAGTTAGCAGATAAAAAATCCATGGTATACATTGGAATGTTGCTAAAGCAAGAGTTGATTAAAATTGTTCTACCTCCAGAAGAAAGGTACTCTCATTGCCAAGTATGTAACCTTTTCTGTACTTTCTGGACTATAAATTCTTGTTCCTTTGCAGTCAAGTAGTCAACCTCTCATCACTAATGGGAATGCCCAGGTATTTAATAGGTAAAGTCCCCACGGGGCAGTTTAAAGCATTTGTAACTCTAATTTTCTCGTTTTCATCAACTCCTACCACAAAAACCTCACTCTTCTGATAATTTATATTCATCCCAAACTTGGCTTCATAGCAGTTTAAGAGGAACTTGATTGTCTTAATATTTTCTTCTGTGTACTCCAGGAAAAGAATTGTATTGTCAGGATACTGTAGATGTGTCAAACCTCCTCCAACTAAATGAGGCACTAAACCTATCAGTTTCCCATTGTCTCTAGTTGCTGTTAATATTTCTGACAGAGCGTCCACCAAATTAAAGAGCAGGGGAGACAAGGGGTCCCCCTGTCTTGAGGCCAAATTAAAGAGCAGGGGAGACAAGGGGTTCCCCTGTCTTGAGGCCTTTAAAAGTTCTAAAAAACACTCCATGTTCTCCATTAATGTTGACGCTATTGGGGTGTTTGGTTTAAAGGACAGGACGGTGAATGGATCATCGATCCTAACTCCAAACCTAACTCACTTGTTTGGATTGAGGAATGGAATGGGTTGTTCCATTACCACCTCATCCCTCATATGCACATGTCTAGTATAAAACATAGGCTACCCAAACTCCTGATACCATGTAGAGAATAGGAGAAAGACCCCACACCGCAGAAGGGGGGTGAGTCACATATATATATAGCCCAATAGGGCTTGGAGTACAAGTAAGCCAAGAATAAGACAAAAGAGGCTATACATTATCTAACAAATCCATCTTAGGATGAGGTGATCCCTCAAACCAAACACCCCATAACTCTCCCATTCTCTACAGTTTGTTTCATCCACTCTATCTATTTGTCATGGAAGCCTTTTTCTTCTGTAAAACCTCTACAAAGAAAGGCCACTGGACTTTGTCATAAGCCTTCTCAAAGTCCTGCTTCAAGATAATACCTTCCTGAATATTTCTTGACAACTCATGTCATGAAGCACTTCATGTAGGGTTACAACTCCTAATATATGTTTCCCAGGGATAAATGCAGTTTGAGCTTTGCTTATAACCTTGTGTGCAACTCTAGTCGACCTCTTATTCAGAACTTTTGTCAAGATCTTGAAAATCACGTTGAGAAGGCATATATATTCTCTATAGTTTGTTTCTACTAGCTCTATATATCCTCTTACTGACAAAAGAAGTCTACAGGTCCAGAGGTGACACGCTTGGCTGCTATGGCTGGGAAATATAAGATCTTCTTGGTTATGGGGGTGATTGAAAGGGAAGGATACACACTGTATTGCTCGGTTCTCTTCTTTGATCCTCTAGGCCAGTACCTGGGTAAGCACCGCAAGCTCATGCCAACAGCGTTAGAACGAATAATATGGGGATTTGGAGATGGTTCAACAATTCCTGTTTATGATACTCCACTTGGAAAAATCGGAGCCCTTATTTGCTGGGAAAATAAAATGCCACTTTTAAGGACAGCTCTATATGGTAAAGGTAAGACTCTTTCTTGGAACATGTATGAGTACTCAACATGTATTGTTTGTGCCGTGTGCTAATAAAAGTCTACAGACAGCATATACTTTCAGAATAAGTCAGATAGGCAATGCTAAAAAAGCATTGGCATCATATGTACTTTGAATTTCTTGAGCATCTTGTCTTAGCTTGTATGCAGGTATCGAGATATATTGTGCTCCCACTGCTGATTCCAGGCCAGTTTGGCAAGCCTCCATGACGCATATTGCCTTGGAGGGGGGATGCTTTGTCTTGTCAGCAAACCAATTCTGCCGGAGAAAGGACTATCCTCCGCCACCTGAGTATGTATTTACTGTTTTAGGTGAAGAGCCTTCTCCAGATACTGTTGTCTGCCCTGGAGGCAGTGTTATCATTTCGCCAACTGGAGAAGTCTTGGCAGGTCCCAATTATGAAGGAGAGGCACTGATTACAGCCGACCTTGGTAAGGAATTAATCAGATATGTTATCTTTTATACTGTGCAGACACTTATATGTTTTGTTTCTTGTACATGCATTTGTATAGCCTGTTCTGTTCTAGTGCTCGCAGTTGTGTGTACCAATTTTGAAAATGTCGAACACTAATACCAAAGTTCGTGTATTATAAGTCTCTAATGAAGTGCCTTGTGCAGACCTAGGAGAAATTGTTCGAGCCAAGTTTGATTTTGATGTAGTGGGCCACTACGCTCGGCCTGAGGTTCTGAGCTTGGTAGTGAATGACCAACCACAGCTGCCCGTGTCTTTTACTACTGCCGCTGAGAAGAATTCAGCTACAAAGAGTGACAGCATTTCGAAGTCTTAATGGCCATCGATTGCATCAGTAAGTCTGCAATGTGGTCTCAGATCACCGGTTCTTCTCGGTAGCCATTGGCACATTTCTTGTGCTAAGAACTGTACGATGATCCCCTTTCAGGACGAACAGCCGGCTCTAATAAACAACTCGCACCGTTGTTTCTGTATGTACACTCCTTCAGGACATTGGCACAGCTTGTGCCTTTCTTTCAGGGTAGGGAGGTTCTTTCTTTCTCAGTTGTGATCTGTGTTGTGCCATCACTTGCACAATTGGAAACGATGCTCCAGACGTCTGTGCTTCTGAAACATGCTATGATGTGACGAGTGATGCGCATTCTCTCCGTCAAAATGTTTTCGGTATTCCATTTGAAAAAAAAAAGAAAAGAAAAGAAAATGTTTCCACGAGTGGCCTATCTAGTATGTGGACAGTATATGGATAAGGATGTACAGATGTACATCTAAAATTTTTACAAAAAAATCTAATATATAATAAGTATATTATGTGTATATACTAGTAAATAGGTTCAAAAATATGTATTTCAATTTCTAAGTCCTTATGAGTTTGTCCCATCACTCCCTCTCCCAATCCTCCTCCACAGTCCAATCGTATATCTAAAGCTTAACACCTAACTTTATCGCCATTTCGCACGCCCACGCACTGTCGCTCTCTATGTTGGTGGCAGCACAACCAGCAGACGATAGCACGGTAATGACGGACGAGGGGCCATGGAGCAGGTGCAAGATGACAGGTAGCACGGCAGCGGAAGAGTGCCGAGCACCACCAGTACTGGCTAACGGCCAGGGGCTATATGGTAGGCGGTGGCAAAAGGTGCAACGTGTGGCAAGGTAGCTCTGCCCCTGTGATCATAGCAAGCATGAACTCGAGAATTGAGGGTGTAACACTAATGATGGCTGGCATGTTGGGGCGGCAATGTTTGACGAGGGTAGGGGTGGGCATTCGGTTTTTTCGGTTTTTTCGGTTCGGTTTTTTCGGTTCTTTAAAAATTCGGTTTTCCAAATGCAGAAACCGAACCGAAATCGAATTACTGAAAAAACCGAACCGAATAAACCGAATTAATTCGGTTCGGTTTTTCGGTAATTCGGTTAACCGAAATAGCATGCAACAGGCAACATTCTCATTTGTCAATACTGAATACTGATTAAAGACACAAATCAATAGCATGCAACAGGCAACATTCTCATTTGTCAATACTGAATACTGGCAACATTCAGCAACTAATTAACTAGCAGGCTCTAGCAAAGTAGCAAGCACATCACTGAACTACTCAAAACAACACCAGAACCAGCAGAGTTGCGGTCAGCCTGTACTCAAAACAACACTCCAGGTCTCCAGCAATCAGCATCAACACTCAACAGGAACACAGAACACTCCAGCACCAGCAGCGCCCAGTGGTCCAGACTCCAGTACGCAAGGGGAAGGGGAGGGGACAGGGGAGGGGAGGGGATGAGGCGACCTGAGGACGGGTGGTGGAGTGGAGGCCGGGCCGCAGCGCCGCGCGAGATGTGGGGGTCAGAGGACAGAGGTCCCGGCCGTCGGTCGCAAGTCGCAAGGCTGTGGATCAGGTATTCAGGCACTCGGGCTCTTCGAGTCTTCGTCCAGGCTATGGGAGCACCGAGCGCGAGTGCCAGGAGGGGCGGAGCCGCGGAGGCCCCCGCCGCGCCGGGAGGAGTGGAGGACGGACGGGCCGGAGGTGCCACCTAGGGCGACTGGGCGAGGACGGCTGAGTCTGAGGCGCTGGGCCGGCCATTGGGAAGACGAAGACCGGATCTGGCCGACTGCCGCGCGCCGCCTGAATTGGGGACTGGTGGATTTGGAGAGAGATCAGAGAACTAGGGTTAGGGTTGGGGACAGGGGGTTGGGCCGCTCTCTTGTCTTGGAATGGATATGGGCTTGGCAAGGCTGGCGACTTGGCGAGTCACGGGTGAGTAGGTGATCAGCAGAGATCGGTAAAACGGTTTTTTCGGTTTTTGAAATACGAAAACCGAACCGCAAACCGAAAACCGAATAGCGTCAAAATAAAATCGAATCAAGAACCGAACCTAAAAACCGAAATTTTCGGTTAATTCGGTTCGGTTCGGTTCGGTTTTTCGGTTTCGGTTTAAAAGTGCCCACCCCTAGACGAGGGCAGGAAGTAGCACGCAGTTTGTTGTAGGGCAGTTCTGTGGGCACGGTGAGCATGAGCTTGAGATACTAGTGGGCCAGGGTGATGACACCAACAGGTAGGAAACGATGCTAAAACAGTATACAGTAGCTGAGCATTTGGCATCGACAACGCCATAGATGAATTTCATTCTTGATTCGCTAATCCGAAATCTCAAATAGGAATATATCAGTGTTATGTTGATTTGCAACAATGAATCGTGATTTTGGAAATGTAGCATGGAGAGTATTTAGGAAATGAAGCATGTTGATTTAAATCTCCAATTCATAAATCTCTAAATTATTTTAGGTGTCGTCTCTAGTAAGAACAATATATACTTTATAATTTTGCTATTACGAATTTTTGTGTTTTACATCGAATAATATTTTTATAACTCCTAACATCTATTCTAAAAATTCTGGATCTGCCAGCGGTTTTCGCCGATGCCTAGCTTACCTGAACAAAGGCAAGTTCTTGGTTTGGCACTTTGCCTCGTATGCGGCGATGTGCATTGACCTCCACGTCTGATCTGACGGGTGGGAAGCCATCCCCCGGGATCTCTTGTGAGTTGTGAGAACCTTCGCCGCCTGCACCCCGTTCTCGACTCGGCGCCATCTCAGCAATAGCAAGATCGATCCCAGTATATGCTCTGAAGAATCACTCGACAGCTAACAATATTTGGCAGAACCATGACTTGTCGGCGAGCCTCTGTTTTCCTTTTGACTTCCAGGCAGGTCTCCATGCTGGTTGCCACGGCTACCCAAATATTTTTAGATCGCTGTCCCAACGCCCAACTCCCAACCATCTTGGAGTAGGTGCAGTGGAGGATCAAGTTCACGGTGCATTTACACTTTTTTTCTTGAAAAAAAAATACCAGTGGTTTTAACCTTCACGGTAAAAGAACAACAACATTTAAGCTATAAACGTACACATATACCTACACACGTGCCTACCTACATTCGACTCCGCACATGCTCACATCGAGCAGTGCTCTAACACAGGTGGATTAGGCATGCTCCAACGAAACAAGCAACAGCTTGGCCGTGTGCATCTACACTCATGACGGAAGTAAGACCAGAGAAGCGGAAGACCGGGTCCAACAATATTCATCACCCCAAGGTAGGGATGAAAACGGAAACAGAATTTTCTAGTGTTCCAAATAAAAATAGAAATGAAAGCCTTTTTTTCGGCAACGGAAAATGTCAGTACGAAAACGGAAATGAGAATTTTTTGTTAGAAACAGAAACGTGAGTCATTTTTAATGTAAACGGAAATAAAAATTCCGTATAAGTAAAACCGGAAATTCCATCGGAAACTTGACCCAAAAAGAAGAACAGAGAATTTACATTTATTTTCAAATTAAAATAATTTTAGAAATATAAATGGCTTTATAAAAAATATCAAAATAAAGTTCAAAAATTCTAGAAAAATTCTTTAAAATACTTTAGAATATTTTGAACCTAGGAAAATTATTTATAGCATAATTTTGGTTTTTTTGTGAATAAATTAATTTTATAAATCTAAAAAACAAAATAGTATTTATAAACTCCAGAAACTCTAGAAAATCTCAGAAAAGCATTAATGAACATTGAAAATTAATATGCAAATTTTAGGGCATTACACATTTATAGTTGGAGGGGCAAAAGGATGTCGATGATAATGATATGAAAGAGGATATGATGGTCTATTCTGGAGGACAAATAGAAAGTTTTCAACTGACAAACTCGAAGAAAAACTTCCTAATAATACCGATAAACATAACATTGTTCTTGTATCCGTTTTAGAGGTGGGATGTGTTACATTATTTTTACGATTATGTATATTATGATCATCTACTGTGTTTTTGTAGAATTTTTTTACTTTGTTTTCATATCTGCTCCGTTCCGTTCCGTTTTGCATTTGTTTCGGTCAATATCCAGACCGATTTTATTCCGATTTCTAACCGACCGATTTTATTCCGATTTCATCAGTACCCCAAAGTCAAGGAATCTAAATTTTTTAGGTTAGATAAATGGCACGCAGGGGTGACGTCTGCATATCTCTGTACTTGTACCACCGTTTTCATCTAAAAAGGCCACCAAATTGTCAAAACTGCATGCTCCGTTTCGTTTCACATTCGTTTCTATCACTGTTCGTTTCCAAAAATTTTTACTTTCATTTCTATACCTGCTCCGTTCTGTTTCACATTCGTTTCTATCACTGTTCATTTCCAGGATTTTCGATTTTATTCCGATTTTATCGGTACCCTAAGGACTAAGGTCAAGGAATCTGACTTTTCGAGGTTAGAAAAATGTCACGCAGGGGTGATGTCTACCTATCTCTGCATTTGTACCACCGTTTCCATCTAAAAAGGCCAGCAAATTGTCAAAAGTGCATGCCCCATTCTGTTTCACATTCGTTTCTATCACTGTTCGTTTCCAAAAAATTTTACTTTCGTTTCTATACCTGTTTCGTTCTGTTTCACATTCGTTTCTATCACGTTTCATTTTCAGGATTTTCGATTTTATTCCGATTTCATCGGTACCCCAAGGTCAAGGAATCTGACTTTTCGAGGTTAGAAAAATGGCACCTAGGGGTGACGTCTGCCTATCTCTGCATTTGTACCACCGTTTCCATCTAAAAAATGCCACCAAATTGTCAAAACTGCACGCTCCTGTGATCTTTCCTTCATGGCGGCAACAGTATTTTCGCGCCTGTCCGTGTGGGCATGGCTACTGCTATGCTCCAACGCGGCCCCGTCGCCGGGGAGCAGCAACGCCTCGACTGACGAGGTTGCTCTCCTCTCCATCAAGTCCACGGTGCTCGACCCAACCGGCTCGCTCGCCTCATGGAACGCGTCCAACCACGTCTGCCGGTGGAGGGGAGTTACGTGCGGCCGTCGGCATCCCGAGAGGGTCGTCGCGCTGCAAATGAACTTCTTTGCACTGGCAGGACGTATCTCGCCGTCGTTGGGCAACCTCTCCTTCCTTAGGACGCTCAGTCTCGGCAACAACCACCTTGAGGGGCAGATACCTCTAGAGCTTGGACATCTACGCCGGCTGCAAGTTCTGAACCTCAGCACAAATTCCTTGGAGGGGAGAATTCCAGCGGGTTTGGGTAATTGCACCCGGCTCTTGTATCTCAACCTCGATAAAAACCACCTCCAAGGTGAGATCCCAGCAGAGGTAGGATTCTTGAAAGATCTCGTCCTCTTGGAACTTTATGTCAATGATCTGTCAGGAGAGATCCCTCCCTTGTTAGGAAATTTATCTTCTATCAAAACCATTGATTTTGGTTACAACACGTTCTCTGGACCTATTCCTTCAACAACTCTCAATCGCCTATCAAACCTCACTTTCTTAAGTTTTGATTTTAACAATCTTTCTGGAGCTATCCCTCCTACATTCTGGAACATTTCCTCCTTGAGAACGCTTTCATTGGTGGGCAACGCGCTAAACGGGACAATACCTCCGAATGCTTTCGATAACCTTCCTAATCTCCAGATTTTGCTTTTGAGCCAAAACCAGTTCCACGGCCATATCCCAGCTTCAGTAGCCAATGCTTCTAACCTGTCATATTTCGAGGTCGCCGACAACTCTTTTAGTGGCACAGTTCCTCCAACGGTTGGAGACTTGCAAAATCTTCAGTACCTGCTTCTTCCCATAAATATGTTGGAAGCTAAAGAGCCAAAGGATTGGACCTTCATGACTGCCTTAACCAATTGCTCTCAGTTAATATGGTTGGAGTTGGATATCAATAGATTTGCAGGAGCTCTTCCTTCTTCAGTTTCCAATCTATCCACTTCGCTTACACGTCTCTCCCTCTCTCAGAACGAAATTTCTGGGAATATACCTGCTAACATCGGCAATCTTCACGGCTTGCAAAATCTTGAACTCGAGATCAACTTTCTCATCGGAGATCTACCACCTTCTCTGAGCACGCTTCAAAATTTGGGTGAGTTGGCATTTCACAAAAACAACTTAAGTGGCCAGATTCCGATGTCCCTAGGAAATCTTACCCAGCTAAATTACCTTTATCTCGCTTACAATTCCTTCAGTGGTAGAATACCGACCACGGTAGGAAATTTGACGTCCCTGTTGGAAGTTGCACTGGATAATAATAACCTCGAGGGTACTATTCCTAGCAGTTTGTTCAACATACCTTCACTGTCACAGTTTCTGGTTCTTTCCCACAATCTTTTAGAAGGACAAATACCACCTGAGATTGGGAATTTAAAAGCAATCGTGCAGTTCAATGCTGAATTTAACAGATTATCAGGTGAAATCCCTGCCACTATCGGTGAATGCCGACTTCTTCAGCAACTCACCCTGCAAAATAATTTGTTAGCAGGTAGCATTCCGACAGCGTTGAGTTCAATAAATAACTTAGAAATTCTTGACCTCTCAAGCAACAATTTTTCAGGGCAGATACCAAAGTTTTTAGAAAACATGACCATGCTCAGTTACCTAAACCTCTCCTTCAATAACCTTGTTGGTGAAGTACCAACTGCCGGTGTTTTTGGAAATGCCACTGCAGTCTCAATCCAGGGTAATGATAAGCTTTGTGGTGGTATCCATGACCTTCATTTGGCCCCATGCTCTTCTGAATCGTCTAAGAAAAGGCACAGATTTCCAGTGATTTCAGTGGTTGTTCCTCTTGCTTTAACACTAGCCATCCTTTCCTTGCTCTTTTTCTTGTTTACTTGGTGCAAGAAACGATCAGCTGGAACCCCATCAATGGCGTCCATGCAAGGGCACCCACAACTCTCCTATTCAGAGTTGGTAAGAGCAACAGATGGTTTCTCAGCAACCAATTTGCTAGGTACAGGGACATTCGGCTTTGTATATAAAGGGAAGTTAAATGGAGATAACAATGACAATACAGATTTTGTTGCTGTCAAAGTACTAAAACTCCAAACGCCTGGGGCACTCAAAAGTTTCACAGCTGAATGTGAAGCAATGAGAAACATGCGACATCGAAATCTTGTGAAGATAATCACAGCCTGTTCAAGCATTGATTCCAAAGGGGACGACTTCAAGGCAATTGTGTTCGAGTTCATGCCTAACGGTAGTCTAGAAGATTGGCTACATCCTGACAGAAATGACCAAAATAAGGAGCACTTGAATCTCCTCAAAAGAGTGAGCATACTACTTGATGTGGCGTATGCTTTGGAATATCTTCATTGCCATGGCCCTGCACCCATTGTGCACTGTGATATTAAGCCAAGTAATGTGCTTCTGGATGCTGATTTGGTGGCCCATGTTGGTGACTTTGGACTTGCCAGAATTCTTGCAGAGGGAAGCTCTTTTTGCCAAAACTCAACAAGCTTGGTGGGATTTAGAGGAACAATTGGTTATGCTGCTCCAGGTTAGCCCAATACATTGTCTTCTCCATGTTTCTATCTGTTTGCATTTGTTCTCATAAGTTCCTTTGCCAACAAAGCATATGCTCACTAGAGAAAATTGTTCTGAGGTTGCTCAAGAAATAGTTATATATATTGCAACCTATGTTTTTCCTCTAATATTACAATGTTTACCACAAATTTAAACTTTTGCACTAAAAAATATAATATTTTCCAACTGTTTATTGCCAGAGTATGGTTCTGGAATTGTGATATCAACACATGGAGATATTTACAGTTATGGAGTTCTCATCTTAGAAATGATAACTGGGAAGAGGCCAACAGACAACAAATTTAGCCAAGGATTGAATCTTCACAAATATGTTGAACTGGCCCTACATAATGGAGTAATGGACGTTGTTGACATGCGGCTTTTTCTGAGCGTCGAGAAGGTGCCTCAAAACACAAATGATCCTTCAGACCAAAGAACGATTGGCTGCCTGACTTCACTTCTTAGACTTGGAATATCTTGCTCTCAGGAAATGCCAGCGGGTAGAATGCCTATAAGAGATATCATCAAGGAGTTGCATGCTATAAAAGAAACTCTCATGTAGAGAAACAAAGGATATAAAGGCAGAAGACATACCCAGCACTTCTTTAGAAAATTTTGAAGCTCTTTTCTGATATATTGTAACATGTCTCTCCATTATCAACTCGCAACCTGATGTTTGCGAAATTGTTAGCCCAATTAATAAAATTATGAGCATAATTTTCTGATTATCCTATTAAATCGATACGTTTGGATAATACTAGTGAATTTACCTCAAAAAGTTTCAACTATTATTGCATGTCAATTGGAATAAATGTTGAGCATCCTGTAGCACATGTTCATACATAAAATGGTCTTGCCGAATCAGTTATAAAACGGCTCCAATTAATTGTGAGACCGTTACTTATGAAATCAAAACTCCCAACATCAGCTTAGGGCCATACTATTTTGCATGCAGCATCATTAATTCGCATCAGGCCAACAAGTTATCATACTACTTCTCCATTACAGTTAGTATTTGAAAAAGAGCCAGACATATCCCATCTAAGAATTTTTGGTTGTGCACTACATGTTCCAATTGCTCCACAAAAACGCACGAAGATGAGACCACAAAGAAGGTTGGAAATATATGTTGGGTATGAATCCTCTTCTATAATAAAATATCTTGAGTCATTTACGGGATATGTATTTACAGCTAGATTTGCTGACTATCATTTTAATGAATCAAATTTTCCAACATTAGGGGGAGAAATGAAGCAGCTCAATAAAGAAATTGTTTGGAATGAATTATCATTATCTCATTTTGATCCTTGTACAAAATAATGTGAACATGAAGTTTAAAGGATAATTGATCTACAAAGTTTAGCGAATAATTTACCTGATGCTTTTACAGATTTGAAACGAGTGACAAAGTCACATATTCCAGCTGCTAATACTCCTGAAAAAATTGATCTCCCAAAAGGACAACCAGCTATTGCAAATGAGACAAAATCTACCATAAAACGTGGTAGATCATTGAGCTCGAAAGATAAAAATCCTCGAAGAAGAAAAGGAGCTAAATATCAAGATAGTCAAGTTGAGGAAATAATAGCCTAAGGAAAATCTCCTGAAGAGATGAATGACATGACTAATAATACTATTTCAGAAGAAACACAAGTACCTGATTCTACACAAACTGAGATCTCACTAAACTATGTCATGTCAGGAAAACTTTTAAACCGTGATATTGACGTCAATGTGCATTTGCATATAATGTAGCGCTAGAAATTATACACGGTAATGAGGATCAAGAACCTCGATCAATCGAAGAATGCAAACAAAGAAATAATTGGCTAAAATGGAAAGACGCAATTAAGGCAAAATTGAATTCTCTGACAAATAGAGAAGTTTTCGGGCCTGTAGCTCATACACCCAATGGTGTAAAACTTATTGGTTACAAATGAGTCTTTGTGCGAAAAAGAAATAAGAAAGGAGAAGTTACGAGATATAAGGTATGATTAGTTGCCCAAGGCTTTTCCCAAAGACCTAGTATAGATTATGAAGAAACATACTCTCCCGTGATGGATGCAACAACTTTTAGATATCTTATCTGTCTGGCAATGAAGGAATGCCTTGACTTACGTATGATGGATGTTGTTACATCATACTTATATGATCACTAGATAGTGATATTTATATGAAAATCCCTGAAGGATTCAAACTGCCAGAAGCAACAGGTTCTCGAGAACATTATTCAATTAAACTGAGAAAGTCATTATACGGATTAAAACAATCTGGACGAATGTGGTATAATCGTCTCAGTGAATATTTGATAAAAGAAGGATACATGAACAATCATATTTGTCCATGTGTTTTATAAAAAGATCTGGAGATGAATTTATGATAATCGTTGTATATGTTGATGAACTAAATATGATTGGAACAACTAAAGGGATCTCAAATGTAGTTGAGTGCTTAAAGAAAGAATTTGAAATGAAGGATCTTGGAAAAACAAAGTTTTGCCTTGTATTGCAAATTGATCATCTTAAGGATGGAATTATTATTCATCAAGCAACTTATACAGATAAAATTTTGAAACAATTTTATATGGATAGAGCACACCCATTAAGTACCCCAATAATTGTAAGATCGCTTGATGTAACTAAAGATCCTTTCTAACCTCCAGATAATGATGAAGAAATTCTCAGCCCTAAAGTGCCATATTTAAGTGCTATAGATGCACTTATGTATTTTTCTACTCAAACACGACCTGATATCGCATTTGCAGTCAACCTATTAGCAAGATACTACTCATGTCCTACGAGAAGACATTGGAATGGTATCAAACATATATTTCGTTATCTTCAAGGTACAAATGATATGGGTTTATATTTTTCTGATCTTACTTCTACATTGTTCATACTTTGAGTAATCCATTATATTCTTCATACTTTGAGTAATCCATTAGTTATTTTATATCATTACCATATTTGTTTTTATATTTTTTCTCGAATGTGGATACGGATAATGTCGAATACAGATATGAATCGAATCGGATACGGTTTTGAATATTTCTCAAAACATGATAACTCCTTAGATTGTACATAAAAATCAATGAAAAACACATAACTAGTTGATTTGATCAAAACATTATTGAAAATTAAACAAATATAGGCATTTTCATTCACTTAGACAATAGTTAGATGACATGTCACAAACAAAATTACATAAGACTTAGTTTATCACACACATACGATTAGTTCATCATACACATAGATCAAAACACAAAATGAAGGTAATCCTTACTCAGATATACAAATGAAAGCAAACACATAACACATTAAAAGTTTGATAATACTTAGATATCATGTTTCTAGAAAAAGTATGTAACACTTACATGTAATGACCCAAGATTTATATTCTTTATTGAATCATGTTTAAAATAATAAATTATGTATTTATGAGTTTTTATGCTTTTAGCTACTTATTTAAAATATTTTCCTTTTAAGAATAGGAGTGTTTGAATTTTTGAGAAAATTTAAATTATAATAAAATCTTGAAAATTATTTTTTAAATGTTAGATTGTTTTTGGAACTTTTCAATGTTAGATTGTTTCTGGAACTTTCTCAAAAAAATTATAATTTTTGGAGTTGCTTTGCTAATTTTAATAATTGAAACTTACTTTATGGATTAATTAAATTAGAAAACAATTCTGAAATTAAGAAACCTTTTTGAGCCAAAAGAGTAGTCTTGGCCTAGCCCATATGTATATCTGGATATCTGACTCATCAATGTTTGGATTATCCAAATCCGTATCCGTATCCAACAGATAGTGAGTTACCGAATCGGTATCCGTGTCCGACAAAAAACTCTGTATCCGATCCGATATTATTCGATAAATATCCGATCTAATAGAATCGATATCCAAAAATATATGGATAGGCAAAAACTATTCAATCTGTTTTCATCTCTAATCATAGACATGATTTTTTTGTCATATCTACCACACTTGTGGCTAACAATTGGTTTAACCACCCCCCGCGGCAAGCCACACTTTTGGCAAAAAAAAACTGTGGTTACACGAATCAAAATCCATCACGTCTAAGACACAGCGGAAGAAAAGAAATCTCGTCAAAGATGTGGCTACACTATGTGAACATCTAACTTAGTAAAACTTGTTTAACTTGGATTATAGCAAAATATGATATAGGTATGACAAAATCAAACATGCATCTTTAGATCTTATTTGGGAGACCTATTCGGATTATATATACTTCCCGATCAGAAATTCAAAATAAAAAAAATCAAAGTCGCTGCCTTACAATGGGCCGACATAGACAGCTGGTTTGGCCCAATACATTTTGGGCCTATCCGTCCTCCCCGCAGCCACTGTAAGAAGCAGTGAGAACGCCGAGAAGGGTTCATGGAGCCCGAGAAAACCAAGGAGGCGGCGAAGCAGCCGATGGAGTCGGAGACCGGAGACCCAGTAGATCCCCGCGAACTAGGTAGCTTGTTACTAATCCCCCTTATTTCTGCTTTAGATGGCTAATCTTTCGCGTACACCCTTGTTCTTCTTCTTCCAAGAACCAAGACGTCTGCAATTTGTGCAAGAAACAGCGGGTGCCTGTTCTGTTCTAATTAATGCGCTAAAGCAATACCTCTGATTCGCCTTTTTGGTTTTTGCTGTCCCTAATTTGATAGTGTCCAGCGACGATGAGATAGACTACTCCGTTGAGCCCGAGTTCTACGACCCCGACCTGGATGATGTTGACGAGCGGTGGGTGAACAGGCAGAGGAAAGGCCGGACTTCTGACGCCGTGCTCAGCTGTCCCGCTTGTTTCACTACCTTGTGCCTGGATTGTCAGAGGTAATCCTTTACTGCTTCACATAGTGTCGACTCAAGGAGGAGACGACTCTTGGATTGTAAGATGCATGATTATTTTCTTAGATTAGTCGATGCTGTTTTCCTTGCTGCTAGGCCCTGATGGTGAAGAAGCTGTCCATTATCATTACTCAAATCGCGGGTGTGGTGTTACTACCTTCGGGCAATAGATGCCTAGGAAAATTATCATCAGTTGATCAAATCACTCAGAATTAAAAGCGATGTCTCTTCTATAATCATTTGGAAGAGTTCTTGTATATTAGACCATTAGGAGTAACTATGTGGGTAAATCTTTTCAATATACTCCACATCTGGGGTTTACAATGATCAAATTTGATTGGTTAAATTAGTTGGGACAAACAATGGAATTTCTTACTGTATGGTTTATTTGTCTAGCATAACTGTGTGAAAGTGGGTTGTTCCTGAAATTTTCTTTTCTTCTTCTTCTTATTATTATTATTTGAACAGATGGCAGGAGAACTGCCATAACTTATTTCATTAAGCAGGAGAGCAGTACAAAAACAAAAAAGAAAAGGAAGACACAAAAACTACACAAGGCTACACATGGTAGCCAGGGAAGAGGGTCTTAGTGAGGAATTACAGATGGGAGGTGCTTCGCACCGGCTAACATCCAGATATTTAGAATGTCTTTAATATCACGGACAAGGTTGCTGGAAGTCTTGTGTTGTTGATTGAAAATTCTATTGTTTCTCTACTTCCAAAGCTCCCAAAAGGTATCCTGGATGACGAAATTTAGGCCCTTCTGTACTGTTAAAGCCCCAGTGCTGTTGATGTCGTCTACCCACCAGTCCAAGACATGGTGCTGTGGTTTTGCTTGTATGGGAGAAACACTCCTGGAAGTGGAAGCCACTATTGTAAACTAGTAAGGGGCATCACATAAATACTAACCTTCAATAATTGCATCTATTGTTAATTGTGCTTTTGCATTTCCTCCTTCTGAATATGCAACTGTAGGATTTGTTTCTATTGAACATGCTATCTGATCGTTCAAACAAGAAAGAGAACTCTAGATGTGAAAAAATCTGCAGGCCTAGTATAGTACTATTTTGCTTGCAATTCTCTGAGTAATTGTTTTGTATTCCAAAGTCTGAAACATGAATATCTCTGAAAACACGATGCTGTTGTTTGGATTTACACAATATTCAGGAAGACCTTGCTTTGTAACTTTGAATGCTTCAAATCTTCACCTATCATTTGTCTTTCTGATTATTAAACACTATACTGGTACTACTGATCAATAGAATTTCCAGTGCTTAATTCTGAATGGCCTTTGTTGATGTTCAGGCATGAAAAGTATGTAAACCAGTACCGTGCAATGTTTGTGCGCAACTGCAAGGTTAAGACTGATCAGATTCTGCGGGAGGGGAAAGGCAAACGGAAAAACCGCAAGGGAAGGGCTACTGATTCTTCTACTACATTAGAAGGTGAAAACAAGGGGCCAGTTTATCACCCTGTTTGTTGCGAGGTCTGCTCAACTGAGGTTGGAGTGTTTGATGAAGATGAAGTTTACCACTTCTTCAATGTCATCCCTAGTAACTCCTGAAGTAGTACTATAGATATTCTAGTTGCTTTTACTTTTGTACCGTTAGTTTGTCTATAACCAGCCAAGTTACTCAGGTAGTATGAGTATGATGTTTGCTTTAATTTTGCTATTGCTCTTTTATGTAGTGGAAACTAGAAAATTTTCAATGGGTCTTCCTACTCTAGTTGCAATATCAGCTCGTCGGTTTGTGAAATTACCATAAAACTAAGGAATTTTGTGATTTATAATGCCTAATCAGTGATGAGTACATCGTATATATGAGGCGTGTGTATTTGTCAGTAGTATGACCACCAGATCCCAAATGGCAGTGACCATGTAAACTGATTTGCACTTTCAAAAATTTGAATAAACGAAGCTACTTTGCAGAGTGGTTAGCAGTAGCTTGGCATGTCCTGATGAACATAAGGTATGCAGGTGTCTTCCAGCTTCCAGGGTGCTTGCAGCCTGAAACTGGTGAATGAACCACGTCAATGTCCTAGGCTAGAACGATATTCGTTGAGGAATAGTTCGGCAGTGATAATGGGCAACAGCTAGTAATTTAAGTGACACTCATACTACTTGCGCAAGAAAATCAAAGCTGAGAGAAGGTAGCTTCAATGTAAATTTGATCTCATACCATTTCATTTCCTTGATAAGAAAAGATTGAGTGCGTTAAACTCAACTGGCAGAAGAGTTCACCGACATGCCCCTTTTGGCCAACGAAGCCACGAAGACTTTGCCGGCCGGCCGGGGCTCCAATTATACGCAGAAAGCGAGTAGGCGACCGATCGGAGCATGCATAATCCGAAACTAGGAAGGCCGGTAGCCAGTCCATTCGCCTTCCCTTTTAGCACAGATAGGTCATCATCGCGCTGGAGGACCTCCTCTCTTCCCCTCTCCTCGCTCGATCGACGTCCGTCTCCAGTCATCTCGTGCTGAAAAACGCTCCCACCCAAGTCAACTAGTTAATGCAGTGCAGACAACATAGAAAAGTCGCCCTAGCGCCATACCGTTTTCGGCATTTTCGTGCGTCTAGTATGGTTCACCTTGATAGAAACTGTCGTCGGGAGACGGAGCTAGAAATTGACGACGAGGGGGCCGGGCAAATCCTACGGAAACAATGGCATATATAATTCTCTCATAGTGGGTTGCCGTGTTCTCAGTGGTCACGCTGAGGCCACGCCACCTCTAACCTGCTTGGTTTTGGTAAGCGATAGAGAAATTTTTACAGTGGATAATATAGGTAGTAAATAATGGTAGTAGAAATTAAATCTAACAATTTATTTGTCAAGGGTATTTTAGGTTTTTCCTATCCATTCATCAGGGACATTTTAGACTTCCTAATTCGTTCATAGTTTTGGATTCACCGAAAACCTGATGATCTTTAGAGTCTTCTTATCCATTCATCTATCATTTATCAGGATCACATGACGTATTTTATCATAGAGGATAAATAGTATGACAGAATTTTTTACCCTCTTACCCATATCTGAATTTTACTATCAACACCGTAGGTAATAGTATAGCTAGATCTAAATTGATTTCAACCATTAAATTCAAAGAAATAAACGGTTAATATTAATTTTAATCCAGTGTAAAAGAGCTCAAGCGATAACAGGTTCTCACGTGAGGATGGTCTCCACTCCATGCAAGTTTTTGCCCTCCCTCCGCTGAGGGTTTGCACGGTAAGGGCGAAATTAAACGACCTCCAGCTGGTGCAGCAGGTTGCGTCAAGCCGTCAATCCCTCCACCCCTCTGCCATCCAACTGTACGTTTTCGTCGTCCCGGTGATGATCCGTCCGGCTAATGCCCAAACCTGGCCCCCACTGCACAACGCCCCTAGCACCAAGTCAGGATTGCACACTACAGTACAGTACAGCTCTGTACAATGTACATGTCCACATCCATACAAGCTCAAGTTAATTGAATGGAGTACCCGTACACATGATATGCATGATAACGATTTTTGCTAATTTTCCGCAGCCTCCGCAGTAGCCCCCATCCATCATCCGATGTCTACCGTCGTCGAGCTTTTGATTGAAAACGATCCCTAATGTTGTGTGCCTAATTGCCATTCTATGCCCATGCAAAGTCATCGATCCTTTTTTTTTTTGGTCGAGAATGAGTAGGGAAAGGCACGCAGTGTGGAAATCCAAGATCTCAGGTCCGTCCCTGTGTCTCCACAGTCGATCTGTTTCACCGCCCCTGAAGATAAGATATTATAAGCTCGTACCTGTCTAATCTTGTCTCGTATTGATCATTTTTCCTGCCGTCCTCCCCTTATTTTTTTTTTCAAATTTAATTCTCTTCCAAATAAAATTACAAATCTAACTCCCTTTCCTGTCGTGCAAGACACCTTCGGCACCTCCTACCATAAAAGCACTTTCTGCGCTTGCTGGCTGTAGCAGTGCTCCTCTCACGCTTCTCGGGCACGGCAGCGACTACTCCCGCAGTCGCCGCCTGCTATCACGTTTGCCAGCTATAGCGCTCTTCGGGCGCGGTAGGGGACATGTGTCACCTGTCGCGCCTTCCGCAGTAGGGAATATGGCTATATTTGCAATTTCATTCAGAAGTGAACCAAATTTACAAAAAAAAATAATGAGAAGGGAGCTAGAAAAGTAATCAATTCACCACGTACACTTCCATCAAAATACATATACAAAAGATTGCATCACAATTCTTCATTATATCACTTATTGTTTTTTGTATAGTGTGTTTTACTTTAGTTTATAGCAGTGAATGATATTGAAAATAGCTAAACGAAAATGATAAATAAGAAAAAAATGATAAAAAATTATCTTAAAATTATGAAATAACATATTTAAAATAAAATTTAAAAGTTAAAATGACATACATTTAGAAATGGATGAGTGAGTACTTGTAAAAGACCTGCAGATTCCAGCAAAGTGAGAGCTACTGGACCCAGATTCCCATGTGCCGTGCCCCCCCAATGGGTACAGTACTACTCCGTCCTGGCTGCCTCTTGCCCTCGTCCTCTCCTCCATGATCGTTTTTATCTCTCTAGATTAGTGCTTACATTACATATATAGCGGACCAAAATACAACCAATATATAGTGTAGATTTTATTTATATATGAACTCGTAGCTAGTTGCACGGAACCTGCCTGGTTTAACACTTGTGCCGTAGTTGTATGGGTGCATGAAAGATGCTGCATCAGACATGCATTACAGAATACCAGACACTGATCATGTATTGATGTATAATGTTGCTACGTAGGAAAAGAAATACTACTATGGTAAGTACGCAGAATAGACTGTGCAAGTGTACATCAACTCCAATATAAATCTATCCGCAGCGTTACTCTTCCCATCACCTCAAAACCTCTCAAACCCCACTGGTCCACCGCCACCACCACCATCACTAGCTGGCTGTCTCTCCAACAGCGCAACGGACGCCATGGCCTCCCGCGACGTTGCAGGTGCCTCCGCCGCCACTTTCCACGTCTACCAGCCCTTGCCGATGCCGACGTCCACGGTGGCGCCCGCCGCTGCGACGGCAGACGCCGGCTTGGCTCCCGCTCGGAGCAAGAAGGCTGGGGCGGCCGGGGCGCAGGGCGGCGGCGGCAAGGACCGGCACAGCAAGGTGAACGGGCGCGGGCGGCGCGTGCGCATGCCAATCGTGTGCGCGGCGCGCGTGTTCCAGCTCACCCGCGAGCTGGGGCTCAAGTCCGACGGCCAGACCATCGAGTGGCTGCTCCGCCAGGCGGAGCCCTCCATCCTCGCAGCCACGGGGTCAGGCACCACCCCCGCGGCCTTCGTCTCCTCCTCCGCGCCATCCACCTCCTCCTCCCACCAGCACACCCTCCTCGGCAAGCGTCTGCGCCAGGATAGCGACGCCGCCGGCGAGGCGACCGCAGCGTCCGCGTTCTGGGCAGCGCTGCCGGCGCCGCGTCCGGACGCGTGGGGCTTCTCGCCGTTGGAGGCGCAGGCGGCGTACGTGCCGATGGCGCAGGCCCACCACCACCTCAACCTGCTCGCCGCGCTCTCCGGGGCCGCCAGGCGCGCCGAGGAGGAGTCGCGGTGACTCCACAGCTTCCGAGTCCTGACACATGCGTGCATTGGTGCCCGTCTGTGTTCTTGGGAGTGTTCTTGATTGGAGACTTGAAGTGTGCTTCGCTACCTGTCGATCGTTTTGTGTGTTCCGTCTGCTGTTTTAATTGGTGAAGATTTGCTGTGGTGCTAACCGTAAATACGAGTCCTTAGATCTTAATTACATTCCAGCTGCATGTGTTAGTCTTTATCATTTGTTTTTGTGTAATGCGATTCCATGGAACCTGTTTCCATTAGTATCTGCATCTGTATGATCAGGCCAAGTCGTTTAACAGTTACTACACAATAATGCTGCATCAACCTGTCTGTCATTCCTTCTGGTTCATTTTATTTCTTGTCACAGGATTCTCTACAAGATTGCAGCAGTGTTAGTCATATAACTAGACTTCCATTGCTCGTTTGGAAGCATGAAATGTTCATGAGTTCAATTCAGACCCTGCAGAAAAATCTTCAGTTATCCATCCATGGCTGCAGATTACACCAATAATAGCACGGGAAGATGTCCGTTTTCCATCGAGAATTCGCTTTCTCTCTGGTCTCCGAGGGGAAAGGGAGGAAAGGCTGCGGCCTGCGGCGCTGCAGCTGCACAGTCGCGCTCCTGCCTCGTCTGAGCCCTTTGCCCCTGAAAGGTTGAGGCCGTTGTGCGCATGTATGGACTCGATTCGTGTCAAAGCTGGAGCGAGGCAACTTCTCGGGCTCTGAACTGTAAATGTGCCCACCTTTCGTACAAACTCGCAGCCGACTAAAGGTTGACTAGGCTGTGATGCATGGCAGGCAGACTGATTAATTTCTATTTCTTGTTGCACTATACAGTGTACGTTAAGGCAAATGTAAGTAACATCCACGCATCAGCCGGTAATTTTGCTGGAGTTACTGGGCAGTATGTTAGGGCCGGGACGGCTGCAAAAAGTGGCCAAATTGTGAGAAAATCCCAAAAAGAGTGACGTTGGTACATGTCGGCGGCGGTAGCCACCACTCACCACACGTACATGGCATGCAGCTTGTCAGTACTCAGTAGCTAGAGTGCGTACAGACGTACCTAGATACCCGGGTACGTACAGGTGCAGGGATACTGCTTGCAGCGATCCCCCCCGGTAATTCTCCCCGGTTTCCAGCTATATATGTACCTTTGTAGTGCGCTCAGTTCTACTGGCTCTGAAAAACTTGGAGCGGTAGGCCAGATACTGGTAATGGTAATTGGTAAATACGATAGCAGGAGCTAGGCGGCTAGCAGCTAGGGATGCATGGACCCGACCGAACACAATGCTGACTCCTGTATGTTCACCTCGCGCCTGCAAGCTAGTTCGTACGTACGTACGGGCATACATGCATATATCTCTGCACGCCAGGCAGACAGGCAGGTAGCGAGACGCAGATATGCGCATGAAAGCAAGCGAAAGCGTAGGCCGGCGTGCTGAGACTCGTCCGGGGAAATCGCCGTTCGCGCAGATCTCAGAGCACAAGTCTGATCGGGCTCAGACTGGCGCCCGTCCTTTGCCGACTCGTTGGTGGCGGCCAGCTGCTGCCGCGGCCGCTCTGCATCTTCCTCCTTTGCTATTGGACGGTACAAAGCACATGCCGGCCCTGCGTGCATGTACAGTGTGCAAGCGTTTCAACTGCTAGCTAGCTAGCTACTCCACCACTCCAAGGAAGGATATTGGCCTTTCTTCGTTTGGTCGAATGTATCTTTTCGAGGGGCTCGTGCCGCCGCAGGTCGCCGAGGTCGTCGCCGCGCGCCGTCTCGGGCTCGTGCTTTCTGGCGTGCCGAGCTGAGCTGAGCCGCGCGCGGATCGCCTGCGCGCCGCAGTGGATAAGCATGCATGCGCTGGGAAGATGTGGCTGGCGGTAATAACTTAACCCTGGTCTCGGTCGGGTGCGAGCGACAGAGACAGCAGTGCCACAAGGTGAAAACGTACGTGAGCATGGTCGCTGCTCGGGGTCTCGGGGCTGGGCTACTTCCCTTTTTACCGCGGCATGTACGGCGTCTAATGGTTTGACGCTTTCGTGCGGTTTTACCTCTCCTTGTCCCTGTGCATCACATGCCTGAGCTCGATTAAAAGGAGGAGCGGATTTTCAGACGGATGTCACCTTATCGAAACCCCGAAAACAAAAGGCAGCCAACAAAGAAAATTAAGTGCAATCTGGCATGTTCTTACGGCAACGTCAGTGCTGGTTTTTTGCTCGTTAAATTGGCCTAGGTTCCGGATGTTTATCCTTCCCCAAAGTTAGAATATTTTATCAGAAACCAGTGTGTTTCTAGCCTCCTAATTTTTCTTTAAAAAAAGCCTATTTTTTTGATACAATGACAAAAATAGCATCATCTCTAACCACAGAAGGCGTGGCAGGTGATACATATCCTTTATTGCACGCTTATACCGTACAAAGGTGTTGCTAAGCCTCCCTCGGTGGCATTGGGCCCATCAAATTCATTTAATTAATCGCTTAATTAAATATGTTAATTAGTTAATCACTTAATGACATCCTTTACTTAATTAAATCACCCAATTGCTGGGCCTACCTAACCTACCGAGTTTGGAGTGCTCAGCAAAGCAAGTGGTGCTGCTGATCTCCTGTTGCTCCCTCTATGCGGTAGATGGTGCCACGGTTCGGAAGCGTAGCCTTCTACGGCTGGAGAGGGGTCTATTTTTACAATTACATTTAGAATGGACTACATTTGTAAGATAAATTTATTAGAGGGCTAAAAAAAAGTTGGCTTCGTGTTATCTATTCATAAACGATGTGAATTTGGTTCGGTTCTTTTTCCTCTTAGTTCTCTATAAATATTATATCTTCCCCAAAAAAACTCAACGCGGGGATAGCTCAGTTGGGAGAGCGTCAGACTGAAGATCTGAAGGTCGCGTGTTCGATCCACGCTCACCGCATTTCTTTTTCCCCAATCCTTTTTTGCCCTGTCCAAGCTGCCAGGTATATTACATGATTCCGTTTCTTCCCCAGATTTCCCTTCCTCACCCTGCCACCGTCCGTCCTTCCTTCTGCAACTCCGAATCCTGCCGCAACAATAGAACAAGACGCCGGAACCTCGAGCTAAGCTAAGACGTAAGTTCTAGCTTTTTGTACTTGTTTATTGCATCCTGCTCCAGCGCTATTGCATCAAAAAAAAAAATTTAATTGCAGCTTTAATCTTCTCTTCATTAGCAAGAAACAAGCTAGGTCCTAGCGACCGTCAAACTTCCTTTCCTTGTAAACTCCTAGTCAGATATAGTAGCCTTTCTGGGTTTATTTGCTCCTCCATCAGATCTACAAGGTCAGTCTAATTTCATCATCATCATCGAGGTTTTGATGTTGTTAGTGGCGCTTAAAGTTCGCTGTCGGTTCTTGACAAGATTTGAGGGAATTGGGTTTAAAAGTCTGAAACTCTTTCTTGCCTGCTTATGAAGAGGTGAGATGAGTCATGATTGACTTAATTGGGCCACTGATTACTCAATTATCAATTGCGTTATTAGGCTTTTTTTGATCTATTCCAGTCCGGTGGGGACTTCGTAGGCCGCGAGAAGATAAATTGTATTTGTTCAGTTGTTTGTGTCTTTGAATTCATATTAGTTGTTCAGAAATTAGAATCTGCAAATGAAAAATGGAACCAGGGTGTTTGCCACGTGTTCCCCAAAAAAAAAACTGCAATCCGTAACATGTTGTATTCGTGACTTAAGGCAACAAACATTTGAGCTAAGGTTAGGCCTTAGGCCAAGGCATTTTTTTTTCATTTGTGTTAAGCAACTATGGCCTTGTTGTTGGTTCATGTTCCCCACCAAGAGCATTTTAGTATAAATTCTGAGGTGGCCTGTGTTTCATCTATGTTTGCGAATGCGAATTCTATAACGGCCTATTACACTATTTGTCCTGATTGTGTCTACATTCCCAGTGATCAAGCATAAATCTTGTAATAGTAATTATCTTGCATAACCAGTAAAATTTTCTGCTAGGCATTGTGGCTGTGAGACAGGCTACCAATGATGGGTTCACGAGGTACCAGTGCTGTGCTTTCAAGAGCTGCTCGGATGAGGCAAAAGCTGCAGTCTGCATTGGAGGCCAGCGCGCTAGATATTGAAGATGTTTCTTACCAACATGCGGGGCATGCAGCTGTCAAGGACAATGCAAATGAGACGCATTTTAACATCAGGGTAATTTCATCAAAGTTTGAGGGCCAGAGCCTTGTGAAACGTCACAGGATGGTGTATGATATCTTGACCGATGAGTTGAACTCAGGCCTTCATGCTATCTCCATTGTTGCAAAAACTCCAAAAGAGTCAGGATCCTGAATGTCAAAAAAGCGTTGACTTGTGCTTGATTCAAAATAAGTTGACTGCAGCAATAACGCAATATCATGTAGTTACGAATCGATCGTCAAACAATGTTATGATATGTTTCTTTCATGTTGAAGACTGTGTGTTCGCATTAGATTGAAATACGGAATTTTTGCTGTTAATGATCGCCCGTGGCCATGAAATTTATGGACATTATAGTGAGTACCAAATTCACTTCTTTCATTCTTCATGATTATCATGCGAGGTGTTTTCTTTCTGGTATTGTTGGAAGCCTTTGACTGTTTGACAAGCTGAACTATTTGTGGTGTATTGGTGATAGATGTATTTTCCCTCCTTATTTTGGTGATAAAAATCACTGTTAAGCAATATTTTTCCTAATTTTGTTAGTTGGCTCTTATCTTAATCTAGAGTGCAAAACTAGTATAGCTGAAGCATGTTTAGCAATTTGTGGCTGAGGCTATTCTGCCATTAATTATCTGTCGAGCAAAAGAATGTCCAGCTGCATTTTTATGCAGCATCCTGTGTGAATACAGCATCGACTGCATTCACGGAATCTCTTTTAAGGTTGCAATGGCAATATCTTCGCCACCAAATCTTACCATTCTCTGCAATGTTTTAAGCATTATCTAAATTTGGAGGAATTCAAAATTTCAAGCTTTGGAAAATTCCAGTTGGCGATCACTTTTTTTCGTCTGGGCCACTTGGCTGGCGCGCTCTGCCATAATGTATCACTTGATGAGGGTATGTGGCCAGGCTTTGGCAAGGCTGCAAGACTATTGCAAACAGTGTTTTTGGTTGCTAGTTGCTAGAGAAACCATGAGCATGAGCAGGAATGCAGATTGCTGGCCAATCTGCTGCTGGTACTGTTACTGGTGCCTTTGTAACAGTATCGGCAAACCTTTTTTACCCTTTCTGGCTGTCTTAAGACTTAAACTGCCACAGCCTGCAGAGCTAGTGCCCCTGTATTTGTAAAATTGGATTTGTTTTGCATTTTGGGCGTGCAAATACGAAGGCCTTTGATGGTAAGGAAGCATGTGTTTCTCTATGGCATTGGCATATCTAGACCCTGTTTGGGAGAGCTTCAGATCTCAGCTCTAGCTTAGATTTAAAATTTATAGGCTAAAATAAAGTGAATTAAGTTTATATTTTTAATCTAAAATGTAAACAAGATGATCTACCTAAACACTCTTGATGTATTCACAATTCCAGCTCTATAAATTTCTGGAGCTAGAAATACCTTGCTCCACCAACTCCACAGATTTTGATGGAGCTGGCGCTGTCCCAAACACCCCCTAGTACTGGTCGAAAATGAAAAATAATGAAGCCTGGATTATATTCAGCCAAAATTTTTAAAGTGGGAAAAGGTAGTACTACAACGCCGGCAGGAGCACCGTAGTCAGGACGAGATGGGTTGCAGTGGCCACCGCTTGGCCAATTCCTACTCTTGTGAGCATTTGTTCAGCACTTGGGAGGAGCGACCGAGAGCAATCTCTAGAGGCATTCGGCCAGGAGCTGAAGGCGATGGTGCGAACAGGATGTTGCTAGCTTCACTCGCTGCATCCACGCTTCGTCTGGGAAAACGCAAGGCCGAAATTTGAAAAAATTTGCCCCCATGCAGGATCAAACTACAGACCTTCAGTTTACAAGACTGACGCTCTACCACTGAGATATAGGGGCTGGGTTTGATCTGTAGGATCATGCACCAGTGGCAATTTGAATTAGCAGCAAGAACAGTTCAAGTCGCAAGAAAATGGACTGGAATCAACAAAGCTTCCAGGAGCAAATGCATCTGATCTCGCAGAATAGCTCAAGAATAGCTCAACTTGGATATATCGTTCATCTGTTGTCAGCATTTCAACGAAGTTAAAACTGCCTCTTTAGATGTTCATTGATCTTTCCCACTGCGCCCTGTAAGTGTAACTAAGCTTTTGACATAGCTGAAGGCATGCAACCTGGTTTTTTCACATATTTTAACACAGACAATATGAGATATACAGCAGAACAAGAAAAAGGGCAGTACTGTGAAGTGCCAGAAGTCGAATTTCCAGGACTCATTATAAACATTACAGGACGGCTCCTTAAGTGGGCGACAATGAAACATGTAATAGAATTGAATACCAATCCTCCATCGAAAAAAAGCTAAATGTTACTAGCAAAAATAAATATTTTCCCATGAATCTGAATCTCTGTACTGAGCAAACAAGAATTAACTGGCAACATCTTCAGAAAATAATATCAGAGAAACTGCTCATGGAAAGCAATAACATTTGGAGACATTAAAAGTATATAGCAAAAGTGAGTAGCCATGTGCACAATGCAGAGTTTATTCCACGTCTTCCTCCTTATGAACAACAAGCTCGCCTTCAGTGAATTCACACGGCTTGATGGCCACAGCTAATTGCTTGCGCATTTTCCTCACAACAAAAGCCTCAGTTTCTTCACATATTGTCACCACAGTCCCATTCCGCCCAAGACGTCCAGTACGACCAGCTCTGTGGGCATAATGTGTAGAGTCTGTTGGAAGATCCAGATTAACCACAAGGTCACATTCTGGCACGTCCAGTCCTCTAGCAGACAACTCATTTGTCACTAGAACTCTGAATTCACCATCCTTGAACCTTTTCAAGACTGTTGACCTTGCAAGCTTCCCAAGATCTCCATGTAGTTCGGCAGCTTTCATCCCACGCGCCTCCAACTTAAATACAACATCCTTCAGTGGCTTCGTGTTGTTCATAAATGCAATCACTGTCTGTGCTTCCAGAGCATGGATGCATCTCCTTAAAGTGTCAACTTTGTGTTGAGCCTTGGATATACAATAGTAATGTTCCAAAGAAGGTGGTAGGCTGTCAACTGCAGCTTGATTCACTGAGTTTGATGGAGAACTGGAGTTAGCTTCAGTCTGGGACAGCATGGGCCTTGGAACAGTGATCGAGTCAAGAGGAACAACACTCTTAGCTCTAACAAGAACTGGCTCATGGCCCCAACTCCTGGCTGCACGTATAACTGAAAATGGTATTGTTGCTGAAACCAAGATTGTCTGACGCTCAGACCGCCTAGCAAGTGGGCCAAGAATGTCAGTAGATGATGTACCAGATTTCCTTCCAACATGCTCCAGTATCCTATGCATATCCTCACGGTAGTTAAAAGACAAAAGCTGGTCGACTTCATCCAGTACAAGAAAGCGGCAACCATGGGTGTGTAGCTTACCCGCTGCTGAAATTTCTGAGATACGGCCAGGTGTTCCAACAACAATAATTGGCTTGTTCTTCTTCAATGCTTCTTCTTGCCTTGAACGGTTAGCACCACCAACAAGTTGCTGAACAAGCCTCTTATCATTTGGACCCAAAATCTTCTCCACTTCTCGCACTATCTGCATTCCTAATTCTCTTGAAGGAGCAACAATAACTGCTTCTATACCTGATTTCTTGTCAGAATTATCTTGCTCTGTAGGCCTCTTCAGGGGGCCTATTTCTGAAAGAACAGGAAGAAGGTACGCAAGTGTTTTCCCAGAGCCAGTATATGATTGGATCACCACATCATGCTTTTGTGATATGATAGGAATAGCAGCGGACTGGACCTCAGTTGGAGAAGTCAGGCCTTCCTTGTTCAACCGATCAATGAGCAAAGGCGGCAAACCAAGCTCTTCAAATGACTTTGCAGAAAACAGAGCCTCATCTATCTTTAGTGTCTTCTTCACCACCGCTGACTTCAGCAAGGCACTCTTCACTGGTTTGAGATTAAGAGAAGAAACCTTCTTTGGTTTCACATTGAGGGCAGAAGCTCTTGAGCTTGGCTTCAGACCTCCAGTTCGTGTCACTTTTTCCTTCTTGCCATATTCAACTTTGCTTTGGACTTCCAGGCTAGCAAGAGTTAGTGGGCCGTCCCTACCCTCGACAATTTGACAACCCCGGCAAGCGGTCTGATGAAATCCAGCTGCCCGTGGTAGTGACAGCATCCTGAAAGGAAGATGGTCGCCGATGACGAAGCATGAACGAGAAGATGCCAGCGCAAGAACATTCCAATGAACTTGCCCGATAGTCAGCCGCATGTATGCTACACTGGCAATGCCAAACACGGCACCTCAACTCAATATTCTCTTTCAAATTCTTATCTGGCAAGTTCGCGACAGGGTGCGCTTGTGGCTGTGTAAAATAATCAACCAGATCAGGTGAGTTGAGAAAACTTCCTAAAAAGTACCAAAATAGAGAAATATAATGTCCAAAAAAATTGAGATTTGGAGGGATTCATTGCAGCGTTAAAAAAACAAATGCAATTCTTAGGGAAAAGGACATCTAATCCGGCAAAAAGTTGAGGCTTTGAAGCATAAAACTACCTATACCAGCAAAGGGCCTAATTAAGCATCTAACCCAATCTAGCGAAGCTGCTGCCGAAGCAGGGGCGGACCTAACGTGGGGCATGGGGGTTCAGCTGAACCCCCCAAAATTTAGGAAAATAAACTTCTACTAGTACTCCACCACGGAGCAAACAAATCCGCAACAAACTCCATGGACTGAACTATCCATCCCAGAAAGAAAGATTTGGATGGGATTGCTCACAGCAAAGAAAAGATCCCCAGGACAAAGCTCACTCTTGGAACAACAATCGAAGCTAGAGCTTCCTTACCAGCGAAAGAAGAGAACAATCCAAGTCCGGATGGATTTCCACTCCACGCCAGTCGGTAGAGCGGAGGAGGATGCCTACGAGATAACAAGTCCTTTCGCTTCGAGGTTGAGAGAAACGGGGAACAACAGCCACGACGAGATCCGAAGAAGAGGATCAGATAGAAGCAGACCTGATCAAACGCCAGGCCGGGCCGGACTCAAAAAGCCTGAACTTGAAACGTCAGGTCCGAGCCCGGTCTAAAGCCCGAAAAGCGTAAACTTGGCAAGCAGCCATGCACAAAGCCCAGCCCAATCAGGCCGTGGTGCACACTTGCAGTGGAGAAAAAAAAAATCAAAGTAGGCATTTTTCTTAAAAAAAAATTAGTATATGAAGCAAATTAACAGAGAGTCAGAGAAGTTTCTTTTATTTTTGCAAAAATATTAATTTAATAAAAGTTGGTTACCAGAATAACTACCAAAGCCACAGCAATTATTCAAAATCAAAATCAAAACACATGATAGGCTTCCTTACTACTCTCGGACATGTATGCTAGTCTTGTTATATCTAACTTATTGTTTGCAATTTCTTTCTTCAAAAGACTAGGACATGTGGTGGTTGTTGGGTCTGACATATGCTGGACAATAATGTAAGCACGAATCAACAACTAGAACAAAAAAAATTAAGGCAAGCAAGGCAACAGTCACTCAATTGAATCCCTATGTTCATCTTCTTTACTAGTAGTCTATCTGAGCAGCAAACATACAAACAGTCCTATGACCCACCATCATATGACAGTTGCGATTAGAGTTGGAGGCTGGCAGCTGAGCACAAGTGCTTGCATCTGGCTAGCCTGATCCTACTAGGCTGCTTAAATCAAAGCCTAAGCCCAGCCAAAAACATTGTAGGCTTAAAATCTAGGCTAAACTGCCCATGAACAGGTCTAACTGAAAGTAGGGATGGTAGCAAGGCATTCTCTTACGAGGAGCGATAGAGTGTGCCCATCCCTGACATACCATTTATTTGCGCATGTTTCTCGTCCTTGCCGGGCCTCGGATCCAAGTTGGAGCTCCCGATAAGAAGTAACAACCTAAGTGAAGAACAAGAATAGATAATAAACAGTTTACTAAATCAACAAATTTGAGAAAAGAAGTGAGGTGCACTGAAGGCAATATAGCAATTAAATATGTGAGTGTACGATTCGTGATCTATAAAATAAGGTAACACAATGCTATCTTTATTCATGCACACAAATCGTCTAATCCCATTTCTAGACATGAACACACATAGAAACATGGAACTCACAAAGCAAGCTCATGCCTGTTCAAGTCTTACATGATCGCAATCAGCGTGCTTGGCTTCCGTTGCAATGGTGATAGCTTGTAGCGAGCTTCCAACGATAGCATGCACCATAGGGATTGGGGCTATTGGTGGAGATGTGGCAGTGAGGAAGTGGGGCCGCAACGATTGACTTGCAGAGGCAATGATTGGCCGATAGATGAGGATTAGGGATTGGGTAGAGACTAAGCAGCTTTGAGATTGGGTATCTAGGTTTCATATAGAAGAACAAGAGAGAGATTTAAGTCCCCACTTGTTGTCCTAGTAGATTAGTCCACATGTCATGTTACTCGGGCCCCAGTCGGGAATAGGAGAATGTCCATGTTTCACCCAATGAGAAACGGTTTTTCTCCCAAAACCTTTCTCACTAGGGCTAAACTTGCCCTCATCCCCTAATTTTGAGTTCTCCAGCAAGGAATAGGTCTCCATCGCCATCCCTATCTGGGAGTAAAGATCTAGATGGGATGGGGTGTGTTTTGGCTTGCCCCACATTTGCCACAACCCTAGACAATGTGGGACAGGGTTGACTAGTCAATGATACTCTATCGGGTCGGGGTGGATTCTAAGTTTTACGGATTTTTTTAAAATAATAAACATATTACTTACAAAACTTGATTTATATGTTATCTCAAAGCAATGATATTTAAAGATCAAATTGTAGTAATGGCAATAAATGTCTTTAAAATAGCAAATACTAGTTAATATTGCATTATCATAGTTTGTATAATATAGTGATCTATTTAAAAATATAAAACATTTATATGATCAGGGCGGAATGATCTTTGACCATTCGCCCACCCTAGTGCGTTGTGAGGTGGATCATGGATTGGTTGGGGTGGAGTGCCTCGGGTCAGTGCTAGGCAAGATGGGGATCTAGAACTCTAGCCAGAAGGGAGGGAATGTTTTGATATTTTAGTGGTTGTTTTGGTCTTTTACAATTTAGCTATTAGGGTTTAGACTTATGTGCTAAATGCCGCATTCGATAGGAGTTTATTGCATCAGAGTGTATCCAGTGAAAACCACATAAAATTTCAAAATCCATGAAAACTAATCTTTAAAGTTTTCAAAACTTTCAAAAAAAGATTAGGGGAGGGGATGTTCACTAACCATGTAACTGAATTTGTGACTGAAGAGAGTATTTATTTAGTTAATACTCAATTCAAAAATTTGTCATTGCAAAAGTACAATACTAGTTTACTTTATCAAGCACATGCACTCAACTACTTTATCAAAACTGATAGAGATTTTCTAAAAAGGGCCCAATAAAAATATTTGAAAATCTTTCTAATAACCAGATCGTTTCCTAGAAATATCTAGATACTTTAGATATTTTATTTGAAGAAATTTGATGGTGACAATTGTTATAAATCTAGTGGTAAGAATTTATATAGTCATTTGAATAAAAAATATTCATCATTTGCGAGAGTTGATTTTGGTTTGCAAATATTTGTATTTTATTTTTTCGAAGCAATATACTCGACAAAATATTCATGTCAATTGTTATTATCATATAGAAGTAAATCATTAATAAAGAGAACATACGTAAAAAATGTAATAATTCATTTTCTATATATGAAAAAATACCATATAATATGCTAACATATAAAATAAAAATAGAGAATATAATTACAGTTAGTATCTATTTACGAACAAATTGCACCCTTGTATTGTCACCTAATGGTGTATTAGTTTCACTTAAACCTTGTAGTTGTGTTATCATCAAATAAAGTGTCAGTATTAGCTTATTACTTTAAAAAAATTCATTGTTATTGACTTTTAATAGACTTTTTTTTTTTGAAGAACCCGCAGAAGACCTGCGTGTCTTTGTATTAAGAGATCGAGAAAAGGAAAAACAACACGGCACACAATAAAGAACAGATTTTTAATAGACTTAGAAATATAATTTTTATAATATATAGCCCATTATAATTACCAAACCTTCATTCATAAAATCCGAAATCATCCGCTACGCCGAAGCCAAGCAATGCAATGGGTACGTACACCCAGCCACGCGGAAGCCAAATGGTTCCCGTAGAGCCTTCACGCCTTGGCCACCGTCTCGCGCCACTAAAGCTGATCTAGAGGACGACGGTGGCTCGCAGGATCGAGCTTTGGTGGCGGAGAACGACGGTGTGTTAGCCGGATTGGGGGAGAGGACAAGGGACTAAGAGAGAGAGAGACTGATAGGATGCGGAGGCAAGGGAATCGTGTGAGGTCAGTGGCGGATCCACCATTGGAACTGTTTGGGGCGCTAGCTTTACCTCCGATCGGTTGAACCCTTTTCCTTCCAGTATCTCCAACGCTATAACGGCAAATCGATAGGTTTAGGAACTGGCAAGTAGGAGTAAGATGTAAAAAATAATAATACTGCCAAGCAAGTAGGCCATCAAAATTAGTCACAGGCTCCCTTATTCTCATAGAGTTTCACCTGGTACAGTATTCGGCATCCTTTATTGTAACGCAACACCAGGAGTCCGAGAGACGAACAATGTCAGTGTCGTCTCGCAGGCGGCAGAACGACGCACGGACGATTGTGGGCGGCGACGACGGCGGGTGTGACCATCTTCTTGAAGCGAAATCGCGACGCCAGAGGAGCACCGGCAGAACAGCGATCACCAAATGGAAGGGGCGGAACATGCATTGTCGGGAGCTGGGCGGAACACGCATTACTAGAGGAGAGGAATCGGTCGCTCAGAACGTCGTCTCGCCAGCGGCGAACACGCATCTCCAAAGCCTAAAGAGGAATCGAGACTTGCTCCGTCCAGCCTGTGGCCGAACACGCATCGCCAGAGCTCAGATAGGAACCGAGACAATCGACAAGGAGGAACGATTGAGGATGAGGAGCCTCTCAGCTTCATATTGATCGCTAGGACGATCACACCAAAGTTAGACTAATTCGCTAGCGCCATTGGTTGCTTTGCTCGGTATAAAAAAATTGCCCTAAGCCCCAATGCAATGCCTTATGCCTGAATACCTTTTGTTGTGATAACTGATGTCTGATTTTTGTATTCTATTGTCCCAAGTCTATATTCTATTGACTGATTGATATTTTTGTCTCTCTGATTTAATATGTATGAATTTAGAATTTGGTTGGCAATAAATCGGTAGATATAACATTAGTACGCTTATGTTGAGTTCGAACTTCAATATAAAAGCCCCACCTCTATTCTCATTCTAGATTCACCACTGTGTGAGGTCTTTGCTCTTCTCCAGAATTGGCAGACGAACTGAACAACAACTGTTCCGTGTTAAAAATAAATTTAACCCCAACAAAACTGAGAAGCTAACCTTACCTTGTTGGGAAGCAGGGTAGGCGAGCAGCGGCGAGATGGATGCGCCGGAGAGGAAGGAGACGGGCTTTAGGACTAAATGCACGCGGAGTAGAAGAGACGGGAGTGGCGTGAGGTGCTTTATCCACTGTAACAAATCGGGTGGTGAAATATCATTGGAGTCCCATTTAACCTAGCATTGGAGTTGGACTGGGACCAGAGCTGGACCAGCCCATTTAACCTAGCACAACATTAGGGCTTTAGAAGTTGGCGCTGTCCCCCCGGCGCTGACGGGTGATGGCCTGAACCTGAATCAGCCATTTCACTTCTTCAGCGATCGTTTCCCTAGGTTCTGGGTTCTTGACGTATTGTTGGTTTCACGAGTGTATGTTACGATGAAATTTTACCTATATCGCTTTGGTTTACACCAGCACAAGATTTTAAGATGACTGGTACACTACTGCACCCTAAAAAATAGGACGCCGCGGTTTTTATCGATGTCAAACAAAAGAAAAAGACAACGTCAACCAATTTCCAGACCTGTTAGCACCTGGCAGGACGGAAACTACCGGAATACCACACCACTTGACAACGATCGGCAGGTGATTGAGAAAAACAGGACAAGCATATCTCGACCCCAAGCGGCATTAGAATGTTCATGTAATTGAATTGAAGAAATTGTTCCAGTTGACACAAAGCATACATGTTCTTATTCAAAGACAGCTTATTGCATGGGCACTGGTGCTACTTTCTACAGTACAGGCCATGTGAATTGAGCAGTCACAGCTGCTCACTGTACGCATCCGTGGCATCCTCCAGGTCCAGCACAGGTTTGACAACGCACAATCAACCACGATGTCGAGCACACATCCACATGATGATGCAGCGCTCTTCCGAAGTCTAAACTACTAATCTTGGGCGGTACTGAGTTCATAGCTGATCCTAGAAGAATTTATCAACAGATGGATCAGATTCCGTCAGGCTGCCTTCAAAGTTCACCTTACAGCCACCAGGGAACTGCAACCCAGCTTGCTCGCAGCTATGCCTTGTAACCTGAGGACACGACCGGACATCTAGGTGCTCAAGAGCCTTGCAGGATTCAATCACACTACTGACTCCCGCAACTGTGAGCCTAACACAGCTGCTGATCTTCAAAACTCTCAATTGAGACTGAAACCCATTTGCTTTCATGCCCTGAAATGCTGCATCAGTTATTTGGTCGCAGCACCCCACATCAATAGCCACAAGAAGTTTACAGTTCGACAGCAGATCTCTCAATGAGGTGTCTGTTATTTTTAAGCACCAGTCCATTCTTAAGCTCCTTAGGCTGCTACAGCAGGCAAGAGCCAGCGCTTCTATGGACTGATCACTAACATTCCGACATCCACCAATGACAAGGATCTCTAGGTTACGGCAGAACTTAGCTAGTGAATAGATGGACTTATCGCCCACTTTGTCGCAATCCAACAGCTTTAGTGACACCAAAGATGACGAAGAGACCTCAGCAATTTTGCAAATTCCAGCATCACCAACTTTATTGCATTTGCTTATGTCTAGTGACTTCATATTATGACAACCATCAGCTAGAGCTGAGATTCCAGCATCTGTTATTCTGTTACACCCAGCAGCTCCAAGCTCTTCCAAGTTTAAACAGCTCTTTGATAGAGCAAGTAATAAATTATCAGTTGTTAATCTGCAACCTGTGATGTGCAACTGCCTCAAATTTTGGCATCCCAATGCAACCACCATTAAACCTTTGTCACTTAGCTTTCTGCAGTTAGAGACATCTAGGGATTGTAGAGATGGCAAGCCATCTCCTAATTTGACCATTCCAACATCAGTGATACCTATAAGACACATGAATAGAGGCAAATGTCAATGGGTTATCATTATATTAAGGAAATAGCAACAATTTCACACCCAAATCAGATAAAGTTTGAAGTATTGACATACGAATGTGTAATTTATCAAACACAAAGCCAAGTGCTAACTATGGGTTACATGCTTCATTTCTCAAACAACCGTTTAGGTTCAAGAGAACATAAAAATTAAAAACCTCAACTCATGCTTGAAACTGTATGCCTATAGCCAAAATGGCACTGAAAGATGTTGGTTTCAGTTCTGAGTTCTGACTTGCATCAATGCATCAAAACCAAGACCCACAACCTCTAACAACAATCATAAGTTCATAACTTTATGATGTAGAAAATTAGCAATATTTACAAAGGACCACGACTTGGATGAATAAAATTGTTTATCCAAATCACATTTTCCCTGCTCAGCTTTCCTTAGCCAAACTATCCAAATTGAACTAATGGAACTATAACCGTAACAAAATATTGAACGTAACTTTTCCTCCGAACTGTAAAAGTAGTACAAATGGGATTACTCTTCGCAAGGACCAGCATGCTCTAGTTCTACAAACAAATATAAGGACAACTGACCATTTTCATCTGACCACACATATGGAATCAAACATAGCATAACCAGGGCTACAGATTTCTCTATGATCCCACAGGAGACCAACATCGCCACTGGAATCAAGTTCTCCAGTGTATACTTCATTACTTCTCGCTTCAAATAAGAGAAGTATCGGTCTGGGTAATTTCGTAGGATTCGAATATGCATCAGGTGTGGTTTACCAGTTTGTAAGTGATTAAATTTCTTCGTTCACATGTATGTGATTAATCGGTTCTAAATTCACAAAACTTGATCCAGCAAACAAGTTCCCCGGAAGCTGAAAAAGATCTACTCTTTCCTATCTTTGTATGGTAAGAAAGAATAAGTCACAGATCTCATCCACTAAAAAGACCAGATTTTTTCTACGCCAATTCACACACAAAAGCTGCACAGATGGGTCGCGCCGACAGCGAACGTATCACCTTTGCAATTCTGCAGGGCGAGGACCCGGAGATTGCGGAAGCCCCCGGCGATGACGTCCAGGTCGTCGTCGATGACGCCGGGGTAGAAGGAGCGGGACGGCGACTGGGAGAGGTCGAGCTCGACGACACCCGGGAAGCGCGCGGCGAGGCGGCGCAGCATGGCCGGGCCGGCGCGCGCGCGCAGGAGCCGCCGTTCGGAGCTCTGGATCCGGAGCCAGCGACGGCACACGAGCCCGAAGGCGTCGCGCTCCCCCTCGGGCCCCAGCCGCGCGAGCACCGCGCGGAGCTCGTCGTCGGTGAGCACCTCGTTGATGAGGGCCCCACCGCCGCCGCCGCCGCCGCCGCCGCCTCCCGACGGTGGTGCCGACATGGCCGGAGCTAGGAAGAGTGCGTTTCTTCTTTCTTTTTCAGTTTCTTTTCGCGGAGCCGAAAATGTGAGGTGTAGTGTAGTATAGTTAGACGTGGAAATGGATGGATGGCTCATGGCACCGCGGTTTTGGTCTGGGCCGCTTCTTCACTTCAGAGTTTGATTATGGGGTCGCTCGTTTCTCGCTTTGGCCCCCCTATTTTCTTTAAAAAAAAACACTTAGACCCCCCATATACTGCAAAAGGATTTTGAGGTTTTGTATTTCTAATTCGAGAAAATTGATTTTCTACCGCTCAAAGATGAAAGATGCCAGTGTAGCAAAATACTATTGGTCTTCTCCAAGTTATGCCTTATCTACGGTTCATCCAGTCTATTACTCCTTTCAATCGTAAATAGTTATCGTTTTGACATCAATACGGTTTTCAAAATATATTTAACCACTAATTTCTATTATAATATATTTATAAAACTCAATAAAATTATAATATTATGAAAATACTTTTCAAGGCAAATCTACTTATATGATTTGCATGCATCCAAGTTAAATATTTAAAAAAATATTGATTATCAAAGTTTCAAAAGTTTGACTGTACTTATATCCAAAACATCAATTATTTGTGACTGGAGTGAGTACTCCACAAGGAGTGCTTCGATGCTCTCAAGAAAATTAAATGCACAAATCCTGAAGTAGTGTATTTTTTAAAAGAATAGTCGCACTGTTATTATATTGAGAAGGGAGAAAATACAAAGTTTTTAACGGTTACAAGTTGCAGATTCTAAAGTAGTGTTGTTATTAGTGAACTAACGTTTCCTATTCCATGCCCACCCTCCCCTCTATCTTGCACTTGTTGACTGCTTGTTGCTCAGCTTGCTAAAAGCAAATAATGGAAAAAAATTCTATGCAATCGTGCTGCTTACGGGCGGACGTGCAGCACGACTGCGGATGACCGCCACCTGGAATCGCACCAATCGGAGTGAATCTCAAAGCTGCCGGCTCGCTTCTTCGTTCCGAGCGAAATAGATCGAGCCGACAGTCGAAGCACTCTCCCACGGAAACCAGGTCCTCATTCCCTATGACATCGCTGGATCCGCCCTCATCGCGCCGCCCGGCCCCTCTCCCACAATTCGTCGAGGGCACCGCCCCATCCATTCTTCCCCTTCGCCTCGCTGTCCACCTGACTTCCGTTACCTCCTCGTCGTCGCCGCCCTAGTTCGCATCGTGGCCACCCCCTCAGAGGCCGAGGTGAAGGCCCCCTGCTTCCTCCCATCGATCCACCCCTAGCCCCGGCGCCGCTCAGCACCGCCACCTGCTCCTCCGTACCACTTTTTGAAAAAGTCATACACTTGTGCTGGCTTCATTCCGACTTCTCTTATTTGAGCAATTAGAAGTTTATCAGCCTCTATAACACGTCGTTGGGATCTCAACTTGTGCGCCTTGTTTGGACTTACAAGATAGTGATTGTGCTAGAGTACAACCTTTTGCACTGTCTAAATTCCCTTTCGGCAAATACTGAACTGAACACGAGCATTGCAAGACGTCCTAGTAATGGCATTTCCTTTCAAAGTGTCGTGTGATGAGCAACAACCTCGTTCTCCTTCGTTACTGCAAACAATATGCTTCTGATATACAGTTTTATCTGCTCTTCGCCTTGTGTAGCTCCATACGCATCATCCTCAGATTCGAAAGTCATTCCCACTTTAGGAACAACTAAAGGTTGGTCATGTGTATCATTCTCCTACATTGCAATGGGATAAAAAAAATGGTGTTAAGCAATTTGACAAACAGTACAAAATTAAAATGTTGCAACTATATAATATCAAAATTATTACTTTTGTTGCTTGGCAGAAGCTGTTGTTTCCGACGCATAATCCGGGGGGCTAGAGGCAACCTGATACAGTGAGTGCGACGTTGGGATCATGGAGGATCATGGCCCTGGGTTCGTGGACCGCGGCGACGGCGCCCGGGACTTCGCCGTCAACGATGGCTGTGAGGGACTCCATGGTGTTCTTCATGCGCAGGACTTCGGGATCATGCAGGATTGCGCTCCTCTGTTCGTCGGCATCATACAGGATTCCGCTCCTCTGTTCATCAGCCGCGACCATCGTTGAAGGCTCTGCTAATTAAGTTGCATGCTTTACGGGACTGCATTATTGACGAACGGACGACGAGGAAACATGACGCAAGCGTCGGTTTTGCAGACTTCTCACGATCGGAACAAATCCTCCGATGATGCAGAATAGATCGGTTTTGATCGTGATGATGCAGGCGTCGCTTTTGAAGACTTCACGATCGGAACAAACCCTCTGTTCGTCGGCCGACGCCTGCGGCAAGTCTCACAAACGAGCAGTTTTGATCGTGAGACTTCCCGATGATGCAGGCTCGTGGTCGCGATCGGCTCGTGGGCGGAAGAGGCGCGGCTCGCGTCGTGGGCGGAAGACTCTGCCTCGCTCGATCTATTTCGCTCGGAACGAAGAAGCGAGCCGGCAGCTTTGAGATTCACTCCGATTGGCGCAATTCCAGGTAGTGGTCATCCGCAGTCGTGCTGCATGTCCGCCCGTAAGCAGCACAACTGCATAGAATTTTTTTTCCCAAATAATCCAGAAGTTCCACTCTACAAATGGTTTTTCCACGCGCAAACCTTACAACTGGCCTAACATCAGCATACAGATGAGCACAAAAACACCTCAAAATTCAGATATGGTGCATCGTTGCAAAGCGTAAATTTCACAAATTTCAGGCCTAATTAACCTTTGGACACGAAACTTATTTACATTCGTATCATGTGTTGGCTTTTCCTGTACTCATTTTCCCAGGATATTTGTTGCTCCAGGACTGGACACTGCCGGCAACAACTCCACTCCACTCCACTTTTTTGTCTGGTGCACTCTACTCCTTCGTTGCTGACGCTGATCATTGCGAGCTTTCCGCTGCAGAGACCGCCTTTTCTCAATGGGTGATCCTGATCACGACGGGAAATAAGAAGCTGGGATGAGATATGCTGAAGTACCGCCGGTTCCAAGATTTGCAACGTCATTGGTCTTCCTTATACGCGGGGTCGATGGAAGCTCAGCGCGTAGCTAACCTGGACATCGTCTAGGGTGGATCCGCCGGTGTGCCATGCCATAACAAGGTTGCTCCTTAGACCTCATTCGGGATTGATCCTCTACACGAGATCCCACGATGTGCCATGCCTTGGTGAGGTTGGTTCTTGGACCTCATTCAGGATTGGTGTCCGAAACTCCGTCGGGGTGAATTCCCAATGTGCTATGTCTCGCCAAGGTTGGTCCTCGGACCTCATTTGGGGTTTGTCCTCGTGCCTCGTCCAGACTGGATTCTCTGATGTGCCACACCTTGCTGGTGTGCATTGTCTTGGCAAAGTTATCATCAGCTTGAGGCAGCGTAGGGATCCTATCCCAACAAATCATATATATGTTTTCGTATGACTGTGTTCAAATTGGTCCTAATAAGTTTGATTGTTGTACGGAAGTCGTATACTCTGTAAAATTTTCAGAGAGATGCAAAGTAGTTTTGAGAAGAAATCAAATATTTTTGATTCAGTAAAACCAAGTTCCTTGGTCCATCAATCCTGCAAACAGAAGTCGCAAGACCACACATCAGTCGATCCAAATCGCAAGAGGAAGGAACGTGCTCTCATCAAAAAAATGGTGGAGCAGTTTAGGGCTACGCGCGTTCCAACTAAGACGTTGCCGTAGCCCACAAACTTCACTTCTAGCTAGTGCCAGACAGGACGCACGCATGGACCTCTCACGGCGACCGAACAGAGCCTCACGTCACGTGCTGCGCCATTACAGCTCGGAGATCACCTGCTGCATGTACTTGCAGCATCTCTGGTAGCTGACGAACCCCATGAACCAGAACTCGAACCCGTCCACGGTCACCATGTGTATGTACTTCTGCTCCGGCTTCTCGGCGTTCTCGCTTGGCTTGATCCTCTTGATCCTCCTCAGGGGGACCACCACCTTGTAGGGCACTCGAGCGACGTCGCCGGCCGGGGAGGTGACGGTGAGGGATCGGTCGCTGCGGAAGGCGATCTTCCGAGTGGAGACGAAAAGCATCCCGGCGATGGGGCCGCTGGTGGTGTAGAGGTAGCACTGGAGGGCCTTCACCAGCCGCTCGCCCTTCTCGGCCGAGAAGGCCTGCCGGAACACCCGCTCCACGCCGCCGGCCTGCAGAATCCTGGCACCCAGGCTCAGCTTCCCCTTCACCGTCTCCGATAGCTTCGGCCCCAAGGTCACTGCACGCACGCCAAGACCATATATCAGAAAAAACAATCGGCGATATTTAAGGCGCCTTCTTCGTTTTAAAGGCAAAAAGAATTCACAATAATTTTGAATTCTAGAAATTCTCATATTAATCGGAAGAAAAAGAAAAAGATCTCCACCACCATCACTTATTTTAATGGAACCAGATTAATTGTATTTCAATTATTGAAAGGATCTCCACCACTTATTTTAGTAAAGTTAGATTATAACAGTGTAGATTAATTATATAGAAATAGAATTATATAACAAATACAACTGTATTTAATAATTAGAAATAAATTGTATATCAAAGATAATTATATTATAATATCTAGATACACGGTTACGACAGATAAGTTGCTAGTTTTCTAAACGTTGACTCACCATGGTCCCTGAAGCCCTGAGCCCGTGTGCCGAGCTTGTTCACCCAGTGGATCACCAGGCCCTTGCTACCTGAGATCATAACGTGTATATGAACTTATTAGCATCAGGTACGAAATTTTGTGACGGACGACGTTTCAACAGGCGAAAATCTTTAGAGATCAAAGACGTACTGTGCTTGTAACCGAAAGATGTGTACGGGCTCGGGTGCGTCAACGAGACGGCAAGGCGATCGCCGTCCTTCCTAACCGTCCCGACCCTCGTCGCCTCCTTGATGGCGTACGCCTTGGAGGTGACGGGCACTCCGATCACATGGCCGCAGCTCGACTTCCTCATGGCTCTCTGCGTCTGGCTAACCAAGAGACGACTGATTATTCCCTAACGTGCGTCTGAAGAGAGAGAGAGAGAGAGAGGGAGAGGGCGAGAGGGAGAGTAAGGTTAGGTGACTCCGGACGGCATGGCTGGGAGGCAGGTTTTATAAGCTGCGGGGTGGTGAAATCTTTAGCGAAAGGCAGTGGATTCGCCGAGTCAGCACCGGCTCATCGGCGGCAGAAAGCAACGGTCCACGTTCGCCAAAAGCGGCGGCGCGCTTTACGTGGGGCTGTGTCATGCATTGTCGATCGTGCGCGCAGTCTGGCGAGCGAGCGGCCAACCGCAGCGCAGGATATTCCTTTCGACGCCGGGACGGGAGCGAGGCGGCGGCCTGCCTTGCTTCGCGAGCGTAGCTCGGCACGGTACGTGGATACCACTTTTCGAAGAAGCAGCCCATGTGCTCGCACAATCTTGCGCCGGGTTATGGGAAAAAAGAGATGGGATGCCACGGTGGCTCAGTGATATTAATATTGAGATAGTACAAAAAATACCTTTATTTTTTAAATAACAAAAAATACCTTTATTTTTTAAATTTTTGTTAGCTCTTGTTGTTTGCTCAATGTAAATTTTGGTATCTCTTTAGAGTGGTAAAAAATCTTCAAAAGTTTAAAGCATAGGGGTACCAAGAAGTATAGAAGTTTAATGGCAATTTGGTAGCATCTAATGGTACCTGTTAAGGATGGTAAAAACTTTCTTAACCTATGGATGGTAAAAACTATCTTAGTATACACAGATTTGGATCATTTATTTTTGAGGAATGGTACTGTCGACGATGCGGGACAAGGTCCCCCACCGAGCTTACTTGTTGAATGAGGGATCAACTTGGGGCCCCTTTTCCACAAGGGTTATCGTCTGAGAGTATGTCGAGCAATGGAACGAAGGTATACCGGACAATTGTAAGGCACAGGGGGTCGTTTTTGTCTGGTTCGGGCCTCTCAAGGGGGAGATAATAACCCTACGTCCAGTGATTGCACTAGTATGTGAAAGCGGGTTACAATGCGCTTGCTCGGGAGGCCCTGAACGATCCTAAGGACTCCTGTGAGAAAGCGATGTGTGTAAGTGTGTGTAGTACAGAAGGTCCAACCCTCAGCACATCGCGGGAGGGGGTATTTATAGAGAATTACAGGAGACAAATCACTTAATGCGTGGGGCGCTTCACTGTAGAGGACGCATGCAGTATAGTAGCCGCGCCACCCGCCGGGTACCATGCAACGTGGGTACAGGGAACGCAGTCCAAGGCAGCGCAGACCGGGGCAGCGCATATCCCGGACGCGCGATATCCCGCGCCGCTGGCATTAAATGCCACGTCGCCTTGTCGTAGACCCCCGAGCTTCATTGCTCGGGGCCGGGGCACGCGAAGGTCGGGCATGGACGCGTTGCCCGGGCAAGGGGCATGGTCGACTGACGCCGGGCTTCGATGGTCGTCTAGGCGCAGTATATCCAATCCCCGACAGGTACCTACCAGTAGCCTCTTTTCCAGGAATATTTTTGTTTCGGAGAACTGCTACTAGTTACTTATATGAACAGAGGCAACAGACTGCATGTCTGCACGACTTCTTAACTCCTTATGTACACCATGATCCATGTATGCGTAAGCAATTTGCGCAGGGTAGTTGTGTTTGTAGATTTCGGCCAGTGGCATTAACTATGGAGACAGTTTCCTACTACTTACTGTGGGTTGTTTCTGGGGCCTGTTTGGAAGATTTTAAGCCAGTTTTAGTTTCTAAAAAATCAGTAAACCTCTAGATAATTCAGCTTTTAACTAGCCACTTAAGTTTTTAAGTGGTTTTTATAAAAAAAACTACAGCCGCTTTTCAACTATAGCTACCCGGCAGCTATACAGGCCTTGAGCTGACCAAATGTAACTATAGCTTGTTTGTTTTAGCTTTTGATTCTGGATTCTGGCCCTAAAAGCAGAATCAGAAACAAACAGCCTGATTCTAGAATCTGATTCTCACAATCCAACCCACCCATATACACTAGAATCCACAATCCACTTCATATGTGCTTTTGGATTCCAGCTTTTGGAGAATCAGTTTCTCTACAATCACAATCCAGAATCAGCTTTTAGAGAATTCAAAGCTGAAACAAACAGGCCCAGTGAAGCTATCTCCATCAAGTCTTGTTTTTCTTATAGTCAAAATTTTCTCGGAACCGAGTCTAAAAAAAAAATCTACTGGGCAAGCTAGCTACCATACGATTTACAGTTCAAATGTATCAGATAGACCATATGATGGGATGTATCACATAATACAGATGGGAATTCGGCTTTTTCAGTTCAGATTTTTTGGTTTTTAAATAATTTGGTTTTTGCCTGTAGGTAGGGGTGAAAAAAAAATTCAAAACTTGCAAATTAAAAAAGCACTTGAAAACTTGGCTCAATTAGACTTCAACTTGTTCATTAACAGTCAATTCGAGTCGGCTTTTGGATTTGTTAAGTTAATGAGTTAAACATACCGACGGATCCCAAACTCCCCAATACATTCCCCGAATCGGCACTGGGCCACTGGCTATGCAAGCCGCTCGGCTCAGGCCTCCACCTCCATCTGCCCCGCGTCCGCCTTCTCCCCGCTGGCACTGTGCCCCTGCATTCTCTTTTTGCTCGCCGGCCGCGTCGCCCTCTCTGCCGTGGCCGTATCCCCCTCTCCGCACCCCTCCTTCCTCTTCGCTGCGCACGGCGGGGTCGTCACCCGCTTCGACGCTACACACGCCTCTCGCAACAGTGTCCTCACGCCGCTCCCCGCCGTCGACTCGTTCGTCGCGGTTTTCGCCGCCAACGCCATTGCCGGCGCCAGCGACTTCTCCAGTGTCCACCTCTGCTGTTTCATGGACGACGCCTCCACCGCTGCTTTGGAGGTGCTTTCTTGGCCAGGTTCGCCCTCCGCCACCGTGTTGTCGATGGCCGCCACGGCTACCTCCGAAGCACCGTCGCCATGGTTCTTTTCCATCTTCGAGTCAGCGCGGAAATTGGGTGGAAGGAGGTGTTCAGTGTGGACGTCGAGGCGGCTATACCGGCGACCAAGCTCGGATGGCTCGGTGGTTACAATCTCTTGCTTGCCGCCGGGTTGCATTCCGAACTGGACGGAACGGTGGGGGACATACGCCTGGGACCTATGAAGGCTACAGGATGGCATTGGTGAGGGCCGGTATGCGATCCATTGACGTGTGGGATAGTGCTCCGGCGGCAATATCTGTGAACCCCTGAATAGAGGAAGAAGACTACAAACGTGAGATACCGTATCTCAATCTTCAATTGTTGTTCGTGTTCGTCTATACATGTAGTTTTCTGTGTTGTTTTATGATGTATCCTAGAGACTTAGATTTCTTGAATGCGCGATGCCTGATAGGTATGAGATGATTTCACTAAAATTGAACAGATTTTGCATTTTCTTTATTATGCCATCTGCATAAGTTTGTGATTATCCTTGGAAAATAGCAGTTATATCATTGAGTAAATCTCTTTTAAGCAAACCCGAAGCAGATAATTATTTGCCAGTGGCCAGTTGGAAGTAGCTCAGTTCCTTTGTGTAAGTATGGTTATTCATTTTAATTGTTGAAACTCAAACTTCCCAAAAGTAACATATAAATTGATCAAATCATCTTACATGGGCATTTGATTTATGGCCTCTAGAAGCTCATCACATTTCCAGCATGACCTGGGAATCTGTTACAACACGCTTTGTAGTTTTCTGTTTACAGAAGATAGCATGATAACCTTGTCCATGATAAATGCTTTCTGCTTTGCACATTGGTGCCCTCTGCGTTGGCTAAATGAGCACATCTTATATGATGTGAAGCAATATGTCTTTCTGATGTTGGAATGGGCAGAATTGTGTTTCAAATCGATGCTTTGAACTTGAAGCTCTTTAAGCTTGCATTCACCAAAGTTGCTCTAAGATGGAGATGTACAATCTCCTTCTGTTCTTTGGAATTCAATACTCCAAAAGGAGCTTTTTCTTGCTTTGTCTAGATCATTTGACTGGCTATGAAGGGCATGAAGGTCCAATCTCCTTTATGTTTATGCACATATATCGCTGGATTACAAGTAGAAGTGCGATGGTCATACGCTTTTAGTGGGTACTTGCTGAATTGAAAGTGAGAGAAAATTATTGCTTGAATATTTAATTGATTTAAGAGTGTGAAACTGTAGCTTTATTTTTAGTTTCTCAAATCAATGTAATGAGCTTAACGAGTCAACTCAAGTTTTTAATGAGTCGAACTGAGTTGAACTTTGAGCTCGTCAAGATAACGAGTTAAGTCGAGTTGGCTCGTTATCTTAATGAGTTTGACCGAGTTGAATCGTGTCAAAGCTGAGTTACGTGCAGGGATCGCCTTTCATTGCCATCTCTGCGTCTGCAAAGAAAGCTCTGTTCCTGAGTGGTAGCCTGGTAGGTTCTCTTGCGTCGTGTACGTGATGTGGAAAGGCCAGCGATGAGCTGGCTTGTTCCAGCATCGACCGCGGCATATCTTAGCTATGGCGTACGCGTCGATGCTTAGATAGACATGTGCCACTAGCTATGTAGTGGGGCTCCAAGTTTTTGTCGGAACATCCGTAATGGAACCGATTTCAATTCAACAATGCCGTCTTTTCAACAAAAAGGTGTGGAAAACGAGTGCGATGTCCCTTCTAGACTGCCCAAAACTGCAACTTATGGTATTTATAGCGTGATGGTGCAACAAGATACAAGTTGCTCAAATTATTTTGTCCAAACTAAAATCAGAAGTAACTAATTTGTTTTTTTGCCATGAAGCACAGTACTGCTAACTCTGAACTAGTCCGTTTTCTGAAAGTGGTGAAGCGACGATATACCAACTCCGAGCCTACTCCAATGGCGCTCCCTTGCTCGTCTTGTAGGCGATAACTTCGGAGGCAAGACATACTATGTTCCATAGCTTTTCCTTCAAGTGGGGGTGAAGGACCGAACTAAAGGCCTATCTGATCCGATAACAGCGGAAAGATTCTAAATCAGGATCACCAGATGGTCCCATCCGGCAGGACAAAGCAAGTTGTTCAGCCAAAGACGGAAGGGAAATGGCTGAAAAAAAAGAGGCCAACCAAATGAAGCTGTAAAAGCCAAAGTGCATATACCTCCTTGGCCCCGAAACAAAATATCGCCTTGGGCGCTTCGTTGCTTAGGCTTGAACACTGCACTGGATGTGCATTGACATGCATTGCCGGCTTGGACGGAATCAAGGCTCTAGAACCTTGGCTGACTCGACCATGCGTGGTTTATTTCTTGTTCGGATGCTTCTGAAGTATGTACAACTCAGTGGATAAAAATGGCAGCAGAAGAATGTTTGGTACTGACGATGGAAAACTTAGTTTGCAAGCTAATCGATCGCGCAGGTCAGCGATCGATGTGGTTGCTAATTTTCTTTATGTCTGTGACATGAAAAGGTTGTCCTAATAATGATAAATGATTTTCTCATGTGTTGCTAACAAGGCTGAACTATTTATTGGTTACAACAGTTTAGCGACCTGATTAAATCAGACTGCGTTTTCTAAGAAAGCAGAGAATTGAATTCGGTCTCTTTCAGTCAGATATGCTCCATCTGTAGAGATCGGTATGTAAAGAAATAATAAGCCTATTTTACGCTTCAAAACATTGCAAAAAAATCCACTTAATACCCTCAACTACAAAACCGAATATTTAACACTCTAAACTTACAAAACCGTGCCAAACTACACTCTAAAGTGATTTTGATGACATAGATCACGCTCAAGTTGGTTTTTACAATATTGGTGGGCATATAATTAGATTTTTGCTTATGAGGATCCAACTCAAAGGGTGTTGATATCCACATCATCGACCTTTTTCTTACTCCTCTCTATCTCTATTATCTTTCTTCTTCTCGTCATCCTCTTATTTCAAAAACCGATGATATGGCTGCCAACATGGCAAAAATCACCCTGAGTTGGATCCTCGTTAGCAAAATCACCTTAGGGTGTAAGTTGATCTAATTTTTAAGTTTGGGGTGCTAAATACCCGGTTTTGTAGTTAAAGGTGTTAAATAGACTTTTTTTTGTAAAGTTCTATGGTGTAAACGATATGTTATGAATATGCTCAATGTCGTAATTCTTCATACATCAACTCAAAACAAGAAATTACTATCATAACTACAAATCGCCTCATGATATAGTGATTGATATAAATTTATATCAGAACTTTATTGAACTAGAGGTGCTACTCATACACATGAAATTGCTGGCTTGCAGAGTCGTAGGAATGGACTAGAATGGAAGATCCTAATTCCCAACTGCACGGCATGATCATGGAATTAATTAACGAGATGAGATGCCAGTTGTGTATGCAGTCAAAAAGAAGATTGATTTTTCGCTACTAGTACAATTCCATTCCAATGCAACTTTTTTCTCAAGAAAAGAATGAATATCTGAACCTTCCCCATTGCACATATGATGCACTTTTGCCATTGGCACCCAACCATTCTCTTTCCCAGCTCCTTCACGAATTTCCTCTTCCCTACCCCCCAAAGGTCCACATGCCGTCGATCATGCCCTAATTAATTAACAGCCTGTACCGAACTTGCTACAAATTGCAAAAGTGCCGATCGATCAATCCACCAGGCAAGGAAACCGCCAATATACACAACGACATGGTGCAATTTAATCTAGACAAGCACAAATCCTAACCCCAGCTAAACCAGCACAAAGCACAAGGCGTACACGACGAGACCTAAGAGCAAACTCCGCCATGCGCGCGCGTCACCGTGACTGCGGGATGGCCTGCTCTAGGTGGTGCAGCGACCGGTGGTAGCTGACGAACCCCATGAACCAGAACTCGAAGCCGTCGTTGGTCACGACCTCGATGTACTTCTGCTCCGGCTTGTGCTTGTTCTCGCTCGGTCTGGCCCGCTTCACCTTCCGCAGCGGTATCGTCACCTTGTACGGCACGCGCATCTTGTCGCCGTAGGGGTGGTCACCGCCAGCGACCGGTCGCTGTGGAAGGCTATCCGCTCCGTCGATACGAAGAGCATGCCGGCGATCGGGCCCGCCGTCGTGGAGAGGTAGCACAGCGAGGACTTGATCAGCTTCTCGTTCTTGCCCGCGGAGAACCACTGCCGGAACACCTTCTCCACGCCGCCGGCATGAAGGATTCTTGCGCCCAGCGTTAGCTTCCCCTTGACCGTCTCTGATAGCTTTGGCCCGAGAGTCACTTCAAACATTGGAACAAGAACGAGTTCAGTTTAATTACTTTTCAAAACGACGACCAAGAAAATATGCACTACCATCTTCCAACTTTCCGATTAATGTTCCGTGTTGAAAAAGATCATTACCGTGTTCTTTGATGCCCTCAGCAATCTTGTCCCCCTTCTTTCCAAATCTGCTCGTCCGATCGGTTGTCGTTGAGCTATTCGCATCTGAAAAGGAACGATATGCTGATCAATACATGTCTTTCTTGGTTTCCTCCCCACCTTGAGATGAACCTGCAACTGAACAGATGAAGTAGAGGTGATTCTTACCGCAGTTGGATTGGAAGGAACCAACGTATCCGCCATGATCGGGGGTTGTCTCCTCCGCTGGGAAGTCCGGCTCCTCTATGCCATAAGCCCTGCCGCTCACTGGGATACCAATCACATGCTCCTGACTCGTTGACCCCTCCATTAGCGATCCCCGCGAGTAAGGGAAGACTTCGCGCTGTGCGCTGCTCCTGCCTCGATCGGTGCCTAATGCGCGGTGGTTGTAGATGGTAAGCTCAGCTCCAAACGGGAAGAGGAAAGCCTCTTTTATAGGGTTGGCGCCTATCTTTTCGCCCCGGAAAGACCCAACAGTCTCGGTGGCTATCTAATCCAGCACTTTGGAATTTGGAATGGAGGTAACAATCCTCATCCCCTCATCATGATTAAAAAAAAAACTTGGTAGCTAGCTACCTAATTTTGCGAGACCACGGCCCCATGGCTTTTGCGACTGTGTGTAAGCCCTACAATGGGATGTCTGTATCACACGCTTGGAAGGCTGGAATGCTTGTCCTTGACACCGTTTACATTATTTGCTACAGTTGCCCCTACTAGCTGCTTGGAGAGGAGACCAACGCTTTTTTGCTAGTCTTCCGCACGGACGCTTGCAGTGATGCTTCATGTGACCGGTGGATGAGAGGGGTTGTCAAGCGAAGATGGCTAGTTTGCATTGGAGTATGCAGTCGCTTAAACGGGCTTCTAACCTTTTTAAATTAAACAAGCATCTATAAATAAATTGTTTGTATAGGAGGTTTGGACTCTTGAATAGATGCTCCATGATATAGAATTATCTCTCTCTCTTTAAGCATCTATCTAAACGTCTTTGCATTGGGCATAGCGTTATGCGTTTGTATTTGTGTGTGGGGCTTTTCTGAAAGTCACGTGTCTGTCGAGCTTGTTTAGCGCAATTGCTTACGTATTTTGTGCTCTGCGTTTGCTCCGCATGCATGATGCATTCGGTTCGGTACCAGGCAAAATTCGTGAGAAGGTAGGTACCAAATGGTCGAGTCCGGCGCCACACGGCTTTATGGCCGGCAAGTCATTTGGAAGTAGGAGCTTGGAAGTATCCATTCTTGCAAAGATGCCGAGAGGGCTTACCTGACGCACCGAAAGTGTTGGCGCGTTTGACTTGGCGTAGCTTCGTGTATAAAACCAAACTGCTGGAACTTCCCCCCAGTTCGTAAATAGAAAATGCGTCTGTTATATGATTTCCTTTTGTACTTGGATTCTCATCGAAAGTGTTTAGATTTTACGGAGCAAGGCAAACGGAATGTTGCTTTTCATGGAGTAACATTTTACCAGGCATTTCGGTTGACATAGGTGCCCCCTTTTTTGGTTGCACCGTTGGCATAATAAAGTTGTAAATTACGATAAACATATTTATAAAAGTAAATTTCATAGAACTACAAGTTTTTTAATACAAAATATCAGAAAATTACAAGTTTTTTTTGGGATAAAATATAAAAAAACTATATATTTTAGTTCTTATTTCACAAAACTATAGATTTTATAAGAATCTGTATCACAAAACCACAAGCTTTACAATTAGTCGTCTCTTCTAATGGGTCCACATAATAGTCTTACACGCCTCTATTTTCCGTTTCACCTGTGCGTAAGGCTATTACATGGGTCTATACCATTAGACCCGTTACAAGAAACAATTAATTCTAAAATATGTAGTTTTGTGATATAAATTATCCTAAAAACTATATTTTATGAAATAGAAGCTTAAACATATAGTTTATGATAGTTTGTAAAAGAAATCTGTAGTTATATGAAATTTACTCTATTTATAATAAGAGAAAAACTATGGAACCCATATCATTCCAAAGGAATATCAGTCTAGTGTTAGATCAAGAGCTCTTTTACAGTGAATTAAAATCAATATAAGCCATCCAATCCTTTGAATCTAATGGTTGAAATTAATTTAGATTTAATTATATTACCATCTGTAGTATTGGTAGTAGAATTCAGAGAGGGGTAAAATGGTAAAAAATTCCGTCATATTATTTATCCTCTATTGTAAAACACATCTTATGATCCTAATGAATAGCGGATGAATGGATAAGAAGCCTATGAAGATCACCAGATATTCAGTGAATCCAAAACTGTAAACAAATGAGGAAAAATCTAAAATACCTCTAATGAATGGATAGAAAAAGTCTAAAATACCCTTGAGGAATGGATGGTTAGATTTGATGATTACTACAACTACTTACTACTTATGTTATCTACTGTAAAATTTCTCTAGATCAAACCTACTATATGGATCCTAAAGATGTCTTCCCAATCCACGGCAACCTTATTCACTCCACCTCTCATTCAAACCAACCATTTCCTCCTCCCTTCCCCATCATCTTCCTCCTCTTTCCCTCACTTTCTCTGCACCTCTACAAAGAACCAAGGGCACATGGCCATATGAGCGTGTGAGGTCGCGACAAGGGTGCATCCCGCCAATGTCCTCGCTACCAACATCCTCATCGACGGTGAGCACCTCATTGTCTCCTCATCGCCGATGCCACACTATCCCCTCCCCCCCCCCCCCCCACATCTCCTCCCCTACCAGAAATGCACCCCCTGTCCTTCCTCTTCCTCCATCTGCAACGTCATCTCCCCTCTCTTCTTACATCGAAATCTAGAGATGGTGACGGGACGAAGGCACAAAGACGCGGCTTAGTGGGTTGCAATGCGTGGCAAGTGTGTGCACTGAGACATGGCACAAGCCACGACGGTGCAACTCAGCAAGGTGTGATACGCGGTGAGGTGTGGCAGCATGGGACACAAAGATGTGGTGTAGGCCATGACAGCATAGCTCGATAGGGTGTGATGCGCGGTGAGCGTGTGCATCTACGGTGGCAAAAAATACAAAACTCGTTGATATTGGTTTTGAATTTCTTGAAACTTTTGGTTGAAAGTTATTAAAACATGTTAAAACTTGGTGAAACCTCTTGAAACTTTTTAGCTGAAACATGTTAAAGTTATGTGAAACCTCTTAAAACTCTTTGGTTGAAACTTGAACTCCCAAATCTGGAACTCATTAAAACTTTGGCTTGAAACTTCTTCGAAAGCTTCCAAAAACTTCTGGAAACACATAAAACTCATTGAAACCCAAAACTTTTCAAATGTTTTCACGAAACTTCCTATCACTATATCATTATCTAGTCGCTTTATAGTAAAATAAACTAAAAAGTGCGAATTAATTTTCTAAACCTACAATTTTGTAGGGTAAATTTTACTCAACGCATTATTTTCATATACAAGACTACTTAACATAATTAGAGCCGTTCGGAAGTGGTGATTTTGATTTAAATTTTGCAGGAAATATAGTCTCCTACAAAATTCTTATATTCCAGTCAAGCACTGAGTACATGGGAATATTAATTTTCTCAAAGTATATTTTAGATATATCGAGTACGGACTGACCATCCTCTGGAGGCTAGTCTAGTGCCATGGCGCTTGTGTCTTGGGGCTAATGGACACGATTGGAGTCACTAACTACGAGTATATGCTAGGTGTGTTTACGGTGAATATTTACTTGGATTTAATCTCGTGACCTATGCGAGCGGTGCTTCGGTCCACTGGCAGGAGGGAGAGGAGCTCGCTCCGCCCACCCGCGTTCGAGCTCAGCTCGGCGCGGGCACATATGAAGACGGCGAGTGCTGCGCGGGCGTACGTGTGCGCGTGTGTGTGAGGTACGTGGGTGCGTATGTAACTTGTCGATTGTTTCTTTCTTTTATAACAAAATAGCAGTGCTCTGGTCAATTTTTTAAAATAAAAAAAAATCTCGTGGCCTATTGATCGTTGAGTCTGAAGAATAACTCTTGTGACCCAACTACGTACGCCCTCGAAATACACAAAGAGCACAGGAACGCAGGCCGAATCTATACCAATCATTGAAGAATAAGAACCACAATTTCTAGCATCCCTTTTATCGAACCGGTCGATCAGCTGGACACAGCTAGATCCGCATCGAATCAGAACCTTTGCTCCCCAAAGATATTGCCTTAAGAAAGCACGGGGGACGACGACACCTTGACGTTGACGAGGCGGTGGAGCCTCCCTGGCACGATCGATGCGCCACTACGGGCTACATGGGCATGGCGAACACAGTCACGAGCTCGGTCACTCGTTCCTCTCCGAGCCCCTTTACACCTTATGGCCATGGAGGCCCGGGTCACTAGTCAGCATCGTGTCTGACGACGCGCCGAGTCACCCGCCCAACTGGTTGCCTGCTGGTTGGTTGCACCGAACCAACTGGCCCTGCTTGCAGTTTTACTTTCACTTCTTCTTCTTTTTCTTTTTTTTTCAAGGGCTAATCTTTCTTTCTTTTTTTTTCTTTCCCTGTTGTGTAAAGTTTGTTGTTTTCAACATGTACTTGCATGAGATATTTTTAGTTTCAGGGTTGAGGACAGGGGTGGTACCAGGGTGCCCCGGCACCCCCAAAATTTTGTAAAACTGTATAAGATCGTTTCTTTATTGTGCTAAATTTGTTTATTGAATTGGTTCTGATTTTGATGGTTTAGGATTTTTAAAACCTTACAACTAGTATATTGTGCTTTCAGCAAATATCAAATATATATGTGTCAGATTTACGATGTTATGAAATAATTGTAAAAAACTACAGATTTATATGTGTAAAGTGTGCACACCCAAAAAAAATTTTCTAGTTCCGCCACTGGTTGAGGAATATATGTGGCCTAACGCGATGCATGTCATGAATGAAAATGTGCGTCTGGTTTAATGTATTAGAACATCTAAAACAATCTGATTTTTTTTTGAAAGAAAAGGCAGGAGCTCTGCCAAATGCATTAAGAGAGGGTAATAGCACAGAACAGTTCACAGAAGGGAGAGAAGAGACAGAAACGAAACAACCTAAAAGGAAAGAAAGGAAAAAACATCCCTGGTAGAAAACCGGGGATCCGGCCTAGAAGCACTTAGAGAAAACTCGTTTGAAAACACTAGGTCGCCCCGAAAGCCACTTGGCGGTTGCGGATGTCCTAAGTGACGGCGTCGGCCACCTGTTGCACCGTGCGGTAGGAGTTACTGAAAATCCTATTGTTTCTCTCTTTCCAAATGTTCCAGAGGTTATATGCGACAGCCCCATCGAATTCCTTCCGTCTGTGTCGAGAGAGTTGCCGCCGTGTGTTTATCCACCAAGTCACGTTATCAAGCTGTCCCGATGGCGGCTGCGCGCCAAGGTCGGCCTATACGAGTCGTAGAACAGCCCGCCAGACCTGTCTTGCAAACGGACAAAGTAGCAACATATGGTTGGATGTTTCAGGTTCAGTGCCACAAAGAACGCACATGGTGGAATGCGGCCACCCCCTTGCCGCGAGCCTATCAGAGGTCAGAAGCCTGTCCTGTACGAATATAGCCACGCAAAAAACCTGCACTTTCCCTCCGCTGAGGCCTGCCAAATCATCCTGTATGAGAGCTCAGACGTGATCCGATGAATTGTGCCTTATAGGCCGAACCTGCGGAGTATTAGACTATGTGATTTTGGATTTTATATGTTTTGCTTAGTACTTGCTATGTTCTTGCGCGTAGCGTAGGAAGAACGTAGAGTAGAACACTTGGTCGTTCAAATCAACCTGATCTTTGTTTGCCCCATGTTGGCTGTAAGCGGGACGAAATAGGAAAGGAATCGATGAATGTAAACGAAAACTTGCAGAACACGCTATATTCTTGCTCCATCAACCAACTGTAGAAGGAAACACATAAAGGGGATAAAGGGATTGGATTGATAAAACAGAATGACTTCAGTTCGGACGTTCGATTTTTTCAGATGGTTGCAATATTTTTTTCTATATGTGCAACATTTTTTTAATGCATGTAACATTTTTCTTCGATAACAGTAGAAATGGGGGCGTGAAAGGCATGTTGCACACGTGAAAATTTTTTTTGCACGTGTTGGAAAAAAATGTTGCAAGCGTTGAAAAAAAATGTTGCAAAAGACGTCCAATGAAATAAACAGTAATCGGACGTCCGATTGCTAGTATTCTCTATTATTAATCTGTAATAGCTGTATATTCCATATAACCTATATATAAAGTTATATTGGCACTATCAAGATAAAGTGGCTAACTTATCAATCAGCGACCAGTAGTAATCTAGGAAACACTATGACCCATGGGAGCCCCCCTAGGAACACTGACCATCCCCTCTCACTGTTCTTTCCTTAATCAGGAGGTGCAATGCAACGATCCATAGAAAGCATGCATGGGCTCGACTCCTAATGGTCGGCCAACCAACTTCCCCTGATCCAAATGCTTGTGCAGATCGATCTAAAGAAGAAGCTTTTTTGAATTGACCTCCACTGACTCCACGGTTGCAATCTGATGACAAAAGGGCGTCGTGCATGTTGTAAAGGGCTCAAAGCACGGCAGAAAGCAGGAGATACGATCATAAAATTACAGGGAAATCATGCATCCATGCGTGCGTGGGGCTCCACCCCTGCGGCAGATTGGGATGGATTTCTGTGTGTTGTATTGTACTAATGCTTGCGATTAGACAAAAACACAAGCTTTTCGTTAGGTTTGTGCGTTCCAGTGGAAAGCATACGGTCGCCGCCAATTGACAACTAGCCAATGCAAAATCTTATTGCGTTGCATTACCGACAGTGCATGGTGGGTTTAGGTCCCGGCTTAATTTACCGTCGCCTTTGTGTCATTGCTGATTCAGCTATGAACTGAACTGTTGCTGCTTTATGTGCATCGATCTAGCCTTTGTTGTTTGTTCATGCCTGCCTCGTTCACATGCAACGCACGCTCTGGCAGTTGTAGGGTGGGTCCTAGATCTTTTCGCTGTTGTTAAAGCAACAACTGCATGTATGTCCGGAGTTGGGACCGGCGACATTCCTTCCAGCAGTCTTGGCTTTTCAGTGTGTGAGATCGGAGCGGCATATATATGAGCCGTGAGGATGTGCCGAGGAGCTGTGGACCTGTGGTGTCTGTTTGGTGTTCTTGACGCCTAGAAGTTTGCAAGATTAGGTATGTATCTGTTCGCATCCCTCCAATCTCGGCCGCCAGCCACCGGATCAGGGTTAGATCACACAAATTTGGAACTCGGCAGGGTCAAATGAAAACGGACTATCGATCAATTTGGAGGTTGGAGGCAAGAGATTTGAGCTGAAATAGGTTATGGGGTACTGTTTAGGCTCGTAGTGGTTGATCCGAGTTGCCCAACATTGACATATCCAATGGCTAATATTGCTGGCTCTTATTCCTGCTGACTTCGTACATTCCAACCAGGCATCTACCGAAATTTCAGGAGGCACGTTATTCTCGCATCTTCTGTGTTGGATTTGAAGACCGGTGAACAAAACTCGACAACAGTCTTCCCTGTTTTCCATTGGCACTTCTCTTGGAGGCCACGATCTCAACAGCACATCGTGGATGGCTAAACGCATCATGGCAGCAAAAATCCAACGGAGAAGAACTTTATTCGTCGCACTTTGGGGTACACGATAAGCACCAGACAACACTGGAAAACGGGTAGGATCAGCCTGTCAGTGCCTACTGCCAAGAGCCAAGGTGTTTGGTGAGATCTGGCTGTGTTACAAAACAATACACCGGCTGCACTAACATCCTGCGAGGAAAGGGAGCAATCCGGCAATCAGGTCGATTGAATAGCTCCCAACCTAGTTTTGTTCCCCATTGTTCTGGCCGGCGATCCTGGATCTTATGGTGGTGCACTGGCATTGTGACACTTGGAACCCTCCCCGGCTTCCGCTGTTCAAGAATGGACTACGGCGAGAATCTACTGCATCTTTCTTCCTGTCTCGAACGCTTTGGGCCGACCAAGAAGAACAAGCTGCCTAGTATGCTATGCACAGAGCTCAGTTGTTAAAGCCAGACGTTGCTGTTGACGTCAAAAACTTGAAGCAGAGTTTCTGGCTTCAGCACACCAGATGAACACCTGGTTCAAAGCGTGCCAACCGATTTGACCCTGCAATCGGTAAGGAAAAATCGTGAATTCGCTCAAAGCCGATCTCGAACAATGATTGGCGTAACTCCGATTAGCCAAAAGCCGATCAGGTCAGAACAGATATTAACCGATCAGGGCTAATCGAATGGTAAAGGCAGATCAATTCTGAAGAGGCGATGTGCAATAAAATCAGAGCAAATCGAACTTGAGGTAATCAACAAAGATCAACAATCGGCGATGCGCAACTTTTATTGATCGAAATCGACTTACAAAGCTGAGCTACAAGACTAAAAAGACAAAGCTAATAGACAGGAAAAATAAAGATGTAAAATTTGGATGATTTGTGTGTCCTCCCTAGCCGGCCTGGGTTCATCTTATATACCCTTCGGCCGATTCGAGCCCTAGTACAATACGGTGTTTAACCGTGTCGGCTTAGGTTTCCTAAACAGTCTTATTTATTTTCAAATATATCCAAGCCGTGCGTCACCCAAACTCTACCAATCTCAGATTGCCGATAAAAATGCACCTGCCAAATTTCAGTGCAAACAATTGCCTACAAAAGTACTCCCTCTATCCAATCCAAGTTTGCAAGGCCTATTTCTTCTACATAGATCAAGAAGATATCAGAAATTACTATATTACCCTTAATTATTATCATTAAGCGCTGTATTCAATGCATACATATATTAATTTTATATTAAAATATAAAATACATCTTATATTTATGGATAAAATTAAAAACATAAGTTTATAAACTTGGCCGGAGGGATCCCCCCTCTGCAGTATGCACGGGAGCGCAGAAGTCACCCCTCAGTTGGGCCAGCCGCCCGTCGCGGCAGCCTCCCTGTCCCCAATGAACCACGTTCGCTACCCATCAGGGCCGCGAGCGCGAGAAGTCGTCCGCCCACTTCTCCGTCTCGCCTCGGCCCGCACACCCATAAATCCGTCATCCCGTCCCGTGGCCGTAACGGTGCGGATTCGCGGTCTGGCGGTCGCGTGCGTATAATCTCCCTTCTCATTTGGCTTAGATATAGTTATTTAGTCCACCCAGCAACAGGGGATGTAGCTCAAATGGTAGAGCGCTCGCTTTGCATGCGAGAGGCACGGGGTTCGATCCCCCGCATCTCCAAATTTCTCACCATTTTTACATTTTTACAATAGTCTGAGGTTGCTATTATTCCTTTCAGTCCTTGACCCCTTCTAACTAAGCTAGTAGTTCTAATCTTATCCTTTTTCGTTTTTAGGTTGATTTGATTGTTCATCTTCGAATCAAAAAGAGTGCTTCCTAGCTCTGACCATGCAAGCAAAGCAACATTTCCATACAAATGCATTGATCAGTCGATGTGTTATTCCACTACTCGACGAAAGTGATATTTTTACAATGGCGTGAGGTTGCTATTCCTTTCAGTCCTTGACCCCTTCTAACTAGGAGTAGTTCTATTCTTATCCTTTTTCGCTTCCCCTTTTTTTTTCAAAAGACAGCTGGCGCTGTGTTTATATCAGGAAGATAGGTAAAAAATTACAAGGCCCAGGAGACACCAGATTCGGTATGGGGAGGGAACGGAAAAAAAAAAGAATGAGAACAAAAAAAGTATGGCGGTTCTCTCAAGTTTGTCGCTCTATCAGTTTTTACATTCCTGCTGCTCCCCAAAAATCCAGTTTGCAGTTTCATCCTTCATCGATTGAAGGATGTCTACATTGGTTGCCCATTTGTTTTGAAAGATGCTGCTATTGCGTTCTTTCTACCATTTCTAACATATTAAGATGATAGATATTTCAATACCTTTTCAAAGTCTCGATTGGCAGTTTACTCAGTCAAGGTTCTTACATATGTAAGATGGTTGCTTTAAGAAACAGAAATATACGTGCAAATTGCCATTCATATTTTCATATCCATCCTACATATGCTGCGCTCCTTTTGGATAAGAACCCTTGGACAGTTCTTCGGCATGCATGCATGCCTCGGCTGAAGTCTTTGCGATCGATCTGTACTATTAACTTCTTATCATTCCATTGACATCGCTGTCACACCGCCAGGCAGGGTAACTAAGTGCAAGTGGTCGTGGCAATGTCAATATATAGCTAGTATCACCTTGAATGAACGTACTATACACGTACGCATCTCATGTTCTTAACATACACCATCCTCCTCGTCGGCGCATCAGTTTGATTATAGCATGTATTTTGAATTTAGCATCAGTTTGGCTTTGCCGTTTTCATTGTGCTCTCTATGGGCAAAGCTTGCACGACTTGCTAAATGCAAAATACTAGTATAAAAAAAATAGACTGGATTTAAACAGACGCCATTAACTGCCTATAAAATAATACGACTGGCCGGGATTACGTGTTACAGGCTTGCAGAAAATCACAATATGTCGACAACCAGCCTTCGCGTGTTTGCCCTCGCAAGCCTCCTGCTCCTCACCTTCCCTGGTCTCTCTACCGGCGACGCTGAGCGCCGCGTGCTAGCGGACGAGTGCAAGCCGAGCGGCTCGCTCCAGCCGAGCAAGAGCTACTCGTGCGAGGACTGCTGCAAGGCCGGTCAGTCCTACCCGACGTACCAGTGCTCGCCGCCGACCTCTGGGAGCACCAAGGCGACCATGACGCTGAACGACTTCGAGGAGGGCGGCGACGGCGGGGACCCGTCGGAGTGCGACGGCAACTTCCACAACAACACGGAGCGCGTCGTGGCGCTGTCCACGGGGTGGTACAACAAGGGCACGCGCTGCAACAAGAACATACGGATCCAGGCCAAGGGCAAGTCCGTCCTCGCCAAGGTCGTCGACGAGTGCGACTCCATGCACGGCTGCGACCGCGAGCACGCCTACCAGCCGCCGTGCCGCCCCAACGTCGTCGACGCCTCCCAGGCAGTGTGGGACGCGCTGGGCATCACCGGGGAAGAGGTCGGCGAATACGGAATCACTTGGTCGGATGCATGAACGGCGGCCGTTCGGTTTGACTGATTATGTACCGCGTGCTCTTTAGTCTTTACTGCTACTGGTTGTTGTTGTGTCTTAGTAATTAGTACGGATGAATAACTGCAAATCCGCGATGCTTATTTGCAGGGCACGCATGTCTTGAATGAATAAACATATGCCGATTGACTAATTTAAGAAGTGGACTTGTTGACGAGGCCATCCAATGCCTCGGTCCTGCAACGGCCTGGACCGGTTCTTGCGTCGCCTACGCACTCACGTCGTGCGGCCGCCCGCTAGGCTCGCTGACGCTCGCATGCTATCACCACCGCATAAGCTTCGCTAGGTTGTTACAGCCAAGTCTTCTGTACTTGTAATATATATACATGCATGAGATCAATACAGATTGTGTTGGATCCTATCCCTGTTTCATGGTATCAGTAGTACGGACTCATCCTACCTGCCCATCCGTGCCTCTTCTTCCTTCCGCTGCCATGGCCTCCAACCCCATCTTCGAGTTTGAGCCTTCCGTCCATGACGGCCATGACTCCTCGTCCTCCTCTTCCTCTGCTGCATCTGCTGCTCACGGTGATGCCCAGCACCCCTGCTCCACTCCAGCTGCTGTTCTCCAGACAATCAACATCAAGTCCCATGTTCCCGTCGTCCTCAGCATCGCCGAACCGAACCATCCCGACTGGTGCAGCTTCATTGACTCTGTCATCGGCAAGTTCGGCCTCGGCTCGCACATCGCCGCGCCTCCGACGCCCCGTCAGCGCCGCGATCCCGACTGGGTGATGGTGGACCAATGCCTTCTCAGCTGGTTCTACAACACCATCCACAAGGACATCCTCGACATCGTCCGCATCCCCAACGCCACCGCACACGACATCTGGAACAACATCGACGACATCTTCCGCGGCAACCAGCTTCACCGTGCTGTCTACCTGGAGGCTGAATTTCGCAGCCTTTACCAGGGAGACATGACGATCTCCGAGTACACATCGCGGCTGAAGCAACTCGCCGACGCTCTTCGCGACGTCGGCCACCCCGTCTCCGACCCCAGCCAAGTCCTCAACTTGCTCCGCGGCCTCAACGCCAAATTTCGTCACCTCATCCCGGGGATGGCTGACAGGAAGCCTCCTCACACGTTCCTCTCCGCCCGTTCCTTCCTCCTCCTCGAGGAGCTCTACGACAAGGAGCACCAGAAGATGGCCACCCACCATGCGATGATCGCCCAAGGCGAGGGGCGTTCGTCCACTGGCGGTGACCTCGGCTCCGGCTCCTGCACCGACAACAATTCCCCCCAAGGTGGCTCGCGCTCGCGCCTCAAGAAGAAGCGCGGCCGCGGCTTCTCCAACGCCGGGGGATCTGCTCCGCCGCCGCAAGCCCCGGGCGCTGGTTCTGTCCGTCCGCCCCAGGCGCCCTGTACCTTGGCACACAACCCCTGGACGGGGCTTGTTCAGGCCTGGCCCATGCCATTCCGGGCGCCAGGCGCAGGCGTCTTGGGTCCGCGGCCCGGCACTCCGCCTCAACAGGCCTACTTTGCGTCGCCCAATCTTCCCGTGGCCGGTCCAGGTGTGGGCTTGGCGCCGCCTCCTCCCGCGCAAGGAGCCTGGGAGCAGAACACGCTCCTCGCCGCGCTCGCCAATGCCGGCGTACCTCCTCAGGGCGCCAGCTCCTCCGACTGGTACCTCGACTCCGGCGCGACGTCGCACATGTCCTCCACACCTGGTAACCTCCACTCTCTCCGACCCCTGTGTTCTTCTAGCCGCCATTACAGTTGGGAATGGCGCTCGTTTGCCCATCACACACACTACTGCTGCTGTCATTCCCACTACCTCCTCCCCTATTCACTTACACAATGTTCTCGTCTCACCGTCCTTAATAAAGAATCTCGTATCTGTTCGTTCTCTTACTCGAGACAATAACGTCTCAGTGGAATTTGACCCTCTTGGTTTCACAATCAAGGATCTTCACACTCGCAAGGAGATGCTCCGATGTAACAGCTCCGGCGACCTCTACCGTCTGCAGCTGCCACACCATCAAGCTCTTCATGCGTCGGCTGTGTCCGTTGACCGGTGGCATCAGCGGCTCGGCCATCCTGGACGTGACTCCTTGGCTCGCATTCTTCAGCATTTTGATTACTCCTGTAATAAGTCTGCATCTCATTCCTGCCATGCGTGTCAACTTGGCAAACATGTGAGGTTGCCTTTCAGTTCATCACAGTCTGTCAGTTATTTCCCCTTTCAACTTGTTCATACCGATGTCTGGACGTCTCCTGTTCCAAGCAACTCTGGCTACAAATTCTACTTAGTAATAATCGATGACTTTACTCATTACACTTGGTCATTTCCCCTACGTGCAAAGTCTGAAGTGCTTCCTAGCCTGCTTTCTTTCTTTTCCTATGTGCGTACTCAATTTCAGCTCCCACTTCTTGCCCTGCAAACTGACAACGGGAAGGAGTTCGACAATTTTGCTCTGCGTACTTTCCTCTTCTCGCATGGCATCGCTCTTCGTCTTTCTTGCCCGTACACATCCGCTCAAAATGGCAAAGCTGAAAGAATCCTCCGCACGCTTAATGACAGTGTGCGCAGCATGCTCTTCCATGCACATGTCGGCTCGATTACGGCGAGGCCTTGGCCACGGCTACTCACGTCATCAATAAATGCGCCCTGCGTACCCTCGCGTCACCACCCCTCACACGCTGCTCTTCGGTGTTGCCCCGGCGTACGATCACCTCAGAGTGTTCGGGTGCCTTTGCTACCCTAACCAGTCCGCGGTTGCGCCAAACAAGCTCAGCCCGCGTTCTGTCCGATGTGTCTCCCTCGGATATTCCACAGATCACAAGGGCTACCGGTGTTTTGCTCTCGACTCTCGACGCGTCATCACGTCCCGGCACGTGGTCTTCTTCGAGGATGAGTTCCCGTACCACCCGGTGTCGCCACCCGCTGCGCCACCTCGGGCTCACAGCAGCGACGAACCACCCGTACACCAAGTCGTGCACTGCGGTGATGACGGCGCTAACCGTCACTGCCGTCGCATGCCTGCTCCACCAGCGCTGGCTGGCACGTCGCCCGCTCCGTCGCTCCCGGGTACTCTGCCTTCCCCACTTGCTCCATCCTCTCCGATAGAACAACGCTCGTCTGCACCTTCGCCGAGTGCCCCCGCCACATCACCACCGGAGCCCACGCCATCCGCTGTTGCACCTCCGCCAGCACGCCAATCCCAGCGACAAGCCCAGCCGCCTCCACCCACACACCACATGGTCACCCGCGCCCAGGCCGGCGTTTTCAAACCCAATCCGCGGTATGCCATGACCGCCGAGCCAGCCGTCCCCACACCAATCTCTCCAGTTCCTTCTTCCGTTCGTGCGGCTTTGCGTGACCCGCACTGGCACGCTGCCATGCAGCGTGAGTTCGATGCTCTGCAGGCAAATGGCACCTGGCGCCTCGTTCCTCGTCCTCCTGGCGCTCACCTCGTCACCGGCAAATGGGTGTTCAAGCACAAACTCAACCCCGACGGCTCGCTTGATAGATACAAGGCGAGGTGGGTTGTGCGTGGCTTTACCCAACGCGCCGGCGTGGATTTTGGCGAGACCTTCACTCCGGTGGTCAAGCCCGCCACTATCAGAACGGTGCTCGCCCTCATCGCTTCCCGGGCATGGCCCACGAAACAACTCGACGTCTCCAATGCGTTTCTTCATGGGAACCTTTCTGAACAGGTGTTTAGTCAGCAACCGATTGGTTTTGTTGATCACACGCAGCCAGACGCCGTCTGTCTCCTACGCAAGTCCCTGTACGGTCTACGTCAGGCTCCCCGAGCGTGGTTCACTCGCTTCACCAGCTTCATCAACACGCTCGGCTTTACCCCGACCGCTCGGATTCTTCTCTGTTCGTGCTGCGCCGCGGCACAGACATGGCGTACCTCCTCCTTTATGTTGATGACATGGTGCTCACAGCTTCATCTCCGGCGCTTCTTCAACATATCGTCGACCGCCTCCGCCACGAGTTCGCCGTCAAGGACATGGGTGCCCTCCGATTTTTCCTTGGCATTGACGTTCAGCGCACTAGCCAGGGATTCTTCCTTTCACAAGCCAAGTACGCTTCGACGTATCGCAGCTTGGCAGGAGCCCTGCAGTACCTCACCGTGACGCGCCCGGATCTTGCATACGCCGTGCAACAAGCTTGCTTGCACATGCACGATCCACGCGAGTGTCACATGACGCTACTCAAACGGATTCTGCGCTATGTCCGCGGCACAACGACGCTCGGGCTCACCATCCATGCTTCTTCGACAGCGACCATCACCGCGTACTCCGACGCCGATTGGCGGCTGCCCCGACACGCGCCGCTCGACCTCCGGCTACTGCATCTTCCTCGGAGACTCCCTTGTGTCGTGGTCATCGAAGCGCCAACCGACGGTGTCGCGTTCCAGCGCGGAGGCTGAATATCGGGCAGTAGCCAACGCCACTGCTGAGTGTGTTTGGCTTCGCAACCTGCTGTCCGAGCTCCACTGCCCACTACCCAAGGCGACGGTCGCCTACTGCGATAACATCTCCGCCGTGTACATGAGTGCCAACCCGGTGCATCACAAGCGGACGAAACACATTGAGCTTGACATTCACTTTGTCCGGGAGAAGGTTGCCCTTGGTGAGCTCCGGGTGCATCACGTGCCCACTGGCCAGCAGTACGCCGACGTCATGACTAAAGGGCTGCCAACTTCGACGTTCAACGCCTTTCGGACCAGTCTCAGCATCGGCGAGCCTCCACATTCGACTGCGGGGGGGTGTTGACGAGGCCATCCAATGCCTCGGTCCTGCAACGGCCTGGACCGGTTCTTGCGTCGCCTACGCACTCACGTCGTCGCGTCGCCCTTAGGCTTCGGCCGACGCTTCGCATGCTATCACCACCGCATAAGCTTCGCTAGGTTGTTACAGCCAGGTCTTCTGTACTTGTAATATATATACATGCATGAGATCAATACAGATTGTGTTGGATCCTATCCCTGTTTCAGGACTTACTCGTAGTACAATCCAAAGTTTTTAGATTAGATATTGGTGGTGACAACGGTACAAACAACAGTTGACTGCATCGCGTACACTCTTGACACAACAACCAACTTTTTTTAAAAGATCCTCTCATTTCTGTCCATAAGTCATAACACAAGATTAAAAAGTACTCCTTCCATCCTATAATATAGAGCACCTAATTGTTTTCACCAATATCTAAGTAAAAGATGGCGGGCTAATTATTTTCAGCAATACCCCTAATAATTGTGCACGCTAATTATCAGAACATGCATACCGGCCGTTCATTAATGCACGCTGCTAATTATGGGCCTCATGCACCGCGTGAGCACAGGGGTAAATAGGGAAACTTAGGCGTCCTATATTATGGGACGGAGGGAGTATATAGTTACCAAATTATAGTTACCAAATTAGTTGGGCAGGCAAATGCACCAAAAACCCACCAAGAGATGCTTTTATGCCTTTTCTTTCTAAAGTTGCACAAATATTAAAGCACGAATAAAGTATAGATAGTAATTACTTACTCTTTCGCATATTTCAAGATTTATGCAACTTGTATTGAGAAGAAAAACGTGGAAGCACCGCTCAAACCCACCACAGCTAAAAGAAAATCGTATAGTTTATTCATGGGAGAAGAAAGCAAAACGATCTAATCATGTAAACTAGAAGAAAAGAACAAAGGAAACTAAAGAAATCTAAAACGATGTTAGACATCAATGGGGCTCCCACTTACTCAACTTCAACAAGAGTGCTAGAGAGGGGACAGGGACTGTCATCGAGGCAGCCTTACCCCCTATCGTATCGGGTAACAATCAACTATTGGATTTCTATCAAATATATAGTTCCTGAGACGAGCCCACGGGCTTTTCCTCTCTTGTAGGCGTCTCGCCAATTCTGCTGCTTCCCTTCATATTAGGCTATTCTCAGTGCATGGTAACATACTCATTTAATGCATGTCACATAAGCATTTTTGATGATATGGCAAGAGAGTTAAGAGGGGAGAGAAGAAAGCTGTATCTTGAGGAAGATACCACTTGGGCACGAAATCATAGACATTGAAATGTGAATCATCTAAGTGGCCCACAATTCATACTCTCATACACATCTAGCATTTAATTATCTTGTGGGGACTAAGAAATAATCCATGATATCATACATTGGGATAGTTGTATCTTCTATAATATCATATGATAAGGTAGCTTTGAATATTGTGACAATATACAATGCACTGGGAATAGCCTTATACGTCATGCATGGTTCATGAGAGATTCAGGTCTATCATTGCACTAGCACCCAATAATCAAATTCGTAAGTAATTAATTGCGCTCAGTAGCACGTGCGAAGGTACATCCAGTATTGGCCTTTCCCTTTTAATTCGGTTAGCATTAGCTTGGACGTCTCTCTCTCCCAAGCGTCATGCCGTGCCCAAGCGGGCATGGCACCATGAGCAACCTAATAAGCGCAAAGCAGGTGGTTGTGAGCATGCCAGTACGGCAGTACCGTATGTCACCGTGAATTTACGTACTATACGTACCCATCTGAATAGTACCTTCCCATCGCCGCATCAGTTTGACTTCTGACACATGCCTTTCTTCCCGGAATCACCGTATCAATTAATTTATAAAAATGGCTTCTTCTGATCGCAGAATTGAGAGGTGACACATGCCCATTTATGTGCCCGTGCACCACGGTAAGCGATCAGCCCCAAGGCAGCCTTGGTGACCGCGATAGGAACTTGATGCCGAGACAGAGGAGCTTGCTACCCAGCTAAAGTAGCTCAACAGGATGGGATACCACGGTACCCAAGCTCGATAGGTATCTACCGTAGTACCTGAGCTCGGTAGCGAGAGGAGCTATGATGCTAGAGACCTGCTATGGTAGATAAGCACGGTAGGTGATACGTACCACCCATCGATGCTTTCGTAATCGAGTAGGAAGCTAGATTTACGATTTTATTAAAAAAGACAAATCTATTATAGTATTAAAGCAGAGGCAAAAGAAACAACCATGATCACTCTCAAGGCTACAAATTCACACATTAATCGGAAAAAAAAAAGATCTACACCGTTGATCATGGTGGGTCCAGATTATAACAGTCTAAATTAAAAGAAAGAGTTTATGTCATATACAATACAAAAATAACTAAAATTCAGAATAAAAAAAATAAAATCAGAAATTTGATTTCCATACGATTAAAAGAAAGAGTTTAAGTAAAAACAAAAAAAAGATAATTAATAATCTAATTTTCATACGAATGGCAAAATAAAATTGAAATTCAGAATAAAAAATAATAGATAATTAGTAATCTTATTTCCATACGGACATAAAAATAAAAATGAAATTTAGAATAAAAATTAGTGGTTACATTTGTATACTAATTCCAACATAAAAACTGAAATTCGAATGAAAAATAAAAATTAGAAATTTAATTTCCATATGAATATCAAAATAGAGAGTCCACGTCAAGTACAATAAAAACCAAAATTATTGTAAAAATAAAATAAATGTAGTAATTTGATGTCCATACAAACACTAAAATAAAAATAAAATTCAAAACAAAAATAATTGAAAATTAGTAATTGAATTTGTATATGAATACCAACCTAAAACTAAAATTTAGGATAAAAACAAAATAAAATCAGAAATTTAATTTCCATACAAACTCTAAAGTAAAATCCCCAAATATCTTAAATTCAGAATAAAAATAAAATAAAATAATACCAATTGGATTTGTATACGATTCCAACTTAAAACTATATTAAAAAATCTACGTCATGTATGATCCAACAACACATAAATATAATTTGAAATACAAACAAAAAATACTAATTTGTTTTGCACAAGATTCAACACTCACGAAGCCACTGGGCCGTCATTACCAGATTCCAGATGAATAGAAGCCCGCGGATTGCTATGAAATAGCTCCTGATACCCACTTTTCCTCTCTTGTTCTAACCCATGCTTGATTTGGCCTACAAAACTTAAACGTACTTGCAAGCCTGCCCTGGTCTTCTCTACGCGACCCATCTAGACAGATTTTGGATGGGAGCGATGCAGTCGGTCACTCGTGTTGAGCCAAATCTGTCGCTTCGCTACGTGCTGTTTGTGGAGGACCAAAATGAGATTCAGAGCACGCATCCGATAAGGCAATCGAAACGAAAGCACATCTGGCACAGGTTGTCCCATTTGAATTGATCATTTGACCTATTCTAGTTGATATAATTGATCATCTGTCCTATTTATCTCATCACGAGGTAAATGATCAATGACAAAAATAAATAAGAACAGACCATCGATTATTCCTTTACTTCGGCTGCACCTGTAGGCTTTGTCATGAACAAACAGTAGTTAGTTCAGCCATGAAAATTTTCCTTCGGCCAAACTACATATAGTACTACTGTACTGTAGTTTACTAGACTACAAACCTACCAAAATACATCCAATTTTTTTCCTGTAGTTCGAATAGTGCCTAAACTTGTATTTGATAATTTACATGAGCCATGAGCCCATGACCATGAACAAATAACAATAGTTACGGAGTACTTCAGGGAGAAGCGGGCAAATATTGAAAGGATGCAACACCAACGAGCTCAAAGAAAACGACAATGTGGTTAGTTGGTTACTGAGGTTGAAAGAAAGGCGAGGCAAAGTAGGCCTGAGATGAGCTGAAGCCTTTTCGCACGGGAGAAGATTCGGGGACGACTGACGAGTGACGAGTCATAGATCTTTTGGGGATGGCTGTAATTGCAGGGTAGGGCAGGAACCTACCATCCCATCCATCGATTCCTCCGTAAGCTCAGCCCTTTGTGATGTCAAAAATCAGAGCGAAAAGATCATGTGAGTGCCAATGGGCAGCGGTACGTGGTGCCTTACCTTCAGATTGTGTTGTCCAATCGTTCTTGGCAGGGCTACTAAAGTTAACTGCTCCAAATGACGTCAAGAATAGGAACTAGTACCATTCTTTTGCTGTGGAATTAAACATTGGGTGGACTCGAAATTCATCGATGATTTTAAATTAAGATCACTATCACAAAAACGGTACACCGTTTATACGATGATAAAAAGACTTGTCACAGATCACGGAGTATAAAGAAATAGGTGTGCCCCTACAGAGTTCGCATATCTCGCTGGCATCGTCAAATCTGAAAGACAAGTTGCTTGTTCAGCCATGCACAGACAGCAGGAAGAATGCCATCCGAAATAAGAATAACTAGATAGATTTCACGCGCCACGTCTCGTTTCGTGTGAAAATTGGTTTTCGTCGAAATTTGGTTTATTGGTTCTTCTAAAAAAATAAGCTGGAGAACCCGTTCGCAAATATACGAAACTATAGGATCTTTTATGCAAAATTATCATTAGAAGGATCTAGATGTAATTTTTGTTTTCGCAAAACCACCCACCGAAGGACCCACCCACGAATATACAAACTACAGAGGCTTTTTTCGCAAAATAACCGGCCAAAGGATCTAAACATAATTACGAAATTTACGGAGGGTTTTTTCGCAAAAAAGACACGTGACTATAAGATATTGATGATATATCTTTATTTATTTATACAATTGATTATTTGTCCAAATATTATCATGGACGCGCCTACAAGACAGCCCCACCACCAGACGAAGGGGGAAAAAAGGTGACTCCGTTGCGTTGCAATTTTTAGCTACTCAACTTCTCGTACTGTTTTGTAGTGTACAGAAACCGAGGTCAACCCGGGTGTTTCAGGCCCTGGGCTTGCAGACATGTCTACTCTTTCCTGTACCCTTCCTCTTTTCACCGTTATGTCAGAAAACAAGAACGGGAATGTAAGCCGGTTTTTGTTACCCCGATTGTTCAGACAAAGCTTCCATTTAGTAATCGAGACTCTTCAACGTTCTCGCTGAACATATTCTCCAATCGAGATGTACATGCATCACCGGCACTCCACCACGAACAGAAGGCAACGTAGAAGCAACAAGCAAACAAGCAAAAATGGCAAGGAAGTATTTCTCCTTGCAAATCGTAGTGTTAAAAAGTAGTAGCAGCCAAGAATGCATACCACAGCTAGTACACTAGAGAAATTGCCTTCCCATTCACCAAAAATAGCAGCTCCTAATGAAGCACCATGCAAGAAGCACAGTACGCCAAACAACAACCTCCACCCTATCAGCTTCCATTACACAATGCTCTAGCAAAACCCACCCCCAAAGGGGCACCGAACACGCCATCGAATCAAGCGCCGCCGCGCGTTGCGTTGCTTCCTACTGGGACGAAGTCGGCGGCGTGGCCGTCGTCGAAGTTGAGGGCGTAGCTGAGAGCGTCGTACTGGAAGCTGAACCGCCCCCGCCTGCCGCCAAGCCACTTGCCGCGCTCCGACTGCAGCCGACGGATCCAGGCCCGAAGGCGCCAGTACAGGCTCCGCACCAGCTTGCTGCTCCGCCCGCCTGCCACCGCCACTACCCCCGCCACCACTGCGGCCACCACAGCCGCCATGTTTTTCTTGCACAGCTCGACAGCGGGAGAAACCACTAGAGGATGCAGTGGAGCCGTGGAGGCCTGCGTTGCGCGTGCTCCGATCTCTTCCACCTTTTTGCGAACTATTCACCGAGTAGTCCTTAAAAATAAATTAGAATTAGTTCACGTCGTATTTTTTTGTGCAAATTTAATCTACTATGACTCTAGAGTAGATACTAGTGACAACATATTTACAATACTTGCATTTGCAATTCATATTTCCTCTAGACGAATCATCCTAATCTAAAATGTCAATATGATTCCACAATGGAGCCTTGATATTAGTGCTTTGCTCTTTTCTAATGGCTAGAGTAGTCTTTTAGGTGGCTGAGAAGGGTTCGGCTGTGTCATTATATGTGTTGGATACGTGTTAAAACTGTGTCTAATATTAAAATCATTTATTTTAACTATCTAATTATTTAATACACGATTCACACGTGTCGAACAGCGTCTTAGTATTGTATCTGCGTCGGACACGATATGATGTTAGCGCTACAAAGACCAAAATTGTAATCTCTTTCTGTTATTTTAGGCTCTCTGAGCTACCCATGGCATCGCCAGTAGTGCTCTGTTTTACTTTGATTTTGCTTTCGATATAAGCTAGGCCGATTTGGTCTTTGGTCTACGATGAAAAACATAAAAGCACAGATAGAAAAAGAGCTCGTGAGACTCCCATCAATTCGTCATCCCGTCCCATGGCTGTAATGGTGCGGATTCGTCGTCTGGTGGTGGTCAGTGGACTGGCGTCACCTGCATCTAGCCTCCTTCCCCACCTGCGACCGATGCCATTCCTCAGACTGTCCACCCCAGTTCGCAAATTAGGATGCTAATGGGCCGAAGACTAATATCTAATCCAAATCTAATATCTTTTTTTAGATCTATACATAATCTGATTAAAAAGAAGTGAGATCTAAGCTCAATCTAGACACAAATAAAAGCACGGGCCATGATTCAGGCCTTGATCTAAACAAACTATTTATTTGATGAATTGATAGTTTAGGTACAATATTTAAGTGATAAAACTATTTCTTAAAACGTAAATGAACTATACTATGAAAATTGGCCAGGAGTACTGGCATTTCATTATAGAAGAAAGAAACAACCGACGAGCTACATACGCACTCACGCACCCCACACACGCACGCACGGTCAAGACTAGATTGCCATACAGCAGCGCTGCTGAAATGAGCTCGAACGCGGGCGGGCGGAGCGAGCGCCTCTCGCTCCCGCCAATGGGCCGAAGCACCACTCGCAAATGAACTATACTATGATCAGAAAAGATAACAAACATGCACTGTTCAAATAACCTTGGGTAGAATAAATATCAAACATCAAAGTTGACACAAACACATCAAATGTCCCAAGAAAAATACTATCACATGAAATTTTATGCGTCACTACTTAGTTTACAACTCAACTAATATACTAGATCTAACACTAACCCCTTACCTACATGTAGGCTTAGCACGCCACACCAAATGAGCTAACTACAAGCAAGTACACATGAAACTTAACAAAAGTCACAGATGCTGCACTGCTTCTGCTGCCTATATGCGAAGGGCATGTTTAGCTGAATAAGCACTATATTATTTTAAGTTATAGAACAAAACTGAGCTGAACAATTCAGTGCCAGCTCAAAATTCAATTAGCGTTTACTGTAAGTAAAATTATCATATATCATCATAACTAAATTCTTAAAAAGAAAAAAGAAAAACTCATGATTATCGGTAGCCATGAGGATATATCCCCTTTCTTATTAATCCACTATCAGCAAGTTTCAAAACTATTGTTACTATATTTTGGTTTAAGAATGGTATCATGTGGAAACATATTGTTATCACTTGAATATGGCACTGTAAACCATAAACTCGAATAACTATTACAATCTTAGTAAGCAAAAAAAGAAAGAAAGATCCAATGTCTATAATTACATATCCAATTTACTAATAAAAATAGATGATAAAAGTTCGAACTTAAAGTATGCTGTCGAAGTATGTAAAACAAAAAAGCATTAATGCTAAAGGCAACATCAATTGATTTAACTGGTTGGTGTTGAGAGATTTAGTAGAAAAAAATATAAGGTCCAAGTTAGGCTCAATCTGGCCTAGATCTAGTACTCCAAATTGCTATGGATTCAAAATAAGTCTAATCCATTTGCAATTTTAAGGCAATCTAATTTAAAAGGGTTAATCAGATATATGCCACTGCAAGAATCGGTTATTCGAGAATTGCCATCGTTCCTTTCGTATTTCTGGATTTGCCATTACGAAACCGTGTTTATTGTTTACATGCCATTGCAGGCGACACGTGCGCCGTCCGGTCAAACCCATCGCCCGACTCACTGACTTCGGACGATTTTGCCCCCCGCACCGGTTCACAAGCGCCTTGCCTCTCCCCATTCTCTCCGCGCCACCCAAGAGCCAAGAACCTAGAACATCCTCCCCATTCTCTCCGCGACGAGCCCTAGCAAATCCAAATACCGTTAAATCGATTGCTTCCATAGTGGGCTAAAGCGCGTCATTCCCACTCCGCTTGACTAATCGGATGTCCGTGGCGGCAATGGATGCGGGTGGTGAACTGGTACGCCCCGCACCGCTGCGGCTTGAAGAAGTAAGTCTTTGAGATTGTTGGCATGGTAGTTTTGATTGTTTGCATAGGAATTTAGCTTGGTAAATTAGATGTAGTTTTGACTCTTTCGGGATTTCTATAGGAGCAATGATATTGAGGCAAAGTTTAGGGTAGTTATTCAGGTGGAGGCGTTCTCCACAATAGAAGAAAGCGGTAGGAAGGTATCTGATGGGTCAAGGAAGTCGACATGGTTAATCGATGAGAAGAATATTAACTTGCGGTCCTTCAAGCAAGCTTTGCATACGCATATGACATGGGGACTCAACCAAAAGTGTCATTTGTACTACTATGACAAGCGGTGCGGCGGTGAGGATCTTTGAATTCACCGAGGATCTTGATGTCGAGGGCGTGATTGAGATGTACAACATTGAGAAGGAAATCACTTTTATATGTTTTCTTTGTTGATGATGGAGGACCAGATCCATTTGATAATGCGGAGGAGTATGTTGGTGTAGATGATGAAGTCTTATACAGGGGATCTGCAGTAATGATCACTTTATGTGGAACCCTCTTACATGGGTGAACCTAGTAGCTTTGAGCCCGATGAAGCGAGATGGCGGATGATGATCTGAAGAGTCGATGAGCTACACATGATCTTAGCAACCCAACTATTGTCAAAGGGCTATGTTCCTGGTATAGTTGCTTTCGAAAGGCTATTAGGCATTATGCAATCTGAATGACTTTGAAATAAAAACAATCAAGTCGACCAAAGTAGGTATATTGGTGAATGCAAACATGTGGGTTGTTCTTGGAGAGTTCATGCTTCTAAAGTGCGGGATGGATGTGCCATTATGGTAATTCACCTTCCGGTGGTTGTCTGTATTATATGTGTTGCAATGTGCTAACATCTGTGTTTCTTGTGTTTGTAGATCAAAACTCTTAATTCAAAGCACATTTGCCCTAGTACAAAGATGATGGAGGGGAAGATGGCTACACAAGATTGGGTGGCAGACAGAATAGGGGACTTGTCGGCGATTCGGGACAGGGGGTCCTTCACCGAGCTTACTTGTTGAATGAGGGATCAACTTCGGGCCCCTTTCCCGCAAGGGTCGTACGTCCGAGGGCGTGCCGAGCTACGGATCGAGGCAAGCGGGACAACCGGGAACTTCGGGGGCGTTTTTACAGTTCGGCCTCTCGGGGGAGATAATAACCCTCGTCCGGTGATTGCACTAGTATCACAGCAGGTTACAAAGCACTTGCCGGGGCTGATCAATACTAAGGGTCCCGTGAACAAGCGGGTGTGCAAGCATGGGTGTAGTACCAAGGTCCAACCTCTAATGCATTGTGCGGGGGTATTTATAGGAATTTACTGAGACAAGTCGAGAATTACAGGCGTTCTCTTGTAGAGGGCGTGGCGGTCACGATGGCTTGCGCACGGCACGGCACCACGGGGGCGTGGGTGCGATGGTATGAACCAAGTCGGCGCAGACGTGTGGCAACAGTAGTCCCCGGGCGGCGATCCCTCGAGCCGCGCGACATTTAATGCCACGTCGCCTTGTCGCGGCCCCGGCTTGGCTCGCTTCGGGCGGGTGGTTCCGTGAGCCGGACTGGTCCGAAGGTCGGCCCCATGAGCGACATCCGCAAGAGCATGGTCGGCTTGGTCCCGGCGTGGATGGTCGTGTCGATGCAGTGTAGCCAATCCCGACAGCTAGCCCCGAGGCTAAAGGGAAAAGGCCGTACCAAGGCCTCCGCCTTAAGCCTCTTAGACTTTACTGAGAGGATTGGAGTCGGCGACGAAGAAGCGCTGCACATCCGAGCAACCTGCTCGGGAAAGGTCGATCCGCGAGGCGGCGTGCTCGTAGGGCTCGAGCAAAATAAGCGCTCGTGAGGGTGCGCGGAAAAATTGCAGCGGTTGCTTCCCATGAAGCGTCGTGGTCGCGATTCGGCGATTTTCTCTTTGGGGATCGCGCCGGTCGGACGCCGGGGGACGTCGCCATGCGTCGACAATCGGTTGTGTTACCGACCCTTCGGCTCCTCCGCCTAGAAATAACCGTCGGGAACGCTTCATTCGCCTTCCTTCCCTTGCTCTCATTGCTTGCGATAAGAACTCCACCAAAAACCCTTGACAACCTCCGAGCTCCTTCTCTCCATCATGGCTCATCTTCCGAGTCTTCCCATGGCGCGGTTCGGGCGAAACAAGATCACGGCGGAGAGGCTCCGGGTTTTGGAGGAGCTCGGTACCTAAACGCCCACACAGGAGGATCCGGAGGCGAGGAGCCCGGCGCCGCCTGACGACGAGATAGTCTCGTCGCGACCTCTACACAATCAGCAGACTCCGGCCGGAGAGCGAGTTCCTTGGGGACGATGCTCGTACAATGCCGTGTGAGCTCACTCATCCGAACCCCAATTCCATCCTTGTGTTGAACCTCTTCACCCACCTCTGTGAAGGCTTCGTGGGTACCCTTCCCACGCCAAGCCTCTTCTTGCATTTCTACAATCTTTTCACTTGCCGTGAACCTTCCCCACCGGCTCTCTTTACTTCGCTTATGGTCCGTCCGCCGTCTGAGTTCCCCATCTTTACTCTCAAGGACTCGTCGCGGTGGGCCGACCATTGGTTCTACCTGCGGAAGCCGCAGGACAGCTCCCTGCGCTATACCGGAGAGGCGGCGCCCGCCATCGAGACGCCGCGCCCGCCCGCCGATCCCGATGAGGAGCGGATCTTGATGACGATCCACGAGCTCACGACCATGGGGCTCGCTGGGCGCGACATTGTCCGCGACTTTCTCCGGAATAGGATATCCCCTCTGCGGAGGAGAGAGTATCCCTTCTTCAAAATCACCGGGTGGGACAACCACACCCGTGAAGCTGACTCAGGTATGCCCTCCCGACTTGTGATAATCTTGCTTCCTACGCGCTGCTCGAACTCGTGATGACATCTTTGCGCGACACGATACCAGCCCCGGGCTCCGACTGGGTGGAGAAGAGGGTCGGCGAGATGTTCGGGACCCCCAAGGGCAAGAAGCTCGAGAAGAAACGCCAGGTCCCGCTGAACGTGCTCGAGCGGGGCAGTGTGGTGAGTGTCTCCGGTCCTTCATGCTCGGGGAGAGCATCCGAGTCTTATCGGGCGCTTCATGTGGGGACCGATCGTGCTTTTGTGACGGGTGTGCTCCCCTTGGCGAGAAGCTTGCCTCGAGCCGGGCATAGCCGACCTTAAAGCCAAAGCCGGCGGCGGCAAGGTGCACGCGCCTGCGGCTAAGGCAAAAAAGGGAAGGGGCAAGAGACCAATCGCGCCTCCGGCAAGCATCCGGTCGTCGAAGAGGCACGCAGCCGCGTCGGGGGACCCTCCGAAGTGGCATCTGGAGTATGCTGACCGGAAGGAGGAGGTAAGCCGCCTGAGGCTTTGGCTGAAGAATTATAGCCTGGAAGTTCAAATCAACAAATCGCGCGAGGGGCGATTGATCGAAGAATGGTGCGACGAGCGGAGGCGCCGAGGAGGAGCTCGCCGAGGCGGCGACCAACTCGCGCGAGCCTCTAAGGCTCGGGAGTTTGGGATCGTTAGTCGGGCGGCCTCTTGCGACGAACCCGAGCATCCGGAGAAAACGCCGAGGAGGCCGACATGGAAGCGGTCGACCCCAAGTGGCGAAGATTACTCGGGCCGCTGAGAAGAGGGCCGAGCCGGTGATCTCGGCGGGACCTGCCATGAGGCGTGAAGGAGGCCCGCCAAAGGTGGCGTCGGTTTTGTCCTTGTTTTGATTTTCTTTCTTCGCTTTTTGTCTTGCGCTACCGAGCTAACCCTACTCCTCGGCGTGGGCGTTGCTAGCTCGTAGGGCCTTCGGACCGCCATAAAACGGCTTCTGAGCTTATATTATGCTTTAGAGGCTTGCTCTCCGAGGCCGCAGACCTTGTGATGGCCGAGGAACGGAGGGAGGCGAGGAGGTCGACCCATGACCTGGCGAAGAGGTCGCCGAGAGGGCACGAGCTCCGGGCAAGGAGGGCGACCCGTGGCCAGGGCGAAGAGACATGGGCAGGCGCGGAGCCCCCGGGCGAGGTGCTTGCTCGAGACGAGAGGGTGCTCGCCTGAGTGAGCGACACCTTTCGAGCGGATAGCGAGCAGTCCCTGAGCGAGAGCGCCGCTCAGGAGTGGGGTCTAGTGCCCCATGGCGAATGCCAGGCTCTGGGGGAAGATTCGTCATCCTCGGACAACCCGCCCCTCTTTAAGGATTCCGGGCTCGTACGTTCTCCCTTGCCGAAGCCGGATGATATTCAGGCGGGGGAGATTTTTGAGCAGTTCCGGCGAAACCTGCGCACCGATGTTGCTAAGGTAAGGAACTGCTGCCGCGATGATCCTTCCTCTCCGATTTTTGTGGGGTTTTGCTTAGAGTTTTCCTCTTTCGGCAGCTTCTCAAAAGGACCCTAGCCAATTTCGAAGAGGTGTTGATCGTCCCCGCCTCCTTGGCCCAATTTTACGGAGAAAGCGAAGCCCGGATCACGAGGCTAGAGGAAAAGGTGACCGACCTCAAGCTCATAGATGCTACAATGGTGAAGAGGTGCCGCGAGGCGGAGTAAAAGGTCAGCGAGATAAAGGGGCATGTCCTTGGTCTTGAGCGAGAGCTCGAGCAAGAAAGGTCTGCCTCCGTCCAGACCAAGGATGATCTTCTTTGCTTCGAGAAGAAGGTGCTCACGCTTCGAGCAAGAGCTGGAGCAAGGAAGAAGACCGGCTCAAGCGGAGGCGCCTTTCTCTAAGCCGAGCAAGGTCCTCGGGCTTGAGCAAGAGCTTTAGCAGAGAAGCAACATGCCCGGCCCTTGAGACCAAGGCGGCCGAGCTTGAGGCGTCACACCGGTCCAAGAGGAGCTAGGCCGGCGAGCGGAGGCCACCACCGAGAAGGATCTGCCTCACCGGGACAAGGCCCTTGGGCTCGAGCAAAGGCTTGAGCGGAGAAGCGATGCTCGGGGCCTCGAAGTCAAGGTGGCCGACTCGAGCGGGCAGCGGACGACCGCCGCCCTCGCCGACCAGATAAAGACGAAGTCGGCGGCCAGCGAAGAGGCCCGCAAGGTCGCGACGCCCGTGAAGGTGATCGACACGAGACCAAGGTGGCCGACTCTGACGAAGCTCTCATGGCGCTTAGAGGACGACGCCGGTGTGTAAAATTACACGCGTTGGGATGTAATGCGTTTGCTTGACCGATCTTTGTGATGATGTTTTCTTTGGTCCCTCTATCGCTTTTGCTGCAAAAAAGCTGCGAGACGGACGTAGTGTGGACTAGGTCGATGTATGAGCTACGCAAGCCCGGGTTTAGTCGAAGCCAAAAACCACTTGCGCACGCAAACAGTGCTTGAAGGCGAGCTGTGATTTGCGGCAAAAATGTCTTAGCGCGGTAACTCATTCCTACCCGAGCCCCTGCTGCGAATGGAAGTCGTACATTCTAGGACGCGAGTACGAGTCCATTTCGCAGGAGAGATGAGAGAAAGCGCTTGCCCTCCGACCACCTTATCCGGCGGCAGCGAGGTTAGGTCGATGGGGGAAAAACGAACGTGTCCGGACACTTCTTAACATTCGCGGCGCATGGTGGACGGACATGGTGAGTAGTGACCATGCACCTTGTACGAGAAAGCGAGAAGCGTTTAGGCGAACATACGTTGCACTGATGCAAAAGGTCGCGAATTTACAATATAACGCAGAGAGTTTTTTAGACGTAGAATTTGCGTAGCTGGTCGATGTTCCATGAACTGGTGAGCTCGCGGCCATCCTCCGTTCTTGGGCGGACAGCCCGGGCGTGACAAAAACGATCGCGTGAATGGTCCCTCCCATTTGGGGAGAGTTTGTTGGTCTTCGATGTGTCTGAATCCGTCGCGGGGCGAGTCGCCGACCGCAGAGCCGGGGCGAATCGCTTGGCCGCGAGTTTGCGGAGGGTTTGCTGGTAGATGGCCGACTGGAGTCGTGCTTTTAGACGAGCTTCTTCGGTAAGGTCGAGGTTGAGGCGACGCTTGCGCCCTTGGTGGATGTCGTCGGCCATGTTCACTCTTAGGGACGAGCACGATTTGGCGGGAAGGGCGGCCTCGGCACCATAGGCAAGCCGGAAGGGTGTTTAGCCGTGGCTCGGCTGCGATGGTCGCGCATCGACCAGAGGATCGGAAGAGAGCTCGTCCACCCACGAACCGCCTTTGTCGGGAAAGTTCGGTGAAGACTCTTTTCTTGATCCTTGGAGTAATTGGCGTTGGCCGCTCGGTTGCTCCGTTGCTCTGCGGGTGAGCTCTGAGGCGAAGCGATTTTTGTGCCGATATCTTCGCGATGAGGCTTGAAACAACTCACTTTGGTGAACGGGTGCCGTTATGCGTGATGAGGCGATTGGGTACCCCAAAGCGTGTCACCACATTGTCGCGAAAAAACCTTTTGGTGTTTGAGCGAAATGGTTGATCTGGCTCGACCTCGATCCACTTAGAGAAAGTGTCGATGGCGGCGAGCAAGAATTTGCAACCCTTTCGATCATGGGAAAGGCGAGAATGTCGACCCCTAGGTCGAGAATGGCCATGAGAGTGGGATGGTTTGCGGTAGCGTCTGGCCATTTGGTAGGATTCTGGCGTGGCCTTGCGCCGACAGTCGCCACGATTACGGCGTCGTCTATTTAGCGCCATAATAATAGTATCCCAACCGGAACGCCTTGCTCACGATCGTCCGAAAGGACGAGTGGGCTCCGCACGTTCCTTCATGTATATCTCTGAGGAGGAACTGGCCCTTTTCTCGAGATATGCACTTGGAGAGGACTCCAAGTGCCCCTTTGCGGTATAGGGCGCCGTCTACTAGCTTGTAGACGGATGACCGCCTTTGCAGCCGGGAACGCTCGGCTTCTTCCTCGGGCAATGTCCCGTGGGTGAAATATTGGACGAATGGCGCCATCCAATCCGCACCTTGCTCGAGGAAGGAGACGTCGCCGCGCGTCTCTGGCGCCTCCTCTTCAGAGGGAATGGAGGGCTTTTGCAGATGCTCGGCTAGCGCCCGGGTGGCGGGCATCCGTGTTAGCGCCTCCTCTGAGAGGAATGGAGGGCTTGTGCGGATGCTCGACTAAGCGCCCGGAGAATGAGGCATCTGCGAGGAACCGACCTTGGAAAGTTGGTCGGCCAGGGAATTATCCTTCCTGGGGATGTAGAGTACTTCGAAATTTCTGAAGTACCGCTCCATCTTCCTAACCTTAACCAAGTAAAGCGCCATTGAGCGATCGGAACACTGATACTCCTTGTTGACTTGGTTGACGACCAGCTGTGAATCGCCTTTCACAGTCAGCCGCTGGACTCCGAGCGCCTTGGACGCTCGTAGGCCGGCCAAGAGGCCTTCATACTCCGCCGCATTATTCGTTGCGGGGAAGTGTAATTGAATGATGTACTGGAGCTGGTCCCCGAGGATACCAATACGCCACTTCGAGCCGGCGTTCAAGCTCGGGACCCGTCAAATACATGGTCGGCGACGCCTCGATTCATGGTCCTTGGTGGTGGGTGGGTTGGGTTCGTCCATTCCACCACGAAGTCCGCTAGAATCGAGATTTGATCGCGATCTTGCGGAGAAGTGGATATCGAACTCGCTAGTTCCATGGCCCACTTAAGCTATCCGTGCGTGGCGTCCAGTTTCTTAGGATCTCCTAAGTGGAAAGTGGTCGGGATGACGACCTCGTGCACTTGGAAATAGTGGCGCGGCTTCCTCGAGGCTCTGACGTGAGTATAGGAGCTTCGGACCTCTGGTAATGCTCCTTTGGCCCGTGCAACACTTGCCGACGTAGTACACGGATCTTGCGTCCTTCTCGCTCTACCACCGATCTGCGCTTACGACACGGGCGTTCTTTGCGAGTACAACAAGAGTGGCTCCCGACCTCGGTGTGGCCAAGATCGGAAATGGGCGAGTATCGCTTTAGCTCCTCGAGGAGCGATTAGCCTCGTCTGTCGGATGAAACCATCGTGTTTGCGGGCGCCTTAAAGAAGGGTAGGCGCGCTTCCCAAGACCGAAATGAAGCGGCTCAGGGCGGCCATTCGTCCGGTCAGGGTCTGCACCTCCTTTACCGATCTCGGGGGACGCATCCTCTCGATGGCTTCGATCTTCTCCGGGTTGGCACCGATGCCCTGCGGCCCGATGATGTACCCGAGTACTTTGCCTGATCTTACACCAAAAACACATTTTTCGGGGTTAAGCTTTATTCGATGCCTTCGGAGGTTACAAAAGGTCTCCTCAAGGTCGGACCGTGGCACGAGGGATTTTAGTCTTAACTACGATATCATCTACATAAACTTCGTGTTCCGCCTATCTGCCATTGGAAAGTCTTTTGCATCAAGCGCCGAAGGTCGCCCGCGTTCCGCAGACCGGAAGGACATGGTCGTGTAGCGAGCGTGCGAAGGCGTGATGAAGGAAGTCTTCTCCTCGTCCCCAGGAACAAGCCAATCGATGATAGCGAATAAGCATCCAAAAACTCATTACAGGACTCGTAGTCGCGTCTACCACCGGTCAATGCGCGGCAAAGGGAAGTTGTCCTTAGGGCACGCAGCGTTCAAGCGGTGTGGTCAACACACATCGCCATTGCCCCTTTCTTTTTGCGATGGCCGGGTTGGCGGCCACTCTGTGTGCCGACTTCTCGGACGGCCGGCCTTGAGGAGCTTGTCGAGTTCCTCCGGATTATTACTGTTTCTCCGGGAAAATCGCTGAGCTTCGCCAGACGGGTCTTTTGCCAGGCTGGACGGCTAGCCTGTGCTCGATCACCTCCCTTGGGACCCCGGGCATATCGGACGGCTCCCAGGCGAACACGTCCGAGTTCCTCCAGAGGAAGGTGATGAGCTCGAGTTCCTATTTGGGGTCTAAAGAAGACCCCAAATGGAGAACCTTTGTAACATCCTGAAAATTTTAAATAGTAAAATAAAAATATAAAAATTTGGAAAATGAAATTGAATAAAAATTTAGAGAAATGAATTAAAATCTTATCCTTTATTTCAACAGGAAGAAATCAACCTTATTCAAAGGTTGAGTTACCAAAATAAGACTTATAGATCAATCAAAATATGAAAATAAATTGAAAATGAAATTCAATTTGAAATTTCATTTAATCATAAATTTTCCTGAATTTTTCTTTTAAGAAATCCAATTAATGTAAATTGGATTAATGAATAAAGAGAGAGAAGCAAAAAGATTATAACAATAAAATAAATTATATGGAATTGGGAAAACCCTAGTGACTCATTTATAAATCTTAAAATGTCATATCAAGCATTTATGGGCAAATTAAATGCTATTTAATATATCATTAAATGCCATTTAATGAACTTTGACTAGCAATAGTAAAAATGTCAGAATTTAATGTAAATATTATGTCATCATTACAATCTGAAAAATTTATATTATCTTCTCCATAAATAAATTCATCAACAGTAAAAATATCAGAAATTAATAAAGTAATTTAGTATATTTAAAAATTCAAAAACAGAGAGAATTGGAAAGTAGTACTTTGAATGTCAGAATTTTTATAAATTCCTGGAGCAATATTTTGATCTGAAAATTTTAAATAAGAATCCTTAGCTCAAATAAATTTGAAAAACAAAGTTTCAAAAATATTAGAAAAGTTTTAATCTCTCTGATAAATCCAAATCCGAAAATGGAAAAATGAGCACTGTACTTTGTCAGAATTATTGTAAATTCTGTGGATAATATTTTGCTCTGAAATTTGTAAAGTATGAATATAATCTCCTGAGCATCACGCAATAAATTCTTCAATAAATTGGCATCATGATTACTAACTGATTCAATGAACCTAATCATCCTCAGCCGCTGTTCATTTTCCATTTTGCTCCACAGCACCCGTTCCTCTCTCTGTCATGTGGGTCCCGATCCCTGTGCTGCCCCACTCGTCAGCCTCCCCAGTTAGTCTTCTTCAACCTCCAGCCGAAGAAGCCCCGAAGCATTTCCCCTCTGCGCGCCACTGTGGCTTCGTCACCCCTCTGCATCCAGTGCCTTCCGGCCAATCCGAGCTCGCCATCAATCCTCCACGTGGTTTCCTCTCCCGTGCTCCCCGTGGAGCCATCATGTTTCCTCATGTGCGGCATTTAATTCCTTTGTTGTATCTGGTGAAGTCTCCATTCGGGTCTGAGAGCAACCGGCCGATTCATCCATATTCCGCAGCTATAAAAGGCAATAGAAGATCACTTGAGTCGCCCTTTTAATTCTCCCTCACTTCCCTCTTCCTCTCCCCTACTGAGTCGCCAAAGTCTCCCCCAAAACCGCCATGGCCGAAGCTTCTGAGCTCAAGCTCCAATCGGAATTCCTGTGATTCATTCACTCTTTCTCAAATTCCTTCGAACTAGACCATAACCAAGCCCTGCTGATCCAAAGCCCTCAAAAATTTCATGAGCTCTCCATGGAAAATGTTGCCGCCACCGTAGCCCCTTCTTCACCATGGCCGGCCAACGAGGATAGCTCGAACCCGCACTTCTCCGGCCAAACGAAGCACCAAAATGGAACCCCTGTGACTCCCTGATGCTCACCATGCCATCCATTCAAGCTCCCATGTACTGATTCTTCCTCGCCGCCGTTCCACCATTGATGCCGCCGCCCAAGCTCGGCTGCAGCTCGCTCCAGATTCTCTTCCACTGAATTGATTCCACCATTGGATGCGCATCGCCGAGTTCTTCCTCTCAGTGCCTTCGCCTTCGCCGGAAGATCACCGGAACACAGTCGCCGGTGAGCCCTAATTCCTCCCCTGTTTCCATCTCACTGTCGCGCGGGCCCTTCATGTCAGTGGCTCAGGAAGACTCCAGTTCATTCAGGAAATACACTTCCTTTGTAATGAAAACACATTTCCAATTTTCCAATGCATTTTCCAACCGGATTAAACATTCAATCTTGAATATCTTCTGCGATTCTAATCCAATTTAAGTGAAACAAATCTGTATATTCATGTAAAATCAGGAAGAATATAAATATGCAAAAATATTAAATTCTTGAGTTGCAGAATAAATATTTAGATTAAATTTGTTTATAATACTAATATGGTCTTACATGCAAATATGTGCACAATAAGGAATAAAATGATAAAATAAATTTTTAAATGATAAATAGACCAAGATGAATTTAAGTTTACAAAAATATTTGATTCTTAAGTCATAGAACAATTATTAAAATTGAAATTAAGATAAACACTCTATTATGGACATTATTGCATATATGGCAAATATAATATCTAAAACTCATTACATAAATTTTAATGTGTCTCTGGAACCATAATAAACTCAAATATACAAAAATATTTGAATGTTGAACTCACTTTAAATTAATAGCTTTATGATCACTAGTAAACCTTGCTATGGCCATTAATTCAAACAAAGCATAATATTTCATAAAATGATGAAATAAATGGTATTAAGTTCTTAAAAATAGTAGGAACTTAAGTATGTAAAAATATTTAGAATAAGACTTAAATTGCATTCTTTTAATGAAAAGAAATGTTAATTACAACAATAAGTAAATAGATAATCTATTGCAATTAAGGCTAAAATAATACAAAACCAACTTTAAAACATTTCTAGGATTGTACTCCACTAATGCTTGAAAAATGAATAAAGAATCATGTATAATATAGTTGGAAATTAAGTTTGAATCTTAGCCGATTTAAGGTTACCCATATGATCATTTAGACTACTTCTGCTGTAAATAAAATAACTTGTATAAATGCTAAAATCAGTAAAACTAGTTTAAAAGAATTGTACAAAGTTCATACTACCATATTCTAGAAAAACATATTAGTTACAACTTGCTATTCATATATATCTCGCTAACTCAATACTCCTAAGTGATAATCATAAGCTTCGCCGTCCTCACCGATTTCATATAACGTAAACTTTATATCACATAAGCCTTTTCAACAATGAATATAATATATCGTCCAAACACCAAAATTCATAAGATCAATTTAGAAACGTTCTCCAAAATATAGACTACCATAATATGTAGAAATAATCTTATTTCGTTATGCTCTGAATACTAATCCTAGTAGCAGAATGACATAAAGTGTTATGATTGCTGAACGAGATAATATGAACAAACGAACTCGATACTAATAATAAAATCTATACTTAAAATATTTGTATCACCAGAACCTTCTCAAACAACATTAAAACAAAGCTGGTAACCTAAATCAATAGATGTTAACTTGCACAAAGCTAATTCTATTAAAAACTAATCAAAGGTGAAGAAGTATTCATTCATAATATAATATGATCATTTAAGCATTTTCATCAGCTCGCAGAGCAATTCATCTAAATTCGAATTCAATAAAGACTAATTTAGAAATGATCTTTAAGATATGATTTGCAGTAATCTAAGGAAATATTCTTATTTTAATTTGCTTTGAATCTGAATCCTAATAAAGCAAAATCCTCAAGTAATAAGGAAACAAGAAATAGACTATGAATAGTAGAATCAATGAATCTTGCAAATAATGATTAATTCTATTAATCCAAACAATCTTTGCATCTTGAATTCGTAAAATAAAATTTATAAATTCATAAAGAGCAATCCCTGTCTTTGTACAGAGCCTTTATTTGTTTTTCTATCTACTTTCTTTTGCCCTTATTAAAGTTTATTATTTGCTATATTTCCGTCAATGGACACGTAGATCTCGACGTAACTAACTCTATCGCCGTCAACGCCGGCAAGACTCGACTCTGACCAGTAAGCGACAAATAAGCAAGGCAAGCACCCTTTGATCATATTGCTCGAAGATTTATTTTCTTTGGTTTATCAAATGGTTTCATGCATGCGTTTATTTTCAATAAATCCGCTATTTAGTGGTATTGGTAGATATACTGTTGTATCATGAAACTTCCTTGATAAGTATGAATGTGTGAACTTTGATAACCATAGGAAAGGAATGACAATATGTCGGGTTAAGGGTATATGCGACTTAATAACTATGCTTAACCATGCTTTAGAATCAACGATGAATCAATGATAATGATGATGATGATGATCGGATCAAAAGTTGATTTGAGAAACGAAAATGTGTTTGGGCTATGATATTAATGGTTCTTGGTATTTTGTATGAAAGTCCAAAATAAAACTATGATTTGGATGCGGGCAATTATTGGCAATAGCGGATGTACAATGGGGATTGTACGTAGTATAGGGTGAAGTATTGCCCGTGTCGGATTAAGGACCGAACGTCGTGTTGTATGATCCAAGATAAATCCGTGCAACCACAAGTATTGTTTATGGGGCAGTCTTAACTTATTAAGTTGCTTAAATCTGGCTTTGCACATTGGTAGGCGGGAGATAGTAGAAGCATACCAGTTAGAGTTTGCTTGTGAGGGCTACCACACCGCGGTGTGGGTAAATGCATGGCGGTATATAATTATGCGCCTTCTTTGTGAGAAGAAACATTTATTGCAGGGGTACTGCTCATTTTTCCATTTTCAAAAGACAGGGTATGTCTGCCTTACATGATTCTTCTTCATAGCAAGGATTAACGTCACTGGGCTGGTGCAAAGTCGGGTTTAGGTAATGTAACGGTTATGTTATGATCGCCTCGCCGGCACAGACCTATTGGAGGCATGTGTCGAAATGGCCTAGCAAAAAAGGTGGATCATTTCTTGTGGGTAAAGCTGTACACCTCTGCAGAGTGTAAATATAATTAATTAGCCGTACCCGCGGTTATGGGTGTCTTGGTGAACTAATGCGAGTTAGACTTCGTTATTTTCTAAACAAGGGTTTGTGGGTTGAACCCTGTTTTACAATTGTTATTTCATATCAATGGGTTGATATTGATGGATTACATGAATTGAATTATTGAATGAATGATTATATCATTATGTCAATGGGTTGACAATTTATGGATTTCATGAATAAATGATGGACTTCATGAATGAGTTATGGATTTGATTATTGGATTATTGGACTACTGAATCTTTGGATTATTCAATGCTTGGGAAAAGCTGTGAGTATCATTTATGATTTACTTATTTGCTTATCAACTTGCTCTTACAAATTCCGTTTGAGAAATTGCAAATCGATTTCTAAATTAAAATCGCTTTATGCAAATTAACAGAGAAGCCTCCTTTGATATGACTTGCATTTATTGCATTTGCAAATACCACCTTAAGTCTTGCGGAGTACGAAAGTACTCAACCTTGCTTATTTACTATTTTTAGGTGGATAAGTCAACGACGCTTCGAAGAATATCTGTTCATCGCAGGTTACGGGAATTTCAAGTTAAGCCATCTTTCTAAAGGGTTAGCAACTTGTCAGTTGCCTGAGGGTTGGATGGGTACACTACAAGATTTGCTTCTCCTGTGCTTTGAATTTCTACTATGAGTTGTAAATTACATTGTATAATTAAGTTTCCGCTTTAATGAAACGATGTATGATTGTGGTTCCAATTGTTGTATATGTGCGTACTAGCTACTGATCCAGGGACTAGTACGGAAAGCACATTAGATTTCCATTTTGGCATCTTTTGCATAAAATGCCAAAATGGGGGTCGTTACAACCTTGGCCGGGTCGGCCTCGCTGAGGGGGACCGCCTTGGTTTCTCCCCCGGGCTGGAGGGTAACTTTAGGTCGGGAAGGCGCCGCTTGTGCAGGCCACGTTGGGCATTGCCCGACCATGTCGAGGACTTCTCATCGCAGCTCGGGGCATACTGTGGTCGCCTTTATGGTGATGACGCCTTCGGCCGGGACCTTCGGGCATTGGTAGGCGTGGTGCGTGGCGGCCATGAACACAGAAAGGGCCGTCTGCCAAGAATGGCGTTATAGGCCGACCAAGTCCACGACTTGAAATTGACCACTTCGGTCCTGAAGTTCGCGGTGTCCCGAAGGTCACGGGCAAGACGATCCGCCCAAAGGCTTGATCGAGGTGCGGGGCGATCCCAAAGAACGGGACAATGATGCTCTTGATCTTAGAGCGAGGACTCATCTCGTCCAGGACCTTAACAGATATGAGGTCGAGGAGCTTCCGCCATCGGCGAGAACCCAAATGACTTTTGCGTTGTCGATGGTGAGACTTCACGACCAGCGGAGCTTCTAGGGTTTAGTCATTCCAAGGGACAATCATCCTTGGAGAACGTGACAGCAGACTCAGACCACCCGAGTGTTGCACCAGGCGGCTTGCCTTGGGCGATGTGGCCAACCTCCTGCTGCCTCCTTCAAATCCTCACGGATTTGTAGGCGAGGAGCCCCAAATATGACGCGATGTGGTTGTGGGGCTCTGATAAGCCATGTCGTCGTGTCTTCCGGGATCCTTGCCTTTACCGCTCTCTCCCTTGCTCGGGAGAGTCGGCATGGGTCCTCGCCTGTAGAAACTTCTCCAGCAGACGCCCAAGTTCTGCGATTCTTGGAGGTCGTGGCCGATTACTTGGTGGAAGCGGGCGAAGCGCCCGCCAGGCGCCCGCAGCGCGATCTGGCCGCCGCCTCTTGGCCGTCCGGACCTCGGCCGCCGCGACCTTGGTCAGATCGCCTGTCGCTGGCCTGCTAGCCCGGCCGACCAGCACAACCCATGCACGCCGGCGGGCGCGAAGCGCTGCCGGCGATCGGCAGCCACCGTCAGATCGGCGTCGCGACTTCTTTTTCTTGTTTGCCTTTTGCCGTCGGGACCCGAGGGTCTCGTGCTCGGAGAGCCCTCGAGCCCGTGGGGGGCAACTTGCCCTCGTCGGCGCCCTCTTCCATTATGCAGCCTCGCCGGCGTTGGCGTAGCGATCGGCCATACTGAATACTCGTTGGCAGGCAGTCCGGTGGATCTCCAAGTCTTGTGTGAAGCGGGCGTCGCGGACCCGAACTTGAAGGCCCGGACTACGCCTCGTCCGAGATGCTCGAATGGAGTTCCTCACCTTGATGAACCTTTGGACAAAGTCACGTAACGTTTCTTTATGCATGCGGATCGGCCGCTTCGAGTCGCGCTTCGTTGCGGGCGTGTATAGCAACTCGAAAGTTTGCCGCAGGCCTCGTGAGAGCTGCCCCACGAGCGGATTGATCCTCCTTCGGTTGAAGAGCCACGTTGGGCGGAGCCGTCGAGGACCGTGGGGAGGTAGTTGACCATGACCCCTCATCCCCGCGGCCGCTGGATGGCGGTGGAGTAGATCGAGAGAAACTTCGTCCGGTTTCGAGTCCGTTAAGCGCTTCGATGTGGTGGGCTTGAACTTGCTCGACCACGTGACCTCCGGAGGGTCGCCGAGAAAGCCCGCACCAATGCCGCCCGTCATGGCGGCCTTCTGGCGTAGCGATCGTGGCGACCGAGCCTAAGCGGTCCTTTGCGCACAAGGCGAGGCGAAAAACACGCCTTGGCCGGCGGCGACGACGGCTGGTTCGAGGTGGAGCACGCGGAACGCTCGCGGACGGGTGAGACATGACCGCGAGCCCGAGGGGGCGGCCGGGGACTGCTCCGAACGTCCTCGCGACGCCGATGCTGCTTCCCGTGGTCCCCGGCGTGGCCGGGAGACACCGGCCGGGGAATGGCGCTTTCGGTCCCGGGAAACGCTCCGAGCCCCTGGAACGCCGGTAGGCGCAGGGAGGCCCATGTCAGTGGCGAGCATTTCTAGGTTCTCGGCCACTAGGGCTCCCATGGCCGCCAAATCCGCAGGGTTGGAGAGGCTCGAGGCGCGCACGCACCGCCGCCATGGTGCGAAGACGCTCGGCCTGGGAGCGACAGGAGGCGACCTCGGGAGACGGTGGCGAGCGTGCTCCTGGGAGTGGTAATCGCTGGTTTCCTTGCGGGTCTGGTCGCCGGCCCCGGCGTCGCGCCCTTCTTCCGGTTGACCGGGGTCGGCCGCCGGGAGCATGCCCGGGGACAATTCTAGATGGCTGCCGTTGGCACCATGCTGGTGATGGGGGGAGATCCCCGGAGATTGCTCCTCCTGGATCTCATTTCTCCCCGTCACGTTGACACCGCGGGAGCACCAGGACCGCGAATACGACTCCGAGGAGGTGTCATATGCCGCGGTCCCCTGGCTGAGCTCCAGACGGTCGGGAGCATCGGGATCGTTCCCGAAGCCGCCGGACTCCTCCCCGCGGACGAGGGTATCTGACTGCGAGCGGAGGAATCGCTCTCGCGCTGCAGCCGCCGGGGAAAGACTCCCGGTTTCGGTGTGGCCTTCTGGGTCGGCCGCACCGCCCACACCATCGCTGGCGTAGTACGCATCGTCGTCCTCTACGTCGTCGAAGACGCAAAGGTCTTGGTTGTCTTGCGAGTTCGGCATCCTCAGGGATTCCCTGCAGGAGGACTTCAGTCGGTCCCCACGGACGGCGCCAGCTGTCGGCGATTCGGGACAGGGGGTCCTTCACCGAGCTTACTTGTTGAATGAGGATCAACCGGGCCCTTTTCCGCAAGGGTCGTGCGTCCGAGGGCGTCTTGAGCTACGGATCGAGCAAGCGGGACAACCGGGAACTTCGGGGACGTTTTTACAGTTCGGGCCTCGCGGGGAGATAATAACCCTACGTCCAGTGATTGCACTAGTATGCGAAAACGGGTTACAAAGCACTTGCCCGGGGGCCTGATCAATACTAAGGGTCCCCGTGAACAAGCGGGGTGTGCAAGCATGGGTGTAGTACCGAAGGTCCAACCTCTAATGCATTGTGCCAGGGGGGTATTTATAGGAATTCTGAGAGACAAGTCAAGAATTACAGGCGTTCTCTTCAGAGGGCGTGGCGGTCGATGGCAGCGCCTTGCCACGGCACCACGGGACGTGGGTGCAATGGGCGCAGACCCAAGTCGGCGCAGACCGTGGCAACAGAGTCCCGGGCGGGCGATCCCTCGAGCAGTGCGGCATTTAATGCCACGTCGCCTTGTCGCGGGCCCCCGGGCTTGGCTCGCTCGGGGGCGGGGTGGTTCCGTGAGCCGGGCTGGTCCGAAGGTCGGCCCCGCAGGCGACATCCGGGCAAGAGCATGGTCGGCTTGGTCCCGAGCATGGATGGTCGTATCGGTACAGTGTAGCCAATCCCCGACAGGACTGGTTGAGAAAGAACCCAAATAAGGGGGCAAGAGAGGCTCAGAGGAAGCTGCCGGATGAATACAAGATCAAGTTGGGCTATAGTAAGACATGGGCAGGTATGCAATTAGCACTTAGACAAATACATGGCGCATATGAGGATAGCTTTCAAATGCTTTTCAACTGGAAGGCTGAGATAGAACATAGGAGTCCAGGATCAATTGTAGAAATAGAACTGAAGAAGTATGGCAATAAGATGTGTTTCCACAGAATGTTTGTAGCATTTAAACCTTGCCTAGATGGATTCTTGAGAGGTCGCAGCCATACATTGGTGTGGATTCCACTAGCCTAAATGGTACATATAAGGGACAACTAGCATCAGCAACATCTGTAGATGGTCATAACTGGCTTTTTTATGTTGCTTATGGTGTTTTTTTTATTCTGAAACTGAGGACAACTGGACATGGTTCATGAACCAGTTGAATAAAGCTGTAGGAAGTCCTGATGGTTTAGTGATATCTAGTGATGCATGTAAAGGGTTAGAGTCAATTTGTAAAAATGTGTTCCCTAATCTGAGCACAGAGAGTGCATGAGACATTTGTATAGTAATTTCATGAAAAAATTCCATGGCAAGATCTACACAGATAACTTATATCCTGCTGCTAGGTCCTACACAGAATCTAGATTTCAGTGGCACATGTCCAAAAATTTTTAGCACTGCCCAGATCCTATAGATTATTTGCAGAAGCATCACCATGGGTTGTGGTATAGATGTGGTTTCTCAGAGCTTAGCAAAGTAGACTACCTCACAAATAACATATCTGAGAGCTTCAATAACCAAATAAAGGACATCAAGGGCCTGCACCTTCATGAACTTGTGGATAGAATAAGAGAGCTGATAATGAGCAAGTTTGCTGTTAGGAGGAGTATTGGCAGGTCAATGGAAGGAGTGATCCTTCGTAATGTGATGAAGGAGCTGTTTGTGGTAAGCAAGCAAGCTGGACTTGCTCATCCAAAGATCACCAGGACTGATGATACTGAGGCAGAGGTCACATTTGAGAATGAATTGTTGGACAGAAGGCACTCTGTGAAGTTACATGAGAGGTCCTGTACATGTAGGCAATGGCAAGTGTCGGGGAAGCCTTGTAAACATGCAATGGCATTCATCTGTTCCATTTGTGGAGCAAGCATAGAAGATCATGTGGATAGCTATTACTCAGTTGAGAGGTTCAAAGAGGTTTATCAAGGTGTTATCCCCACCATGACAGACATGACCCAGTGGAAGCATGTTGATGTTGGGCATAAGGTGCATCCACCAAAGCAGAAGAGGGTGGCAGGCAGGCCAAGGAAGCAGAGGCTGAGGAGTTTCCTGGATCCAACCAAGAGAAGGGTTAGGTGCAAAAGGTGTGGTGCCACTGGACACCTGCAAAAAACATGCAAATTGGATGCCCCGTTTGATGCTACCACTGCTAAACAACCTGAAAGCTCTATGAAGAGGTAATGCTATGCATGTCCTTTGGTGCATTACAGATGTCTTTGCTGTCTATACATGTCATGCATATGGTTGTTTTTTTGCAGGAAAAGGGCTCCCACAAAAAAGAAGGCTGCACCAATTAAGAAGGCTAAGGGAGCAGAGGATGCATCAAGCAACACACCAAACAAGAGGGCATCTTCAAGAAAGAAAGCAACACAGGAACCAGCAAGCAGCACATCAATGAGCACACCAAGCAAAAGAACATCACAAAGCAAGCCATCATCAAAGAGGACCCCTGTCAAGAACAAGTGGGCAGAATGGCTACACAAAAAATTCATGTAAACCTGATGCATGCTCACTTTTGTAGTCTGTGTTCCCTGATGCATGCCAACTTTTGTAATCTATGGTCACAACTTGTTGTCAGTCATTACAACTTTTGTAAACTTGATTGCATGCCATCTTTTGTAATGTATGGAACATCAAACAAGATCCCTGTCTGGAACAAGAGACCTGATTGCATGAGGGGTTAATGAATGGGCTGATACCCTTGCCTATTTTATCAGGAAGTTCCATTGCATTAGTTGTTATATATGTATGAATTGAGAGTTGCATGCCATCACCAGAGTTACATGCCATCACCAATGTCCACACGAGTTCAGTTAGAGCAAGAACAATTGACATTATCATCACCAATGTTACATGCCATCATTCAGAATGTTACATGCCATCATTCAGTTACAACAAAAGCGGGCCTACTTCAAAAAACGCTACAACAATTGACATTATGAAACAAGAGAAAAAAATCCACATTCCTACAACATTCTTCATCCAGTATACAGCTGCAATCAATTCTTCATTTTGCTTCTTCAATGCAGTGACATCCACACAGAGCTGCTTCAAATGCACACAACCTTCAATCGAGCCACATTGCTCTGTCAGATTTCGCATTCCACTCATTCCATGGCCACATGCAACAGATTCATCCTCCCACATGAAAAAGTTGCACACATCATTGCTCTGCAATCCTCAATAGCAACAAAATGCAATCAAAACACTGGGAATCAAACCAACAACTCAGCAAACAAACAATCAAGTTGAAGACTAACCGGGCAATTGTTCTTGCACTTCAAGAAGTACCTACCAGATTTCTTTCCTCTGCTCCTTAGCCTAAGCACCGGAATCTTGCAGCGCGGCGGTCAAATCTTGCATTTTGAGGAACGTACCTCTCATCCCGTCGACCCGAAGACCAAGACCTTGCAGACTCCATGAGGCAAAGCTACTCGATGGAAGCAATCGTGAACGGCGCTGGATTTGCTAGGGCTCGTCATGGGAGAGAATGGGGAGGATGTTCTAGGTTCTTGGCTCTTGGGTGTACACGGAGAGAATGGGGGAGGGCAGTGCGCTTGTGAACCGGTGCGGGGGGCAAAATCGTCCGAAGTCAGTGAGTCGGGCGATGGGTTTGACCGGACGGCGCACGTGTCGCCTGCAATGGCATGTAAACAATAAACACGGTTTCGTAATGGCAAATCCAGAAATACGAAAGGAACGATGGCAATTCTCGAATAACCGATTCTTGCAGTGGCATATATCTGATTAACCCAATTTAAAAACCTAGACCGATCAAAAGAATTTTTGTTTAAAATAATATATATTTAACAAAAAATTACAGAAATAATATGCCGAAAATAAAAATAACAGATCTGCACACCTATCGCAATTCCAAATTGCGACAGGCTCTCTGTCGCAATTTGAAATTGTGACAGAGAGCCTGTCGCAATTTGGAAACGCATTGTATCTCGCCCCAACGATTAGCGACAGACTCTCGCAATTTCAAATTGCGACAAGTGTGTACAACTGTTATTTTTATTTTCGGCATATTATTTCTGTAATTTTTCATTAAATATATATTATTTTAAACAAAAATTCCCGATCAAAACCTATTACGTCCATTTTCCCAGACAGGGATGGAGTTCAAATGCGCTTTGCATGTTGGAGGTATGGGGGTTCGAACCCCCGGATCTCCAATTTTTTTTTCTCACCTGGCCTTTTTTCACTTGTGCGAAGTTGCTATTCCCTTCAGTTCTTGACCCCCTCAAACCAGTAGTAGTTCTAATCTTATCATTTTCGTTTTTAGGTCGATTTGATTGTTCATCTTCGAATCAAAAAAGGGTACGACCTAGCTCTGATCATGCAAGCAAAGCAACATTTCCATACAAATGCATTCGGTTGATGTGTTTTTCCACTACTCGACGTAAATGAGATTTTTATTATAATTTGAGAGCTACATCAGTGAAAACTGGTTGCTTTCCTAGTTAAGCAACAGAAATATACATGCATATTGCCATATATATTTTCATATCCATCTTACATATATGATGCGCCGCTTCTTCCGGATAAGAAGAGTGAGCAACATTTCAATTTTCAGGCTCATTCAAATCTCCAAATTTGGATTTGCTATTCCCTTGACCTCTTCATTCAGTTGTTCATCTTGGAATTACGGGCCAGATTACGGCATTTGAAGAGGCAGTCTGTTCAAATTTTCATCCGCTCGGACGCTCTCTCCTATGAGACGTACTGTGATCGATCAGTTCACTCTCCTTATAACTTCACTGGCTCTCGCTCCCCTTGGACGTACAGTTCTTCGGCATGCATGCATGCCTCGGCTGAAGTCTTTGCGATCGATCTGTACTAATAACTTCTTATCATTCCATTGACATCGCTGTCACACCGCCAGGGCAACTAAGTGCAAGTGGTCGTGGCAATGTCAATATAGATAGTATCACCTTGAATGAACGTACTATACATACACGTACGCATCTCAAGTTCTTAACATACACCATCCTCCTCGTCGGCGCATCAGTTTGTTGGCACAGTAGAAAACCTACACATAATTTCCTTTAGCTGGGGAAGCTTCGGACCCACATGTACAGACATGTAGAAAGAAAAAGAAACATAGGCCAGTTCTCTATTGTATCGCAACTGCCTAGCACATTTTCTTGCTCTACTCAATCCTCACGCACGGCCAAGTACATAAAGTACATAGATAGAAACAGATGAGCAAGCGTGCAAAATAATGCAAAGCTTCTTCTTCGCGCTCACTGGTACAAAAAATTGTACGACTTCCCAGCAGCCGAAAATTGCCCTACTACGAGTCAAAAATATGAGCTGCAAACACGTACGCACGCCGCTCGGGCCCTGCCTATAAATTGGGCAGGGGCTAATGCATCGAAATCGCAACTCGCACTACAATTAGTTCGATCACTGCACGATTTACAAGATGTCGAAGGCGACCAGACTTCTCGTGCTTGCAATCGCAGGCCTCCAGCTGCTCGCCACCTTCTCTAGCTGCGACGCTCACAGCTGGGGCTGGGGCGACGAGGAGTGCAAGCCGAGCGGCGTGGTCTGGGGGACGAGCCTGAGCCGCCCTTGCAAGGACTGCTGCAAGGTCGGGGAGTTCTACAAGACGTACAAGTGCTCGCCGTCGACCTCCAGGCGCACCAAGGCGATCATGACGCTGAAAGACTTCGAGGAGCGCGGCCCCCGGCGGCCCCCTGCAGCCCCCGGCGGCCCCCTTGCGGCCCCCGGCGGCCCCTTGCGGCCCCCGGCGGACCCCCGCGGCCGCCCGTCGGCGTGCGACGGCAAGTACCACAAGAACATGGAGCGCGTGGTCGCGCTGTCCACGGGGTGGTACAACAAGGGCAAGCGCTGCAACAAGAACATACGGATCGACTGCAAGGGCAAGTCAGTCCTCGCCATGGTCGTCGACGAGTGCGACTCCATGCACGGCTGCGACCGTGAGCGCGACTACCAGCCGCCGTGCAGCCCCAACCGCGTCCAAGCGTCCCCGGCAGTGTACGAAGCGCTGGGCTGTTGCAAACCGGACGAGCACAGCGAGTGCGAGATCACCTGGTCGGACGCATAAGCTAGCGCCGTCGGTGAGTACCGCAGGTTGCTGTGTTTCAGTAATACGGATAAATAATTGCCACATCCTCGCTGCTTCTTTGCAGTGCATACATGTCTTGGATGTGATCAGGTTCTCAATGAATAATTATTTAAAGACGTACGCCGAATAATTTTTTAGTGCATCAGTCACATGTGGTGATACAACTGCATACACTCTGAATTGACACAATAATCAATCGGAGCTGGTAATTTGCGAGCGTTGCATGTAATTTATCATGCGGATGCATGGCCGCAGGACTGCACAAGCGATGCATATCCGCTACTTAATTAGTTTCTTCAGTTCTTCTCGACACGCCATTTGCCTATAGCTCTTCTACGTACAGTGGATTAAAATCAATATAAGCCATTCGTTTCTTTAAATTTAATGGTTGAAATCAATTTAGATCTAGTTATACTATCATCTGTAGTATTGGTAGTAAAATTCAGAGAGAGGTAAAAAGGTAAAAAATTCCGTCATGCATACTATTTGCCCTCTACGGTAAAACACGTCCTGTGATCCTGATGAATAGCGAATGAATAGATAAGAGGCCTGTAAAGATTACCAGGTATTCGGTGAATCTAAAACTGTGAACGAATTAGAAAAAGTCTAAAATACCCCCGATGAATATATAAGAAAAATCTAAAATACCCTTAAGGAATTGATAGTTAGATTTGATTTCTACTAACACTACTTACTACCTATATTATCCACTGTAAAATTTCTCTTCCTGTATCCTATATATCTTCCTTTCTAAACCTAAGCAGCACTCCTCAACTACACCCACTAACACATCGCTGCCGACGAGACCCACTGTTTTTTTGCCTCCGCGGCTCTGCCATCTCGTCGTCCTCCTTTGACCGGCCACCCCTTGCCCTTTGGCGAATGAAGATCCAAAGCAATTGTAACAGCCCAAAAATTGAGAACAGTAAAAATATAATATTTAAATTGATTGTGAATATTTATGGAATTTCTGAATATTGTTTGCTTTATTTGTATTTTCTTGGATTTTTATGTTGCAAGAAAAATCAAATAAAAGGGAAATAAAGAATGAAAAAGAGGAAAAGGTAAAAATGTAAAAAGTAAAAATTTATAAAATTTCCATGAGAACCCTGATCATTCAATTAAATCATTTTAGCCAGCAATTGAAGTCTATTATTTTTATGCATAAAGAAATGAAGAGATAAAATGAAAAGATAACTTTTAAATCAAAACAATGCATTGTCAGAATTTATAAAATATTTATAAATCTTATCTGGAGCTGTAAAAATTATCATGAACATGCCAATGCAATTTCTACCCTTGGTTAAAATATCATAAATTAATAATATAATTTAAAACCTTTCCAAATTTAAGAACAGAAACCCTGAAAATCTAGAAATTGCAATGTCAGATTTTTTATAAAATAATGGAGCGAGTTTCTGAGCTGAAAATTTTTGTAGTGGCCCCCATTTTTACATAAATGCAAAAATGAAAATCTCATGTGCACACAGTACTAGTCCCTGGATCAGTAGCTAGTACGCACATTTATACAATTTATATCACATCCATACTCTTTATTTCAAATAATAAAGGTAATGTACATAATAAAGTCTTACAATTCAAAGTAATGCAGCAGAAATAATCAAAGTCTTGTAGTATGCCCATACAATCCCTCAGGCAACTGACAAGGTATAATCCATAGAAAATCTCATCAACATTCCCGAATCCTGCGTCGAATAATTTCATCGAGCTATTCTGATTCTTCACCCTAAAAACAACATATAAGCAAGGGTGAGTACTCGCGTACTCAGCAAGACTTTAGCGAATCCTATTATATATGCAGGCCATTCAAAGGAAAGGCTTTCATGGTTAATTTGCATAAAGCTGGATTGCAAAAGAATTTACTGAATTGTTGAACATAAACGGAATTTAAGTAAAAGCATTTTAGTATAACAGAATGTAAGTACAAATCAGTAAAATCTCACAATCCTCAGTTCTTTCGATCATCTCCATGAATCAATCATTGATATCACATATCAATCTGAAATAATTCATTTCCAACAAAGATATCCAAACCAAATCATGGTGCTAGACAGCACATATCAAATTCCACATTTTGTAAAATAAAACAGCTAACTATGTGATGACTTTACCAAGTGCCCATGACCGCGGGCGCGGCTAATCGATTAGTTTTTACTCTGCAGAGTTGTACAGCTTTACCCACAAGACATGACTTAACTCTTTGTGCAGCGCTATTAGCACACTTCCTTTGGTGTGCCGCAGAGAGTCATGACGAAACCGTTCGATTACTTAACCCTAACTTTGCACCAGCACGGGACGAAAACCCATACCCTGGAAGAAGAACTCAGTGCATAGAAATGATGGAACTTCCCCAGAAGTACGGCGTACACCGTTGTATCGGAAAACGTTTGATCCATTATCACCTCGGTGTGGACGTCCCTTCGAGTAGTCCATTAATAACTAACTCGTACTACTACAGCCTACCAATATGCAAAGCTAGTTTTAAGCAATTTAATTGGTTAAGACTGTCCCATACCAGCACTTGTGGTTGTACGGTTATCTTGGCCTGAAAACAACACATAATTCGGTCCTTAATCCGATACAGGCAATAATCTCCCCCTAATCTACGTGCAAGCCCTTCTGCACACCAGGCTATTGCCAATAATTGCCCGCATCAATATTATAATTTTATTTTCATTTTTAATTAAAATAACCAAAAATCACCATCATGTCTCAACATGTCTAAGAATCATCATCATGCCTCAGCATATCCAAGTATCATTTGATCAATATCCTCAATTGATTTATCCAAGACTTCAGCATATCATGTGATCAATGTTTCTAACAAATCCTTACCAAGTCTAAAGCATGGCTAAGCAGATTATTAAATATTGTGTATACCTAGAATGACATTATATATATATATATTGTCTAACCATGATTCTAAGGTGTCAAGGTTCACAATTCATTGTATCAAGGTGGTTTCAGGAATTTACAGGTATAACTACCATTACCCACAATATAGCAGAGTTTAATGAATATACGCATGCAATAAAATCATTTAATGAAAACATTTGTAAAACTGGGATCAACATGGTCAAAAGGGGGTGCTTGCCTTGCTTACGACGAAGTCGAGATTGTGACTGATGAAGGCGACGATGGAAGTCGTTACGTCGTATTCTAAACGTCGTTAAATGAAAGTAGCAAATAACAACTCCAATAAGGGCAAAAAGAAAATAGATAGAAAGAACAAATAAAACTTCTCACAAGAAACAGGGATTGCTCTTTATGAATTTATAAAAAAAAATTTACGAATTCAAGATGCAAAGATTGGTTAAGATTAAATAGATATGATCATTTCAGGCCTAAGGTGAATTCTTACTTTTAATTAGGATTCAGATTCAAAGCAGCATTTAATTAACATTTTAGTTATAAAGAGCTAATTGTGAGACCCCGTTTCGAGGAACAGGAACCTCCATGTGATTACCGTACTAGTCCCTGGATCAGTAGCTAGCACTCACATGTTTACAACATTCATACCACAACCAAACGCCAAGTTTTAATTACATATCTTGCCATAGAGCTAATTATACAGAGCATTAGTTACAAGCGAAATAAAACAGCGGAAAATACTAGATAGCTTAAGATCCAAAAGCTTGGTAGTATGCCCAACCGAAACCCCACAGGCATCTGACTAGGCAAAAGCCCTAGGAGAAATCATCGTCGAACTCCCCGAGACCTGCTTGAAAGAACGCATCTTCTGGCACATCGCAGGGATTTTCTTCTGAGCAATACAGATAACAAGGATGAGTACATTTGTACTCAGCAAGACTTGATAGCAAATGCAAATAATAATCATGCAGGCCATTTCAAAGGAACAGGCTCTAAGTTATTTTGCATTTGGCAGAAAGAATTTAAACATATGACATAATAGATTACAATTCGCATTTTTATGAAACAGCAAGAGGTTTGCATAACCACTAGAAAATAAATGTGTTCCATGACTTAGCATCCCAAATGGCGAAAATCCACAGTAGTCGATCCTTTGACTTAAACATGTGGTTGTCAAAACAGAACCAACCCATTTTATAAAAATGTAAAACTCTAACATTGGAATGACTTCACCAAGTGCCCATAACCGCGGGCGCGGCTAATCGATTAGATTTACACTCTGCAGAGTTGTATAGCTTTACCCACAAGGAATGAATCACCCTTTTTGCTAGGCCATACGACACACTTCCTTTGGTGTGCCGGCAAGGCGATCATACATAGCCGTTACATTATTCAGATGTGACTTTGATCCAGCCCGGGACGTTAACCCCTGCCATAGAACTAGAAACAGACACACAAGTTGTGGATCCACTTTCACACCCAACACAACGTTTCTAAACATGGCAGGGCGTACACCGTTGCACGGGTGGAAACCCTTCCAAGCAGACCTGACCGGAATGCCTGTGCTAGCTCCCGCCTACCAATGAACAAAGCCATGTCTGAATAACTTAATAGGCTAAGGCTACCCCATAAATAGCCCTCGTGGTTGCACGAAAATTCTTGGATCGATAGCGTTCCATTGCTCGGTCCTTAATCCGACACGGGCGACACTCCACCCTATACTACGTGCAAAACCCTTATTGCACAACCGCTATTGCCAATTAGTCGCCGCGCCGCAACCATAGTTTTCGGTTTTCAGGTTTTTAACCAACATATCAACAACCTTTAGTGAAGTAATAACTAGTTGTGAAATCATTTTAAAAACATCATGACGATCTAAGGCAAAACTAAGCAGTTGTAATATTTTAACGATTATACCCAAACTGACATTAACTATGTCTAAGCATACTAAGGTTCACAAGGTTCACAGGATCAATCAGATTAAGGAAAACCATAAATTCCAAGGATAGTTACTAACCTTAACCAGAATAGCAGTTTTTTATGGAGAATTATCCGGATGCACTATACAGTTGCAAAAACAACATACGGTAGGTGAATTAGTAGGTTCAACATGGTCAATGGAATGCTTGCCTTGCTCTTCTTCAGCAATGTCAAACTCTGGATCAGCAACTGCCTCCTCCTCCTCGAGGGTATCTGTGTCTACACGTCGAATTCGAAAGAACCAATGGCAATTACAAACTGGCAAAGAAAGAACGAAAGAAAAATAAATAGAAAAGCGAATAAAACCTTTGCACAAGATCCAGGTTTGTCTTCTTATGAATCCTTTAATTACCCTTTTCGAATTCAAGATGCTAAAATTGTCTAGCTTAATACAATTATTCATTAGTTACAAAGTGTATTGATCTTACTGCTCTCAGCATACATCCTGAAACCTTAGTACTTATGGATTTTGCTCTATTTAGACTTAGAGCCAAAGCAAGACAAAGCAAGATTATTTCCTTAGATTCTTGCAGAGCATATCTTAGCGATCAATTCTAGGCTATTCTTCACTAAATTCAGGTTTAGATGAGTTGTTTTGCGAGTTAATGAAAAGTCTTAAGTGATCATATAAATTCATGAGTGATTAGTTCTTTTACTTTAAATGGATTTCACTTAGAATGTGTTGTGCACAAGCTAGATCTTCTAATTTAGGTTACTGGGTTAGCTTACATGATTTTTGAGAAGGTTTTGGTGATACAAATGACTTAACTATAGTTTTCTTCATTTGCAACTACAGTTCGTTCATTCTTATTACGGCCTTCAAACACGTGAATACTTAGGGTTATTAAGTTATCGAAATTAATAGACAATACCTAATGGAATGAGATTATCTTTTCCTATTTGGGTAGTCTATACTTTGGAGAGCCCCACTGATCTAATTTCATAAGTTTTACAATTTAGACGAGACTTTATATTCATCGTTGAAAAGGCTTATATGGCATTGTAAAGTCTACGTTTGCAAAATCGGCAAGAACGCAAAGTGAAAGGTTAACACTTAAGGGTTTTAGGTTGATAAGATTAATATGCAAACCTTAATAAAATAACATTCTTTTTATAGGATATGATAGTATAAACTTTGTACAATGTTTCTAGACTAGTTTTACTGATTTTAGTATTTGGACAAGCTATTTTATCTACCACTGAAACAGCCTAAATGATCATACTGTTAACATCAAAATCGGCCAAGATTCAAACTTAGTTTCCAACTACACTGTGCATGATTCTTGATTCATTTTCAGCACATACTTAAACCCAGAAATTTATATTATTTATAATTGCTGAAATCCACTTATTTCTCTGGTAGCAATTTATTTTATACTCATTCTCTTTTTAACCGAATTAAACATGGATTTATTTGACAAGTAACACTACACCATGCCCTAAATATACCGACAGCTTGTCTGTCGCTAAAAGCCACCTATAGCGACAGCATGTCTGTCGGTAAAACTTTTACCGACAGAAAAGAGGTGCCGGTGTAAGTCCTGTCGGTAAAAGTTTTTAGCGACAGACAAATCTTTACCGACAGACCGTTTGACTTTGATTTACTACTTTTACCGACAGACAAATCTTTACCGCAGACACCTTTTACCGATGACAAAGCTTTTACCGATGATGTGGTGGCGCTAAAATTAATTTTCCATTTTTTAAAACACTTATAACAGATGACTAACCACTTGCAAGATTCTTGCTAATACTTTCAACAGATGAAAATATATACTCCATAAGGTAACAATCATAACACCGCAACTAAATATCCACACATTATCACTCAAGAATATCAAATAGAATTCATTTCATTCCATTATATTAAGATACAAGTCCAAGATTATCTTTTTACATCAACACCGACAGCTTAAAAAGAAATCACGTAATCAATACACGTCTTCACAAATAATGATTCCACAAGTCCATAAAGAATGATCATTTCAAAACCAAATCAATATATATATATATACATCAGAATTTAAAGGAGATTAACTCTCAAAACTCTTTTAGACTTCATTTAGTGGTCCATCTTGTCTTAACCCTCGCCATCTCCTTTGTCTTAACCCTCACTCTACCAAAGACCTTAGAGCCCCAAGCGACTAGCGCCCATTCCTTGCCCATACCTCACCGCCAAGTGGTGGATAGGTGGTATTTCAGCCCCAACCATGGTTTCACCTCTCCTGCACCCAAAGAAAGCAATGTCGGTTCACCGTTCACAGTAGTATAAAACGAAAAGAAGAACAAGACAAGGATTCTCACCATCCCATGAATCCATGGATAACTATATACTCAGAGTCGCCAAGATGATCGATTCAATCTTTCGATGTCATCATCAATCTTCCTCTCGATCGAGGACACCGATCACGATTGAGGATTTCCGTATAACTTCGGGATACATGACCATTAAAATCTCTTCTATACATGACCATTAAAATCTCTTCTATACTTTTTGACATCAAAGAAGGAAACGAGGTATCATCCATTACATCTTGTCGTTAAAGAAGGAAAAAGGTGTAAACAGAATGTGTAACATTTTGACATGAAAGAAAGAAAACGTGATATGATACTCTAATTAAAAATTATCTGAAACATGAATAATCAATAATAACTATGCCTACCTTTCAGATTTATAAGCAATATAAACTTTGAAATAAAAATCAGTTTAATTGAATACCTCAAAGAAGATAGACTGACCATACATAGTTGGTCAATAGGTAGCAAAAGTCTACTTCACAAATTCAAAAGGAACATACTCTGCGGCATGGAAAAACTAACTACATGGGCAGCCTTTGCGAAGCGATAAGAACATCAACTCCAGAGATAGGAAAGGAGAATGCGACCAAGGCATAGTAAAAAAAAATCTGCAGAGGCAATAAGCAGAAAGTCACCATATCTAAAGGTTCAGAGCTGCTTAGCCAAACTAAACAAATTAAAGTTATACAGTACGGAAAATTGAATGTGAAGTTAATCTATAACTAAAGAGATAAAGCAAAGGATATAGCACACAGGAGGCAGTCTTGGGGAAATTTTCTAGGCACTGAACATCTTGACTCTTTACACAAAGTGCACTACTCTTTTGAATTGATTCACGGTCTAATGATCATTAGTCATTGTAGCAATTGGCAAGGTTGATATAAACAATTCAGACTCAACATTCGAAAGTGCCATTCGAAAAAAACCGGTGTTAAGATGACCTCAAAGTACTTGTAGGTGGAATCTGTGTTAAGAGCCAAGGGCAAGTAGAGGCATTTGTGAAAAATGCGAATAAGAATTCTCACATCATCTTTTTTTAATGATTCGGCAAAGATCAAGTATACCTCATTCACCCAAGAGGAGTTGAGCACCTAAGTCCACCCAACTTGCGTCCGGCTCTTTCCTCGTGATAATACCACGATGCTTGGGCTTGCCATAGACAATACCCTTGGGCACCGGCCTCTTCACCGCCACCACGCCTAACATGGACACGGTAAACCACATACCCCTGGAAGCAAGTTCCACATAGTTAAGTACAGCAATTTTGATCATATGGCCATAAAGCACTCAAATTTCATTTAGCAGAATGCAAGCAAATTAGCTCCAGGTATAAAACAAGAAAATATGTGCATTGTGTTCCTTTACGTAAAAATGCAAAATATCATATAGAATGCACACGAACAAATTAGCTAGCCGCATAAATCATTAGCCCAATTATCTTGGGTATATGCTCACGGGTAGTGTTTAGTTATGTCGATGGGCGAACATTGACCCATTCCACCTATTGGTTTTTCCTTTTGTATACATATGACCTTGCATGAGGAATAAAGCAAATGAACTATGGTTGATCATTGGGTCGGCCCAATCGACCCACTCATGTTACAATAACAATGCTTACACAGTGTTTATGTATTTACCTTAATAAATGTTCCACTAATATAGTCTGCAGCTTCTCTTCCTAACTTCATAGCATCCTCAACTGCGAAACACCAAACTGTACCATCACGTAATCAAGATCTCCATAAATTACTGTTATGTCAAAAAAATTATTGTGTTAACCATCGGATCGAGGGTAAAAAGCATAACAAATAGATAAATTAAGCAAATATAACAAAACGATAAAAAGGATCTTACATTCAGACCAAAAAGTGATTAAATAATTAGCACGCAAACTTGCAAAGTAATTGAATATATGGGAAGACTCAAGCAAGATATCATCGAACAAGGTCCCAACTAGTCCAGCATTTGCTCCAAGTGCCGATATCCGCCAAAACTAGTAGAATGCAAAGATGACCGGGGCCCAACATAAATAGCAATTCTTGAATGGTGGCCCAAGAGGGTTAAGTCGTTAATCAATTTGTATGTATTTGCAAAAGCTAAAGGCTTGGATTTGCTAATATCGAGCGCACAAGTGAATGAAAATATTCCAAGTTTGTATCAAGTATCAACACAATAATAAGGCAACCAACACTTCACCAACCAACACTTCACCAACAGCTTGCTCGGTAAAACCATAAACTGAGTTTGCACTTACGAAACAAAAACCATTCAACAATATCATGATTCAAGGAGTTGAATATTTTGTGTATCACTTTTTCGAGAATGAGAGGAAAAAGATATGGAAGTACTTTCGTAGGCAGTCGACGACCATCAAGAACCGCCCTTTCGAATGGGTCCTTTGATTCTGAGTAAGTAATAGGTGTATTTAACATAGGATTAAAGACCTGGTATTGCATGAATATCCTGCAATTACAAGTCTAAAGGATCATGACTACAATTTAATCACAGTAACAAGATGGTGGCTATAACAAATTTTCAATCCAGTCTGAAACCATACACATGGTGGCTATAACAAATTTTCAATCCAGTCTGAAACCTTACATGGCTTGCACGGAGCACTCCAACAGGATAGCTAATCAAGTTTCAGGAGTTAAAAAGTTAAAACTGAACGTTAATAACCATGTAGTACAAACAAACGAGCTTAAAGACCTCTAGAGCAATCTGTGTTCTGCCGTGTGCAAACACGGAGAAGCCAGGACGATCATACCGAAGAAGAAATTGGGAGCTGTGGTGCGCAGAGACGCAGGTAGCAGCAGATCTTGCCTGGATGGGCGGGATGACGAGCTTCTTCACTGCCGCTAGTTCCTCTTCCTCCAGGAGGTACGCGGCGCCGACAGCCTCTTCGTCCGGGTCACCTCCGAGCCCCGCGGTGGCTTGTGGCGCTGGCGCACCGCCGGGAACCTCTTCCCGCTCCCTTTCGGGCTGGCCGATCTGCTCCCCAAGAACGCGCCTCGCCTCCTCGAGCCCCATGGCCACCCCCACGTCGCCGCGCTGGACTCCGCGCTGGGGAGCCGCCGCCGCCAGTAGAGCCGTAGAGAATGGATTTGGGAAAGTGAGACAGTGAATCGTGGGTGTTGTGTTTTAGGGTTAGAAATGTGTTTTGGATGGGCCGGGCGGTGGGGAAGGCCTTTTGGGGCTAGTTTGGCGCGGGTTTGAGGCGGGAGTCAAATTCGGCTGAATTTTTTGGGCGGTAGGGAAATTTTTTCGGGCCCCACCGATAATTTTTTTGGGCGAAGGGTTAATTCGACCGTCGGCCTATTCGTCGGCGCATCAAAGTAACGGCAGACGAACCGGCGTAAATAGTGGCATATTTACGTCGGCCAGGCCAGGATCATACACTTTTTTCTTTTTTCTCAGGATCAGACACTTTTTTCTTTTTTCAAAACCTTTTGCACGTATTACCTGATATAAATTCTTATGGATTTTTCTTGTTATTAATGCAATCTCTATATAATTACCAAAATCCAAGCGATTCCTATCTTCTCTAGTACTGTTTCTAGTAGATTATGATTTTTTCGTACTTATTAATAGTACTAATTACTAGGCTAATGCATTTTGGGAAATCAGTAGTTTTTGTTTTCTTACATAATTCCTATTGGCGGGTCTAGTATCAGCGACAGACGATCTGACTATAGATATGAAATTACCGACACACATGGTGTAGCTATATGTCTATATCATTACCGACAGACAAAATGTCACTGTTTTGTGGAATTACCGATAGATATGGTGTAGCTATATGTCTATATCATTACCGACAGACAAAATGTCACTGTTTTGTGGAATTAGCGACAGAAGCTCTGCCACAGACTTTTACCGACAGACCATTTGACTATGAAAGTCAAGTTTTACCGACAGAGGTCTGTCTCTAAATCTAGGACGTGGTGTAGTGTAAACTAACTTTAAGTATAAATGTTTTTACAAATTTGAACTCATTCCAGAACAAGTATTTCAAAGATATTTGATTTTATTTATTTTGGTGAAATCCAAATTAATCTTTTTCTTAGCACACAAATACCTATTTCGGTATTTTCATTTTAAATATTCTCACCAAAACTCTTTCAAGAATATTTTTGCATATTCTGGAACTATTGGATTTTATATGATTTTGGGAATTTATTTTACTAACTTTTGAACAGTAGTTCCAAACATTAGGACGGTTTGAATTTGACTTGGGCTTTAAATTCCAGTTAAATCAAAATACGCTTTACTGACCAGAAGACGCCTTCTTACACGCGCGCAAGGCTCAGTTTGAAAACCCCCTGAGACTGACAGACCGGACCCAGACGTCAGTGACTCAAAACAGGATGCTACGGTTTCTACCTCGCCGCCGGCGAATCGTCACCGGAACGGCGGAATGGGTAACACCTACAGCATCAGTGCGACGAGACGAACGCAGGGGTGGTACCGATTCTACCTGGGGTTGCCGGGAAAGTGGTTGTCACCGAGAGGGCGGCGAGCCACCAAGCGAAAGCACGCGACTCACCGCCGGCGATCCATTCCACAAAATAGACATTCGGCAAGCATCAGTGAAGGTAGGGGATGCTATTTCACCTTGGGTTCGGGTTGGAAGTGAATCGAAGCAGTATCGTCGGTCTTGCCGAGCCAAGAAGAAGGGTTCTCTGGCGGCGGCGATCCGCGCGAATGGTCTGAAATAAAGCAAAGAGACGAACTCAGGAGTGCTTAAGGATGCTCTAGACCAACCGATTCGTGGTACCTCTCACCCAGTCACGGGAATTCCATTCTCTCCCCTTCTTCTGTTCCTTGGCGAGAGATGACGAAAGGGAGAAGAAAAGGCAGTGCTGGCTCCGTGGAAAGTTTACAATGGCTCGAAGGTCTCCAGGCGGTGCGAATTAGACCTTTTGTAGCGAGCCAACAGAAGAGCACCCGAGTTTAACGCCTACGCAGTCTCTCTCGGAAGTCACGGCAAAGTGCGCTGCATCATGGAGCCTCGGGCCGTGGCGAAGCAGCGTACGCAGCTGGAGCGAGCCATGATGCGCTGAGTGGTTTGGGAGGAGCTCCGGTACGGTTAGCAGGCGACTGATACAGCGAGACCAGAGAGAGAGCGAGTGAGAGCAGCTCACTCGAGGAAAGAAGAGAACCAGAGAGGAGTGAACGAGAAAGAGCCTGACCGGTGGGACTGGTCCCACACGGCAGTGAAGGCAAGAAATCAGCTTAAGGATGGACTTGGGCTAGTGCGCTGAACTTGCATTAATTTTGCCCACTAAACTTCGTCAGCAATTTTGCATACTTTTTGCATACTCTCTCCTGGCAGGCGATAAGCTCCAGATGAAAATTGGGGTTAAAATATTTAGTATAACATTTACTAAAATTCCGATATGGTACAGTGCACTGAATTTCTATTTCTGCATTTGAATTACCAGATGATTCAAATCTTTTATAAAATTTTTGAAACTTTGTTTTTCAAATTCATTTGAGACAAGTATTCTTAGATAAAATTTTCAGCTCAAGATATTGCTCCAGTAATTTATAAAAATTCTGACATTCTATTCTCCATCTTTTGTTGCTTTCTGTTTTTGAATTATTTGGAGCTTTATCCCATCTGATAACTTTCTGAGATTTTTACCAATGGTAAATACTGTATCAAAGGTAACTTGGTAAATTTTTCAGCTGGAGATAAGCTTTGGATATTTTTCACAAATTCTGAAGGTGCACTGTTTCTAGTCAAACTGACCTCCTTTTTCATTTTTAATATTCAAATTGATATTTGTATCTTTTTATCAGTGCACAAGTTGATTTCTCCACTGAATTGGATTCAGAAAGTAAATTATTCCCAACTCTTCTTTGGTTCTTTTAATTTCTCCCAATTCCTTTAATTGTCTTTGCAACACAAAATCCAAGAAATCAATTCAGGCAAAATCACAAATTCCATAAAACTCAAAAACACTCAAAATGCAAATTCACATTATAGCATTTCACTGTTTTAAAATTTTCAGGATGTTACACTAATGTATTGATTTAGGTTACTAATATTATTTACATGATATTTGAGAAGGTTCTGGTGATACAAAGTTCATAATTATTGATTTCTTATTTATGCCTAAAGTTCATTCATTCATATTGCGGCTTAAAGAAATATGATCACTTAGGGTTATTAAGCTATCAAGATTAATATGCAAATCATGTCGAATCTAGATTCTTTCTTCGGATTATAGTAGTATGAACTTTATAGTGCATTTCTGAACTAGTTTTACTGACTTTAGCATTTAGACGAGTTATTTTAGCTGCAGTTGAAATAGTCTAAATGATCACAATGTTAGCCTTAAATCGGCCAAGATTCAAACTTAATTTCCAACTACCCTATACATGATTCTTGATTCATTTTTCAGGTGTTAGTAAGAAATAACTCTAGGAATGTTTTAAAGCTGGTTTTACCATATTTTGCACTCATCCGAGATGTTGTTCATATAAATAATTATTAAGGTTTAACATGAATATAGTTCAAGTTTATACAAACATAAGTTATCTTTGCATAACTAGGGTATTATAATTTCACTAGTATTTATGAGTTAATTCTACCATTATTTGATCTCATGAATTCAAGTTAATAACTATTTTAACTTCTATGTATTTGAAAGATAATATATTTCCAAATCTAATTCAATTTAGATTCAACCCTAAATGTTTTTGCATATTTGAGTTCATTACTGATTTTTGGAACTTATACAATTGGTTTGGCATGATTTACATTCTATTTGCAAAAGATATTCATATTTGAATATATAATACATTGAAAGCAATCTATTTTAGAAAATGATACAAGTTAAGTTAGAATCTAAATATTTTTATATATTTGGGTTCCTGAGGATTTAAGGTTTCCATCAAAATTAGTCTTATTCAAATTTGAACTTGTTTGCATGAACATTGTATATAGCATCCCTTAATTCAACTTCTTTTAATTTAACTTTATAATTCAACAGAGATTGTTATTTCAATATTTTTGAATATTCAAAATTCTCATGTGTTTATATGAACATATAAATTTATTTCATTATTTAAAGAGTTATAATTTGCATATTTGTAATAGTATTATATTAGGGTATATTTGAACTTTTAAATTCAAATAATATCAACTAAGTCTGAACATTAAATATTTTTGTGCAAATGAGTTTATTATGGGTTCAGGAGCATGTATAAATTATTTTATCATTTTAGGATTAATGATGCACAATTTTTATTAAGAGACCATAATAGAGTTTATTCAAATTTTTGTTTCTAATAAATTAAACCAAGTATGAGAATTAAATATTTTTACATATTCAGGTTCTTAAGATCATAAGTATTATAAAAAATTTACTTTGTTAAATTTTGAGTTCATTTGCAAAATATCTGTGAATAACATATTTTGAATCCTTTTCTTTAAATTCAAATTTAAATTATAAACAGAGTTTAACTTCAAAATATTTTTGCATATTCTGAATCTACATGAATTTATATGAATTTAGGAATTTATTTCACTTCATTTTGATTATTAGTTCAAAAGTTATACACAATTGAATATATTCGGGTTTGGAAATTGCTGGGAAAATGGGAAGTTACCGAATTTGGAAAGTACGCTTTCCATTAGTGAATACTCCTTCCGTTTTAATTTGGCTCACCGAGGAGTGGCGATCGGCCCCAGATGGCAGCGAGAACAGTGAGGATCGAGGTGACCACCGGTCCCGCGATGTCAGAGGCTTGGCGCAGTTGGGAGGCTGACGGAAGGGACCCGCCCGGCAGAGACCCAGAACAGAGCGTGTTGTTCTCTGGCTCGCCGACGGCGAAGGAGCACCGGGGACGGCGAATGGGTACCGGCTTGAGCACTGTCAGGCGATTGCGCATACGGGGGAGGTCTTGATGCTGGTCGGCGATGGCCGGAGTTGGGTCGGCACCGTGGAGGGGTGGCGGCAATCATGGCGGGTCGGCGGCGAAGCCAGAATGGTAGATCCCGTCACTCATTAACACCAAGTCGAGCATCAGTGAGCTACTAGGGTTCCGTTTTAACCTTTATTCGAGAGGAAGAGTAAACGGGAGAGGGATCTCACCGTGCGCCATAGGCGGCGGGGCTGGAAGCTTGGTTGCGTGACTCGCCGAGGAAGATGAACAGAAATTGGCAGTAGGGATGATTACTAGATGCTGTAAGGATGCTTCGGTGTTGATAGTTTGGGCTGATTCGAAGCATGGAGGTGTGCGGGTGAATTCCTCTCTTTCGGGTTGTTGCCGGACTTGGGGAAGAAAAACTGGCTTGCGCATGAGGAGGATGGTTTAGGGTGACACTCTGGGCTTGTATGCGGCTCAGGAATGCACCGATCATGCTTAAATAGACAGGTGAGGCGGTGCGGCACAGGATTTGAACACGGGGAGTAAAATGGCGGCTCGCTAGTGTTGATGCGCGAAGGCTCTCGGCTGAGGCAATAAAAATGCCGTGAAAGTCTTGTCATGGCAAGGTTTTGGCAAAGCGTTGGTCAGGTCAGCGCTGCCCAAATCGTGCCGTGGCATGCTTGGATGGTTGAGGCTTTGCCGTGGCATCGATACGGATGGGAGGAAAGAACGGACGAAGCTTCGCTGGAGATTCAGCGCATGGTAGAGGCACAGGCACCGAGACGATGCCGTGGCAGAGGGCTGGTAGAGGTGTCGGCCTCGGGCGGAGAGTTGTGGCGGGAAGGCGACAAGAGAGGAAGGTGGTGCTGGCTCTGCAGCTGTGCTGGCTTCGTGAGACAGAGAGGAGAAGAGAGGTGAGGGATAAGGAGCTGACAGTGGGCCATGGGGCCACTCAGCAGGGAGAGGAAAAGAAAAGGAGAACAGCCAGGTGCAGTGGATGGGCGACAAGTGGCGGATCCTGCGGTCAAGATGAAAAGGGCGGTTCACAGTATGTTGGATCAATTTGATCTACTGATTAGGGTCACCAACCGACTCAATAATTTATCATAATTTTTTCAGAGGTTTTATAGGTGCAGATGAAGGTCCAGGTGAATTTTCAGATAAAAATGAATTGTATATATTTTATTAAAATTCTGACAATGAATAATGCACAAAAATTCCAATTCTGTTCCTGATTTACTTGAGAGTCCAAATGAATATATTTATTTTTGAAACTTTGTTTTTCATATGAATTTGGTCTAATAATTCTTATGTAAAATTTTCAGAATTTTATATTTTATATTTAAATTCTAATAATTCTGACATTGCTATTTATAGATTTATTTGTTTTCTATTTTTGAATTTCTAAAAGATTCAAATGTAAGTTTTTGTTTATTATATTTTTACCATAGGTATATATGTGTCTTAGGTCAGCATGGTAAAAATATCAGCTTGACGAAAGGTCTGGAGATTATTATAAAAATCTGACATGGTCTAGATCAGCTTTTCTTATAATTATCACATGTTTTCTTTTTATTTTAATTGTCCGAATTATTTCAATCATCATGATTTGGTTCTGGAGATATCTGGGATGCTCTAAAAATTTAATTTTTTTTTTGATATTTTACTTTTACTTTCTTGCATTTACCATTTTACCATTTCAATGCATTTAGCTTTTCTTTTAAAAGTAAAAGCTCAAGAAATTCAATCAAGCAAGAAAATTCAGAAAATGGAAATTCAAATCAAGATTACATTTCAAACTCATTTTGATATTTCATTTGTTTTGATAATAAGGATTTTAAGTTTTGAATCTTCCTTTTGATTAAGATTGAAATGGAAGAAATGAGATAAGAATATTATTTAAAATCAAAATCTTGATTTAAATTAAACTTTTAATTCATTTCCATTTTTAAATATGAAACTTTCATTTTTATTTATTTTTGAATATAGAGGGCTGTTACAATTTTACAGAAGAGTTCCTAGCTCAAATCCTTATGAAAAACAAAGTTTTAAAAAGTTTTGAAAATATTTAAATTGTCTAATAATTCAAAAACAGAAAACTAATTACTGTGTAGCACGTCTTGTCCGAATTTTCAATAATTCTGTGAGTAGTATTTTTGACTAAAGTTTTTACAGTAAGCAGATAACTGGCAAAACATCACGCATAAAAACTTTCATTAATTCTTGACGCGAAGAGGAACCGATCCAGTGAAGCCAAAGGTGCTCGGTAGGTTGACTGCTTTCGATTTTGGCCGCATCACCGTTCCTTCACTTCGGTAGGGATCCACTTTACGAACCGCCCACTGGCAGCCTCACTCCCTTGCCGTCTTCTTCCTCCAGTCGTTGTGCCCTGAAGCCACTCTTCTCTGTTTAACCGACCGAGTAGAACTCTCCCGAATCCGTGCGTAGTTAGACCGAGCTCAGTTCAGTGCATCACCTCTTCGAGTTGTTGCATCACCAGTGTCTGTGTCACCCTGCTTCAGCCACGATGCACCTCGCGCGAAGCTTCGGCTGACCATGCCTCCTCCTGTGCAGCCGTGGACTCACCTCGCCGAGCGCTTATCTGAGACCAAGCTCGTCTGGCCAGGGCTTACCTCCTTCTGCGACTATAAATAGCACCCAGTTGAGACCGCTCTCACTTTCCCCCTCCTCTACTCCCTCTTCTTGTCCCAGCACACCCGGAGCACTCTTTTTCCGCCATTGCCGAGAGTTTTGGAGCTCAGAAGCCAACTACGATTCTTGAAACACAAACAACCAAACCCAAATTCCTTCGAGCATTAGTATCCGCAGCTCATAAGAATCAAAATCCCCAAAAAACATTCTTCATCTCCCATGCAAAATCAAGCCGCCACCATAGAGGCTTCTTCTCCAAAACTGGCGCACGGTGGCAGGCTGCTCCAGTGAGTATCCGGCCGAGTTAAGTATCAAAATGGAGTACTTGAGGTCCCTAATTGCTCAATCAGTTACCCATTCGATCTCCTGTGTTGCAGTTCTTGCTCCCGACCGAGCCGCCATTGCAGCCGCCGCCCCTCCTCGGTGGTAGCTCGCCTCGGTCTGTCTCCGGCCGAATCGGTACCGTACCTGGTTGCGCCTCGTCGAGCTTGATCTTCTCGTGCTTTCGCCTTCGCTGGAACTTCACCGGAGCGCCCTCGCCGTTGAGCCCTAACCGGTCCTCTGTTCTTCTATCTCTACGATGTGGGCCTGGGAAGTCAGAATCCTGAGGTAGGTGAAGCACAGGGTAAAAGGCGCCTTCAAACTTAGGAAACGTAATTTTGAATATTGAGTGTATTTCTAACCGGATTAAAATTTCATTCTTGCCTATCTTTTGCAATTTCAACTCAAATTCATTGAAACAAATTTTTATATTCATATAAAATCAATAAAAATATAAATGTGCAAAAATATTGAATTTTTGATCTGCATAATAATTATTTAGGTTAAATCTTGATTATAATGCTAATATGGTTTCTAATAAGAATTTGTGTATAATAAGTAATGAAATGATAAAATAAATATTCATATGATGAATAGACCAAGATGAATTAAAATCTACAAAAATATTTAACTTGTGAGTAATAGAACAATTGTTAAAATTAAAATTAAGATAAACACCATTATGGACAATATAGCACATATAGAAAATATAATTCTTAAAATCATTAAATAAATTTTTATGTGCCTCTGTGATCATAATAAACTTAAATATACAAAAATATTTAAATTTTAACTCAGTTTAAATTATCTACTCTATAATCACTAGTAAACCTTCATATGACCATTAATAAAAGTAAAAGCATAAAAGCTCATAAAATGAGGAAATAATTTGTATTAATTTCTTGAAAACTGCAAGAACCCATGTATGCAGAAATATTTAAAATCAAACTCAATTTGCATTCTCTTGATGAAAGGAAATGTTAATTATAACAATAAGTAAATAGATAATCTATTGCAATTTGTAGCGACCCCCATTTTTACATAAAATGCAAAAATGGAAATCTCATGCGCACACAGTAGTAGTCCCTGGATCAGTAGCTAGTACGCACATTTACAACAATTGATATCACATCCATACTCTTTATTACAAATAATAATGGTAATTCGTACAATAAAATCTTACAATTCAGAGTATTACAGCGGAAAGAATTAAAGTCTTGTAGTATGCCCATTCAATCCCTCAGGCAACTGACAAGGTATAATCCCTAGAAAAACTCGTTAACATTCCTGAATCCTGCGTCGAATAAGTTTCGTCGAGCTATTCTGATTCTTCACCTAAAAACCACGAATAAGTAAGGGTGAGTACTTGCGTACTCAGCAAGACTTTTTCAAATCCTATAATACATGCAGGCCATTTCAAAGGAAAGGCTTTTATGGTTAATTTGCAGAAAGCTAATTTGCAAAAGAATTTACTGAAGTATAAAACATAAACGGAATTTAAGTAAAAGCAATTTGATATGTAAGTATGAAACAGTAAATTTCACGAACCTCAGTTCCTTTAATCATCTCCATGAATCAATCATTGACAACACATGTCAATCCGAAATAATCCCTTTTCAACAAGGATATCCAATCCAAATCATGATGCTTGACAGCATATACCAGAATCCACATTTTGTAAAATAAAACAGCTAACTATGTGATGACTTTACCAAGTGCCCATGACCGCGGGCATGGCTAATCGATTAGTTTTTACTCTACAGAGTTGTACAGTTTTACCCACAAGACATTACTTAACTCTTGGTGCAAGCTATTAGCACACTTCCTTTGGTGTGCCGCAGAGAGTCATGACATAACCGTTACATTACTTAATCCTAACTTTGCACCAGCCTGGTGAACCCATACTATGGCAGTAGAAGATATTTGTACTAGTACGACAAGTGATGATACATCAAATTGTCCCACTTCCCCCCTACAGGGCAGAAGATATTTGTACTAGTACGACAAACGGTGATGTACCAAGTTGTCCCACTTCTCCCTACAGGGCAGAAGATATTTGTACATAGTACGACAATCAGTGATACACCAGAGTGTCCCACTTCTCCCCATAGCACGGCGTACACCGTTCTCCAGCCTACCAATGTGCAAAGCTAGTTTTAAGGAACTTAATAGGTTTAGACTGTCCCATACCAGTACTTGTGGTTGTACGGTTTATCTTAGCCTGAAAACAACCCATAGTTCGGTCCTTAATCTGACACGGGCAATAATCTCCCCCTAATCTACGTGCAAGTCCATGCACCTCCGGCTATTGCCAATAATTGCCCGCATCAACATTATAATTTTATTTTTATTTTTAATTAAAATAACCAAAAACCACCATCATGTCTCAACATGTCTAAGAATCATCATCATGCCTCAGCATATCCAAGTATCATTCGATCAATGTCTCAATTTGATATATACTAAGTCTAAAGCATGGCTAAGCAAGATTATTAAACATCGTATATACCCAGAGTGACATCATATATTGTCTAACCATGATTCTAAGGTATCAAGGTTCACAAATTCATTTATATCAAGGAGGTTTCAGAAATCAATAGGTATAACTACCATTACCCACAATATAGTAGAGTTTAATGAATATACGCATGCAATCAAAACATTTAATGAAAACGTTTATAAAACTGGGATCAACATGATCAAAGGAGGGTGCTTGCCTTGCTTATTTGCTGTTTACATAGAAGTCGTAGTCATGTCGGCGTTGTCGATGACGAGATTAATAACGTCGGGTTCTACACGTCGCGAACGAAGAACATAACAAATAACAAGATTTCAATAAGGGCAAAAAGAAATCAGATGGAAATCCAAATATAAATAAATCATAGAAACAATTAAGGTTTATGCATATTCGTTCATATTGTTATCTGTTTCCAGGTCGATTGTTATATGGTTTCTTTTTATAGACTATTTATTCTTATCTTACGAATTCTAGAAGCTAAGATTATGTATTCATTTATTTATAATATCAAATTCAAGATGCAAAGGTCATTTGGATTAATAGAATTATTCATTAGTCAATTGGTTGTATGTTGTATATATGAATAGTATTTATTTCTGAGTTATTATTGCACAAGAGTTAGTGTGGGTATTCTAGACCTATTATGATAGGTTACTAGTTACATTTTCGTGTTTCTTAATAAGGTTCTGGTGATACAAATGTTATAATTGTTGATTCCTTACTTGCAGCTAATGTTCATTCGTTTATATTCTGAACTACAAGAATATGAATACTTAGGGTTGTTAGACTAACAGGATTAATATGCAAATTATGGCGAATTGAGATTATCTTTTCATAATTGGATAGTCTATATGTTCGATAGCACTACTAAGCTAATTTCATAATTTTTAAGGTTTGGACAAGATATTCTATTCATCGTTGAAAAGACTAATGTGATCTTATATAGTTTGCATTATTCGAGTTCGGCCGAGTGAAGTTTTACGATTAACGACTAAGAGTTTTGAGCTAATGGAATTAATATGCAAACCTTAATGAAATAAGAATCTTTCTATGGAATATGACAGAACAAACATTGTAGATTATTTCTACACTAGTTTTATAAGCTTCAGCATTTAGACAGGTTATTTAATCAACTGATGAAATAGCCTAAATGGTCACAATGAATCTCTAAATCGGGTCAAGTTACATCTTAGGTTTGCGACTAAACTATAAATGATCATTAACTCATTTTTCAGGCATAATCAGGGGATGATATTAAGAATGTTTTAAATCTATTTTTGCAATATTTTACTTCTATCTGTAATGTGTTTCCTATAAGTGACTATGAGGGCCTAGTATTAAAATACTTTATCATATTATTAGTATGAATTATTTTTACATAAACAGAAAGGATATCATTTTATAAGATTCTAGAAATTGGTTTCATCAAATTTAAAGATCATATACAAAAGATATGATTATTTGGACTACTCATGCATTGAATATCGATTATTGTGCTTTTAATGTTAACTATGGTAAAACCTAAATATTTTTATATATTTATGATCCTTGTGACTTTAGGAGCATGACAAAATTAGTTTTATTCAGATTTGAACTCATTTAATGCAAATTTTAACTATTTGAATTATTATGCATGGAAAGCATTTACTAATTTGTTTTTGATTAAAATTGAGTGTAAATCTAAATGTTTTTGCATATTTGAAGTTCTAATATTCTCAGTAATATTATAAAATTTATTTATGATTTAAAGAATTAGGTTTACATGTGTTTGCATTAGAGACCATATTAGGGTTTATTCTAAGTTTTAATTTTAATAATTGTTTTGTAACTAAAAATTAAGTATTTTTAAATATTTGAATGCATCCTGATCCTATCACGTCATAAATATTAATTTTATCATTTAATTACTTATTATACCCAAATTCTCATAACAACCATATTAGCATTATAAATGAAGTTTAATATAAATAATTATTCTGCAACTCAAAATTTTAATATTTTTAGATATTTAGATTCTTATTGATTTTAGATGAATTTAGGAATTTATTTCACTTCATTTTGACTATTACTTCAAAAGCTATAAGCAAGTGAATATTCTAAGGTGTAATAAATGCTGGAAAAATAGGGAACTGCCATAATTGGAAAGTATGTTTTCTCACGAAGAATACGCTTTCCTTTTTGGGCTGGGACCGGAGCTGGACACTGGCAAATGGACCCGCAGCGTCAGTGGCTTGGGTGATGCGCAGCGACTGACTTGGAGGGTCCGCCTGGCAGCGTCAGAGAGGGCACGAGAGGCTAACTGGTTGGTCCCATATGGCGGTGACAGAGGGCAGAGCAACGGCTACTGAAGCTTGCCGGCGACGGAGGAGGACCGGAACGGCGGAATCGGTTGCACGGCAGGCTAGAGTTGGTCCTTGCGCACCTAGGGATGGTCTCAAATGCTACCGGAGATGACCGGAAGAGGTGCGCCACCGGAGAGGGGCGGCGACGCCATGGCCGGGGTGGTGAAGCTTTCATTTTTCTGGTGATTACTTCAAAAGAATGGCGGAGTGAGTATCAGTGAGTGACAAGCATCTCATTTTATCACTTGATTCAAAGGAAACACATGCGAAATTAAGCCCTCACCGTGCACGGTCATGGCGGAAGGAGGAGCTCGGTTGCGCGGCTCACCGGAGAAGGAGAGGTGGAATTGACTTTGGAGATGAACTCTAGGGGTCATGAGGATGCTACTGGTCTGATGGTTTGAGCTAATTTGAAGCGTGGCGGTTCGCGGAATGATTCTCCTCCTTCCGGGTCTTCATCGGCTTTGAGGAAGAAGCAGCTAGCTTGCGCATGAGGAGTGGCTCAGAGGAAATGGGTGTGATGGTCAGGGTCGTGGGAAGTTCTAGGGTCTAGCAATTCGGGGAGAAAGTTGCTTGGCGCAGATTGGTTGTGATTTGGCTTCGGAGAAGATGTTGATCTCGGCGGTGATTTCATCGGAATTGGGGAAGAAAGTGGGCTCTGAGGTTGCGAGTAGTTTGCTGGGGAAATAAGCGACGCTCAGGAGATTTTATGGCCGAAGAAGTAAGGCAGGGCAGTGTTTGAACGCAAGGGAGATTGGTGGCGCCGCAGGTCTTTGTCGTGGCAGAGAGACACAGGGAAATCTCTTGCCATGGCGGGCACTAGGCAGGCGCAGAGGGGGAAGTGAATCGACTGGTTAGAGCCAACTTGGTGCCGTGGCAGCGAACGCGCGGTCAAGAGCCGTGCCGTGGCAGAGATTCGGCAGGGAGAAGAATGGAGGAGAAGGCACAGGAGAGATGGCCGACGTGTGGGGGTGAGCTGGCTGGGAGAAGTCGGCAAGGCTGACAGCTGGGCCAGGTAAGGCAAGGGAACCCACATGTAAGTGAAACAAGGAGGAGAGCTCCAGAGAATTCTGGACAGGACCAACTTGATCCGCAGGATTCAGGCAGTAAACCGACTCATACTTTTACAATAATTTTTCCAAAGGTTGGTTAGATGCAGCTGAAGGTCCAGGTGAATTTTCAGATAAAAACTCATTGTATATATTTTATTAAAATTCTGACAATACAATATTTAAATTTCTGATTATTCTGTTTTTGATTTACTAAAGTGTCCAAACGATTTTATTTATTTTTGAAAATTTGTTTTTCAAATTTGTTTGAGATAATGCTTCTGTAAAATTTTTAGAATTTTATATTTGATAATTAAATTATAAAAATTCTGACATTGCTATTTACAGATTTATATACTTTCTGTTTTTGAATTTCTAAATGCTTTAAATATAAATTTTTATTTTTGATATTTTTACCAGAGATATATAAGGTTGTCAGGATTTCAGGGTAAAAATTTCATGATTAGGCTTTTAATATTGCTGTTCATTATTTTCTTAAAATTAGAATGCATGAAAATGACGAAAAGATATTGTTTTGAATTAAAATTTTGATTTAAATTGAAATTTCTATTCTATTCCATTTTTAAATTCAAAAACTTTTATTTTTCCTAATTTCTGAATTTTTCGGGATGTTACACAACTAAAGCTAAAATAATGCCAAACCTACTTTAAAACACTTCTAGGATTGCATTCTGCTAATGCCTGAAAAATGAGTAAAGAATCATGTATACTGTAGTCGCAAACTTAGAATGAAACTTGATCCGATTTAGCGTTACCTTTGTGATCATTTAGACTATTTCAACAGCAGATAAAATAACTCGTCTAAATACTAAAATCAGTAAAACTAGTTTAAAAGCACTGTACAAAGTTCATGCTACCATATTTTAGAAAAACATCTTATTTATAACTCGCTTTCCATCTAAATCTAGCTAGTTCAAAACCCTAAGTGTCAACCTTGTGTTCCACCTTCTGGCCGATTTCGTAAATGTAATCTTTATAATGCCCGTAAGGCTTTTCAGCGATGAATATAGTGTCTATTCCAAATCCTAAAACTTATAAAATTAGCCCAGTAGTGCTTTCCAAAGTATAAACTACCCTATTATGAAAAGATAATCTCATTTCATTATGTATTGCGTATTAATCTTGATAGCTTAATAAGCCTAAGTAATCACATTACTTTAGACCGTAATATGGATGAATAAACTTTAGATATAAATGAGAAATCAATGATTAAGATATTTGTATCACCAGAACCTTCTCAAATATCATATAAATAAGGCCAGTAGCCTAAATCAATAAATTTGACTTGCGTAAAGCTAATTCTGTACAATATTGATCAAAGATCCAACTCTGTTTATTCATGAACAAATTGTAATCATTTAAGCCTTTTCATCAACTCACAAAGTAGCCCGTCTAAATCTGAATCTTGTAAAGAATAGCCTAGAAATAATCTTTAGGATATAATCTGCAGTAATCTAGAAAAATATCCTTATTTCGTCTTGCTTTGAATCTGAATCCTAACAGAGCAAAACCCATAAGTAATAAGATTACGAGAAACGTATATTATAAATAGTAAAGTTCAAGAAACTTGTAACCAGTGATTAATTCTATTAATCCAACCAATTTTTGCATCTTGAATTCATAAAATAAGATTAATAAATTCATAAAAGAGCAACCCTGTTTCTTGTGAAGAGTCTTATTTGTTCTTACTATCTACTTTCTTTTTGCCCTTAATGAAGTCTTTTATTTGCTATTTTTTCCGTTGATCGACATGTAGAACCCGACGCCTTTGATTCCGTCGTCGCCTTCATCAGCTGCGATCCCGTCTTCGTCGTAAACAATGATTAAGCAAGGCAAGCACCCCTTGATCATATTGATCCCAGAATTTAATTTTCTTTGTTTTACTAAACCATTTTATGCATGCGTTTACTTTCTGTAAATTTGCTATTTTGTGGTACTGGTCGTTATACCTGTTGTCTCATTAACCTTCTTTGATAATTATGGATATGTGAACCTTGATAACCCTAGATTGAGGATAGGCATTACTAATGTCATCATGGGTATATGCGTTCGTATTATCCATGCTTAGCCATGCTTTAGAATCATCGAGGTAAATGATCAGATCAAAATTATTTCCTGAAAACATTGGAAATGGCACTGTTGGTTGCGGATATTTTGATTAAAAACCCAAAATAAAACTATGGTTTTGATGCGGGCGATTATTGGCAATAGCCGGATGTGCCAAAGGAGTTGCACGTAGTGTAGGGGGAGATTATTGCCCGTGTCGGATTAATGACCGAACATCGTGTTGTATGATCCAAGAAAATCCGTACAAACCACAAGTGTTGGGATGGGGCAACCTTAAACCAATTAAGTTATCTAGTTTAACTTTGCGCTCTGGAAGGCCAAAGTAGTACGGGCTCTCCTTTTTAAGGTTTGCTCGACGGAGTGCCCACACCGAGGTGTTGGGAGCCACACTTGCTAATACAACGGTGTACGCCTTGCCATGGGACAGAAACGGTGTGTGGGTGTCACGTGAAAGGAACCACGTGTGGTGTGAGTGTTTCTGTTTCTATGGCGAGGGCTCAACGTCCCGTCGCTGGTGCAAGTTAACCTAGGTAATGTAAAGGTTTTCGTCATGAACATTCTGGCCACCACACTTACGATGGGATGTGAAGCATGTGGCGAAAAGAAAAGGTCATGTCTTGTGGGTACAGTTGTACACCTCTGCAGAGTTTAAATCTAATCGATTAGCCGTACCCGCGGTCATGGGTGTCTTGGCGAACTGATGCGAGTTAGATGTTTTATTATTTTCAAAAGGGCTTGGGTTCATTTGTTTTGCAACTGTGCTTTATGTCGAAGGGCTGACATTGATGGATTTCAGGATTTGATGATTCGTCGCTCACGTCATGGAGGACTGTGAGTGTTACTTATGCTTTATTTATTTCTTATCAATTAAACTTGCTCTTATGAATCCCGTTTGCAAATAACTTGATTTACAAATTCAAATTCGCTTTATGCAAATTAACTATAGTAGCCTCCTTTCACTTAACCTGCATTTATGCATTTGCAAATACCACCTTAAGTCTTGCGGAGTACGAAAGTACTCACCCTTGCTTATTCGTTGTTTTTTGGTGTAAGCTAGCGAAGCTTCGAAGTTTGTTCATCGCAGGTTGCGGGATCTTCTTTGAAGCGATCTTTTCTAGGGATTTATGCCTGGTCAGTTGCCTGCGGGAATGGATGGGTACACTACAAAGCCTTGCTTCTTTTGCTGCTATATACTCTGAGTTGTAAGATTCTGTATTTACTAGTTTCCGCTTAATTAATATAATGTATGGTTGTGATTCCAATTGTTGAAATGTGCGTACTAGCTACTGATCCAGGGACTAGTACTGCAGGCACATTAGATTTCCATTTTTGCATTCTGTGCTAAAATGGGGGTCATTACGGCAATGGGAAGGAAATTTCACAATTTCAAATGTTAAGTTCTTAAAACCTTTTTAGTTTGTATTCCGGTTGAAAATTCCGATTTCCCGTTCGAATTTTTCAAAGAGGATGTCAGGGGTGTTGGAGACGGTGATATTAAGGATTCAAATTTCGTTTTGGATAAAATTTCACCAGTGACTGAAATCAGAAATTTTGGCAAAATATCGTTATTTCGGATGAAATCCGGTGAAAATTCAAAAAGCAAAATTCAAATTCAGTTTTTTATTACCAAAAATTCGGCCCGAATTTGCCGAAATTTCAGCAAATTTCGGCTGATCAAACAATGTCAAAAAAAATTGAAATTTTTTTGAATGTTTCTTACACATCAGATATATTCTCATAAATTTTCAGGTTATTATCTAGTATGTGAAATTTTTAAAAATTCGAACGTTGCTACTGTCTTGATAAAACGTTGACCGGCAAGTTTGAACCCAATGGAAAATGGTATAAACAATGTTAGAAAATTTTGAAATTTTTTGTGCATGATTCTGATGCATCACTAATGTTTCTGTAAAAATTTTTTATGGTGATAAAGTTTTAAGAATTTTTAAAAATTCAGACAGTGCTACTATCCTAATAAAAACCTTACCGGCAAATGCGAACAAAATGAAAAATGGTCCAAACCGCTTTATAAATTTTGAAAATTTTTGTGGATGGTCCTGATGTATCATTAATATTTTCATAAAAGTTTTATATTATTATCACACTTAAAATTCTGACAGCGCTACGTCCTGATTAAAGACCAATGATCAATACATATATTTCCTTTAGAAATAAAAAAAGGTTTAAAATTTTTGTAAATTTTACAGAAGGGTTATAAGGAAAATTTTAATATCTTATAAAAATTTTAAATCATGATCACGCTCCAATGAATTTATAAAATTGTTACAAAGAACAGTAACATTTATATTCTTTCTCTTTCTGATATTTGAAATGTAATAACAAATAAGGTTCAGTGCTTGCATAGATTTGATTGACCAAACAAAAAAGTTAATTTTTTTAAAAAATTTATAGAATGGTACTGAGGCAATTCTTAATCTCTCATAAAAAATTTAGATCATGATCACACTCGAGAAAAATTATAAAAATCTAACAAGGTTACTGTCCCAATTATATTCATTCTGTTTTTGATTTTTTTAAAGATAACAAATGAAGTTCAATTATTTTTAAAATTTTCATGTATGATCCTACACTACTACAAATAGTACCATAAATTGTTTAGATCATTATCAAGCTTGTACAATTTTATAAAAATCTGATAGTGTTTCTACCCAAATTTTAAAATGTCTCCAAAATTCAGTTTTTCAACAAATTTAAATGGAAGATGACTTTCTTAAGGTTTATTGGACTAAATCCGGCTCTAAAACATCAAATTCCGGTTTGAAATCTTGAAATTTTGGCCATTTGGGACTGTAGCAATTTAATTTTTTTTTTAATTTTTGCCACCCAAGTGGACGACAGATTGTGGTGTTCCTGGTCTGCTTCCTCCAGTTCGCAGTTATGCTCCATCACTATGGAACATTTCCAGTAGTACGTCCACTTCCCCTTGTATGCATGCACCCGTCATGGGCACGAATCAACTATGCACTTCACGTCGTAGTCTTTTTTGCTGGACTTCACTACCCTGAATTGCTGCCGAAGAGACATTGACCAGTACTTCACCGCATCCATCACAGCCTCTTTGTCTTTATATATGGCCTACTGCGTGACCTCGTTCTCATGATACTCCCATGCATCTCTATTCCCTTCATTCATTGTAGGTCTTCGAAATTATAATTAATCCACGCACCAGGGACATGGACCTCAGGAGTATTGTCCTCCTCGTCTGAGTGTTCGTCATTAGGGACTTCCCCATCCGCACGGTCCTCCTCCTCCATCAAGTCAACTATGTGCTCCCACCTCCTCCCCCTCGTCGGCCACCCCCCGCGCCTCCACGACTGTCTCCTCGCCCCCCCCCCATCCCCTCGCCACAGCCAACCTCGTGTCCCCCCGTCTCCGGAGTCCTCGCCACCTTCATCATCGCATTCTTGCATATCTGTCTTCCCCTCCTGAAGGAACGAGTTGGCCTAGAGGGGGGGTAAATAGGCAACTCTTCAAAAATTTTACTTCACAGATACAGTAGATTATTTAAACAGAAGAGAAAAACTTAGAACAAAAGGTAACAGGAGTATATCATAAACAAGGTTGACAGCGAAAGCAACACAATAATGAAATAAAGCACAGAATGAGACAAGTATTTATCCCGTGGTTCGGAGCCCTTCTCCTACTCCACGTTGAAGCACTTCTCTCGAAGTATTGCTTCACCACAGCTAGTCGCAGTAGCTATGGTAATCACTCGGGTAGCTCTTTCACCACTCCAGTGAGGTGAGCTCCAAACCTTTCACAACCAAAAGTGACCTTCCACAATCTCCTTTGGACAGGTCGCACTTTTAACTTCCTCCAAGCTGTCTAGGATCACTAAGATCCAAGAGTAATAAACTTTGCACAAGTTCTGTCTCTTGGTTCACTCACGAAAACACACTGCTAGACCCAAGCTTGGAGCTAAACACTTAGAAAAGTTGAGGATTTTGTGGTTGAGAGTGAAGCACAGACTCCTTTTTGAGAATGAGAGCTCTTTTCAATGCTAAAATGTCAAGGATTTCATAAAATTCTATGGTAAATGGCTCAGGAAATGCTTATATAGCCAATTGGAATGAAAATAGCCGTTGTACGTACCACAGTGACCGTAGCACGTGTCAGAGTGTCAAAATTGAGCTAAGACACGTTTACAGCAGACTAAACAATTAGACTTAGCGATACTGATCATGTGTATCACGGACCAAATTCAGACATTTACGACGGACCAAAAAATTTGGGCCGTTATACATGGGAAGACTTGGAAAATTTGGTCTGTCAGAAGAATTGAAAGGTTCCATGTATGGCGGACCAAATTATTTGGTCCGTCATAGATACGTTTTGCTAAGATCAGAAGTCACGGACCATTTTTGACAAACAATGAGTTTAATTGAATAATTTGAATTTGCCACGGACTAAACTTTGAATTAGCAACATTTGGTCCGTCATAGAAGACTGTTATTTTTTAATGTATGCCGGACCAAAAATTTTGGTCCGTCGTAGATGGATATCTGAGGAGTTTTGGTATGACAAAGGTATGTGTATACCAGACCAAAATATTTGGTCCGTCATAGATAGATATCTGAGAAGTTTTGGTTTGACAAAGGTATGTGTATGTCGGACTAAAATATTTAGACCGTCATAGATGGAGAAAGCTTGATAATGGAATTCTTCAAAAGGATTTTCACTATGGACAAAAGAATATAAAAATGTGAGGTTTGGTCCGTCGTGAATGAATAGAATTTTATCAGAATTCGACAAAGGAAATTTTGATATTGGACTAAACTGATTTTTCTCTATTATAAGGACTTTGGCTTGTTTCGTGACAGACTTAAGAATGAACAACTGAATTTCAGTCTGTCACATATTTGGACTTTTGAATGTAGGTGAATTTTGATTCAAGGAGCAGAATAACTAAGAGTTTCAACTTCCAAGCAGTCTAGTTTTGACTTAGCCTTATGAACCAAACTACCATCTTGTGCAAAGTCCCTCTTTATAGTACAGCCAAATGAGAAATAATCCTATCTATTTGACTTGAATCAACTCCCAAGTCATAAACTAGTGGTAAAGTACCTTAATCTTATTAGTCCAACTACCTCCATCTTTGATTTCAGCATACATTCTTTATAGTTCCAAGAATTATTAACTCGGTCATCAACACCAAAACAATTTAATAAAACATGATAAAGATTGAGGGGGCCTAGATGCTATCACCTCCTCCGTAATATCTACCCCGACATCACGAACCTCCGACACTGATGGAGGTATCTGGTACCACTCTACCAGCAACATGAGCGGTCAGCCCCGCTCTACGATATACCCAACATAGCTCCTCCATGACGATGTCGCGTTAATAGGAATCAACTCTCCATAAAAACAGTGTTGCGCACGGCTTACAATTGCTCTAACCCGCAGCCGAACACTCTGGGCGTCCAAATTGAACATCCGAAACATCCACTCCAACAAACCCCTGTATGTCCTATCTCTCGGCCTAGATATGCCCCGTATGACTGTTGAAAATGCTGACAAATTCACTCCATCCGGCCCCTGTGCTATCTCCTCATCTCCATAAAATATTTGAAAATACAATTTCTCCGACATGCTGCCAACAACGTCGGACCAAAAAATTCATCAGTTCTCCATCTAACCGCACCATATAAATGTTGCATTATATTGTCAATTTTTTTTCTCTACTAATTTCTAACGGTGCCTGACATTTCCAAAATTTTTTTACTCTACTAATTTCTAACGTATGGTGATCATACTAAGAAATCCGACTTTAAATATATCATACTTCCTTTAATTTCTCCATTGCAATTTTCGGAACATTACTCGCGCAACATTTCTAAATATTGTCTACCATGTTTCATCATAATATTAAATTTCTATCGCATTACATTTCTAAATATTGCCTAATACATTATTTGCATAACAAAATTTTTACTACACGATTCTACTACATTCAATTTCTAAATATTGGCTAATATTTCTACTACATTAAATCTCAACAGTTCTAAATACTACACAATCCTAATATTTCTAAATACTACATGCATTAAATTTCTAAATATTGTCTAATAGAGACTACCACACTAAATTTCTGCATTTCTTAATACTAAATACTACACAATCCTAAAATTTCTAAATACTACATTAAATTTCTAAATATTGCATATAAATTTTTGGACTTACCTCCACAAAAACAACAAATCTACTTTTTTTCCCCTCTTTTTTTTCCTCTCTTTTCTCTCCTCTCCTCTCCTCTCCTCTCTTCTTTTCGCGCAGCGCTTGGCTTTTCTTCTCGCCCAGGCCAAATGAAAACAGTAACGGCGCTGGGCGATTTTAAATGGAGCCTGTCGCCCCAGACCCGGGCGATCGTCCCAGATCTGGGCGACAGGCGACACGTGTCGCGGGCGAAAGCGACTGGTGAAAGAGCCGTTCAAAATTTTGCCGTTACTGCCGTTAGGTCAGCCACCTATCGCCCCAGTATGGGGCGATCGCCCCCTACTTGGGCGACAGGAGGTATTTTCGCAAAAAAAATTCCCGTCGATTAGTTTTGAAAAAAATATTTAAAATAAATATTAAATAAAAAAAATCGGCAACTCCCGCTCCCGTAGGCCGTTGCTCCCTCCAGCTCTCCCAGCTATCCCTTTCCTTCTCTCAACGGACGGGCGAAGAAGTAGGCAACAAGCGACAGTGGCAATGAGGCCGGAGGTGACGCCAGTCTTGCAGCACTGGCCCAGATTCACTGCTGGCACTGCCCATTGTGGTTGTGGCTAGGGCTGGAAATTAAGCTCGAAGCTCAAGGCTCAAGGCTCGCGGCTCGGCTCGACTCGATGCAATAGTGAGTCAAGCCCGAGCCTACTACTTGGCTCGCTTAGCCAACGAGCCAAGCCCGAGTTGGCTCGCGAGCGGCTCGTTAGGCAAGTTACCGGTCAGCTGTTTCTCGAGCTTGGTTCACGAGCCTCAACTTAAAAGGCTTGGTTCACCTAAAAGGTTTGAGCTGTTTCTCGAGCCGGCTCACGAGCCTTATGAGCCTCAACTTAAAAGACTTGGTCCACTTAAAAAGCTTGGCTCGCGGCCTCAACGAGCCGGCTCGAGCCTCGACCGAGCCCGAGCCGAGCTTAATTTCTAGCTTGATTCATACTCCATGCCGAGCCGAGCCCGGAGTTGTGGCCGAACTGACAAAGGCCTAAGTGACCCACATTCGCTAGCTACCCATCAGGGCCACGAGCGCGAGAAGTCGTCCGCCCACTGCTCCGTCTCGCCTCGGCCCGCACTCCCATCAATTCGTCATCCCGTCCCATGGCTGTAATGGTGCGGATTCGTCGTCTGGTGGTCAGTGGACTGGCGTCACATTTTTTTTTAAATAATACATTTTTTATTCAAAATTTCAAAAATATACCACGGAAAAAATAATTACAGAAATATACCCCTGTCGCCCGTTGGTTTGGCGACAGGGGTCCTGTCGCCGGTTGGTTTGGCGACAGGAGGCTGTCGCCAAACCAAACGGCGATAGGAGGCTATTCTGCAGATCAGTGCAGAGACGTGGCGTTTTTAACGCCGTTGATCGTGTGACGTAGCCTCCTGTCGCTCGTTGGTTGGGCGACAGGACCCTGTCGCCAAACCAACGGGCGACAGGGGTATATTTCTGTAATTGTTTTTTTCCGTGGTATATTTTTGAAATTTTGAATAAAAAATGTATTATTAAAAAAAATAATTCTCTCCTTCCCCACCTGCGACCGATGCCATTCCTCAGACTGCCCACCCCAGTTCGCAGATTAGGAAGCTAATGGGCCCAAGACTAATATCTAATTCAAATCTAATATCTTTTTTTTTAGATCTATACATAATCTGATTTAAAAGAAGTGAGATCTTAGCTCAATCTAGACCTAAATAAAAGCACGGGCCATGATTGGGGCCTCGATCTAAACAAACTATTTATTTGATGAATTGATAGTTTAGGTACAATATTTAAGTGATAAAACTATTTCTTAGAACGTAAATGAACTATAATATAATCAGAAAAGATAACAAACATACACTGTTCAAATAACCTTGGGTAGAGTAAATATCAAACATCAAAGTTGACACAAAAGATCAAATGTCCCAAGAAAAATACCATCACATGAAATTTTATGCATCACTACTTAGTTTACAACTCAACTGATATACTGGATCTAACCCCTTACCTACATGTAGGCTTAGCACGCCACACGAAATGAGCTAACTACAAGCAAGTACACATGAAACTTAACAAAAGTCATAGATGCTGCACTGCTTCTGTGGCCTATATGTAAAGGACATGTTTAGCTGAATAAGCACTATATTATTTTAAGTTATAAAATAAAACTGAGCTGAACAATTCAGTGCCAGCTCAAAATTTAATTAGCGTTTACTGTAAGTAAAATTATCGTATATCATTATAACTAAATTCTTAAAAAAAAGAAAAACTCATCGTTATTGGTAGCCATGAGGATATATCCCCTTTCTTATTAGTCCACTATCAGCAAATTTCAAAACTATTGTTGCTATATTTTGATTTAAGAATAGTATCATGTGGAAACAGATTGTAATCACTTGAATATGGCACTGTAAACCATAAACTCGAATCACTATTACAATCTTAGTAAGCAAAAAAAGAAAGATTGATCCATTAATGTCTATAATTACATATTCAATTTACTAATAAAAACAGACGATGAAAGTTAGAACTTAAAGTATGCTATCGAAGTATGTAAAACAAAAAAGCATTAATGCTAAAGGCAACATCAATTGATTTAACTGGTTGGTGGTGAGAGATTTAATTAGTAGAAAAACATATGGTCCAAGTTAGGTTCAATCTGGCCTAGATCTAGTACTCCAAATTGCTATGGATTCAAAATGAGTCTAATGCATTTGCAATTTTGAGCCAATCTAATTTAAAAACCTAGACCGATCAAAACCTATTACATCCATATTCCCAGACAGGGATGGAGTTTAAATGCGCTTTGCATGTTGGAGGTATGGACGTATGGTGGTTCGAACCCCCGGATCTCCAAATTTTTTTCTCACCTGGGCTTTTTTCACTTGTGCGAAGATGCTATTCCCTTCAGTTCTTGACCACCTCAAACTAGTACTACTTTTAATCTTTATCATTTTCGTTTTTAGGTCGATTCGATTGTTCATCTTCGAATCAAAAAAGGGTACGACCTAGCTCTGATCATGCAATGCAAGCAAAGCAACATTTCCATATAAATGCATTCAGTTGACGTGTTATTCCACTACTCGACGTAAATGAGATTTTTATTTTAATTTGAGAGCTACATCAGTGAAAACTGGTTGCTTTCCTAATTAAGCAACAGAAATATATTATATACATGCATATTGCCATATATATTTTCATATCCATCTTACATATGATGGGATGCTTCTTTCGGATAAGAAGAGTGAGCAACATTATATTTCAATTTTCAGGCTCATCAAATCTCCAAATTTGGATTTGCTATTCCCTTGACCTCTTCATTCAGTTGTTCATCTTGGAATTACGGGCCAGATTACGGGCATTTCAAGAGGCACTCTTCAAATTTTCATCCGCTCGGACGATCTCTCCTACGAGACGTACGTACTGTGATCAGTTCACTCTCCCTATAACTTCACTGCCTCACTGGCTCGCTCCCCTTGGACAGTTCTTCGGCATGCATGCGCATGCCTCGGCTGAAGTCTTCGCGATCGATCTGTACTGTTAACTTCTTATCATTCCATTGACATCTCTGTCACACCGCCAGGGTAACTAAGTGCAAGTGGTCGTGGCAATGTCAATATATGCAGTATCACCTTGAATGAACGTACTATACACGTACGCATCTCAAGTTCTTAACATGCACCATCCTCCTCGTCGGCGCATCAGTTTGTTGGCACAGTAGAAAACCTACACATAATTTCCTTTAGCTGGAAGCTTCGGACCCACATGTACACACATGTAGAAAGAAAAAGAAACATAGGCCAGCTCTTTATTGTACCGCAACTGCCTAGCACATTTTCTTGCTCTACTCAATCCTCACGCACGGCCAAGTACATAAAGTACATAAATAGAAACAGATGAGCAAGCGTGCAAAATAATGCAAAGCTTCTTCTTCGCGCTCACTGGTACAAAAAATTGTACGACTTCCCAGCGGCCGAAAATTGCCCTACTACGAGTCAAAAATATGAGCTGCAAACACGTACGCACGCCGCTCGGGCCCTGCCTATAAATTGGGCAGGGGCTAATGCATCGAAATCGCAACTCGCACTACAATTAGTTCGATCACTGCACGATTTACAAGATGTCGAAGGCGACCAGACTTCTCGTGCTTGCAATCGCAGGCCTCCAGCTGCTCGCCACCTTCTCTAGCTGCGACGCTCACAGCTGGGGCTGGGGCGACGAGGAGTGCAAGCCGAGCGGCGTGGTCTGGGGGACGAGCCTGAGCCGCCCTTGCAAGGACTGCTGCAAGGTCGGGGAGTTCTACAAGACGTACAAGTGCTCGCCGTCGACCTCCAGGCGCACCAAGGCGATCATGACGCTGAAAGACTTCGAGGAGCGCGGCCCCCCCGGCGGCCCCCCTTGCGGCCCCCCCGGCGGCCCCCCTTGCGGCCCCCCCGGCGGACCCCCCCGCGGCCGCCCGTCGGCGTGCGACGGCAAGTACCACAAGAACATGGAGCGCGTGGTCGCGCTGTCCACGGGGTGGTACAACAAGGGCAAGCGCTGCAACAAGAACATACGGATCGACTGCAAGGGCAAGTCAGTCCTCGCCATGGTCGTCGACGAGTGCGACTCCATGCACGGCTGCGACCGTGAGCGCGACTACCAGCCGCCGTGCAGCCCCAACCGCGTCCAAGCGTCCCCGGCAGTGTACGAAGCGCTGGGCTGTTGCAAACCGGACGAGCACAGCGAGTGCGAGATCACCTGGTCGGACGCATAAGCTAGCGCCGTCGGTGAGTACCGCAGGTTGCTGTGTTTCAGTAATACGGATAAATAATTGCCACATCCTCGCTGCTTCTTTGCAGTGCATACATGTCTTGGATGTGATCAGGTTCTCAATGAATAATTATTTAAAGACGTACGCCGAATAATTTTTTAGTGCATCAGTCACATGTGGTGATACAACTGCATACACTCTGAATTGACACAATAATCAATCGGAGCTGGTAATTTGCGAGCGTTGCATGTAATTTATCATGCGGATGCATGGCCGCAGGACTGCACAAGCGATGCATATCCGCTACTTAATTAGTTTCTTCAGTTCTTCTCGACACGCCATTTGCCTATAGCTCTTCTACGTACAGTGGATTAAAATCAATATAAGCCATTCGTTTCTTTAAATTTAATGGTTGAAATCAATTTAGATCTAGTTATACTATCATCTGTAGTATTGGTAGTAAAATTCAGAGAGAGATAAAAGGGTAAAAAATTCCGTCATGCATACTATTTGCCCTCTACGGTAAAATATGTCCTGTGATCCTGATGAATGGCGGATGAATAGATAAGAGGCCTGTAAAGATTACCAGGTATTCGGTGAATCTAAAACTGTGAACGAATTAGGAAAAGTCTAAAATACCCCCGATGAATATATAAGAAAAATCTAAAATACCCTTAAGGAATTGATAGTTAGATTTGATTTCTACTAATACTACTTACTACCTATATTATCCACTGTAAAATTTCTCTTCCTGTATCCTATATATCTTCCTTTCTAAACCTAAGCTGCACTCCTCAACTACACCCGCTAACACATCGCTGCCGACGAGACCCACTGTTTTTTTGCCTCCGCGGCTCCGCCATCTCGTCGTCCTCCTTTGACCGGCCACCCTTGCCCTTTGGCGAATGAAGATCCAAAGCAATGGGAAGGAAATTTCACAATTTCAGTTGTTAAGTTCTTAAAACCTTTTTAGTTTGTATTCCGGTTGAAAATTCCGATTTCCCGTTCGAAATTTTCAAAGAGGATGTCAGTGGTGTTGGAGACGGTGATATTAAGGATTCAAATTTCGTTTTGGATAAAATTTCGCCGGTGACTGAAATCAGAAATTTTGGCAAAATATCGTTATTTCGGATGAAATCCGGTGAAAATTTAAAAAGCAAAATTCAAATTCAGTTTTTTTATTACCAAAATTTCGGCCTGAAATTGCCGAAATTTCAGGAACTTTCGGCTGATCAAACAATGTCAAAAAATTTTGAAATTTTTTTGAATGTTTCTTACACATCAGATATATTCTCATAAAATTTTCAGGTTATTATCAAGTATGTGAAATTTTTAAAAATTTGAACATTGCTACTGTCCTGATAAAACGTTGACCGGTAAGTTTGAACCGAATGGAAAATGGTATAAACAATGTTAAAAATTTTTGAAATTTTTTGTGCATGATTCTGATGCTTCACTAATGTTTCTGTAAAATTTTGTTATGGTGATAAAGTTTTAAGAATTTTAAAAAATTCGGACAGTGCTACTGTCCTGATAAAAACCTTACCGGCAAATGCGATCAAAATGAAAAATGGTCCAAACCGCTTTATAAAATTTTGAAAATTTTTGTGGATGGTCCTGATGTATCAGTTATATTTTCATAAATGTTTTATATTATTATCACACTTAAAAGTTTTTAAAAAAATTCTGACAGCGCTACGTCCTGATTAAAGACCAATGATCAATACACATATTTTCTTTAGAAATAAAAAAAGGTTTAAGATTTTTTTAAATTTTACAGATGGGTTATAAGGAAATGTTTAATATCTTATAAAAATTTTAAATCATGATCACGCTCCAATGAATTTATAAAATTGTTACAAGGAACAGTAACATTTATGTTCTTTCTCTTTCCGATATTTGAAATATAATAACAAATGAAGTTCAGTGCTTGCATAAATTTGATTGACCAAACAAAAAAGTTAATTTTTTTTAAAATTTTACAGAATGGTACTGAGGCAATTCTTAATCTCTCATAAAAATTTTAGATCATGATCATACTCGAGAAAACTTATAAAAATCTAATAAGGTTGCTGTCCCAATTATATTCATTCTATTTTTGATTTTTTTAAAGATAACAAATGAAGTTCAATTATTTTTAAAATTTTCATGTATGATCCTACACTACTACAAATAGTACCATAAATTTTTTAGATCATTATCAAGCTTGTACAATTTTATAAAAATCTGACAGTGTTTCTACCCAAATTTTAATATGTCTCAAAAATTTAGTTTTTCAACAAATTTTAATGGAAGATGACTTTCTTAAGGTTTATTGGACTAAATCCGGCCCTAAAACATCAAAATATGGTTTCAAATCCTGAAATTTAGGCCGGTTTGGGACTGTAGCAATTTAACTTTTTTTCAATTTTTTTTATTCGACTAGTTCTTTGGATTTCGTGATAGCCCAAAATCCGAAATTTTGTCAGTTTTCGATGAAATTTTCAACGCTGGGTGATAGAGTAGAGGAAGGAAGCACAGCTGTTTACTCCACATGAACATGTGTGCATCCCACTACCCACACCAAGCTTGTTGAGGTTCATGACATCACCAATTGTGAGCATATATTTGACTAAACGTATATGCCTCATATTTTGTCGAACTAGTATATTTACCTACGGCTTTATATTATAATACAGTTGTTCTTAATATATAACTCTAAAATGCAACTGTATTTCTCATATAACTCTAATATCTATATGTAATTAATCTGTAATGTTATAATCTGGCCCCACCAAAATAAGCGATTGAGAACATTCTCTTTTTCTTTCAATTAATGTGAGGCTTTCTAGAGAATTTTTTATTTTCTAGAGTTATTGTGATTTTTTTTTTTGCTCTTATAACAAAGAAAATACCTTCGGTATCATCAATTATTTTTATTTATATACATTTATGATCCTATGAATGGAACCTGGATCAAGACTCACGAAGCCACTGGGCCGTCCTTAACAGATTCCAGATGAAGAGTTTTTTTTATTTAATATTTATTTTTAATCGTTTTTTCAGAACTAGTCGAACGCGGCAAAAATTTTGAAAAATACCCGCCCGTCGCCCCGCCAGGCGATCGCCTGACGGCGACAGTAGGGCTACCTAACGCAAAATTCATGAACGTGTGGCGAACTAAAAAATATAAAAATGTACCATTTGTAGATATTTTTTTGAAATTTTTGTTGTAAATTGTTTGTACAATTGTTGTATTGAATCGGACGAATTAGAAAAAAACTTATTGTCATGTAATGAACCGGAAAAATTGTTTTAGTTCGTTAGTAATCGCATCTCACTTAGGTATTTTCGTAGCCTCGAAGGGTCCGCCGAATCTGGCGAAAAAATACGGGAAAAAGCACGGGCGGGCTACATAGCGTGGGATACCACTTCAGCGCGGGCGAGATGGCCGGACGTTGCCCCGGCATTTTGTTACCAAAATCGGAAAAGGCACTCGCGGCCACGAAACCACAGAAATCGTGGCCACTTGGGTGTTTTCGTAGCCCCACGGAACAGGCCGGACACGGTCAAAAAAATACGAAAAAAATCAAGGGCGGCCTACGCAACGCGAGCTACGACTTACGTATGGGCGAGATGGCCGGACGTTGCCCCGGCATTTTGTTGCGAAAATCGGAAAAGGCACTCGCGGCCACGAAACCGCGAAAATCGTGGCCACTTAGGGGTTTTCGTAGCCCATGAGACAGGCGGACACGGTCAAAAAAATACGGGAAAAATCAAGGGCGGCCTACGCAATGCGGGCTACCACTTATGTACGGGCGAGATGGCCGGACGTTGCCCCGGCATTTTGTTGCGAAAATCGGAAAAGGCACTCGCGGCCACGAAACCATGAAAACTTTTACGAGGTGAGAAAATTTTGAAACTTTTTATGGAGGTTCCTGATAAATCAGTGATATTACCATAAAAATTTCAATTGATTTTAATATATGAGGAATTTTTTAAAATTCAAACAATACATATATAAAGGCACATACACCGAAAGTTCAGATGATAAAATAAGCAATAAATTAGATTATATTATATTACATGGGCATTACAACAGTGACGAGGTTAATAAGGAAAGCACTGTTCGTCGTGGTGGAACAAATGATCGTTCCGCCTATCTGGGTACAGCCAGAATGATGTAAGACATTTTCTGCATATTACCTGACCCGTTCTAATATTGCGACGTGTCATCGGACACCGCTCAATCCCTACTATGAAAGAACTCCATGGGGTTCCGCAGTTTCTCCAACTTGCGCCCATTGGGTGGCCTATGCCGTACGTCTCGGGTGTATAAGACTTAAATTTTGGTTGTTGTTTATGTGGATTTCTGCCCTCCCATATGGGCATGTCATCCCGATTCCCGGCGTCCCCTATGTTAATACCACCGCTATAGAAATGTCACAATATATTGTCGTCAAATTTTACCCTACTGATTTGTAACGGCGCCCGCCATGTTTTTAAATATACTAATTTTTAACGTAACACGATCATTGACTATAAATAAGTAATTCGATTACCTATATTACATACCGCAAATACTAAATATTAAATCTCTAAAATATTAAATACCGCAAATACTAAATATTAAATCTCTAAAATATTACATACTGCAAATACTAAATATTAAATCTCTAAACATTGCCTAATATTTCTACTATCCAATCCTAACTAAATTAAATTTCTAAATACTACAATCCTAATAATTCTAAAAACTACATTAAATCTCTAAACATTGCCTAATATTTGTACTATTCAATCCTAACTACATTAAATTTCTAAATACTATATTAATTCTCAACATCTCAATCCTAATATTTCTAAATACTACATTAAATCTCTAAATACTACATTTCTACATTTCAAAAATTATACAATACTAACATTTCAAAAATATGAGTACAAAATATTGAACTTACCTTCAAAAAGCAGCGGATATTTTTTTTCCTCTTTTTCTTCCCCTTTTTTTTCCTCCTCTTTTTCCTCTCTTCCTTTCCTCTTTCTTTCTTCTCTCGCAATGAAAGCATTTCACGTATAACGCAAATGAATCTTGTTGCTTTCATGGTGGGCTTTTTAAATGACCGGTCGCGCATGCCCAGCGATCGCCCTTCAGCAACGATCACCAGACGCCGACGCAAGCACAGCGTGTGCTTCCACATGACACCGAACGACGCTTGTCGTACTAGTTAGCCAGATTAGTGGGACCCGCTTCGCCGTCTGAGATGATCGCCCGGCGGGCGACGACAAGGGTATTTTGAAATTTTTTCCCGCGGGCGACTAGTTCTGAAAAAACGATTAAAAATAAATATTAAATAAAAAAATTCTCCAGATGAATAGAATCTTGTGGAGTGGATTGCTATGAAATAGCAGCTCCTGCTTCCCACTTTCCCTCTCTTGTTCTAGCCCATGTTTGATTTGGCCTACAAAACTTAAACGTACTTGCAAGCCTGCTCTGGTCATCTCTACGCGGCCCATCTAGACAGATTTGGCCTTCTTCACGATTTTTGGATGGGGGCGATACAGTCGCTCACTCGTGTTGAGCCAGCCAAATCTGTTTGATTCGCTACGTGCTTTCTGCGGAGGAGCAAAATGAGATTCAGAGCAATCGTGCTTGCACCCAATAGCCAAATACAAAAATCATAGCATCCGACAATGCAATAGAAACGAAGGCACATCCGGCACAGGTTGCCCCATTCCGGATGGCATTCTTCATGCTGTCTGTGCTGTGCATGGCTGAACAAGCAACATCGCTTTCAGATTTGACGATGCCAGCGAGATATGCCAACTCTGTAGGGCCACACCTATTTCTTTATACTCCGTGATCTGTGACAAGTCTTTTTGTCATCGTATAAACGGTGTACCGTTTTTGTGATGGTGATCTTAATTTAAAATCATCGATGAAATTCGAGTCCGCCCAATGTTTAATTCCACAGCAAAAGTACGGTACTAGTTCCTATTCTTGACGTCATTTGGAGCAGTTAACCTCAGTAGCCCTGCCAAGAACGATTGGACAACACGATCCGATCGGCAGGCACCACGTACCATTGCCCGTTGGCACTCATGAGATCTTTTCGCCCTGATTTTTGACGTCAGAAAAGGGCAGAAGAGCTTACGGAGGAATCGATGGATGGGGATGCTAGGTTAGGTTCCTCCCCTACTCAGCAATAGCAATGCAACCCACCCGGTGCTTTGTCCTCCTTCGGTCCTTCCTTCCCCAAAAGATTGTCCTTCGTCGTCAGTCGTCGCCGCATCATCTCCCGTGCGAAAAGGCTTTAGATCATTTCAGACCTACCTTGCCTCGCCTTTCTTCCAAGTTCCAACCACAGTAGCAAACATTGTCGTTTTCTTTGAGCTCGTTGGTGTTGCATCCTTTCAAGATTGCCCGCTTCCGGCTTCCCGGGGGTTTCGAATTTCGTTTTTGATTTATATCTTATTTTTCACCGTAATTTGAAATTTTGGTGAAATCTCATTATTTCGGACAAAATTAATACGAAATTCAAAAAGAAAAATTCAAATCCGGAATTTTTGGACCGAATTTCAGGCAAAATATCCAAAATTTCAGACGAAATTGCCAAAATTTTGGCAAATTTTGACAGAATAAAATGTGGTGCAAACAATGCCAAAAAATTTTGAAAATTTTTATGGAGGTTCCTGACACATCAATTATGTTCCCATAAAAATTTCAGATAATTATCGTATCTGAGAAATTTTTAAAAATTCAAACATTGATACTGTCATCATAAAACGTTGACTGGCAAATTTGAACCGAATGAAAAATGGTTCAAATCGAGTTAGAAAATTTCAAAAAAATTTGTGCATGGTTATGATGCATCATTAATATTCTCATAAAATTTTTACAAGATGATCAAGCTTTATGAATTTTTAAAAATTCAAACGGTGCTACTAACCTGTTAAAAGGCTTATTGGCAAACTTGAACAAAATGAAAAATGGTTCAAACCATATTAGAAACTTTCGGACATTTTTGTGATGGTCTTGATGTAACATAATGTTTCTAAAAAAATTTTATATGATAATCATGCTTAAATTTTTTAAAAAAATTCTGGTAGTGCTACATTCTGATAAAAATATCCTGATCAATACAAAAATTTGCTTTAGCGATAAAAAAGTTTAAAATTTTTAAAAATTTTATAGAAGGGTGATAAAGAAATGCTTAAGATCTCATAAAAAATTTGAATAATAATCACAATCTAAGAATTAATAAAATTCTTACGACGTACGGTACCATTTATGTTCTTTCTTTTTTTTTGTTTTGAAATATAATATAACAAATGAAGTTTATAATATTTACATAGATTTGATTGACCAATCAAAAAATTTTATAGAATGGTACTGAGGCAATTTTTTAATCTCTCATAAAAATTTTAGATCATGATCACACTCAAGAAAATTTATAAAATTGTGATAAGGTTATTGTCCTAATTATATTCATTCAGTTTTTGATTTTTTTAAAAAACAAATGAAGTTCAATTATTTTAAAAAAAAATTATGTATGATCCTACATTACTAAAGATAGTACCATAAAATTTTTAGATCATTACCAAGCTTGTACAATTTTATAAAAGCCTGACAGTGTTTCTTCTAAAATTTTAAAAATGTCTCGAAAATTCGGTTTTTCAATAAATTTTCATAGAAGATGACTTTCTTAAGGATTATTGGAGCAAATCCGGTCATATCCGGCCTTAAAAGTTTAAAAACGGGCTAAAAATCACAAAATTTCGACGAAGAAACAAAATTGCTATAGCAATTTTAAATTTTTTTATCCGACCGATAATTTGAATTTCGTGATAACCTGAAATCCGAAATTTCGCCGAAAATCGTATCCATGCCCTAAAGTACTCCGTAACTATTGTTTGTTTATGATCATGGCTCATGATAAATTATCAAATATATGTTTAGGCACTTATCGAACTACAGAAAAAAAAACCCACGGATTATTTTAGTGAACCATAGTCCACAATGCAGTAGGACTATATGTAGTTTAGCCGAAGGAAAAATGTTATGGCTGAAGACTGAAGTAAAATGTCGTCACGCGCGGCCCTATCAGACGGGCTCGTCTCGGAGACCGATTTGCAGCGCTACATGTGGCTGGCTAAATGCTTCTAAGCTAACACAGAGTTCCGTGATCCAACCACAAAACTATGATTTCATTTACAACGGAGGCATACTAATCACTAAATCTCCGCTCCAAAATCCTACTTCCCAACTCACAACCAGGGATTACAAAACAGTTTTTCAAAATTCGCGTCGAAATTCGCGGTACGGTTTTCGCAAAAACCGCGCGAAAAACCGCTCGAAAACCGTAAAAAACCGAAAGGTTTAAAAATAAAAAAATTGAAATTTTTTGAAAAAATCGATAACCGTTCGGTTTTCTCGAATTCTCGAAAAACCGACCCGACTATATGAATGTTCTTCAAAAACGGTTTTGAGCGGTTTTTGATGAAAAACCGTAGTTTTTGGCGAAAAACCGCTCACATAAATTTTTCCAAAATTTTTTAATTTTTTAATTTTCTTTTTTTATTAGAACAGTTTACCGAACGGTTTTGAGTTTCGAACCGCAGTGGTAAGACCGGTTTTCGAGCGGTTTTCGATGAAATTGTGAACCTGCTCACAACCACCAACCAAAACGAACTGAACAAGCGCACAAATCCCCCGATCCACCGACAAAACCAGTCCAATAGAATCACGCAGCGATGAGACGGAGGAGAGCTGGGGAGGGGGGGCAGAGTTTGTGTTGCAGGGGGCGGTCGGGGGGTGCGCTCGAAGGGAGCCCGCGTCGGGGGAGCTCGAAGACGGACGGGAGCTAGTGAGGGGGCCGAAGTTGGCGCTTCAGGGGGCGGCCGGGGGAGCCGGCGGGGGAGCTCTAAGGAGGAGGCTCTGGAGGGGGACGGCCGGGGGGCGTTGGATCGAAGACGGGTTCACGAGTCACAGGATCGGGATGAAGATGACGAGAGTCGAGATATGTCTACTCGTCTAGGGTTACTGCTTAGGGAGACCAATCGGAACTATACGGGCTTGGGGAGGGGGAAAAAAAGGCGACTCCGCTGCACTGCAATTTTTAGTTTCTCAACTTCTCATACTGTTTTGTAGTGTAAAGAAACAGAGGTCAGCTTGGGTGTTTCAGTCCCTGGGCTTGCAGACATGTCTAGTGTCTACTCTTTCCTGTACCCAAAGATCTTTTCACCGTTACGTCAGAACTCAGAAGAGAAGAACGGAAATGTAAGCCAGTTTTTGTTACCCCCGATTGTTCAGACAAAGCTTCCATTTAGTAATCGAGACTCTTCAACATTCTCGCTGAACATATTCTCCAATCGAGATGTACATGCATCATCGGCACTCCACCACGAACACAAGGCAACGTAGACGCAACAAGCAAACAAGCAAAAATGTCAAGGAAGTATTTCTCCTTGCAAATCGTAGTGTTAAAAAGTAGTAGCAAGAATGCATACCACAGCTAGTACACTAGAGAAATTGCCTTCCCATTCACCAAAAATAGCAGCTCCTAACGAAGCACCATGCAAGAAGCACAGTACGCCACACAACAACCTCCACCCTATCAGCTTCCATTACACAACCCTCTAGCAAAACCCACCCCCAAAGTAGCACCGAACACACCACCGAATCAAGCGCCGCCGCGCGTTGCGTTGCCTCATACTGGGACGAAGTCGGCGGCGCGGCCGTCGTCGAAGTTGAGGGCGTAGCTGAGAGCGTCGTAGTGGAAGCTGAACCGCCCTCGCCTGCCGCCGCGCCACCGGCCACGCTCCGACTGCAGCCGACGGATCCCGGCCCGAAGGCGCCAATACAGGCTCCGCGCCAGCTTGCTGCTCCGCCCGCCCGCCACCACCACCACCCCCGCCTCCACCGCAGCCACCACAGCCGCCATTTCTTTCTTGCACAGCTCGACAGAGGGAGAAACCACTAGAGAGGCATGCAGTGCAGTGGAGCAGTGGAGGCCTGCGTTCCGCTCTCTTCTAGCCTGTGCTACTTCTCCACTCCGCGCTGTAGTGCTGCTGTACTGTGCAGTGGCAGGTTGGACCTTCGCGCAGGCAGAGGGGGCATATAACGATCCCCTTTCCCTTTTGCTCGGCACGTCGCTTCTTCCAGTTTTTGGCGGAATAAAAAACTTTAAAGCTTTCAAGACCGGATTCCGCATCAAAAAAATATTGTTGCGAATTGTAATATTTTTTCCAAGAATACATGTGAAATTTTTTTAAAAAAATGCATATACAAATTATGACACAAAAATTAAAAAAAATGGAATTGATGAACCTATGCTTGTTAGCCCGGCTTGGTGCTTGTAGTTGGCTGATTAGTGTGGTTCATGGTCGGATTTAGGTTCTGCAACGTGGTAAAGTTATATTTCGTGTTTTGCTTGGTCTATGCATGTGAATTTTTCTATGTTATAGCCCTCTTAAGATTTTTTTTTCAGAAGTAACTACGTATGTTTTTTATTTTTGTAAAAATATCCCCTAGCCCGCAATTACCATGTACAGTGAGCGCGGAAATCACCACAGTGCAACACGTGACACATTTCTGCAGCAGGGGGCGTTGGAATCCGATTTTCTGCAGACTGGGGGCACGAGAAATCTTTCGATGTGGAACCTAGCGATGGCGTGGCGTTACTACGGAGGGAAGGCGCGAAAAATCTATTTTTCATGGAACAAGGACGAGGAAAACCAATTTCCGCAAAATAAGTGTGCAGTAATTGGTTCTTCGTGAAATGGTGGCATGGAAAATCGGTTTTCCGTGGCGAGGGCGTGCGGCAAATTCAATTGCCGTGGTGTGTCAGGCCAGAGAATTCCGTGCTTCTCAGGAGCAAAATGTGGCCAATTCTAGAAAAAAGTATAGGGGCTAGTTCTATAAAAAAAATTAAAAGTGCTAGAAGCCTAGAACAGTGAACAATATAGTGTATATATTCTAGTTTACTCTCATCATCTAGCATGTAGAGTAGTAGTATTACTTAAGGAAGGGCTAGCATCAGGTGAAGTAGTTTAGCGCCTCAAACACGAGTTCGATGGTACTAGCAGGCAACGGACCTAAATTAAAACAATTTAAGGTAGTGCATTACATGCAGGTTGTATATTGACTATATAATAGCGTCTGGAGTCTCCGCAAGCTCAGCCATACCAGCTGTCGGCGCTCATGTTTAGATCCTTCAGAAAATTAAAAATCGCGTTTAGGTCCTTTTGACGGTTTTTTGGTAGAATAGACCCGAAAAATATCAAAATTACGTTTAGATCCCTCCACGCGGTTTTCTAAAATAATACAGATTCGTCGAAGGTTTATAGCCGAATTAGAAATTGCGTTTATGTCCTTTTGTCGGTGTTTTAGTAAAGTAGACCCAAAAAAATTCGGAATTACGTTTAGATTCCTCCACACGGTTTCCTAAAAAAACACGGATTCGTCGAGGGTTTATAACAGTCCATAGTTCGCCGGCAGAGATCTTTCTACCGGTTATTTCGAAAAAAAAATAGTTCTTTCGATCCGGAGGATTTAAAAAAAAAATTGAATCGTAAATAGATCCTTCCGCCTATTATTTTGAAAAAAGAGGCCTTTGATTCCGCAAATTTGATTTGCAAAAAACTCGTGTCAGATTTTTTCCTCGTGACACGGCATCGCACGCAGCTAAACCTAGTATATATAATTGTGTTGAAGACAGGAAGAAGTAGACATGCAGACAAAAAAACAGTAGCCGGAATGGAAAGGGAAGGGGTCGCTGCACAAATAGTCGGCCTGATTACTATTGTCACATGTGATGTGTCGACGACCTACTAAACTAATTTCCTCCTTGAAAAGCATAAGTAGGAGAGGTTCCATTGATATGAGCCGAGACTTGCGAGCTTTTTTTATTGACTTGGCTTGTGAGGTGTATGTACTATGACCTAATACGAGGGATATGAAGAAATCTTGTGCCGATTCTAGCATGGAAATTTGGCAAGAAATCAATACACGATACTATGAGAAATGAGAATTTAGGATCTTTTATCTGTAAATGCTTAAATGATTTTTTTTCATATTTTTTCAGTTTTTTTCTTGCCTCGAGAGATCATTTCACAGAGGTTGAATAGGGCCAAAATTTCGATTTTGCCAGTCTTAAAAATACCGGATTTCAATTTTTGGTTTTTAAATTTTGACTAGATTTTTACTAAAATTTTGAAATCTCACTAAAATTTTAGATTTTAACCACCTCTGAGAGATATGATTCGAAAATAAAATTTGGAACCTGACTTCTTCCACCCCTCTGCCTGCTTCGGTTAGTGGTGTGGCCCGTGGAGGGAGTACTACTGCACTTCACTGGTACGAGCAGGCTAATGTAGGAATGTAAAACACTGGCTAATACTGTAATAAACAAATTCCGAATCTAGTTCAAATAATCGAATTTTCAGTTATCTATGCTGTTCTCTAGAGAAACTCACTTATTTAGAACCTTTTTGGAAATTTTTCGTGGATCTTACCGGAATCAAAGTGTTTCTTGTAGGTATTTCAAACTTCACAACAATTCCATACAAAACAGTTCAAGTCTCATATTCCAGAAAAGGCTTTAATCTAAAAACACACCTGACAGGATTTAGCCTCTCCCAATCGGACAACCACTCACCTAATGAGCACCAGCTGCAGATTGAATTGCTCTTTACTCAGGTGATTAGATTGAACTTAAAAATGCAATCCAGTATAACCTTTTGTTTTGAGCAACTCATGCAATCTTGAGGAAAAAATTTCCATCATGAAAAAATTGTTTGGTGGAGTATCTAGGAAGAGAGCTCGTGTTCTGTGCAACGCTGTTAATCCTCGAACAAGTTTAGTTGTATTTGAGATGAGCTGTTCTCTTGAGCTATTCCTATAGACCAGTAATATTACCCAAAAGCTACTATGCACGGACACGTCGACACAATAGTGGCACGGAGACACGTACACACACGTATCTATCGAACTGAAATAATATAAAATATAAACTAGAATATGTACATCAGTCTTTACAATCTCACCTCATGACCTCAAGCTGAATAACAATAAATACCGTCATCTTAGTGTTGATGACTCTTAAGGATCTTAGTGCCTAATCAAACACCTAGATGCGGGGATTTAGGTAAATACCTTCGGGATTTGCGTTGGACGATGAAGATGCCATTGCTTGCACGGAGAGGAAGCAGTGGCGCAGAAGAAGAAGACGATGCGAATGCCGGCGTTTCCCTTCTTGCTCCCGTGTGCCTTCTTGCTGGCGTTCAGACGGAGAGGAAGAAGAGGATGAAGAACGGCGGCGACCTTCCCGTCACTTCCTTGCGCTAAGGTTTAGATCGGGTCTCGGGTGTATGTGGGGCACAAGGAGCTACAGCGAACGTTGGTTCGCGTGCCGGCCTTGTGCCTCCTTTTTATAGCGTGGGCGTGACAGAGGGCCGCAACCAATGAGGTTGTTGTGCCCCCGATCAGGGCGCGAATGTGGGCCATGACTCGGTCTCTGACCAAATCATGCGAGATCAACCCAACACTTAGGACATATTTTACAACCACCATTAGTATTTTTCAGTAAATGCATTTTGACTCTAGAGTAACTATTAGTGTCAACATATTTGTAATACTTGCATATGTATACATTTTCTCTAGATGAGCCATTCTTATCTAGAATGTCAACATGATTCCACAATGTAGCTTTGATGTTGTTGCTTTGCTGCTCTCTAGGGGCTAGAGTTATCCTTTAGCGTATTGAGGTGAGCTGGGCTATATCATCATATAAGTAATTATCAAGTGTTGAAGCCATATCAAATATTAAAATTATTTATTTTTGCTATCTAATTATCTAATATATAACTGATACGTGTCGAACGGTGTAACGATGTTAGACACGTGTCGAATAACAACACAACACCAAACTAATGTGTCTGTGCTACATAGACCAAAAGTGTGATCTCTTTTTGCTTTTTTAAGGCTCTCTGAGCTCCCTTGGTATCCCCAGCAACACTTGCTTTTAGTATAAGCTGGCCGATTAGGTCCTCGGTCTAAAAAAAAGGTAGAGTTGATGAGACTTGTTGGTATACGCTACATAGCCTGCTTGCTTATATGCAACTGTAGGCTGGGTAGGCACATGCAATGGGACTGGGAGTAAGAGATGGCAATGGCCCCATTCTTTATTCTCGGCCGAGGAATTCATCTATCAGAGGATAGGGACGGATGACTTTTTCTCCCACAAAGCTGATGAGGAATACTTATACCTGGGGTACCCCACAGAAAGGTATATATCCATTTCAAGATCTTATACCCATCGAGCATTAACGCATAGCAACAAGACTGGAAGCGAAGCAAGGCACCGGAGGGGATATTTCTGCAAGCCTCCGTCCCTCACCGATGGGGTTATCACTTAATATTGGCTAGAACGCCAAATAATCTGTCTTGGGCCCAGCTCTGGGCCCCGCCGGGTCACGAAGGATCCGCGGCCTCCTTCAGGCCTACCTGGGGACGCTCCGACCTGACCACAGGTCGGGCACTCCCGCAAGCCCCGACCCGATCGCCGGACGGGCGCGCCCACGAGTCCCGACCTGACCACAGGTCGGGCACCCCGCGGGCTCCAACTCCGCGACCCTTGCCGCGCCACCAGTCGGCGCTATCAAGCGGGAGGGTAGTGACGATGCTGGAGTTCTACTCGCCGCGATGCCACCTCTGTGCGTCGCTGCAAGGCATCTGCCGCGAGCTCAAGGACGGTGCCAACGGGTGGGCCAGCTTCGTGCTCCTCCACATCGAGGACAATCGGTGGCTCCCCAAGGTAAGGTGTGCTTCATGTCAATTGCTTTAATTTGTTTGCCTATTCTACAGATTTTTAGCGTAGATTTAAGTCTAGTTGCAATGGTAGATTAGGTTGGTTGTTCCAATTTTGGGCGAATTGAGGCAATGTGTACTAATTTGTAGAAAATTTGTTATTGGGTATGGCTCTCCACAGGGATCTAATGCCCCTATGAGGACAGGAAACGGGGTGAAGTGGCCCCAGTGCTGGGGTTGGGGCCAGAGAATAGGGGATTTCTCTCCTCTCAGGAACAGGAACATGCCACCACTCTCCTGATAATCATCTGAAACTTTTACAACATCGTTAGCATTGCCTTAGGATCTCAACACTTTTTGATAAATTTTTTCATATTTTTTGTATTTTCGAATTTGTATTTAAACTCTACCGGTTTATTGAACGATTTTAGAGATCGAACTGATTCGATATGTTTGACTTTTGTAAGTTTTAAATAATTTTCGCCGATTCTATCAACCCTAACTCTCTCTCCCCTTCGCCCTCTGTGGCTTGGATTCCTGGCCAGCGTGCTTGGGATTTTATGTCGCCATCAGCCTTCAAACCACCAGCAGTGGGACTCCTGCCATGGAAATTCTAAAGAAAGAGCTTTTCAGGTGGCGGTGGACTTTCCAAATCATCGTTTATATAGCCTCTTATGTCTTGTTTTTCAGTAAATCTAATTATTCTATATGTATATTTGTAAATTTAGTTCTTTCTTTTACCATGAAAAATGAGATAGACTACATGTATCTTCTGCCATGTTCGAAAAGCACTGAAGCTGACGGCGTCGCAACAGGGTGACCAAGTGCGAGAGCATGCCGGTGAGCATGGTAGAAGCTCGCTGCCACGTCTAAGTAGTACGGAAGCTACCTATCGCGGTGAGCTACATTGCTCTCATGATCGGTCAAGCTCAGCTAAGCTTCACACTCTCCGAGCGCCGCAAGACAATACCTGTCTTCTCCACTTACTTTCTGCAGCGGTACAGAAAATCAAATTTGTAAATGAATGGGCGGAAGAGCCAAACGACGGTTTCTGGACTCCCTCCGTGATCACTGCAGGTCTTTCGAGCAGAACCGCAGGAGTGAGCGAGCGAGCAGTTTTTTTAAACCAATAGTGATTGAGCAGTGGCTTCGACTGGTTGCTTTCCCTTAATTGCCTGCGCTAGCTCCGTATTGATTGATAGAGAGCCAGAACAGTTAACATTGAAGAATCGGCAGTTAAATCGAACTGCTTCCATCCTGTGCAGTTCTGCCCTGCCGTGTATTGACTGGTAGAGCAGTTCGCGGTTTACTTTGATAATTGAGTGTTGGCAGCTCATAGTGGCACTGGCTGAGTGTGGCAGCTCATAGTGGCACTGCCCGAGTTATCTCTGTCGGAACGAGGGGTTCTAGATAGATGGCACTGCCAGCTTGTTGTGAGTTGTGACAAATTCGAACGGCAGCAGCCTGTGGTATTTTAGTACCGTCCGAGCGCTCAGGGCTAGGTGTCGTCTGAAATCGATCACCGACTGAGATCAAAGCAGTTGTTTAATCCTGCTCAATGGACGCCGGTTTTACAGCTCCAGGGGAACTTGGGAAAGAGTCTGGCCTTCCATGCTACAACTGTGCAAGTAAGATCATCACCGAAATACAATTTGAGTATGAAGTGAATAAACGAGAGAGGTACTACTAAACTATGAAGTTCCCGAACAATCTTGTTTCCTCGATCTAGTGCAATCATAAAGAAACAGAAACCAGTCGAGGACATACCAAACGGCCAAGCAAATTCAACACGAAACACAAAGTGGAGGACTTTGAAGGCTCTCTTTGCACTCAAACAAAGTGAACATTGTTATTCTGACTTCAATTTGAGGTAAGAATGTTCCTTCCCGAGGAGGGGAAAAGAAGATTCCACGGCCAAGTTCGTATCCGGAGTCACTATTTCTATAATATTGATTTGTACATACAGACCACTTTACCAAAAGGTTCAAACCGATGTGAAAAGACGGATAATATACCACAATATTGTCTTACGTCCAGCTACTCCAATCTTATGACGTGGACTAGGCTCTAATTATTTTTTATCACGTTAGCTATGTTTTTAACTTTGATCTCTTAGTTCTGATACCACAAATTTTTTGTCGAGTTAATTGGTACATATAATTCAATATAATATTAGAGCCTTTTAAAACTCGACTAACACAATGCTTTTTTTAAAAAATATTTGTAACCTACTTCTAGTCCACGCTCTAGGTCTCAAGGAATGTTAAAGTATATTGTTTATGTTAGACTTCTATGTGAACTGGTTAGTACATATAATTAACATAATATTTTAAAAGAAATATTTGCGGTCTACTTCTAATCCCGTCTTAGGTCTGAAGAAGTGCCGAGGTACATTGTTTATCTTTTATTACCGTCTTTAAGCTTTTCTGAATTGATTAGCGTACGCAACTGAGTATTATATGTCGAGTAATTTTTCAGTAGTATTCCTGCATCGTGTTTTCGGCTTATTCCAAACACTCCAAAGTGCGTAGCTTTCTCCGTCTGGAGGGTTTTTTTTTCTAGCATACCTTTTGTCATTGGGGTCGTTTGGAAAAAGCATGGATCAATTGAGATGCTTTTAGGGAAACACACGATGATGATCTTGGCCTGGTGCGTTGGAACCATTCGATGGTGGAAGGATCATGTTCCCTCCCGTCGTCTGTCAAAGGATAAAATGAGTGGAGAAAAGACCAAAGCTGCAAAGTAAAAGAAAGGTGAATTATGCAATTCAGGATCAAGGAACACATCACGGAGAAAAGAATCGCAAGAACAAATCAGGGAAAGGAAGCAAATTGAGGAGGAGCGCTAGGGCTCAATGGCGCATGCAATGTGAGAAATCATGGCATATTTAGTCTTTTAGAATTTTTTTAAAATTCTAATATTTTTTTACGTATTTATAAATTTTACGTATTTAAAAATCTAATATTTATAAGTTTTACGCTTTCTTTTATGATAAAAAATATGATATACGATACATGTCGCCTATCGTAAACGTAGAAGCTGATTAACCCTACAGCAACGTAGGGGAAGGACATGTACCGGTAAACGTCAAATCGGCCAAGCGCTGCCGTGCGACGACGCTGGCCGTATGGAGCGGACGGGACCGGGGTTAGGTTTGGCACTTCGGCTCGTCCACCTGGGGAACAGCGGCAACCGGAAAAAAAACGATCTCGTCTTTTTAAGTCCACCTAGACGTGTCGGAAACTGGGTCCAGCGGAACGATCGATCACTCCACCGCCCAAATCCAGCCCGAGATCTGGCTCGCCCTTCCATCGACCCGCTCCCCAACGCCCAAACATGCCTCTACGCTCGACGGCTGGAGCCTATGTTGTTGTCACCAACAACCGTATGAGCATGTGGTACTACAGTGTTACAAGGGAGCAGATCAAGATCAACGGCCCTCGTTGGTTCACGAAAACTATCTCTCTTTTTTTCTTTTGGTCGTTTCCAGTGACAAGTTTTATTTTACGGTTTTCAACAATGCCACGTTATCTAAAGAAATTTAGATTGATAAATAAAACAAGGTCTCTCAATACACAGTTTCGTTTCACGGTTTTATAGGTTAGCTATAGTATTTAATTGTTGTATGGTGTTGTGATCAAATGTTCTATTCGGTGCAATTTCATTAGGTTTCAGTGTGTGGGAATGTGTGGGATGAAACGATGCGCTCTCAGTGCAGTTTCATTTGGTTTCCAATGTATTGAAAAAAGTGTGCACCTGATTTCAACCAGATGAAACTAGTCTCATCTTCTTATAATTTCTTTATCATATCACTATTTTTACTAATTTATCACCTTATTAGATGGTAATAAAGCTTTCACCGAGACTGGCCTTACTGGAAAAGGTTCATTTTTGGGAGTGATAAGCGAGAGGTCAGCAAAGGTTGGCGTGACAGCGATGTGTCGATGCGACAAAAGTGACGCTGTCGGTTCGGACCACGATACATGCAAGAAACCAATCGACCATCCTCCCGTGGTTAACTCATGCGTGTAGTGAGTGCTAGCACACTCTGCTCGTGCTTGGACCACCACCCTTGCGTTCTTACACCAAGAAGCAGGTGAGGTCTTCAGCTCTAGCTGGTGGGACTCTCACTCACTTCCTTCTCTTCTTCAGGTTTCGGTCACGCAGGTGCTGTGAATGAGAACGAGATATTTAGTATTTTGCCACTTCAAATATGTGGTTTCGTAAATTTGCCATTGGACTCACATTTCATTGACTCAGATGATCTCATATATCATTGGCTCAAGTGGTATCATAATCAAAAAGTCAATCTTTGAAGTGGCAAATAACCAAATTTTTCGAATGAGAACATGGTTGTTCTCCTCAGCAACGCTAACAAATGCTTCTATCTCAGTTAATTGGCCCTCTTCCCGTCGGTCGATGTATCTCACCGCCCGGACCTGGAGATGAGGTGTACAGGGCCACAGGCACAGTGTGGCACGTATTTTGGAAATGAGCCGTACTCGTGCCAGCGACGAAAGCAAAAAAACGCATTGTACAGGAGAAGCACTACACGACGGATCTGCATCTAAGATTCTAAGCAGCACTAGGCACGGGTCACTGGATTGTTCACAGTGGGCTCAGATGTCGATGGGCCTCCACTTTCGTTGGGCTGGTCTCCGTCATGGGTTTGTTCATGCCTAGCTTTGTCTCGAGAAAGGGTCATCATGTTAGTCCATGTGTAATTTGTTTTTATAAATTTAACCTCTTTTCAAATGTGATTATAAAAATAGACTAACCTCCTACTGCAAAAGTATAAGAAGGTGATACGAGTCATCTTCGGTGGCTTGTTGAGCTCCTAAGAGCGGTAGCTCTTTTCGCAGTAGGGAAACATAGAAGATAAGACATCTAGCATTTTCATGGTTAGGATAGAGTAAAATTTTTAGTTACTTTTGAAAGATGACCAAATTTATATATAAAAAAAGTAACACGCAAGACTAAAAAAATAATCATTTCTAGAGAAAATCACATGAGAAACACTCCTGCTAGCTTAAACCCATCGACGAACCTCAGCGGTCACATCATCTTTGTGTTCGGTTTGTGTTTTGTTGCTGCATTCGATGACGCCCCAATCACGGTAGGTACCTGCTAGCTACGAGTAGGGTTGGAAAAAAAAAAAGCTCGTTAAGCTGGCTCGGTGGCTCGTTTCAAAATTACTTCGATTACATTTATTTTTAAAAAAAAATAAAAATTAGTTGATTTGGAACAAGAGTCAACTTCGGCTCGGCTCGTTAGGCTCGACTCGAAGTTGGGTCTCAAACAATACAGGAGATTATAATAAATAAGAATAAATTAGTGTCGAAGAAAGCTCGAAAAAAAAATTCATTTGGCTCGTTTTCCACCCCTAGCTACGAGTTTAAGCAGAGATTAAAAAAAAGTTTTTTTGTGAAAAAATATATTGTTAAATATTCTATTTCTTATATGTACATATACTTGCATAAATGGACTCTAGAGTTTTCCGAAGGAACTCAGAAGAGTTTTCTAAGAAGTACTAAGAGTCCTGGCAAATGACTCTTCCATCCAAGTTTATAAGACGTGTTTATTTTTGGTACATAGACTAAGAAAATATTTAAAATAACTAGATTATTCATAATTATTATCACTAAACAACATAATTAATACATGCGTGTACAAAATACAAAGCAAAAGATGGGTATTTATTAGGGGTATATAGGAAACATCACACTAATTTTGCATTAAAATATAAAATACACCTTGTATTTATGGGCAAGACCATTCAAAAATACGAAATTGGACAGAGCGAGCACTTTAGATCCATACTTAAACTTTTAAGAAAAGTTTCTACCTCTTCCACTATGTGAGTGGGGGCATAGGGGCATATTGTTCACATAAAAATTTCAATAAAGAAGATAGTGATGCAGATCCACATCATGTGTCTCTGTTCTTGTCTTGTGTTTATGCGATCATGGTTGATCAACAATGATATAACACACTGTCAGCATGAGAGTGCTCTTAAGCGAAAGATGTTCGCGCTTCAAAAGTTCTTGCTTGATATTTGCTTCAAAAGTTCTTGCTTGATGATTCTTGGTTAATTCAGTTGTTAGATTGATTTGAACTCCCTGGCCATCATTTTGCACGTTGGCGTGATCGGTGTTGTTTCATGGCCTAGCATTGGTCGGGCTCTTCGACCATCAATTTGCACCAAGAAGATAATGAAGAAAATTGATGATGATAAAGCAAAACCACTTAGTACACCCATGATTTTTAGGATATTGGATATAGAGAAAGATACATATGGCTCTAGATGAGGATATGTAGATATATTGGTTAGAGACTCCATATTTGAGTACTATTTGTGCATTTCTATACCTTGCCAATTTTACTAAGCCTGACATTATTTTTGTAGTGCATTGTTTGGCAAGATATTCATGGGCCCATAAAGAGGAATTAAACTGAGATTAAACACATTCTCAGGTATGTAAAAGTACAGTGGATCTCTTACTCTTTTACCTAAAAAGTCAAAATACCAAAATACGTGGTTACTACGATGATGACTATTTGTTTGATCCCCATAATGCCAGATATCAATATGGATACGCCTTTCTAAACGGAAGAACTGCTATTACTTAGAAATTAGTGAAGCAGTTAATAGTTGCTACGCCAACTAATTATTTCGAGATGATTCATGGATGCATTTGACTTAGAAGATTGAAGATTGAGTCATCATATCCAAGAGTCATATGGTGCAATGGTGGATAAAATTTTCACGATTATCTATGAGGATAATGCAGCATGAATTGCACAAATGAGGAGTAATTATATTAAGACGAACATAACAAAGCATGTATCTTCTAAGTATTGATATTCCTATGAACAACAGAAGATGGGAAATATTGAAATATAGAAGATTCAATTAGTGAAATCTAGTCGATCTATTTTCCCAAAGCCTTACAGACTTTCAGGTTTGAGAAACATGTAAAAGTCATAGGTATGAAAAGACTCATAAAGTTGTAGTATTCAAGGAAGATATTTGAACTTCATATGTAATCATTTTTAGAACAATATGTTTTACTCGTTTTCTTTTAATTGAGTTTTGTTCCACTAAATTTTATTAATTGAAGGTTTTTAATAAGACAACATGTGCAATGGTATAAGACATGTGATATATGTACTTTTTTGTTTCTATTTGTTTTTTCCACTAGGTTTTCGAAAGGAGTTTTAAATAAGGTATGAGCATGTCGTTAGAAATGTGTCCAATATGGAGTATCATGGAATATTCTATTATATATGTGTGTATATTTTTCTAAATGGACTTATATGAGTTTTCTAAAGGAAGTCATTGGAGTTTCTTAGGCCCTGTTTGGATCCATTAGCAGCTAATAATTAGCTAGCTAATAGTTCCTAGCTAATATTAGCTAGCTAACTATTAGCTGGCTAAGTATTAGCTAGAGGGTGTTTGGATTCACCAGCTAATATGTGGCTAAAGTTGATCAATTGTCCAGATTACCCCTATTAGCTAATACGGAGAGCGAAGGGACGAGGGTAAATTAGGAAAATGCCACCTATTAGCTACTATTAGCTGGGTTTGATTAGCTAATGAGATAACTATTAGCTGGGTGCCCAGCTAATAGTTAGCTAATCTATTAGCTGATCCTGTTTGGATCCACCTTAGCTAATTTTTAGCTGCTAACTGTTAGCTACATGGATCCAAACAGGCCCTTAATAATGACCAAGTGTCCTTGTAGATTACTTTATATCTAGGTTAGTAAGAAAAATCCCCTCCTCACTCGCTGTATAATTGAGGGCATAGGGGGCATGTTATACATGTATCAAAAAATATCAATAAAAATGAGGTAGTTATGGATCTATATCTTATGTCTCTGTTTTGATCTTGTGTTTATGTTATCTTGATTGATCAATAACGACTTTGATATATAACAGAGCAACAATTTTTGTATTTTCTATGCCCGGCCCATGCGATGAGAAGATCAAGCCGGCCTATTATTGGTCAGCCCAGCCCAGCCCAACTAAAAACAACAAAGCAATCAATCCCTTCACCCCTAGTGCGTAGAAGCGCTCACGCTCACGTAACACGATTGCACGAACCTTTTGGTACGATCGCTACGTACTTTGACCACGTACGGTCGATGCGCTTCATACGAACCACCGCTCCTCAAAGCGCAGCCGTCGCAAACGACAGGTTCCCCTGTCCGCACGGCGGCACGGCAAGACTTAGCATTGGCCACAGCTTGCGTGGCCGAACCGATCGTTCCAACGCGAGTTGGCATCAACCGCAGGCCGCGGGCGGCCGATCAATATCGCGTGCCACCGACGGCCAATCCGCGCTTTTGTGCGCCACCGGCCCATGCGAGCGACGCGCTCGCTGTCAGTGCCAGGTGCACTAGCTATAGCTAGCCTGCGGCCGAGGACACCACCGCGCCCGCACGAGCGTGCCGAATTGAATTTTAGACCGCTGGTGTGGACTGTGGTGTGGTGTCCTCCCTGGGCCCTGGGCAGACAAAGCATGGCATTTTCGGTGCTCTCTCGGTTCAGAAGTTATTCTAGTTTTTACATTTTTATCTTGGCATATTTATAAAGGACTGTATTACTTTCTTTTATTATTTTTTTGAATAATGTGTCCCACTCTGATCTATAATAGAAAATGACATTGAAAATAGTTAAAAAAGAGAGTTATAAGAGAAAAAGGGTAAAAAAATTCATGTCAATATAATAATATATATTTTTAAATAAAATTTGAAAGATAAAAGTAAGAGAGATGCTTTTATACTTTTCTTTTTAACAGTTCCATAAATATTAAAATATGAATAAATGGTAGATAGTGATTACTTATCCCTCATTTGCTTTAAGATTTATATAACTTATATAATTTTGAAACTTTTTATGGATAGTCTTGATGAATCACTAATGATACCATAAGATTTTCAACTGATGATCAAACATGAAAAAATTATAAAATTCTGATACTGTTACCACCTCGTTTTTGCTAATTCTATTTTTTATTTTTAAAAGATAACAAATGAAGTTAAAATATTTTAAAATTTTTCTTGTTTGATGCTAGACTTCTTAAGATAGTGCCATAAATTTTTCATAGCCTGAAAAAGCTTCTTCAATTTTATAAAATTTCAACAGTATTTCTGCTAAAATTTTAAAATGTCCCAAAAAAATAATTTTTATGACCAATTATCATCAAAGATCACTTTTTTATGGGTTATTGATGTAATTGAAACCAAATTTAGTCATAAAACAGCAAAATCCGTATTTTTTAATGAAATTTCGCCTGGTTTGAACGAAATTTCACCGAAAAAATGAAGTTATTGTAGCAATTTCAATTTTTTTCAAATTGTTTTATCAGCCGGTAGTTTGGATCTTGTGGGGGCCTGAAATCTAAAATTTTGGAAAAATTTCACTGAAACTCATCGAAATTTTGAACGCTGCAGCAGATGTTCTGGGAAAAGCCATGCGGTGATACGTTTGCTGTCGTTGTTCAAGTGTATGTTTCGTCTTTCCTGCCCGCCTAACGTCTCACAAAACGAGAAAAATGTAGCAATCGCAGTTGCTTTTCGACTGCTTTAGTCTGTACGAATTGCGCCCGTGTGATCGCCGGTATCGCCGGCGTACCGATAGCTTTCTTGGTCACGTTTCAAGTACCAGTGCTTGTGACGACTCATTCACAATCACATGTTCCCGGTCTACGGTTATTTAGTAGCCTAAGCTTTTGGCTGCAACTTGGAAGTTGATGCTGAATGCTTAGCTATATCAATGACAATAAAGGACGAGAGCTGTTAGCACGTTACAGCAACTGGACATCGTAACGTGGACATTGCCTTCCCCTTTCGGCACGAAATTGTAAAGCGAAGCAGTGCCTCGCGTTAGAATCCTACTGTTTTCCCACGTGAGAACCTCGTGAGCGTTTGGCGTCTGGGGGAGCTATCTGCTATTTTACCAGAAATGGTTCTGCACAACAGATACAGACATGCTGTGTACAAAATGGCTCCGTAGAAGATCAAACATTGCTGCTGAAGATTGGCCTCAGTGGTGGTGCTACCACTACCAGTCACAATCCCATGGTGCAGAGTACAGGCAAGTACAAGGAAATATATATACTACTCCTTATGCCCGCCTAGAATTGGAGCGTGCCTAGGGCCTTCACGTAAGGTTTTTTGAGAAAAAGTTCTCCGGAATTTCTAAAATCGTGGATAGGTGCTTTCATCGGTTTTTTTTTGTGAAAAATTCCTTTGACATTTCCAAAATCATGGGCAGACCCTTACACAGGTTATTTCACAAAAAGGACTCCATAATTACACGAATTCGCCGGCGGTTCCTAGCTAGCCAATTTTTAAAGAAACCCACCGAGAAAACCGAAATTACATCAGTTTTTAAAGAGACCTACTGAGAAAACCGAAATTACGTTTTTTGCCAAAAAAAAATCAGACCAACATTTTTCACTACGCAAATTCATCGACAACTCCTAGCCATCCGTTTTTAAAAAACGCTATTGAGAAAACCGAAGTTATGTTTTTTTTGCAAAAAAACGTTTTTACAAAAAGGAGCCCCAAACAAATTTTTTTAACACGGTATGGCATCGCGCGCGGCTCTGTCTGCAAAAAATGTTTTTACAAAAAGGAGCCCCAAACAAAATTTTTTCACGCGGTATGGCATCGCGCGCGGCTCTGCCTAATACTCCTTATGCAGCCTAGAATTAGAGCACGCAGAGAGCCTTCACATACGTTTTTTTGCAAAAAAGTCCTCCGTTATTTCTGAAATCGTGGACATGCCCTTTCACCAGTTATTTTGCAAAAAAGACCTTATGGTTTCTCAAATTCGATGTCGGTCCTTCATGATAAACCGTGATTACAGATAGGTCCTTCTACTATTTTTTCAGGAAGAACCCCATGATTACGCGAATTCGCCGATGACTCCGAGGCAGCTGATATTTTAAAAAACACCACTGAGAAAATTGACACAATTACGGACAGCTCCTTCTACGTTTTTTTTCCAGGAAGGACCCTATGATTACGCGAATTCGCCGATGACTCCTATTTAGCCGATTTAAAAAAAACACCACCGAGAAAACCAAAATCACTGATGATGAGAACATCCCAACGATGGATACGACTGCTTCCCATTTTCTCCCTACGACACCTTCATCCTCGACCTTTGGTGTTTCGGCCGCTACTTCGTCTACGTTGCATAATGGGCTTAATCCAGAAGCACGGCCTTTCCATCCACCTCTACTGGACCAGCGCCTCGAGACCACTCACCAAGGACAGCCCGCATACCAACGAAGGCCCATGTTGAAGCACAATTCGTCGTCGAGTCCGGTTCGGTCATCTAGTAGTATGTCAACTTCAAACCGACGTATCTCGGGATCCCGAACTCCGTTTTCGATGTGCGACCACTCGTTAGAAAGCTTAGGAGATAAGCTTTCTAATGGACCTAGTTATACAACCAAATTCCTCTAGGAGCGACAAAAAATCATAGAAAAGTATCACAGACCAAAATTTCAGGGTGCTGCGCCACCTTTCTTTTGGGTCCAAGGCCCATGTATCTTTTGGACGTGGTGCTGGTGGCCAAGCCTAGCTTGGACACCCCTTTGGCCACCGCCTCTAGTGTGGGTGCCCCTCCTTATATGGCTGCCACCTCCATACGTTGTTTTTGAGGTTTTGTTGTGTTTGGTAGACCCCGCGTGCGTTCCTCCTCGTATTCGCGCATGTTGACTAGACCGTTTGAGTCGAGAAACAGAACCTCAACCTTGTTCGTGAATTTTGGTTAATCCAAGTTTCAGTTATCTTCTCACTTGTTCTTGCAAGTTTCTCGATTGCTAGCAGGGGTAAGGGTCCATCGCGTTTGGACGTGGTTGATCGACTTGAGTTGGTGGCGTTGTGATTGCCGATTCCCTTCCTCACTGGTTGGAAGCCAAGATCATGAGTTCATCATTTTTCAAATTGACATATCGTTCTCATCAGAAGATTGGGCCTCCCCCATGCGCATCAAGAGAAAATCGAAATTGCATATTTTTGCAAAAAAAACGCAAATTCACCGATAATTCCTAGCCAGCCGTTTTTTCAGAAAAAACCCACCAAGAAAACTGGGATTACATTTTTCGTGAATATTTACCGGTTTTTAAAAAACACCAACGAGAAAACCGAAATTGTGTTTTTTACAAAAGGGGGCCTTGGATCAATTTTTTTTGCGCGGTGTGGTATCATGCGTGGCATTGCCAAGTCAATATGTTGGTGTAAAGCAAATCATCTCCCTTGATTATGTTATGAGATAAGATTTTTGTAACCGCTTTGGTTAGAATCTATCTTTTATGTGTGGGCGAATCTGAATTCATCTCTTACGCTTTTCGCTATATATTAGGCATCTCCCTTTGTAAATGAATCAATCTAATAAAGCGAGAGAGTTCTACCCCTATATTCTATGTGCTCCTTTCATTGTCGCCGTAATTGTATTGCTGTGTTGATTGATTGATCATCGGAGTACGACTACGTTTTATAACATGTTATCAGTATGAGACTCTACCGAGGCTACCGATCGTGATCGTCTGCTTGCTACAATCTACACGGCATCGAATTTCATCCTGCTACATGCAATCATCTTACTCAAACCCTACGTAAGCCAATCGCGTTCTTGCGCAAGCTCTCGATCCTGCAGGTCGTTATTTTTCATGTCAATCAGTTCGTGTAAAAAATGCAAATTTTGATGTACTGTTCATCAAAAAAAGAAAAAGAAGAAGAAGAAAGTGGCAATCTGGCAGCGGAATCGCTGCCATCTGCACATGCCGGCGCTGTTGCGTCTACTCGCCGAACGGCGGCGTGCCTGCGCGCCCAAAGTGGCAGCTTCACCATGGTTGTTTCAGAGGCATCACCCTTGCACGTCTCTGCAGCGTCACCACAGCCAACTTGGTGGCGGCGTCCACGCCAGGCTCGCGAGCACCTCGGCAGCCTCGCCCGCGCTAGCAGCATGCGTCGACGACCGCAACTGTGTTGCGCCCGACGGCCGTGCTCGCGCCGCACTCTGGCGATCAGCATACGATGGCCGTGCCCACACCGTGCCTTGGCCGCCGCGCACCGCGTTTCTCACCCACACCATTCCGGTGACCGCTCTTGGGTCCTTCTCAATGACCGTGCGTGTGCCCGAAGCACCACACGACGGCGGCCCGATGCTGCGCGGTGGAGCCCGAAGCGATCCCGGTGGTGAAGCTCGCAAGATCCAGTGATGCACCTGAAGCGTTCCCGGCGGCGAGCCCTTGAGGTCCCAGCGATGCGCCCTAAGCGGTCCCAGTGACGACCCCGCGAAATCCCGGTGATGCACCTGAATCTACTGTAGCAGCACCAGCAGCAACCCACACCATTGAGCTCGGCAACGCCCCGTGCAGCGGCGCCCGTTCGCAATGCACGACCACGCACATGGCCGTGGTGATCTGTGCCTCTGAGGAGATGGGCATGTCCGCTCGCAAGACTCTCCAACGACAACATCCATGATCGGAGAAACGACAACACTCTTACTTTCGCCCGATCAGTGGCGCCTACGGTGCTATGCTCGAAGTGAAGCACACGCAGCGAAGCGCCACCGACGGCGCCCGCACGGTGAGGAATGACGAGGTGTGCAACTCTTCGCTGTCGCTCGTGCGGAGAGAAGATGGTGGCGCTCCTACCAGATGGTGCCCTTGCAATGCTGCGTGGTGCGGTCAGTGTGGTGGCTAGGGGTGGGAACCCTAGCCGCTGCCATTTTTTCCACTACGCCGCCCCTGATGGGCCGTAGAAGGCCCAATGGCCATAAGGCCTAGTGGCCTGCGCTGCCCGAATGGCTAAAAAGAGCCCAAAAGCCATAAGCCCACTGACAAGAAAAATTATTAAACCATCCTAAATTGACTAATTTCTTGGTATATGGGTTTTCATGAATTTTTGAAAAAAAATTAATATTTAACACATTGGAAGTTTTATGCTCTGAGTTTATTTTCTAGCTTTATGCCATGTTTAATATGTGCTGAAATTTATATTTTATTATTTAAGTAATTCAAAAAATTGCTTAGTAATTAACAAAAAAATAAAAATACTAGAAAAATTCTGAAAAATTTTAGATAATTATCTATTAAATAGATATAGACCAAGCTTTACTGATTGAAGAGTGAGCATGCAATATAATGATTTTTACCAGTAGTAAAAGTTATTTTGCATAAATAGAAATATGATATGTTGGACATAGCAAAAAGGGAATTTATCAAACTTGCCCTAAATAGCAATAATTACCTTACTCGGGTAATGAATACTAAGATTAATCTGATAGCTCGATCTTTTAGGAGCTACAGTTTTCCTAGCCTGAAGCTGGTCCCCCTATTCTTCCCAAAGCCGTTAGATATACGGCTCTGTACTTTCTAAGGCACTATCTTCATACGGACAGAAAATGCCAAATAGTTGATGGGAGATGACTAGCTATTACTTTTGAATTTTCTGAAGGAAAAAATTTATAACCAGTAAAGATCCATCCTGTTGCTAGAAGCACAGTGCGAATGGATCATCCTGCGTTTTTAGGATTCTAAAGGATATAGCAGCATATAATTTTTATCATACATAAGTTTGTCATTGACCTAACATTATATAACTAGAAAGTTACTAATGCTAAAAAGATCAACAAGATATTATGCAACTTTCACCCCAATATGAGGATACTATTATAATAGTATCACCATGCTCAGTACTAGAAGTAAATCAAGCTTATATACAGTTTGCTAGAAGTAGAAAAACATGATGAACTCCTGTTTAAGAATTATCTTGTAATTCCTAATGGGAGTCTTATAGTGCTCGAAGCACATGCAAATGCTCAGCAGGCAAGCAATAGTTGTGGCCGTAGAAAGGGCCAATGGAATAAAGGGGATAAGGGGAAGTGGCAATTCATAGTGGTTAGTGGAGAAGTGTAAAGGGTTAGGGACTTCCCAAAGTCAGGCTACAAACCCTGAATAACTTTGTTTTAGGTATAAATGTATTGACCATTGGTCATACAACTATTGTATCCCAAAGCATGTGGTAAACCTTTACACAAAATCCACTAAAAAAAGTCAATAAGACCGGGGTAAACAATGTTGAATCATACTTCACTGTTTAACTTGTTGACACGAGTGATGAGAAGTGTGATAATATGGTTTTTGAAATTATAAAGTTCGTGAGGTCCCAGAAGGACATATACGACTCATATATAGACCTAGAATAGTCTCCTAAGTATTCTTCTCTTTGCTAATCAATATCATATATTCCTTATAAGTCTTTTTATCAATTTAGCCTAGTTCCTGAATGAACATTTGGTCTAGGCTCTGGTTAAGCGATTATCATTCAAAATTGGATAAAGTGATATTTCCTAGATATTTTTTAATTGTTCTATGTTTGTTCTATATTCTATAATTTGTTCCTAATGCAACAATTGTTTGATTGATAAATCATATTTCTAATATAGAATAAAGTATAATTCGATAGCGGAGGTGAAAATCTGTCTAGAAGACAATTATACAACACTAATTAAATTTAAAACATTATGATTATTGCTAGAAGCGATACCCTCACAGTTGGCATTAGAAGAATGCCATATTATACCCTGAGTCCAATCGTACTCCCTTAACTTTTAAAAGACATTGATCTAAATTGTTTCCATATGGAGACAAAGAAAAAGAATGATATAGAATACCTACTCATGACTAAGTTTAATGGGTGTAATTAACGTGTGGTGGAAACACTTCATTCATTCTCCTTCGGGTTATACTATGCACATAGAAAACCTGAAATTTGTGTTGCGATGAAAACCCAGAAATATTTAAGATCTAGCAGATCGATTGGGTTATTTTGAGTTGAATATTATGAGAAGAATAATTATAATTCTGCTGGTCACAGCATAAAGACTTTTCTACACCTAAAGTTTCTTATGCCCTTATTGTGCTAAAGGAAAACTCATACTTAGATCTTCTTACCAAAAAAGTTAGGGAGAAATCACTGAATTTCATAGAGAAAATTTAAAGTGATATCTGTGGACCTATTCAATCCCTGTGGGACCCTTTCTAAGAAATTCTATGGTACTGATAGGTGCTTCTACTTGGTGGTCCTATGTAGGTCTCTTATCTATTAGGATCTATGCTTCTAACAGAATTAATTGCCTAAATTATTAAGTTAAGAGCATACTTTCCAGAAGAAAGGATCAAGTCTATTTGAATGAGTAATGTTGGCGAGTTTATCTCAAAGCATTTAATGATTATTATATGGCTCCGAGTGTTAATATAGAGCATCTCGTACCTAATGTCCACACTAAAAATGACCTTGCAGAGTCATTATATTAAAAAAAAGAACAAAACATATTGCTTAGTCGCTCTTGTAGAATAGTTAGCCTCTGACCAGTTGTTGGGGCCACGCAGTGCTGTATACTAGGTAATAATTCAACTCAGACCAACTGTATATTACGAAATTTCCCCGTTGCAGATAGTGCATGGAAAAGAATTAAGTATTTTCCATCTATGAAAATTTGGCTGTGTTGTATACATACCAATCTCTCTACCACAGCGTACAACCATAGGACCTCACCAGAAGTTGAGGATCTATGTAAAATCTCCGTCATGTATTATAATACCTAAAGCCTATGACAGGGAATCTGTACACGGCTCGATACGCTGATTGTACTAAGGACATTTTTTGGTGTTAGGGGGAAATAAGTATCACATTAGAGAATGCCAAGTCCTTAAATCCACGCACTAGAGAGACCAAACTTGAAGTTCGAAGGATAATAAATCTGTAATAAATAAGCTAATAATCTGCCAAATACCTTCACTGGTTATAAGGGAGTGAAAGATCTCATATACCTGTAGTATATGCACCTAAAAGAGTGGAAATGCCCTAGAAGGATATTGAACCCACTCTTGACCCTCATGATTAGAAGAAAGGGGAGGCCTCCAGGTGTACGGGACTCAATTCTACGGAGATGTCCACAGAAGTAGAGAACCAAACAAATGAGAACGATACTTGTGACAATAGAAGAAGCTCAACCTGATGTTGAGAAAATCCCTGAAGCGATCTATCCTGAAGATGATAACATCCCTGAAGCGATCCATCCTGAAGATGATAACATCCTTGAAGCAATCCATCCTGAAGATGATAACCCCAACGTATATTTGCGTGCGCAATTTCACGCTGGGAAGTCGGAACACCCAGACTCCATCGTTGTGGGAAATCACGAGGAGCTAGAAGAAATTAATATAGATATATCCCTGAAGTGATGCAGGAAAAATGAATAAAAGAAATACTACAATTGTCGACATATATTTGCCCCTAAAATTGCTAAAAAAACTGGATTCAGAACCAAAGTCTATGGCAGAGTGCTAGAAACGCTTAGATAGGGTCAAACAAAAGAAGCAATTGAGGCAGCGCTTGCTTAATAAGAGGAAATTTTTTGGTCCTATTGACCGAACATCTGCTAAACTATTCCCTAGAGGATCAAATGGGTTTTACATCCAGAAAAGAAATGAAAATACCCAAGTGGTGAGATATAAAAGCAAGGCTTGTAGCACAAGGGTTCACGCAGAGACCCGACATCGATTATGATGAAACCTATTCTTCTATGGTGAGTGGAATAACGTTCCAATGCTTAATATCAATTGCAGTTGGTTTAAATTTGAAAATACAGTTGATGGATGTAGTGACCGCATATTTATATGGGTCACTGGATTCGGATATTTATATGAGAATCCCTGAAGGAGTCAAAGTTCCGGATTCTAATAATCGCAACATGTATAGCGTCAAACTGCAGAGATCGCTATACGGATTAAATACAGTCGGGGAGAATGTGGTATAAACGGCTTAGTGAATTCCTCCTAAAGAAGGCATACTCAAATAATTATAATTGTCCCTGTGTGTTCATAAAGAAATCCTAGAATAGATTTTGTATCATCTCAGTATATGTCAATGATCTGAACATCATCAGAATCACAAAGAAGATAGAGAAAGTAGGTGCTTACCTCATGATGAAGTTTTGAGATGAAAGTTTTGGGTAAAACCAAATTTTGCCTAGGCCTGTAGCCATAGCATTTCCCAAAAGGAATTCTAGTACACCAGTCCTCTTATACTCAGATGGTATTGGAGAGGTTTAATATGAATGAATTACATCATTTGAAAATCCCCATGGTCGTAAGATCCCTTGAAGTGAATAAAGACTCTTTCAGACCAAGAATGGAAAATGAGGAAAACTTAGGACCTGAAGTCCCATATTAAGTGCCATTGGAGCACTCATGTATCTTGCGAATTGCATAAAGCATGATATTGCATTCGAAGTAAACTTGCTAGCAAGATATAATGCAGCCCCAACCAGAAGACATTAGACTGGTGTCAAGATTTTACTCAGATACCTCCAAAGCACTCAAGATTTTGGATTGTTTTTCCAGAAGAACCAAGACTTGACCATTGTGGGATATACGGATACTGGCTATCTGTTTGATCCCTACAGTGCCAAATCTCAAACTGTTTTTTTTTGTATTTCTCTGCGGTGGTATAATCATTTCTTGGCGGACTTATAAGCAGACTTTAGTAGCTACTTCTACCAACCACTCAGAATTTATAACTTTATGGAGCCTTACGTGAATGTATTTAGCTCTGACGTGTGATTAGCCATATCGAAAAGTCATGTAATCTTAACATCATCTATACCCCCACAATTATTTTGAAGATAATGTTACTTGTGTTGCTCAAATGCAAATGGGTTATGTAAAGAGTAATATCATGAAGCACATTGCTCTTAAGTTTTCTATCCTCATGAACTCTAGAAGAATAGTAAGGTAAAGATTGTTTAAACTAAGTTATGTGAAAATCTTGCAGATTTATTCACTAAGTCCTTACCTAAATCTACATTTCGAAGATATGTTAAAGGCATTGAAATGAGAAGACTTAAAGATATGCAAAGTTCAGGGGGAGTAAATTCTTGAACCATAACCTTTATTGTGATCCTGAAAATCCTAATATAAATCCAGAAGATTACAAGTTGTACTCTTTTTCCCTTTAATGTATTTTCTTGAAGTTTTCTCATATTAATGTTTTTAATAAGCCAACTAGTGCAACATGGAGTGCGAGTGCAATGTACTTTTTTCTCCATATTTTTCCTACTGGATTTTTTAGTGGAGTTTTTGATGAGGCACGTACATTACATGGTATTCACTCAAGGGGAGTGTTATGAGATAAGATTTCCGTAACCGCTTTGGTTAGAATCTATCTCTTATGTGTAGGGGAATCCGAGCTCACCTCTTACGCTTTTCGCTATATATTAGACATCTCTTTTGTACATGAATCAATCTAATAAAGCGAGAGAGTTCTACCCCTATATTTTGTGTGCTCTTTTTATTGTCTCCATAATTATATTGCCGTGTTGATTGATTGATCGTGAGAGTACAACTACGTTTTATAACAGATTAATCAATTGATTAAAGTAGCTTCACCGAGGCCGAGAGCTAGTCGCGCAGTAGCACTTAATGAGAGCCAGTGGCAGAAAGCAAATCTCTCGATAATCAAATAGTCATCAGAGGCAGCCGCCGTGCGGATCGCCACACGAATAATCCGATGGATTAGACGAAGCCAGCGTGTCAAGGGCCTGTTGCATTTTTTTTAAAAAAATATTATTTCCGTGTAAACAAAAAAAGCAAAGACAGGACACTTTTCGACCATAGAAACATCGGCAAATGAGGTGTCACCTATCACGTTATGCACCGCGGTAAGTGATCGGATTTGTAATAGCCCGGGTGACCACATAATGGGTCGACCATGATAGGCTCACTGCCGCATACCTTTAACTCAACACGCATGTGCCGATCACCACAAGCATGGTGGCAGCCACCAAGCTGGAACAATGCTGCTGCCACACTGGTATTGCTGTTGTTGTGATCGACTAGCTACTACGATGCTAGCTAATTTCTGTGGTCCATGGGTGCGACAGGCGATATGTTATATGTCGCTCTTTTCGTAATCGAGGAAGAGATTATTTTTATAAATTTCTTTGTACGGTAAGGTTTGAAAAAATGATACGTCCATGAGCTTAAAAAAAAGCTAAGAACTCGGATTAGACTGGTGGTGTCATGTCATGCCGTGGTCCAACACGCGAATTAGTCATGGCTGTGATGTGGGTTTGGTCGGGGACACGTGCTAAAGTAAACGGGTTTCTTATTCCGCAACAGTGTACACCTCACAAAAGCAGAGGTAAGCATCTCTTTAGAGAAAAAAACCGCTGTTGCCTACGAAGGTACACCAAAGTCAAGGTCAATGGAGAAAATCACTTCCTGCTCCCAGATGTTTACGCAATTTGCATTGCATGCTAGAGTAGTGTGCAAACGGAGCGAATAATTTCCGACCGATCCGAGACCGAATTAGTTTAAAATCCGATTCGAATCCGAAAAAATGATATCTGGTTATATCCGGATTCGAATCTGCCTATCCGAAAAAAATATAGGGTAAGATATGGGAAGAGAAGTATCCGATCCATACCCGCATATCCGAGATATCCGAAAAATATCAGTGTAAATGAGTGAAATAGATATCCGATAACAGATCTGATAAACATAAACATTCTACATCATATAAGTTCATATGTTGATTGGAATTATACTTGGCTACATATTATTCTTATATAGGGAAGACAACTATTATTGAATTTGAAACACTTATATGTCTTCAAGGTTCTAGTAAAATTTTGTGTATGGTTGATTGATCTTCATACGCGCGACATATATGATTTCTGCTTTCACGCATTATCCGACTAACTATTTGTAACCGAGACTAACTGTATCCGGAACAATATGTATTCGCTTCGTATTCGCGACCGAAGTAATCCGTATTCGTATTCGAATCCGGCACTGTCCGTATCCGATTCTATATCCGAGAAAAAATTTAGAATAAGATACGGAATGAGCGAAATCCGTCCGTATTCGATCCGTTTGCGACATCATCACAAACGGATTATGCTAGTTTACCTGTCCAAATTGTTCGTGCAATAGGCAGTAGCAGTATTCTCATAGCGTTTAGACCTTACTCGACACGGCTTCAGTGTCGATTTCTCCCCTTTGAAAATCGAAAGCTGTTTTAAATACTGGCTTTTCATAGTCAGAAATCAAAAGGCAGCATCCTATTTGTACTAGGAGAACATGAAAGCTAAAAACTAATTTAGAGTAGCTTCCCACGGTTTTGATGATTTGAGATTTTAACTTTGCTACTAGAGTTGAAAAAAAATTATCCCTTCCTACTAAGTATAAAATCCCCAATCGCACCCTTTTCACGCTCATTACTAACCCGCATCTCTAACACCTAAAAGTTATACTAAAAATTGGAGCTCCGAATACCAAACCTTTTCATCAGCCTAACCGTGTATCCTAGCCAAAAACTACTTTTCAGAAAAGCTATAGTTATACTTAACAAGACCTTAAGGGCCTGTTTGGCAGAGCTCCAGATCCTGATTCTCCAGCTCTAGCTCCTGATTCTCTATGGAATCGATTCTCTGGTAGAAGTGGTTTCTATCTGAGAAATAGTTATGAACTTGGTGAGGAGGTTCATAACTGAGAGGTTGTGAATCAGGTGGGGAGCAGATTTTTTTGGCTCTCAAGCTGCAAGTCAAAAAATATGAATTACTTCCTCGGATTCCTATATAAAACTGAATAATTTTTTCTTATTTGGTAGAGCTCTTCAACTTCATATGAAAAAACTAAAACAAAGAGCTCTGTCAAACTACCCTGAATTGAACCAGCTTCTCGGAGTTGCTATTGCGAAATTAATACGGTTTATCCAAATTCCAACAATTAATTTAAGGTCGTTTGGTGTGGTCGTTTCATGGACCCCTCCATGAAGTGAAAGCGAGAATTTCCCAACCTGCTAGGGCATCATGCTTTTTTCGGCGGGAACCTCGGCTTTTTTATTATTATTATTATTATTCTTTCGACTGTCAAGAAAGTTTGGTTTGCAGAGGATGTGGACTGTGTCTTCTCTCATACTTGTATCTGTTAGTTAGCATGGCACCAATACTTAATCTAGCCCTATTGAAGAAAAACTTAATCTGCTCCAAAAAAAACTTAATCTGGCTACCCAACATTTTAATATGAAAACCTACTGGTAGAAAGTAGAACAAGATTGGAAGGAGTACCAGATGAAAATCCAATTTATTGGGCGAGCTGTGGATCCAAACAAAATTTCCTGTGCCCCCACAACCTTGAGTATGCATCTTCATTTGGATTAAGATCACCACATCTCAGTTTTTGCTAGTTGAAATTTATCGGAAATATGACAAACACTTGGAGAGGACAAACTTAACCTGATCAATGACTTTAACCTTCTTAACTTAGGATAAAATCAACCAAATAAATTAGTGTAATAAGCTAACCCATCATAACTAACACTCCTAAGTTCCGTTTTTCTACTGCTAACCCATCTAATCCAGCCAAACAAACTATGGATTAAGCTAACATAGCTAGGTTAAAATTTAGCTAGCCCGATTATCTTAACCCTAAACTAAACACAGCATATTTGGACGGGAAAAAGTACGTGGGAGCGAGTGTTTCATAAAACAAAATGGTTACAGTCTTACAGATGTATTTTTCAAACACCCGATGACCTGAGGCTTTTCTCAAATAAAATTTCCTCAATATTGGCGAATGCAGTTGGGCTATGTCCACAAAATCAAAGAAAATTGCTTGAAAATCATAAAAATCAAGTGTATTGAACCGGTTTGATATCTGAAACCGCTCGGTAAACCAGTGGAGTTTGAATTCAAAAAAAATTTAGAAAATTCATAAAAAAAAGTGTTAGAAACTTTTGAAATTTTTTATGTGAGATCCTGAGGCAATGCTAATAATGCGATAGAATTTTCAGATCAATATCGGACCCGCGTATTTTTTTTTAATTCTGGCAGTACTACTATCTTTTTATATACTGTTATGTTTTTTATTTTCTAGAGGTACTAAATGAAGTCTAATATTTTTGAAAATTTTTATGTCAGGTCCAAAGGCAATGCTAATGATTCTATAAAATTTTTAGATGATTATCACACCTTGTACTTTTTAAAAATTCTAATAGTGCTACTGTTTTTATATATGCTCTTTTGTTATTAATTTTCTAAGGGCAATAAATGACACTAATATTTCTGATAGTTTTAATACATGATCCTCAGGAACTCTTTATGATACCATTAAAGTTTTAGAGCATGGTCAATCTTGTAAAATTTTATAAAAAATTCAAAAGTTTCTGTTTCTTTTCATTAATTGCTATTTTTGATTTTCCCAAGTATTAAATGAATTCATTTTTTTTTGAAATTTCTGTTAGATGTTTTTTATATTAATTTGGACTTATTGTGATTTTTTTCAATTTTTTAGTTTTTTTTTAAATTTTCCTTGAGTATGTAGAAATTCGAATAAAATCACTCGAAAATCAATCAAATCGACCAATTTTTGTTTCTTTCATGAAATTTGACAGTTGATTTTAAAATATTTGACTTTGAAATCGTTTGATTTCTACCGATTTTTGACCAGTTTTTATGATAATTAAAAATAAAAAACAGTTCAAAAATTGAAAATTCGATATTTCAAATCATGGCGTGCTAGGCTGCTAGCCAGTTGCCCGGTTGCACTTGCCCCCACGCATTTGACAAAGAGCTCAGCTAACCTTTAAATAGACACGTCACCATTTAACAACTCCTTTCTCTCTCCTCCTTGGTCCTTCCTTCGGCTCATCACCTCCAAGAGGCCTTCGTTCCCTTCCAGTTCTACTACCCCAAATAAAATTCCTCGACTCTTTTTTTTTTCTTTCCATAAGCATATTTTTACTATAAGAAGCAGCATATGTGATATCTTCCAAAGGTTAGTAGTTCCCATTTTTCTCTGAATTTTCAGCTCCTTGCAACGATTTTAAAAGAAAGTTTTATTGGACCCTTCCGTTGCTTCAAGAACTAGTAAAAATATTTACAAATATCAAATGTTAATGCTACGCATCAGACGATGCGCTGTTTTCCTAGTAGTACAAGCTCCTGCCTTATAAAATTTCTGATAACCCCAACTTGCCATTATTCTTCACCATATGTTTGTCTTTCCCACAAAGGAACTGCCAATTTGGCTTCACATTTAATCAAGTAGTACTCTCCTTTTGATGTTAGTTGGTCCGTGCAAACCTTAGAAGAATAAACACCACTTCCTTTTGTCCGTCCAGTATTTGCTTGCATAAATTTGACGTGGGGCGGTTGTTTTCAGAGACAAACGGAGTTAAAGGTGCAGATTTTAATTGAACAAAACCCAAAAGTTCGCCAGAAAGGAAGGATAAAGGTAAGAATCATCTGTTACTTCTCCTGTTGTCTTGCATATTTTCTTCAATCTTTAGGATTGCTTCCTTGCCACTTTGCTTCTCTGTCGTGAATATGTTAGAATACTTGCATACTGAACTTTTGCTTCACTTCACAAGCTCCTTCACAGCATTTAAGTGCTGGATTTTCCAACAGATTCTCGCAGATAGGTAGCATCCATGGGTTGTGGGGTGTCAAAATGGCAGGATCCCGGTGTACGCCAGAGAAGGCCAGGAAGTGTCGGCGAGATGGTCGTGTTCCTTCCGGGACTCCGGGTACCAAGAAGCATAGACTTCTCCCGGTCTCTTGGTGATCACTTGGACAAGAGCATAGTGGAGAGGCTATCAGCTGTAAGAGCAAGGGTTGTGGCAATGGCAATGCAGGAATCAGAGATGGCCCTGAAGCCAAGGCGAAAGGTTGCAACGCGGCACGGTATGTAGGGATGTTACAGCATCTGATGGTGTCCTGCTTGTTTCTTCCACATGTGGATATGAGAGCATTGAGAGGTTTAGCTTTGATGTAGTGTTTGCTTTTCAGGAGGGTCTAGTACTGCTAATCTTCTCCAAGCTTTGGAAGAGTACTTGTCAGTTCTGCTTGGACTGGTGAAAGAAAGTGATGGACCTACCCTATATTGCTGAATTTGTTTTTGTGAGTATCTTTCTTGATTTATCATCCATAATGTTGCAGGCAGCGAGCTGAGAAACAAAGTGCAGTTTGTTTGGGCTAACCAAGAAGATGAGGCTTTGGTAAGGACGAGTCCATCCATGTTCAGAAATTAGGCCGAGGTAAAGACGAGCCTTTTTGAATGCTCAAAGTTGTTCCTGATTTAATTGCAGGAGACATCCATGGCAGATGCTTGGTATGAGGTGCTGTCTGTGCTGCATTTGATGGCCATGGTGTGCTTCCTACAGGCCAACTCCCTGCTTCTTCCTAGGTCATATGGTGACGGTTATGGACCAAGAGTATCTGAAGGTTGGTAATTCAATATAAATGATACACTTGACTACTTGAGGTATCTTAACTCTAGTATATATTCTTCTTGGATTAAGACTATTGTTAATTTTTCATCATATAATCATATTTTGTGGATCGTGCTAACAACACAATGCACATGTGGTCCCGCGCAGAGAGCAGGCGAGCCACTGTTGATGTTTTCTTGAAGGCAGCTGGATACTTGGATTGTGCAATTCATCATGTACTTTTACAGATACCACCTGAAAAAAGGTTCGATGCTTGGTGATCCCAGTTTATAAATCTCAAAGAGCCTTTGAAAGAACATCTAGTGAATGCTTCTGCTTGATGTTAATTTCAGAAGAGAACTTCCAGTAGATCTAGTTGAAGGGAATCTTAAAGCACTTAGCTTGCAAGGTCTTGGTCAGGTACTATCCTCTGAAATCAGTATACGTGATAAAAAAATTCCATATCTACTTCGCCAAGCATAAGCTCCTCAAACATTTTTTTTAGGAAATAGATAAGCTCCTCAAACTGAACTACTCCAATTTAGTTATCAACCCGTGCATCCGCACAGGCTACATGATTTTCCATAGTACTTTTTTTTGTATATTTAGTTTGAAACTACATAATTTGGGATAACACAATTTTATTGTTGAATTTGGAATGTTGTAACTTAATTCTAATAAATTTGGAGGAAAAAAATTTAGTTCCAAATTTGGAATCTTTAAATATAAAAAAATACATTACTTTAATTTTTAATTTGGATACATAACATATATCTTTACTAATATATAAATACGAGTTAGTGGTGGTCGTCCACCCCCCTCTCTAAGAAAAACAGCGCGCTAACATATGGGCCGTGGATTGTGACACGCTCTCCCACCTCCTACGAATAAAAAGGAAATTAACTCCATCTCTCTTTCTACCCACACCTGCTCCTGCTGGTCAGGCCATTCCTCACTTCTCCTCCCGTGACAACCCAACAATGTAATTTTATTTCTGTAAATGTGTGGCATAATTTGATTATTTTTGTTAAAAAATGTGTTTTCGTTGCAACGTATGGGCATTTGACTAGCTTTAATTTAAAATTAGAATACTATATATATTTATATACAATAGCTTTTTTTGGAAATTTTAATCCTGAATTTACAATATTCATGCATCATATTTTTGCAATTTTTTAATTCTAAACTTATATATGGAATAATTTTTTATAATTGTTAATTGTGTTTTAGTTATACTGAGACTACAATGCAAGAATGTACATAACAATGACATTTGGACTCTTAGGTTAGATCTAATCCATGCCATTGTAAGGGCATGCACAATGCAGGCGCTTACAGAGGTGTTTAGCAAATATAGGAGAAACAAGGTGCTAATTTTGTAGCATCTATGCTTGAAGTGGCACCGGTGCTTATGCACTTAACTACCTATCATTAATAGATAATACAACCATCTAACTACCTACAAAGAGGTGCTTGCATTAGAGGACATAGCTCTTGAATAGGTACTTGATGATGTGGTTGTATTACCTCTCTATAAAGCACCCATGCAAAATTATTTTGCATTGTACATGCCTAATAGATTTATTTTATTTTTATGATAATTAATTCTGGAATTTCCATCTCTTTCCTGTATGATTAACATATGGTTTTCCAAGACCTCCAGTTACATGCTCAACCCATGCACTTCCAAACGATCTGTAGGTGCTCAAGTAGCCATCATATTTAATGAATCGGATTTGCAAGCATGAATCATGATTTCATCCAATCTGGAGCCTTGGAGGCTGCAATATTTTTTGCCCGGGAGTTCGGTTTGATCACAAGTGCATGAATAAGTGTTGCACTCAAAACTCTTGTATTGTATGTTAGAAAGAAATGATCTATGGCATATTGATACTAAATCTTAGCAGTATATTATATTGCTATGGCAAATTAGACGATATCGATGTCTTCTTTTCTCCAAATATTGTAAGAATTTCTAGATATTTCGTTGTATCTAAGTAATGTTGTAATTTCTAGCTTTTTTATCCATAGGATTAATGTAGGGTTCCTATAGGAGCCTCCAATTATTATAGATATAGGTAGATAGATGACGGCCTACAATTTGTTGATACTTGTGGTTTGAGTGTTTGACTATATATCTGTACCTTGGTCAAATTGAATGCATTGATTCAAAACATGCATTTTCATATAGTGTTTTTATTTATTTATTTATTCTCGTATTGTTTGATTAGTGAAATGCTTTGTTTTAGGTTCTATATTCAAAGAAATCCACTTGTTTGCTTGGATATTATAAAATATCTAGAATAATAATTTTTACTCTCGCATATGCTTTGATTGCAAGTAAATCTGAATACTCAGTGCTTTACTATAGTGCTCTTATTCTTGGAGAGTTGGAGTGACTTATCATCTTCAAATCCCACAGGGAGTTGACATGCAACTTGGGCTGGCAATTGATAATCCAAAGGCCACTTTAGCAGTAAAACGGCGTTTAGCTTGTGAGATGATCAAATATTGGCAACAGGTGTTTCTTCTTCCCAGACCAATTTTCAAGGGCTTATCAGCATATGAACCTGTTATGTAACATGATACTTGTCATTTTCTTTTGTGCATTAAACAGCTATTCAGTAAACTTATTGCACTTTGAGTTTTATGACTTATATTATTTAACAGGTTAAGGATAGCATCCCAGAGCTTCCTTTGTCAGATGGATGGGGGGAAAAGCACACGCTATTTGTAAAGTGGAAATATGTCGAAGCGAAGGTGTGCAAACGAGCTTAACTCTATTTCCAAATTGCAAATGCATTGTTTATGTATTGAATTGGAAAAACATTTGAATTCAACCATCAATATGGGATTTAAGTTGAAGCCTCGAACAGATCATAGACATTCTCCTCTACACAGCATTCGGCAACAGATTTCTAAATAAGTATATCTCTTTATTTTTCCTTCTGTAGACATTTAAACTGATGTTATTGGTCTGTTTTTTTCTTGCCAGGCTGCTGCGTACTATTTCCATGGGTTGATTCTTGATGAGGGAAACACCGAGAAATCACATGAGATGGCAATTTCCGCACTGCAAGCATCAGAGGAGTTTCTCAAAGAGAGCGAAAGGGCTTCTGAGGCCTTCCATTCAACTGCTCCGACATCAAGGTCATTTCACAAGTTTTAGTCCTACTCTCTCTCTCTCTCTTTCTTCCAAATATGAACAAATTGGCCCAAGGAAAAAAATACTGAGAAATCTGTTATTTGAAAGCTATTGTTGCATAGCGTAATTGTCTAATATAGAGATTACACTTGATACCTGTAACGTTGCAGGAACTCAACTGCTTTCGGAACAACCAAATATCTCTTGGACAGGATCCCGAAAGATACACTAAGCAGGGTGAACAATCAAGAGTTGTACACCCAAGAAAGGTAATAGTTGGATTTTTATAAAGGGGATAAAATTGTTTTTCTAACGAAGTAAAAATTGGTTGTTAACATACATGCTAACCAAGTAACCATATATTCTTTTTGTAAATTCAGAACTTCAAACAAGGGCATCAACAGGATCATCACGACACCGCCTCCATTGCCAGATTTTCCGCTGTCCCTAAATCCCGAGGATTACGAGCTTCCCCAATTAGATCCCGAGGATTTTCCGCTGTCCCTAACCACCGATGAAGTTTATCATCAGGCTCATGCAAGCAAGAAGTCTTTGTTCTAGGAAAAAAAACATTCCTCTGCTGCTGACAATGAACAAGAAATCTGCAGCATTTTAGACGAGCATGGTAAAAAACAAATGCGCATAGCATATATTTAGCCAAATGTCAGAAAGAAGAAATAATCTTTAGTACTGGTGATCAGATCAAATGAATTACCCAGCAAGGCCCATGTGTAATTTGAAGAGCATTGTACAGATCGATCTTTTCTTTTAAATAATGCAAATGCTTTTGTTAAAAGATTTCCCACTCAGTCCATTTTTGCCAAAAAGAGCTAAAAAGAACCTAAATTTTGTCCAATCTGAAGAAGATTATAGAAAACAAATCCCTAAGTCAGTACTAGAGGAAAATTTTTATGGTGGTACATGTTTGTATTTTGAATTATGGTGCTTCGACAATTAAACTACAATCCATAATCAGTGTTTACTAGCCCAGGATACCCCTTAGAAGCACAGACAATATAATAAGATACTTTATTTTCAAAGAGTATTCCTTAAGCAGGAGTAAATAATGAGTCCTCGATCTAAATAATGTATGAACTTTCCTGATGAAAATCATACGACCAACTAGGAGCAATTTCATTTCCATTTTGCTATCATTCAGTTTTACATGTGACTAGTGTTCTTCTTCCGACAATAGTATCAGAATTTTGGTGTCTTCCTTTTTGCTGTATATTGCGACAGCGATCATTTTTCATTTCGATATCAGTTTCTTCGAGCGGTAAATTAATGATTTCTAACCTGTCATGTCAGAGCTAAATTTCTTTAGAACAAGATTGGTAACCTGTGCAGGGTCATCGTCGGGGGTTTCTCTGGCGCAGAATTCCCGGAATAGGACTTGCAGTACTCTGAGATATCCTGATAGAACTCGATTCTCCTCTGCAATCCGTGGGGGTAGCTGGCCATGGAATAATAAACGGTCTTGGAAAGGTCCTTTACCGAAGCCTCGATCAAATATTTTACCGACGTTGGGAGATTTCCTTGATCCTAAGCTTGCAGCAGCGCAGGGCAGTCATGGAATCCCATTGTCTGTTCCTCATCGGCCGATTGGTCAGAAGTGTGATCCTGAATTTCCATTGATTCAAAATTCGAATTCTGTGTTTGGGGGTGTTCTCAGGATGGGCCGCGTGGCAAGCTGGGCTTGTCGTCCAGATGGGCCTGCTGTAACCCGGGTTTGGTTATTCTGCATCAAAGGCTCTCGACAAAACCTATATCGTCTGAGGGTCGGCGCTCATATGCGGCTAGGGGTGCAAACGGATCGGATACGGATGGATTTCGCTCATTCCATATTCTATTTCAAATTTTTTCTCGGATATAGAATCGGATACGGACAGTGCCGGATTCGAATACGAATACGGATTACTTCGGTCGCGAATATGGAGCGAATACAGATCGTTCCGGATACGGTTAGTCTCGGTTACGAATAGTTAGTCGGATAATACATGAAAGCAGAAACCATATATGTCGCGCATATTAAGATCAATCAACTATACACAAAACTTTACTAGAACCTTGGAGACATATAAGTGTTTCAAATTCAATAACAGTTGCCTTCCCTATATAAAAATAATATGCAGCCAAGTATAATTCCAATCAACATATGAACTTATATGATGTAGAATGTTTATGTTTATCGGATCTGTTATCGGATATCTATTTCACTCATTTACACTGATTTTTTTGGATATCTCGGATATGCGGGTATGGATCGGATACGGATCGGATACTTCTCTTCCCATATCTTACCCATATTTTTTTCGGATAGGCAGATTCGAATCCGGATCGAATCCGGATATAACCAGATATCATTTTTTCGAATTCGAATCGGATTTTAAATGAATTCGGTCTCGGATCGGTCGGGAAATATCCGCTCCGTTTGCACCCCCTATATGCGGCGGTGGTCATGGCTGGAGGTGCGTTTGGCTCTGCCACCGGTGGAAGTGCGGGAGATGGTGATCGGCGACAAGGACACAACCTCGGCGGTCTGTTTCCTTTCAGACCATATCGTGGTGGTGGTGATCGATTTCAGCGGCCGTTTGGGCGTGGCCGGGGAAGGGAGCGTCGTGACGATGACGGTGGCAGAGGATGGGTTCAAAATTCATTTGGTGGTCGTCGAAGTGGTCGTGTTGGTGGTGTTGGTTCTGGTTTTGGTGGAGGGGAAGGCTCAAGATTGGTTGGTTCAGGAGGTGGACAGAACAATGGCTCTCGTGATGTGATGAATAATGCTTCTTCTGATGGTGCGAATAAACCGGTTAGATATGTTATCGATAAGGGGGAGTCTTCTGGCGCTCAATCCTTGAAGCAGAAGGGGGTGCAACCGGTGGGAGAACCAATTGCCAAGAAGAAGAAGTTTGTTCTTCGCTGTGAAATTTGTGAGGATGAACATTTCACACCTCAATGTCCATTGTTGCATGGTCGCATGGACCAAAACTGGCTGCTATGTTCTGTGGATTAGCTGGGGATGGTCTGAGTTTTTTCCATATTCCTTATTCGGCTGCGGCAAAAGTTCCTCGCAAGGTATCTGCAACAGCTTTGATTAAGATCATTGAGGGATCAGTTTCGGTGGAGCTTGTCAAGAAGGAATTGGCACGTTTTATTCCGATTAAATGGGATTGGATGGTGCGGGAGCATGGGCCAAATGCTTATATTGTGCCCTTTCCGTGCCAAGTTGAGCTACAAAGGATGATTTCAATGAAACGGCTTCGAACTGATAATAATGAAGGGGTTATGGCTTTTGAGGAATGGAATCAGGAGATAAAACCAAAATCGAGATTACAGAAGGTATGGGTGCATGTTTATGGGGTGCCATATGAAATTCGATCATTTTTGCCTTTGTGGGCAGTGGGTTCAATTCTTGGAGCTACTCAACGTGTAGATATGAGATCAATGCGCAAAACTAGGCTTGTTCGGCTCTTGGTAGCAGTGCTTGATGTAAACTGTATTCCGGGTGATGCGGATATTGTTGTTGATGATTGTTTATATGAGATATTCTTCAAGGTTGATAGAGTTGTATCTGATAACTCTTTAGATTCAGAGATTGAGGAGGAAGATATTGATCTAGAGGATCGGCTGGGGGAGCAAGATGCTGAGATGGATGATGTTCAGGACATGGAGAAGACTCATGCTGGGGAGGGGGCTCCACTCTTCAAAGCTTCGGAAGTTCCTTGTTATTCTGGGGCGCAGCATCAGGGGCAGCAGTGCGATAGTTCTTCGGTTCATAAAGAAGGGGATGAAGCTGTCGATTATTCTCACAATCAGGAACCTCTGAAGGTTCGGCAGGGGGAGCAAGTTGCTGAGATGGATGATGTTCAGGACATGGAGACGAGGTATGATGGTGAGGGGGCTCGATTTGTCCAAGCTTCAGGAGATCCTTGTCATTCTGAGGCGCAGCTTCAGGAGCAGCAGTTGGAAATTTCGGCGGTTCATGAAGTGGGGGCTGAAGCTTTGGCATGTTCAGTTACGGGTGAGGTGCAAGATGATGAAAAGCAGAGGGGTAGGTTGTCGGTTGCTGCGATGCCCATTTCTCACAAAGTTCATGTGACTCCTAATGTGGCTCTAGGAAATAAATCTTCGGTGGATGAAGAACAGATCGAAGATTTGGTTGTTCCTGTTTGTGTTGATGAGCAAAATCAGGATCTTCTGAAGGTTTTGAATTTGGGAGTTGAGGTATCTGTGCAGAAAGGAATTGATATGGCGGTGGATAGGCTGTTGGATGAGATTGCAAGTAAATTTATGTTAGAGGTTGATACTGAGGACACCCGGATTGAGGAAACACAGTATGTTTCTTTGGCTGAAGAGCATCAGAATGAATTTTCGGTGGGCAATGTTAGTGCTGCTGTAACGTCTTCGGTTTTGGTTCCAGTGGCTAGGAAGTTGCTATCAGGGGTGAGGATCAGTAGCACTTTGTTCCCTCTTCTTCGAGATGTCATGGTCTTCCTCGACAGACATTACAAGCATTAGCTAAACAAAATGGTATTCGTGCAAACATGTCTAATGAAGCTATGGCAGATGCTCTTGAGGCGTTGAATGTGGAGAATGGGATCGATCGAGTTCCTCATAGGCTGTTTGGGAAGTTTTCGGGGGAAAGGAGAGCGAGTAAGAGAATTGCTGCACTCGGAGATGGAGAGTTGATGGAAAAGGCGAAACTTCTAACAGCTAAGAAGAATTTGGATTTGCCGTCTAAATCAGGTACTTTATCCTTCACATCAATGTCAGATTCTGTAATTTTATCAAGAATTTCCAACTTAGGTGTTTCTTTGGGTAGAGATGATAATGATATTATTTCCTCTATTACCTCTATTAAGAATATTGAAATTGATAAATTTAGAGTTTCTGGTCAGGAGTCCAAAAAAAAGTGTAAATCTTCCTCACCAAAGATTAACCTGGTTGAGGTAGAAGAGGATGACTTAGATGTTAGTCTCAATCGTAGTATTGTTGATCATGAAGATCGGGGGTATGATGAGGGATATGATCACATTTGTTGTGAACTGAATGCGATCCCTCGGAAAAAGAAATATAACTCGCGGAGAATGTTTAATTTGGGTCGTATAAATAAAAAACCTATAACACCATCTAAATTGAGTTTTAAATGAAAGGGGTCTTCTGGAATAGCAGAGGTCTCGGTGACTTGGCTAAACATGGTTACTTGGGGGATTTGGTAAAAGAGGAGCAAATTGATTTTGTTGCTCTCATGGAAATTGGTCGGGATCAGTTCCCAGATGTGACCTTGAGGAAATTATGTGGCGGTCGGGATTATCTTTGGCATTGCATGGCTCCACATGGAAGGTCAGGTGGAATTCTTCTAGGAGTTGATGTGACTGTTTTTGATATCGGGGCTATTGATGAGGGGGACTATTATGTTAAGTTCACACTCAGAAATAAAGATGATGGTTTTAAGTGGGTGCTATATGCAGTATATGGTCCTGCCCAACATCATTATAAAGAGGCATTTTTAGTGGAAATGGCTCAGGTATGTAGTAAAGAATTATTACCGTATATTATTGGTGGTGATTTTAATATCATGCGTAGGCCTGAGGACAAAAATAAAAATAACTTTGCGAATAAGTGGCCGGGGTTTTTTAATATGGTTATCCAATTGCTTGATCTCAAAGAGATTGAATTGTCTGGGCGTCATTACACTTGGGGTAGTAGTGGTAATGATCCCACCTTTGAGAAACTTGATAGAGTGTTAGTAAGTATGGAGTGGGAACACAAATTTTCGATGTCGACGGTGGAGGCTAGAGATAGAAGCCTTTTGGATCACACACCGTTGCTTCTGAATACTGGTGCGTCCTCTCATAGTACTCATCAACAGCTTTTTAAATTTGAACGGGGTTGGTTCCTCAGAGAAGGTTTCCATGATTTGGTTGCGAATGTTTGGCAATCGGAAACTCGAGGAAAAACGGCAATGCAAAGATGGCAGTATAAAATAAGAACTTTGAGGAAATATTTGAGAGGTTGGGCGAAACATGTTGCTGGACATAATAAAAAAGAGAAATAGGAACTTATAAATATGATTGAATCAATAGATAAAAAGGAAGAATCAAATGTCCTTTCTGACCAGGATATGTATATGAAACAGATGCTAAAGGATAGACTAATTCATTTATTGAGGGAAGAGGAATTAAAGTGGTATCAGAGGGCTAAAGTTAAAAACCTGTTGGAAGGGGATGATAATACCCATTTTTTCCCACTTGATTGCAAATGGTTAAGTTAGAACAAGAAGATGGAATTATAGTTGGTGATGTTAATCTGAAAGCATATATTACAAATTATTACAAAGGTCTTTTTGGTTGTCTTCAAAATAATTCTTTTAGTATGGTTGAGGATCACATTGTGGATATTCCTCAAGTGATTGAGGAGGAGAATAAATTTCTCACATCCCCTTTCAATGAAAAGGAAGTTCAGGAGGCGGTTTTCCAAATGGAACATAATAAGTCCCTTGGCCCTGATGGGTTTCCGGCTGAGTTTTATCAAGTGTTTTGGGATTTAATAAGAGGGGATGTGATGGCTCTTTTCAATGATTTTTTTGATCATAGTTTACCATTGTTTAATCTAAATTTTGGTATAATTACTCTTCTTTTGAAATTAAGGAGGCGACGAAAATCTAACAGTATAGGCCTATCTGTCTACTTAATGTTATATTCAAAATTTTTACTAAGGTTGCGACTAATAGGCTTTGTGGAATTGCGGGAAATATTGTGCATCCTTCTCAAACTGCGTTTATGCCTGGTCGAAATATTATGGAGGGAGTAGTGATTTTACATGAGACTATCCATGAATTACATGTTAAGAAACTAAATGGGGTAATACTGAAAATTGATTTTGAAAAGGCATACGATAAAGTTAAATGGTCTTTTCTTCAACAAACATTACGTATGAAAGGTTTTTGTCCAAAGTGGTGCAAATGGATTGAGAATTTTGTCTCTGGTGGTAGTGTGGGCATCAAAGTCAATGATGACATTGGGCACTACTTTCAGACGAAAAAGGGTCTCCGACAAGGAGATCCTTTATCTCCTATTCTTTTCAATATAGTGGCTAATATGCTAGCTATTTTGATAAAGAGAGCAAAAGATGATGGCCAAATAAGAGGGGCAATTCCACACCTTGTGGATGATGGTTTGTCCATTTTACAATATGCTGATGATACCATTTTGTTTATGGACCATGATTTGGAACAAGCAAAGAATATGAAATTATTACTTTGTGTATTCGAACAATTATCTAGTCTAAAGATAAACTTTCATAAAAGTGAAATATTTTGTTTTGGTGATGCAAAACATTGTGAGGCGGACTATACCAAGTTATTTGGTTGCGAAGTTGGTGCATTTCCATTTCGATATTTAGGAATACCAATGCATTATCGTAAACTTCGGAATAATGATTGGAGTGGAGTTGAAGATCGCTTCAAGAAGAAATTAAGTACTTTGAAGGCCAAACATTTGTCATATGGGGGCCGTTTGGTACTTCTAAACTCAGTTCTTAGTAGTCTTCCAATGTTTATGTTATCTTTTTTTGAAATTCCAAAGGAAGTATTAAAGAAGTTGGATTTCTATCGATCAAGGTTTTTTTTGGCAAGGTAATAGTCCAAAGTGAAAATACCATCTCACTAAATGGGACATTCTTTGTCGCCCCAAAGATCAAGGTGGGCTAGGTATAACTAATCTATCGATTAAGAAACGATGTCTGCTGAGCAAGTGGCTTTTCCAATTGTTAAATGAAGATGGGACATGGCAATTTTTGCTTAGGAATAAGTATTTGTATTCTCACACTTTGTCTCAGGTTCGGAGTAAACATAATGATTCTCATTTCTGGAAAGGTCTTTTGAAGGTCAAAGATTATTTTCTCACCTGTGGGTCTTTTCAAATTAATGATGGCTCCCAAAGTAGATTCTGGAAAGATGTTTGGGTGGGGATTCGACCCCTTAAGGAGCAATTTCCTACTCTATATAATATTGCTACTGATCATAATATTACAGTGGTAAAGGTTTTGGGTAGTGTGCCACTTCATATTTCTTTCCGTAGAACGTTAGTGGGGGACAAATTAAATAGTTGGATCAGACTAGTTGCTACCATTGAGCATATTCAGTTATCAAGTGAGAAGGATATTTTTATTTGGAATTTATGTAAAAAGGGGAAATTTTCAGTTCGCTCTATGTATCATTTTGCGATGAATCAAGGCCCCCCTTTTTCTCATGATTTTATTTGGAAGCTGAAAATTCCTTTAAAAATTAAGATTTTCCTTTGGTATCTTCAGCGTGGCATTATTTTGACAAAGGATAACTTTGTTAAGAGGAATTGGGTGGGAAATCAAAGGTGTTGTTTTTGTGATTGCAATGAAACGATTATACATCTGTTCTTTGATTGTCATCATGCTCGGTCTATTTAGCGAATAATCCATATTGTTACTGGATTACGACATCCTAATTCTATGTCTCATATGTTGAGTGATTGGCTCAATGGTATCAGCAAACATAAGAAACAACAGATATTTATTGGTGTGGCGGCTATTTGTTGGGCAATTTGGTGTTGTCGCAATGATATTGTATTTCAGAAGAAAAGATATGTTTCATTTTTGCAGATCATCTTCAGAGGAACATATTGGTTGAGGTTCTGGGCACTTATGCAACGGGAGGAAGCACGGGAGACCATTCGTTCTGTGTGCTTTAGTCTGGAAGTGGTGGCTCTGGAGCTTCTTGCTAATAATGGATGGCAGCATAATTATAGACTTGGTTATTTCTAAGAGTTTGGTTTTACCTATATATTATTTCTTTTGCTTTTAGGTCAGCCATGATGCTGATAACTTTGTAATAAAACTGGGCTATGTGCTTTGGCAGAGGCCGGAGGCAACTCCTTTTTTCTAAAAAAAAAACATAATTCATCCCAAACAAGGAGCTCAAATAATACAAGAACAATCTTGGCCTATACATGGAACATGGATACAGCCATTAGAAATCAATTTGCGACAAGATAGATTACATGAATAATTCTTGAGATTGGAAAATATGAAGATTCAAAGGGCATATCGATGCAAGTTTGTAATCCTCTTAACTCAATATTTGAGCTTACAACATCAAAAGTTCCCAGGTGAAACATCAACAAATAATGTTGTAAGAGCGCTGACGTGTTGATGAAAACTTGATCCAGGAGTGAGATCAAATGGAAAATTACTGAAGAGCTAACCAAAATTGTGAAGATATGATGGCAATCATGTGTAGTTATTCAATCCTGTTCCTTTGGCATGTGAATCACACATCGCAAACACCTGTTTTCTACCATCAGTTCAAGTGCCTTGTTGATATCATTGAATGACATATCATGCGTGACAAGGCCATCAACTTGGATTTCCTGAGAAGTGACATGATATAATAGTCAATGCATTTTTAAGATTTATGCTTCCGAAATCATTTTTGGCAGCTGAAGGTATTCAACATATACACTGGAAAAAAATTACTGTATTTTGTATGTGTCATTGTTATTAAATGTATTGTTGTGTAGACATTGGTTTATTTTGTAATGACCACTCATCTATTATGCCATCATGTACATAATCGATATTATCTCCACTTGGCTCCATCAGTTCACACTAAACTAAAGGACAACCTATTTACATTGGCAAGAAAAATTGAAGTTCCACTGCTAAATTTAATACTGTAAATTGATAATATGAGGGGGGAAAGCTAATTTGTTCAAAATGTTTGCTTCTGCAACAATTTGCTGAAGTACCTTGTTTGCATACTTATCCACTAACGAAGGTAGATCGGATTTGGGCCTCCATCCTCCAAACAAAGACCCCTTCAGTGTTCTTCCAGACAGAAGTAATGCATAATGAGCAGAAACTTCTGGCTTTGCTTTTGGTACACCAAGGGTTACAGTCAGTCCCCATCCCTGACAAGACCAAAACATGAGCGGAGAAAAAAATCTGAACAGAATAGGCGAATTGCGCGGAACACCATTACTAGTTTACTAAAAACGAGAGAATATGAAAATTACATCACAACAAGATTGCAGTGCAGTCGAGACTACTCCGGTATCACCCACACATTCAAAAGAGTAATCTGCCCCTCCATCAGTTAGTCGTTTTACGACCTGCGAGGATGAAAAACGTCACTTTTATGTTGTTTATAAGGTTACGACCAAGAGATTAAAATCTATGAAGTGGATACCAGTACCACAACATGTTTTGACCTTTCTATTCAAAAATGGGTCATCAAGCAAGTTGTTATAAAAGCATATTAGAAAGAGCATGTATTCGAAAGCTTTGCCTGTTCAACACAATACTCTCTCCCAATCGTATTGTTAATGCCCAGACAAAGAACTTCTGCGGTCTTGCTTTATTTTATTTCCACTCAATTATAGTTCACAGTCCATGATTCAGCACAACAGTTTGTTTGTGTAAACAGAATGTCGATTATACACCAAAGATGCAGTGTACATAATCTTATACTCAAAGTGATGAGCAGGTCATCAGTAGCACAGTTTTCTCAGCCAGTTTAATGCGAAGTACCTGCTGAACAGGTTCATCCAATTCATCTGGGTTAATAAAATCTGTAACACCAAAAGCTTTCCCTGTGCCATGAACAAAATTAGTAAGTACACGGAAAAAAGCCACAACAGATATGTATAAATTGACGTTGCAACATACCTTTTTCTTGCTTCTCAGGATTAGTGTCAACTCCTATGATCTTGGAAGCTCCCCGCAGCTTAGCGCCTTGAGCTACCTAACACAGCAGATACGGGTCTGAAAAGTACAGTGCTTATTTCTTAATATGAACTTCTAAACATATTCTGTATATACTCACGGAAAGTCCTACAGTTCCAAGACCAAATATAACTACACTTGACCCCTTCGATATATCAGCAACATTCCAAGCTGCACCAAGGCCTAAGGAACGGAACAGTGAACAAACAGGACGATCAGATATCGCCAAAATACGCAACTATGCAAGATGACCGAACACCAATTCTTAGAACCAGAACAACAAATACAGCTACAGAAGGATATGGCAAGGTTACGGTGAAACTCTCAGGTCATCTGAACCCTTAAGAATTACCTGCAGAAACACCACAGCTCAGCAGGCATATCCTGTCCATTGGTGCAGTCGGGTTCACCTTCACCGCACAGCCTGAGTGGACAACCGTGTACTCACTGAAGCTTGACACTGCGCAGTAATGGTACACAGGTTTCCCCTTGATTGAGAAGCGGGTGTTCTGATCACTGTGCATGACACCCTTCCTCTCCAGACCGAGCTTCTGGCAAATGTTGCTTTTCCCCGAAACACAGTGCTTGCAGCTCATACATTCCCCGATGAAGACGGTGAGTACGTGGTCTCCCACTTGGAATTCGGCCACCCCTTCACCAACACTCTCGACTACTCTACAGATCAAAGGTGTTCAAATGTCAGGACTGTAATTTGTAAGCAACCCGCAAGGCTTAGCAGCAAGAAGCGAGATCAGGATACGGACCCGGATGCTTCGTGCCCGAAAATTCTGGGGAACAGATCAGGTTGCGCCTGCGTATTGGATCAGGTTATGAAAGCTCCATGAAGGCAAGTTAGTTTCTTGTTCTGCAACTCAAATGAACGGGGGAGGGACAGCTCTACGTACCTTGGACTGCCATTGGGTGACGTCGCTGCGGCAGATGGAGGTGGAGACGACCTTGACGCGGATCTCCATGGCCCTCGGCGGCGCCACCTCCACCTGCTCCATCACCAGCGCCTGCCCCGGCCCCCACGCCACCGCCGCTGCACGCACGCCACCAAATACCGAGGAGTGAGGGAAAACACACATTTACGCAGCAAAACAATAAGCTCAGGCGGGTTCGGATTCGTTACCTCGGCAGGTGATGGCCGCCGGAGGGAAGGAGGATGCAGCCGCCATCCAACAGATTTGCGAATTGGTTTCTTCCCTGTGCAGACTGGAGAGAAGTCAAACTATTCTGCTGCTGCTAGATTACCCGTTTCTTCGACCTTCGTTTCAACGCGCCCCTTCGCTTCGCTTTCGTAGGAGCAACCATTCTTGGGAGGGTTAGGTACCAGTGCTCCCCACCTACCACCGTTGCTAGCTGGGACGGACGGAGATCCTCTGCAGTTGCGGTTAGTGACTGATAGGTGGGTCCTATACAGTAAAAGACTCATCTGCAGTGATCCAACAGCAGAGAAACATAACTGCAAAGAGGTTCCTGTACAGGCTGGGGGGTAAAACTGAATTTATGTTATTTTTTATTATACTTAGTATGTACTCTTTCTTTTAATCTAAACCGTTATAATTTGGATCCGATAGATGCTCAAATGTTTTTCTTTAAATAATAACATCTAATGGCTATTGTAGTTCAATTTAGTTAGCGCCCACCAGATTAAGGCCACATGTTTTGCTTTTATTTAATTTTGCATATCAGTTTTTTATTAGAATTCATATACAAATCCAGTTGAATTTATGTTATTTTTTTATTATAATGTACTCTTTCTTTTAATCTAAATCGTTATAATTTGGATCCGCTAGATAGACGCTTAGATGTTTTTTTCTTTAAATAATAACATCCAATGGCTACTATAATTCAATTTAGTTAGAGCGCACCAAATTCAGACCATATGTTTTGCTTTTTTATGAGAATTTCTGGCATATTCTTGTATTTTGTTATAAAGATCCGACGGTGGTTGTAAGTAGCGTCTACCAGACTAAGGGCAAGATGTTTAGCTTTTTGTGAGAATTTCTAATCTATTTCTCTTTTTCTTAGCAACTCTTAATAAGTTTTTAATATATAATAGATGAAATCAGCGACAATGAGAAATAGATAGCAAGACAATATACTAATGAGTTGTTGGTTTAACTTGTATTATCCATCGATGCACAAAATGGATCAACCGCCAATAATCAAGATGTGAGACTTAATTTACAGGTGAGACAATCTTGTTCGTTCTCAAAGTTTGGCAAAAAACGAGGGCAGCACGAGGGCTTTGCGGGGCAGCAGCGGGATAAGAAAACCGAGGGGGCATGTGGATTTAGAAAAACTAATCAACGATATACCGTTGGAGCCAAAAATAACGATATACTTGTGAAACATGATCTGAAACTTGTGAAACATGATCTGAAACTTGATCTGAAACTTGTGAAACATGATCTGAAACATGTGAGGATGGAGTGGGAGTAACGGCCTTTTGCTATCCCGTTAGGATGGAGTTCAACGGTATACCGTGCATTAGTAGCATAAGGAGGTCTATGGCACGGACGCAAGAGCGAAGTCAACACAGACGTTGAGTCTGTCTACACCGGGGTCGGACGGAGGCGGGGAAGGAGGTGAGGCTGGCTAATACCTAGGTTGGTGGATGGTTAATTGGGAAAAACTGACACCCCACTAGTCAGGTCGGCCTTGTGATCTGGCACGGCGATTTGGCCGGTACGTCTACATATTCATTCTTTTTCCGTTGCAAGTTCATTCGAATCCTAGTCCTGATAATTGCGTACTCTTATATATCTCATCCTCACAGATTCACGGACTCTTTTTTTTTAATTTAAACCGTTATAACTCGGATCTACTAGATAGACGGTTAGATGTTTTTCTTTAAACAATAATATCCAATGGCTAATATAGTTCAATTTAGTTATGATCCATCAGATTAAGAGCCAGATGTTTTGTTTTTTGTGAGAATTTCTAGTATATTTCTATTTTTTGTTAGAAAGATCCAATAACAATTGTAATTAAGGTCCACCAGATTAAAGACCAGATGTTTTGCTTTTTTAGAATTTCTAGCCTATTTCTCTTTTTGAATCCTGGTCCCAATAACCACGTACGCTTATATATCTCATCCTCGCTGATTCACGGACTCTTTCTTTTAATTTAAACCGTTATAACTTGGATCCGCTAGATAGGCGGTTAGATGTTTTTTTTAAAAAAAATAATAACATCCAATGACTAATATAGCTCAACTTAGTTATGATCCACCAGATTAAGGGCGAGATGTTTTTATTTTTTGTGAGAATTTCTGGTATATTTCTATTTTTTGTTAGAAAGATCCGATAGATGTGGTAATTAGGGTCCACTAGATTAAAGGCTAGATGTTTTGCTTTTTGTGAGAATTTCTAGCCTATTTGTCTTTTTTCTTAGCAACTCTCTATGAGCTTTTAATATATAATAGATTTATAGTATACCACTTCAAAGAGTTTTGGATTTACATGATACCATTTTCAGTATCTTTTTTCGTATTTTTCTGATTTTCCGTTTTTCCTAACCATGGGAAGTTACTTGTTTACCCTGGGTGAACCACACACCTGGTTCGGCTTGACCGACCACATCGGACCTATAGAGCACACACCACGGGCCACGGCCAAGCGCAGCGCAATGCAAGTGGCCTCGAACACAAGCTTGTAGTCCGGAGGCAAGCGCGGTTATGCCCAACCTTGAACTAGGGTATGTTTGGTAGGGCTTCTGAATCTGGTGAAGCTGGGTATTCCTACTTCTATCAGATTCGTGGAGCTGAAGTTGTAAGTATATTAAGAGTGTTTAGATGGATCATCTTGTTTACATTTTAGACCAAAAATATAAATCTAATTCACTTTATTTTAGCTTACAAGTTTAGATCTAGGTGAAGTTCGGATCTGAAGCTCTACCAAACAGGTCCCTAGCATACATTCTTACTTTCAATTTCCCAACTTTAAACTCGTATAAATCCTGTTGTGCCCATCTAATGCACAAACACATGCTAGTTGCCTTGTGTACTTCCCATTCAATGCAGTTGAATCAATTCCCAAATAAGGCCTACAACCAGCTGCAAAGCCATCTATGCATGGCTTAAGAGGAACATCTTGTTGAAGTGCACAGTTCCACCACTGATCTTGGTGTCAATCTCCACAACAGATCCAGGTGACTTGAGCTCTAGCTCAGCCTTGAAATTGTGTAACAACTGAAAACTATCTTCCCATGGCCCAAAATTCTTCTCATTTGCCCTCTGCCTGGAAGCCCAAACAGTACCATACTCAACTTCAACATGGTAAGCTTCTTGCAGTTTTTCCTTTAGCTCCTTTGTTCCAAGAGAAGGTTCCTCTAGCTCACCCAACTAACAATCCTCTCAGCAACCCACTTCTGAGATGCCATGGAGCTCCTTAACTTGCTAGTTGACAGGCATTTATGTTCCTCAGGAATCATGCTTACCCCTAGTTGGGTTGGGGTACGACCTTAAGAGCAGACGTGTCTTTTTGAATGGGCAAGGAGTCTAAAATATATTAAAATGGAGAAAAGAAGGGAAATGGTATCGTGTAAATCCAAAACTCTTTGGAGTAATATTCTCCGAAGGAAAATCTTTAAAGTGGTATTCTAATGGTCCGTAATTTTTAGAGTAAAATAGTATGAATTATCGCTTTGTTTATCTGGTTAAGTTGCAGTAGAGGACTTTTCACTAGCTGCTATCGGCCAACACTGTAACTAGAAACTTGAACTGCGTATTATTGCCAAGAAAGCAAGCGCGCGCATAACGCACAAACAACGGTTCAACACTTGTGCAGCATACTAACATACATCGGTTCGTCCAGTGCGGAAAAGCAATTATCAAAATGAAAATATAAAAATGGGTTGCGCGAATCTCAGAGCGTAAGCAATTACTGTACCAAAAAGGATATGGTCTTAGGTCTATAAAATCCACTTCCTCTTCCCGTGCACCTGAAGATTGCCAAGTTGGAATGCAGCAGTTCTTTCCAGACTCCAGGGAGTATTTCCCTTTCCAGATGACCCATCTTACACTCCCGCAAAGCAGAACACCATAAGCTGAGCAACCTCCATATTCATCAAGTATCAAAGAAGAATATCTAACTAGAGAGGTGCTTCTATGCAACTTTTTAGAAGTTACACAAATATTAAAATATAAATAAAGGGTAGATAGTGATTACTTACTTACCCCTTCCCTTGCTTTAAGATTTGTGCAACTCATATTAAGGGGAGACACATAAAAGCACCTCTCATTCAACTCTGTCCACAGAATTCCCATCGGAACTCAGAAGCAAAGAAAACACCGTTTTCGTAGTCACATCTGTACATCCATAGCGATGCCACTATGCAATCCTTACATGTGTAATCAGGGGTAATAAGTACATTTCACTGTGATAATGATTGCGAGGTTAATCAGGGGTGATATCTGGACAGGTTAGCTGGCTAGGTTAAACCATGGAGATAGGGGAAAATTGTGAGCTCTTAGTTGCAATGGATATATAGAACTCGTAGTCATCTCTTTTTCTTGTTTTCGTTAGGCCTGATCATCTGTACAGGAGCAGCTGGAATACGGGCCCACCACTCTCTAATTCGTCTGCGGAACTTCTCAGTATTCTGTTTCCTTAGCGGCATCTCCCTTGTGTACACCTCCAGGACTACTATCGAGAGCAGATGCCTGGTAGGTACGAAGACAAGAAATGCAGCTGCAGCAAGAAGTGTCACTGCGACCATTTCAGTTGCCTGAATAGGGAAAAGATAGAGATTAGCATTTGGCGGATTGATGTCTCTTCTCGTAGTTAAAAACTCTTATTTTACAATGCTGTGCAATGATGGATATAAATGTTGCAATGGTATAGATATATATTAGGCTATAAGTTCTGAAATGGATCGTATGTGATGGGTCGAATAAATATTGGTCACCAAGTTGCGTCAAATTGTAAAACAAAATACATGAAGTGATAGGCAGGTCAAGAAATTGTTTTCTCATAGATATTTTGATGGGGTAAATATCCTGTGCAATTAAATATTTGGTGAAACCATCGTGCAACCCTACTAAAAAAAGTTTCAAAAAATTCTGAAAAAAATCATGGATGTACATCTCAGCTTACCCCATCTACATATAAAATGTCATGATCAAATTCGTCCTGTGCTAAGAGTAATAAAAAAGACAAACTTGATCATGAACAGGAATATGATCAACTTTGTCTTTTTTGTAACTTCTAGCACAGGACGAATTTGATCATGAAATTTTATATGTAGATGGGGTAAGCTGAGATGTACATCCATGATTTTTTTCAGAATTTTTTGAAACTTTTTTTAGTAGGGTTGCACGATAGTTTCACCAAATATTTAATTGCACAGGATATTTTACCATTTTGATGTACTATGAGCTTGTCTAGCTGTGTCCCTCGATGGACACACTGGTTCCTATCAATATATTGGAAACTAAATTTGTCAAACAGCGAAGACAAACCTTTGGAATAGCTGCAAACAAGACAGCTCTGAACTTGAGAAGAACAATATTTCCAGCCTGTAAAGTATCTTCCAACTTGGAAATAGCATCCTGCAAGGTCAATATTTGCTCAACAGGATTTTTACTCGGAGGAGGTCTTACTTCAAGCACTTCCAATAATTTTCCTCCTCCATTATACTTATGCCAAAGCATAACTACAGCAAAAACCAAGAAAATTAAGGGCACAATGTAGCCAACAAACCCCCTACATAACAAAGAAGAAAAATGTTAAGCAATGAAATATATGTAAGCATACTTGATAAGATCCAACAACCACAAAGAAATTACCTTTGAATGGCATACAGGATACAAGCTAAGAACAGAAGTGATTTCAGAGGATCTTCCCACTTGGATAAAGAGTAAACAAGTTTGCCTACTTGAATGAATGGGAAAAGTAGCTCCTGAAACATAAGTAAAATACATCAGAACTCGAATCATAATACAGGTGTACAATATCACAGTACCATTTGGGTGATGTATGTAAAATTCAGGAAAAAGCATGCAAAATGCAGCAGTGTAACTGTTACCTGAATATAATAAAACCTGTGAAAAACTTGTGCAATTAAAATGAAGTCGCATGTGTGAATTTTAAAAAAAAAAAGCACGGAAAAGCAGCATTACAATCAGGAAAGATAATACAGTTTTCTGATAGCTCACTCTATAACTTGTACACCCTTCGGACTGCAAGTATGTTGATGCTTGTTGCTTAAGAATTCCTTTCTTTTTTTCATTTTGGCTGTTCATGGCAGCATACTTATAAAACAAAAGAAAGAAGGTATGGTCAAAGAATCTTCAAGAATGTGAATCATGGCACTATTTCATTATCAGATAAATAGGCTTCGAAAATGTGAAAAGTGTACACCAAAGAACTAATGTGAAGCGTAAAAACATTTTCCAGATCCAAATCAACATGTTAGCTATTGAATATAAGCCAATGGAAAACACAATTCCTGCTGCATTTACTAAAATTTCATTCAAGACTAAACCAAGAAAGAACAATTTAAATTGATTATTATCAACGCACCTGCATGAGGGCAAGATTTGCATCCACACCTTCCACCTTTACTTGATCTATTGTAGCACGTGCTGCCTCTATTCTTTCAGAGTAACAAAATGACTCTTCCAAAGCAGCCTCCAGAGATTTTGTTACACCAAAGCAAACAACACAAAAGCTTATCTCTTTTTGAGTTTCATCTTTTCTCTTCAGCAAGATAAATCCCATTCTAGAGAGAGCGTACAATGAAAATGGTACAGAATGAGTCTGCAACATTTTGTCAACTGCTGATTCAGTTGCCAAATGGCTCAACGAAGTGTCCAACAGTTGAAAGTAGTTATTATATAGGGCTTCTAGGACCATGTCCCCTTTTGGAAGCTTTTCTGCTAAGCTAAAAGTGAGTGTTGTCTTAAAGTGAGAAGGAGCAATATGAAAAGCTTCTTTCACAGCAGAGTATCTCAAGATGCCCAGGATAGCTTTTGATAGTGCTTCAGCCCTTTGAACATCTTCAAGATTGAATTTCCTGATAAATCTATTCACCTGCAATACTTCACGGATGATTGCTAACCAAAAGTCTCTTCGTGAGGGGCCTCCTAATTCAGGAAAGTCAAAATAAACCGGTTCTATTCTGCAAATAAGGCACTGTTAGTTTTGAAGGCAACCCTGAAAGTACAACTACAGTGCTCAGGAATATGGTTATCCGAGAATCCTTCCCGTTTCAATACTTACAAAGTGCTTGATTTGTACATGACAGCCTTATCGAACAGGCGAACACCCAATGGTCCAGTAAAATCACGCTTAATCACTTGATTTGAATCTTTTGCTAAATCATATTTAGCGATCTTATCACCATAACCCACTCTGATACTCTGAAAATAAAGAGCATGTGTTGTAAGGATCAATCTTCCTGCCAAAAAGAAAGAAAACATCAATGGCTTCTCAAAATGAAGTATGGCTGCAAATTGAGAAGTCAAATGTCAGTCAACTAACTCACCTGGCCATGCTGATATTCCAATATGTTGCAGTACAGGATGAATAGGCCTGTCTCCATCAATAGCTAAGATACACTCCCCAGCATCAAGATTAAAACTTGAAGGAAATGGTGACTGCGTGATTCCTTTGACCGACCTGAATACCCTAAACAATATCATCGATGCTTCTCTTAGTATCTCTTATTGAGTCTGTTGTGGTTATGGAGCCAAAAGATAAAGCTTCGGGGATCCTAAGAAGGCTCGCCAAAGCCTAAGAGATAAGGGGAACAGACAAAGGAGACTTGAATACTTGATGAAAATGGTTACAACTTACAAGGGAGCCAACCCTCTCAAATGGTGCCTAAGGGACCCTATTTATAGTGTCAAGGGGGGTTGGAAGATTACAAGGGTGCCCCCCTAATGTACTACAGTACAGGGGCTGTCATGTGGGGTCTCACATATGTCAGGCGCAGGAAGCATACCGGGCCTGCTTCTCAGGCCAGCCCAGTTTAGATTAGATAAGAAGCAATCCAATTACAGTAGTTAGACTTAAATCTTTAGTTTCCTTATTGATAAGATATTTCCCTTTCAAAAGGATAGTTTGTTACCTTATCTGTTAAAGCCCTTCCTATATAAGGGGCTACGTATTTACCTTTGGAAGATATCAGAAAATTGCCTCATCTCCTGTGTTTCCTCTTCTCTGGGATTACGTCGTCCTAGCCTCCTTCCGCGCGGTAGCCAACACGGCTCCTTCGTCGCGCCGAAGGTGGGCTAGGGCGCGCCCTCCTCCCTCGCACAATTACTCACTTCGATCCAATTCTGTCCCCGGTTCCTCGTCGTGTGACAGGGGCAAAGATGTCCTTTTGGCCTCACTGGCGCTCACGTGTCGCTCTCTGCCAGCCTTGTCTAAGGGGTGAGCCGTGGGCTTGGTCCACTGGACTAGGTTAAATTCAATGGTGACGATTGTTAAAGGCGCTAGATCCAACAGTGATAGATGGGTTGCCACTGGTTTGCGCCTACATAGCCGAAACATTGGTCGGTGGGGGCACTCCCACAACAATAGCCTCTCATGGGCAAAGGCTTGCGATGAGAAGGCCGAAGCCATGCTCTCGCTAGAAGGTTTGGCTTGCTTTGTCCCCTTCAGCTGAGTATCAGCGGGTGTAACACCGCTCCATTCTTTTCTTCGCCTAACCCCACTCGAGCGCGAGCCACACCATGTGATCCGACCTACTCGTCGCTCTTGCGCTTGGTGAATGGTGTTGCGCATGAGCCATGCCATGCTAGCCGGCCCAAGTTGCTTTTGCTTACAGGGGACATGCAGTTCTTCGTGGTCGCCGCAAGTCCACGAAAGATCGAGTCCATGTAGAGGCACGGGAATTCGGCGTGCCATGTCCGCGATTGGCAAAATCCTCCTCCGTTCTAGCATACTCTTACATTTTATTAAAAAGCTTCTCCACTCCTGATGGGCTTCCGAGCCTTGTACTTGGTGAGGGCTCCCCTCCTTAGCCGCGGATGGCGGTGTTGATGATGGTTGTCTCATTGATGTTCTTCACCTGACACCTCACTTGCATGAAGCATTTGAAGTACTCCTGCAGTTTCTCCTTTGGGCACAGCCTGATCGAGAACAACTGGTCTGCATCCATGGGTTCGGAGTAGTTGCCCTAGAAGTTGTTGTGCATGAGCTCATGGACCTGTTCCCAAGCGTATACAACCCTACGAGTGCGAGTGAAGAACCATGACAAGGCCACCCCTTACAACAAGAAGGGGAGCCCCTTGGCCTTCGTCGAATCGCCGCCGCCTGCCGTCGCCTCGACAACAATTTCGTACATGCGATGGAATTCACATAAGCCCGTGTCGCCTTTGTACGCCTCAAGAGCGGGCATCTTGAAGTCCTCCGTCCATAGACTTCTTTCCAATTTGGTGCTCAGGGGGGCTCGAGATCAACTTTGCAAAAGGAGGTCGTGTTGCGGACCACTATGGGGGCATCTCTGCTACCAGTCCTCTCGCCCCGCACCTTCCTTGCTAGATCACCCGCCTGGGTCAAAGGTCTCGGATCTGGCAACTCACCCCCACAAAAGGCACCAAAAGAGCAACAATGGGCATAGCAGGGACCATCTAGAGATCTCGGAGTTCTTGAATGACCAACTGTAGGTCCACTAGCCCTTGTTGGAGTGCTTCGTACACTGCTACCCACCTTTCGGGTTGCAACGAGCGATGTTGCGGGGGCGTTGGTGACAGCCACCACGATGCCGAGAGGACGTGTGACAAGGGCTGCCCACTGAGGCGCCATACCGAAGTCATTGAGGGCGCCGTCTCCAATGAGGCTAGCCCTTAGAGATACCGTGCCGAAGCTCATGAGTGGCACCCCTCCACCATCCAGAAGTGTGCCAAGGTCATCAAGATGACGTTCTCATGCTCTAGGAGCCAAGCCGTAGTCTGGCCTCCCCAATGAGGATGGCTTCCAAGGACATGTCCTCTTCTTCATCGAGAGGAGGCTCTCGCTTCTTTTACAAGGTCATGGTGCACTTGCCTCGCGCTGCAGGGGGTTTAGCTGCCGTAATGTTCTCCACCCCGAGATCAGCGAGGCTCGTCAGCTCCTCCAAATTCTCCCTCGAAGCCACAACCGCCTTCTTCTTCGGCACCAGGGGCTTCGTCAAAGCCTCTAGCCTTCTTCGAAGCTACTTGCCTTCACGTCACCCCCCATAGACGGTGCCAATGTTGTGGTTATGGAGCCGAAAAATAATGTTAGAGGGGCTTCGGTGACGCTAAGAAAGCTCGTCGAAGCCCAAGAGATGAGGGGAAAGGGTCAAGGATATTTGCATACCTAATGAAAGTCCAAGAGCAAAGATGTCCTAAAGTGGAGCCCACGTGTTTCCCTGTGCCGACCTTGGCTAAGGGGCGCGTCGTGGGCTTCCCTTGGACCTGGTTAGATCCAATGGTGACAATTGTTAAAGGGCCTAAATCCAACGGCGACATATGGGGTGCCACTGGTTTGTGCCTACACGGCCGAAACGCCGAACGGTGGGGGCCACTACTACAGCAAAATCAACCACAGATTCATAGCATAAAGCCATAAAGCACTACAAATACTATACCAGCTCAACAACAAAACATCTACTGCTGTGCAAATACAGATGCATATACAACAACAACAACAACAAAGCCTTTTAGTCACAAGCAAGTTGGGGTAGGCTAGAGTTGAAACCCAAAACGATCCACTAACAAAGGGAGGAAGAGAGAGATGAGGAAGTAGAACAAAGCCTAAAACTATACCAAAACGTGGCATAAAGCCTAATCAAGGTTCAGGCACGTGGATAGCTGCTTTCCACGCCCTTCTATCCAAAGCCAACTCTTTCGATATATTCCATCCTTTTAAATCCCTTTTGATTGCCTACTCCCAAGTCAAGTTTGGCCAGCCCCCTACCTCTCTTCACATTATTATCGCGTCTTATGATGCCGCTATGCACTGGTGTCTCCGGAGGTCTCCGTTGTACATATCCAAACCATCTCAACCGGTGTTGTACAAGGTTTTCTTCAATTGGAGCTACCCCTAGCCGATCGCGTATCTCGTCGTTTCGAACTCGGTCCAATCTTGTATGACCACAAATCCAACGCAGCATACGCATCTCTGCGACACTTAATTGCTGAGCATGCCGCCTTTTAGTAGGCCAACATTCTGCACTATACAACATCGCAGGTCTAATAGCCGTCCTATAGAACTTGCCTTTTAGCTTCTGTGGTACCCTCTTGTCACAGAGAACACCAGATGCTTGACGCCATTTTATCCATCCCGCTTTAATTCTATGGCTAACATCTTCATCAATATCCCCATCTCTCTATAGCATCGATCCCAAGTATCGAAAGGTGTCCTTCTTGGGCACTACCTGACCTTCCAAACTCACATCTCCCTCCTCATGTCTAGTAGTACCGAAGTCACATCTCATATACTCGGTTTTACTCCTGCTAAGTCTAAAACCTTTCGACTCTAGGGTCAGCCGCCACAACTCTAGTTTCCTATTTACTCCCGCCTGGCTTTCATCCACTAGAACTACATCGTCAGCAAAAAGCATACACCAAGGGATGTCTCCTAGAATATCCCTCGTGACCTCATCCATTACCAAGGCGAAGAGGTAAGGGCTTAGAGTTGACCCTTGATGTAGTCCTATTCTAATTGGGAAGTCATCTGTGTCACCATCAGTTGTTCAAACACTAGTCAGAACATTGTTGTACATGTCCTTGATGAGGGTAACATACTTTGTTGGGACTTTATGCTTTTCCAAAGCCCACCACATAACATTCCTTGGTATCTTATCATAAGCCTTCTCCAAGTCGATAAAAACCATGTGTAGGTCCTTCTTCTGCTCCCTATACCGCTCCATAACTTGTCTTATTAAGAACAAAGCTTCAATGGTCGACCTTCCGGGCATGAACCCAAATTGGTTCATGGTGATACGCGTCATTCTTCTCAAACGATGCTCTATAACTCTCTCCCATAGCTTCATAGTGTGGCTCATCAGTTTAATCCCCCTGTAATTAGTACAAATTTGAATATCTCCCTTGTTCTTGAAGATTGGTATTAATATACTTCTCCACTCTTCGGGCATCTTGTTCGACCGAAAAATATGGTTGAACAGTTTAGTTAGCCATACTATAGCTATATCCCCGAGGTATTTCCACACCTCGATTGGGATACCATCAGGGCTCATCGCCTTTCCCCCTTTCATCCTTTTTAAAGCTTCTCTAATCTCAGTTTCTTAGATCCTACGTACAAAGCGTCTATTGGTCTGTTTAACTCAATGCTATTACAATTTCAATCGTGGTGATTAAAAGATGTATATGCATTAATTCAATAAATACATTGACAAAAGGCAGGACATATAAATATTGATAGTTTGATAATCTAGGGAATTGTTTTCCTTACCTGTCTAAACTTTTGAGATACTTGTCATATACAAAAAAATGTAACCGGCCACCAGAGGAACATGTAAGTGCATCAAACAGATTGTGGACAGTAACCACGTCAGCTATTATTGGGCATGAAGGTGCTATTCGTGCAAAAGCACTTAACCCAACTGTCTTCTTGTCATTGACCTAGAAAAACAGCACTAGGTCATCATGAGTACGTGCAGTGAACAAATCAGGCTGTGACAAAAAAAAAAAGATGTACTTTGTAAACAGAACTAACTTGAACAGCCAATCTTGTGGAATTTGCATAAAAAATTGATCCCTCATCCTCATCTTCAATCTCCGCAGGATTACGCAAGGTGGACTCCTTATAATCACAATATAAATAGAAATAATGATGAATATTGTAAAGTAAAGTAACTCATTGTGATATTTCTCTCCAGAAAATCCAGGCAGCAATTTTTTGGGGGTTAAAAGGCAACCATTTTGATAAAAAGGAAGAAACAAAATGGCATATTACAAACAACTGCAGCACTGAATATTTCTCACATTTTCTAGTAATTCATCCTCAGCACCTGGGGTTTCCCATGCAAGCATCATATCAAACATTAAATGGCGAAGATTCTTATCAGCCAAATAGTCTGGACGTGTAGTTACTTCATGAAGAGCTTTGTGGCAGCAGTACTCTAATAGCTCTCTTGCGTATGTACTGGATTCCTTACAGCTATCTGGGAAATCAACCTCAAAATTTTGCTGCAAGTTTTCAGCTGCAAGACCAAGAATCCTGAAATCGTAAAAGTGAAGAAAGTAAGCACTTCACTTCAGAACTGAGTTTTTGAGAGGAACTGAAGTAAAAGCTTATCAGACATAACAACAGCATTACAAATAAAATGGCATAGGAGTGGACAACTCAAGAGGAAATAGGATAATTTAATGTCTTTTAAATTAGGGCTAATTACATCATTCTTTACAGCATAGAATTTAACTTGATGAAAAGTGCCTGCAGCTTTAGTTGATTCAACTGTGGCCAACTTACGCTGCTTACTACCTCACCCTTTCACAAGAAGACTGGATGTAGTAAGAACACTATATATTTAGCAATTTCATGCGGACATTTGCAAAGTGTTAAAGTTCAAGTGTGGACATCGAACTCACTGGGACAATAAACAGAGCGACCCCCATTGGAGCACTATAAATTCGTGTCAAACTAAACGAGAGTATGCTATGCACATCAACTCTACCCAGGCCACCTTAGAATAAATAACTACCAGCGGGAATAAAAGCATGCTGCTCTTTCCTAGCGAATTAAGTCAATTAAATTGGCAAGCAACGACCGATCATGGGTGCCGAGCAGCCTAAGCTGATTCCAGTTATTCGTTGAGCATTTCACCCTATGCCTCAAATATACCGTTCGAGATCGGGGCCTAAGTAACCTGCGACAATTCAGTGTGGTTTCAGCATGATACTACCGGGTCATAGAAGCTACATCAACATATCTGAGGCGATGAGCACACAGTAGATGATGACTTGGATCAAACTTCTATCCCTAAGCCGTACCGCCACTGGAGTGGATTTTGCGGTTCGGGAGGCCATACCCGGAGCAGCGGGAGACGATGGAGTTGGCGATGGATGAGAGCTGCGGGATGCTTCCATCGCCGCCGCCGCTGTCGGCATCGGCGGCTGCGGAGGAGGCGATAAAGGCGGCAACTCGGCGGCGGGAGAGGCGGGTGAGGAAGGTGCGGATGGGCTTCTCCCGCACCCACGTCTCGACGATCCCCATGCCGCCGTCGCGGTCTCGCTCTCCCCCTTGGCTAAGCTTGCTTGGACTGGAAGCCTTGCTTTGGGGGCCTTTTTCTGCCGGTAGCCTGGTGTTTTCTCCCGTCTTCCTTGCTTGCCACTTGCCAGTTGCGGAGTTGCCCGCCTCGGTTCCGCCGCGCCGTCCCGTGCGTTTCCCCAGCGGGGTGACAGTACAGTGCGGCGGTGCCCTTTACGGTTTGGGTTTATGGCATCACACTTTTCAGCTCCTTTATTTTTTTTTCTAAATCAAACTTATATACGAATATAATTAAAAAAAGCTTTATCTCTAATGTTAGAAGCGTCAGTTGGTAGTACATATCATCTACTATTCTCATGCATCGCGGTAGATCCTGCTAGTTACAACAGCGATGGTACACTAGCCCACCAAGCTTTGGGTGCTCGAAGCACCTCTTGAGCTTTGGTTCTCGGCATTACCTCCGATGAAAGTAATCATCTAATTAATCACCTAATTAGCTTACTTAATTAAGTCACAATCACTCAAGTAATTACTAGTGATAAGAGTTACCGAGCAATGCTAGCTAGGGAGGTGCTCTCGAGCACCCAAATCTCAATAGGCTAGTAGGCTTATCGTTGTCACACTGTTGTGGCTCATTAAAGTTTATCGTGGTGCACGTACGTTGTAAAGTGATACATGTCATTTGTCGATACTTTCACGGTTAAGGAAATGACTATTTTTTTAATTGTATTCAAGTAACGCCTAGATTTGTTTAAAAAAAAAGTAAAGAGCACTAAAAATGCGTTAGCTTCTTGGGTTCGGACTTTGGAGGCAGTTCGCCGTCCACAGGTGATGGTATCTAGACGGGGTTTGGCTTAGCTAACATAACGTGCAACCGCCGCGCCGACGGGTGGGCAGTCGGAGTCTGGTTTCCTGCGATGTGCACGGTGGTGCACCTGCTGGATAGCGAGTTTAGTGACGGACGGGATTCCTTCGATTCTTCTGCTGACAGAGAAGGCAGGAGGATTGTGCTGTTACTTGATTTCATTTCATGACCGTATAATATTTTCCGCTGATGTGTACTGCAAACGTTTGGTTTTAATGTGTATGGTTTATTTATACTGTAACTAAGTTATAACCATTGTTCACTTTACCAAAATACCATTACATTAATCTAACTTGACTTTCCATCCGCGTAACACTTTGTGGTTGGGTGTGTTTTCAAAGAAGAAAATGAAAGAAATCCCAAATCGGTTGCTTGTCCAACCTTTTTTCTTTAATCATGGTTGCTTCTCCAATTAGATTTCTGAAGAAGAAACAAGATTATGATGCGCCTGCATAGTTTGGTCTCAAACAAATTGGCATAGTCACTAAACTATTTGTAAAGGTGAGAACTTTGGTTAATAATATTTTTATTAATTAATAATTAATTGTTTTATGAATAATATATGTCTTATACCGGGAAGAAATACCGCGCAACTAGCCATGCCAAGTCATTTTTTTTAAAAAAAAGTCCTCTAGGAATTCCGAAATCGCGAACAGGTCATTCCACCGATTATTTTGCAAAAAAAAAACGTCGTGGTTTTACAAATTCGCCCAGGCACCAGTTCTTTAAACCCAGAAGATTTAAAATTACATTTAGGTTCGGTTATTTTGCACCAAAAAAAACCGTGGTTCCGCAGATTCGACACGAACATTGGTTCTTTAAACCCGAAAGATTTAAAATTACTTTTAGGTCCTCCCGGACGCCGGTTTTTTAAACCCGAAATATTTAAAATTACATTTAGGTCCAGGTATTTTTAAAAAAAAATCTGTAGTTCCGCAAATTTGACACGGGCGTCGATTCTTTAAGCACGAAAGATTTAAAATTATATTTAGATCCTTCTACCATTTTTGCAATAAAAAACTCTGGAGTGAGATTTGCGCGGCGCGGCATAGCGCGCTATACTGTCTAGTATAACTTATACCACAATCGGATGGTACCCGGTAAGTACCAACTAAGCATCATGTGTTCTAATTGACTACCTTAGTATAAGAACTTGTGTCACGTGAATTGCACCACTTCAGGGGTCCATTTGCCTACTGTGGACCCACCTTTTGACCAGGGGTCTACTGAAAGCATCTAGGCCCCAAACGATTTTGGTTTTGGTAATTAATGACAAGTTGTGAAAAAGGACTAACGCTTTTTATTTGAGGTTTCGTTGATACAGGATAATGCAATTATTGGCAATCGTGAAGAAATACATGTGATCGAATAAAGGTCAATGGATGCATGGTGTCAAAGGTATAAATATACTCAAGGACCTTTTTGTTGATTTTACCGATCTCAGATTGTTGAAGAAAAAGATCGGATTTTTAGAATTAGGTGCCGTACTATTAAGAGGGGTTTTTGTCGTTTAGTTTGAAGTTGAAAAAGTGTCGAGGCTCAAATTCCATTTATCTAGACATATGCATGGAAACAATACTCAGAAAAACATTTTAAAATGCAAAAATTGCACTCTGGTTCCTTTAGGGCCGGTGCGACCGGAACTTCCCCGGTGCGACCGGGCTTCCACCGGTTTGTTTTTTCCAGAACAAGTGCAATTCAAGATTTCTAAGGGTGGTGCGACCGGACCTCCAGCGGTGCGACCGGGCTCCCTCCGGTGCATTTTTTACAGAACGTATGTTTTTCTGCAAATATGGGGGCGGTGCGACCGGAGGTCCTCCGGTCACACCGATGAGCGGTATGACCGGATCCTCTCTGGTCACACCGGCCATATAGCAACGGTCACTGGTCATGCATTTAATGCACTGTTTCGACCGTTACTTAGTGAGGGTCGGTCGGACCGGCCTGAGGGTGGTCAGACCGGACTCCCAGCCCAAAATTTAGTAAAATATTGAAACGGCTAGTTTTGGTTGGTGAAGGCTATAAATACCCCTTAACTGCAGTGTAAAGGGTTCTTCTGGACCTCATTGAATACACTTGAGCTTGAGCAAGTCTTCAAAACACCTTGAGCTTTAGATTCACATATTTGAGAAGATTAGAAGCAAAATTGAGTGTACATTAAATTGTTGAGCCTTAGACACTCAAATTCAACCTCAAGCAAGCGTCGAAGCTTATTACTCTTAGAGATTGCTGCCTCCTAGACGGCTTGGAGGTGATCGGGATTGGTGATCTTCTCGAAGAAGGTTGTGAGAAGGCCCAATCGTTGTGAAGGCAAGGAGCTCGCTTACTCGGAGCGAGGAAGAGCTACCACGAGTGATCGGGGAAGGCTCAAGCAAGTGAAGCCGGCTTGAAGAAGTTCAAGTCACCTCAACGTGGAGTAGGGGAGACCGGCAAGTCTCCGAGACCACGGGATAAAATTCACGTGTTCTTCATTTATGATTTGCTTTGCTCATACATTTGTGTTATTTCTAGCTATTTGATCACCTTTGTGCAATATTTGTTTAGTGATTGAATTAATTGAGTAGAGGAATTATTTAGTGATCACTAGAGTTGCTAGATATTAAAAGTGCTAAAATAGTCATTAGTACTTAGAAATCATTAAATTCTATTTTAGTGATTGAAAATTCAAAACCTCCTATTCACCCCCCTTCTAGTCGGTATCCTTAATCCTACATCTACCATATACCCACACATATGGGAGATAAAAAGATAACTAAGATAACTATTGTAGGTGTGTCTATGATAACAACTATTTGATGCACCCATGTTTATGGCATCAAATGTCTAAGGGCCATTCCTTTAAGGGAATTGATTATATCATCGAATAACTCTTTCTTCGTAATATGCCATTAGGTTTCAATTTTCTTCATAATATGCCATCGCCACCAACTAGTACGTCAATTGTTTGCGTTAAGAACGTGCAATGTCGTTTTACACTTATGACCATATGAGTGACAGAAGTCATACATACCATTATCTATCTTTGCATGTGGACTCGCAAGTTAGATATATCTTTCTCCTCCTCCTCCTCTATCTCCTCCCCCTCCGTTCCTCTTTTCTCGATTCTTCAAGAATCAAATCTAGAGCTGGGTGACCAGGTTCTCATTGCTTCCTCTGCACCTCCAGAGCTCATCATGCTGCCGCAGTATTGTGTCATCTCCTTCAACGACGACGACCACTTGCATCACCCTGTTTCCCCAAAATGTCATTTCCAGCAATTCCCCACAACCCTTGTTCCTCCCCCAAAATTGATCCTCCACTGACCCTCACCACCTATCCCATTCGGCCCCTTCCTCTGCTCCAACTCCACCCACAAAAAATGATGCCAACCATTGCAGGCCGTCTTTGTCTAGACCAAGCACAACATGGACCCCGCTATGACCTACTGATGCTTATAGATGCCTCCTTCCAATGGCATTGTCGTCAGAGAGCCACCGTCGTTGAGCTCACTAACCATGGTATATTGTAAAGGAAAATTAGAACTCGATGGCATATTGTGAAGAAGTTATTCAATGGCATATCGTAGAAAAAAGAGTTATTCAATAGCTTATAACCAATTTTACCTTCCTTTAACAGTGCCAAGGAGTGAGATCAAGATATATGCCATTGTTACACTTTCACGCTGATTATTCTCCACGATCCATGAGCACCCCCGTGAAATACATTATGTGCAATGAAGACACCTTATTTTCTATGTGTAGGTCTCGAGCTGAACGCTTCCCTCATTGTCTTATAAAACATCTATACATACTCTTAGACCTTATCATTAACACATTGATTGTTTCAACAAAAGAACGTATTAGTTTCTATTTGAAAATAGAAGAAAAAACACAGGAAGGAATTGGATGAGTGGTTTGTTTTAAGGGAAAATTGGATGTGATGTTTAGTGAAATTAATATGAATTGAAAGTACAAGAATTCTTTATAAAAATGCACAAAAAAATGGAGGACTATATCTATTGAAAGAGAGAGAAAACGTGACAATGTGCATTTCCCTTTAAAAGGGTTTCTTAAGGTAATACTCCTATTTGAGCTCATGTTTAGATGTCTTCTTAAAGATTTTCGCTGACTTAAGTTAATCCATGCTAGTTTGCGCAGGTTAAACTCCTATCCCATCTCTTACCCCCGAATCAAACGGGCCTTGATGACAGCGTACACTTGTCAGTGGATGGAGACATCCTGCTGCCACCAAGTATTAACAGATAATCAACATACTTTTAATCGACTCGTCAAAGTAGAGCCTCGCAGGCGTCCAACTTTAGTCCTACCTACCCACCCATCCGTCGCGGGCGACTCGAACTAGAACGCCGACTTCCGTGAGTTCCGTCCCTTGCTGGTACGATGGAATGGAAGACGACCGTTTTGTCCTCTCCTCCTGCGCCCCTTCAAACTATGGTAAAAATAGGTCAATATTTTCTATCCGATGTAAGATTGTATTCGGTTGGGATCGGATTTGAGATCAAATTTGACTCTTTAATTAGATCCGAGATGAGATCTAAATACTTGAATGTAGATCTGAGATCGGAAATGAATCAGCCAATATCCGATAAATACAGAACACGATTCGGATTTTCGATTTTTTTCCTATTCAAATATTCAGGTTAGATATCCGGATCGGATATTCGAATATTAGTAAGGCTCAGCCTACTTCATCATATTTTTTCATAGCAACCTATTTATACTGATAATTAATTGGTTCTATTAATTCTAAAGTAGTATATTCTTTTTACGATATTTATTGGGTTTGATTGATATATAACTTATTACTGTGGCCATATACTCGTATGATATAATTTAATATATATTACTCTATATATATGTGCATTATTCATATATATTTATCCATTTTCAATCTGAATCTGTCACATATCCATTCGTATCTGTATCCCTAATAACCCGGATTCATATCCAGTATCTAACTAATCTATATCCAGTTCTGAGTAAAAAATAGATTAAGATATGAAAAAAAACAATATCCACCTTATATGTATGCGAGCCATTTTCAGTCTAGTTCAAAGGAGCCAGAAACTTAGGCTGTATTTGGTACAGCTCCAGCTCTACTAGATTCAGGGATTTCCCTATTTGATAGAGTTTCAGATCTCAGCTTCACCTCAGATCTGAAACTTGTTGGCTAAAATAAAGTGAATTAAGTTCATATTTTTAATCTAAAATGTAAACAAGATGAGTTATCTAAACGCCCTTAATATATCCATAACTCCAGCTCCGCGGATCTAATAGAGCTAGAAAAATTCAGCTCCACCAGATCTGGTGGAGTTATAGCTGTACCAAACACAGCCTAAAAATGTTTAGATGGATTATCTTATTTATATTTTAGACAAAAGAATATAAATTTAATTTATTTTATTTTAACCTACAAATTTAGGTGAAGTTGGATCTGTCTACTGAACAGGGCCTTAGCCGCCGCTACCGCCCGCCTCGGCTCCTCTGCTGCACTGCATGGACCGAGATGGGGACTACGCTGCAGAGGGAGACGGACCGGCGGCGGCGGCGGCCGGACCGACGCCTTCTTCTGGCCCGCCGTCCTCCCATGCCCCCGGCATTGAGGCTCTGGCCCCGCAGGTCGAACACTCAACTTAGATTCCGTAACTTGTATCTACTTTGGCATCTACCACCTTTCCTTTTTTTTGAAAAGAGCAACAAGAGCGTTGCTGCAGATTTCATTAAAGGGGGAAAGAAAAAGAAGGGTGGATCCTGTTTTTTAAGGGAAAAACCGGACCCGTGAAAAAACCTCACAAAATACCACCACTTACAACTATTACCAGAAAAATACCACTCCTTAGTCTAAGAAAGTCGGAAAAACGAACCAATAAAGGAAAATAACACCCCAATAGATCATTAATCCGTAGGCTAAGATGACATCGCAAAACCACGGGTGAGCACCGCATCGTTGATCGTCGAGGCCACCTGTTCTGGCGTTCTGATCATCCCCTGAAAAATTCGTTGATTTCTCTCTATCCATAAGTTCCACCAAAAGTTGGTCTAAGGTTGGTCTACTCTTGCCTGTTATGCAAAGAAATACAAGTTGGTTGCAGGGTGCCTCTTGTAGAATCCGTAACTCCAGTCCAAATTCAATCTAGTCTTACACATGTATATCATATAATTATAGGTTGATAGTTAGTACCGCATTGTGCTATCTTAAAATACTATCCATGACATGTGCGTTATTGTCTGAGATTTGGCCACGGGCAACTCTGCATCACTCCTAAAGTTGTCATATGCTCTCTTTTTTTCCTGATAATTTAAGCACTTCTTGCTGGGTTAGCATGAAGGAGTGCTTCTCCACATGCCACATCCTTGGAAATGGGGGTTAAGGTACATTCAGCACTCCTCAAATACCTAATAGGGGACAACAGTACCATTCTGCTATTTTGAACTTGTTTTCAATTTGATGATATATAAGAGCTGCTTAACAACCTCCCTTACTTTTTTTAGTCAATCAACAACTTCATTAGATATCGGGTTTCCACATGGAGCCACATACAAGAACACTTTGGTCAACAAGAGAGCATTAGCTGATGCCACTGCTTGGTGCTTCTACCTTTTCTTGGAAAATGCAGGTCATCATGTGGTTGAATTAGGGATGCTGAGAATAGTGAAATGTTGCGGTCATCTTACACTGCAGCCTGTGTTTCATAGTTTTTGTGCTGAATAAGGGTCCTCGTTCAGTTCAAAGCCGTGAAGTTCTGCCTGCTGTTTAACCTTGTATAGTTGATATTAGGATTATGGGTCGATAATTTGTTATTGCCGTCCGTCAAACAAAACAGAAGAGTTTGTAATTTTGTATAGCTGATCTCTCTTCTCTTGTTTCATGAGTTAACTTCCAGTGAGCTTTAGTCATTCGCAAACAAGTAGTATTAGATTATCCAACGGAACATGTTAGTTCGACAAAGGAAAACTATTTTGTTACAATTCCTTATTGTTTTAAACTCTAAAGATGGTGAAGATATGAATCTGCAGCTTAGGTTACTTATTTTGGAACTTTTTATGGCGTGCATTATGCTAATACCAATTTAAATGCAGAGGCTATGAATTTTGATGAGGATGGGAATGTGAAGATACGAACCTTTCTTTTGCATCTAGGTATAGATGCTTAGGTAATGGGCCATTCTCACAAACTCTGGAAAGACTGAAATTACATCATTTTCTTGTGCAGTCAATTGATGTAAAGGTTCAGAAAGCTCTGAAGCGACCATGTTTAGATGAGTTGAAAAAAGGCCCATGTGTTAGCCAATTTATTGATGCATTTTCCTGCTATCCCAAGAACAGAAAAAAAAAGAGTTGGCTGGATTTAGTATTCTGAGTTCCATCTTTAGGTTTATATCATTTGTATAGTACATATTTTTTAATGACAATATGCATCATGGAAAATTTAGCACAAGATGGAAACACATAGATGGAATTTCAAGTAAAATTATCGTTCTTAGTGAACTTTTCTTCGAGTCCATGACTTACCCCATGGTACCTTTACTACTCTGTTTTCAAAGTTTGTTTTCAGATATGATCAATTGTTTTATGATGTCTTCATGCGTATCTGTCAGTTCTAACACCTGATTCAATGCAATCCTCATTCTATCTGTAGTTGTCATAAGAATATCTGTTTAAGCCCAAAGCGTCCTGAATTACCCATTAATTTGGGAAAAATCCTTTGATCTTGAGCTAATTGTTTTCTGAAGATAGATATAGTGGTCCGAAATTAGATGCACGATTTTACATGAACATGCACTTTGGCAATTGAACCTGAACATAATTTCCCTCCAAGGTAGAGTTTGAATATTTTACTTCTGTTTGCATGTTTTACAAAATTTGTATCCTTTATTTTTAACTGTTTTGCTGTCTGTAATTTGCCTAATTCTTTCGTAAGTCTTAGTCGACTTCTCTGATCATTCCCATTTCTACGGAGATTGGTGTGCCATTTGATTGGATGTTGATCTAATAGTTCAAAAATGTGACCTACGCTTAAGAAAAAATCATTCACATCACAGATAGTCGACCCCTTATTTTAATATTAGCCTTTTTCACATCCAACTTGGGGTTTGGCTATTCTCTGCTAGTAGCAGTTTAGTTCATGTCTGATTTCTCCTGAATAACACCACTACTGCTTGCTTTTTCTTGCTCTGTAGGGAGCTCCCGGGGTCCCAGGGCCACCGTTGGGTATAATAGGGGATGGAGCCGCGGTTGCCCGAGAACCCTGCGATGGCAGCGAAAAACACCCACCGCACATGTGATTTCGCTGCCACAGCAGCATTTTGGCAGGTCGGTCGGGCAGGGACACGAGGCCAACGCTAAGTCGTTGTTTGCCATCCCGGCTCCGATGCCGACAGTCGGTGTCCGAAACCACCATGCAGAGGGAAAAAAACAGCAAAAGCAGCTGTGTCAACCCCTTTATTGCTTTGCAGAACTGCATCAAAGCAAACCAAGAGGCATTTACTAAGGAGATTTTGGAAGAAGAAGAAGAAAACGACGAGGAGAGTGAGAAATTCATCCTCAAAATTTTACCTGCAGCGTGGTCTAGAGAACCCAGGTCAAAGATACGAGGTCCGTTGCCATGACTGACACTGCAGAAACTTAAGTAGTATTCTGATAATCAGAAATTCAGAACTACTCTTCACCTCGTCCATTTTGGACGGTTTACCAGAGAAGCAAATAAGCTTAATTGGAGAAGAAATAAGCACAGATGTGGCACAAACATTCACATATTTTTGGGTAAAATATCTGGCGTCCAAATGAGGAACTGACAATCTTGCACTAAACTCTGTAGATGGATTATACATCACTCGAAGACAAGATGAAATATTTGTCCATGTAACAATGAGCCTATGAACTGGGCCAGCGGATTTGTTTGTCCCATGTGGTTTTGTCACGTTACATAAACTGACGATCCTTTATTTTCCCGGACTGTCATTACACTGTGTGCGCTGCTTTTCCTGCATCATTTTACGCCTTGTTGCATCTTGCGTAATGCGTATGTAATTTAACCTCCGGTCGAGTTCTCCCTGCTCCCTCTTTTTTTCTCTTCTTCAATGGCATCTGCAGGCTCTCCGCTCTCCCCTCTATTCTGCTGCCGCTCGTTTCCTCGATTCCCTCCCTAATTCCACTTCAATTCCTCCCAAATCCTATCTCCCGGCCTCGATCAATCACGCCCAAGAATTCACTCCAAATCCTTTATCCTTGTACCTACTATGCTGGTGTTGGTTCATAACAGGCTCTCAGCTAGGGGTGGCAATGGGGACCCGTTCCCCGATCCCCGGCGGAGAATTCCTCTATTAGAGGACGGGTATGGGAAGAAATCGTCCTCCGCGGAGATGAAAATGGGAAAAATTATTCCCCGTCGGGGATGGCGGGGACGGGGAATTTTTTTCCCCGTGGGGACCCGGTTGGGGATCCAAATTTAGTTTAGTCCAATTTAGTTATTAGATTGCAAACATATTCTCTAGCCTATCATATTCACATTTTCATAAAACGGGACAACATAATCTTCAATGAATGCATGCATTCTTTTTTTCCTTGTCTGTTGATATGATTTTAGAGTTAAAATGGCTATAAGAGCTCTTCTCTTGTGTAAAATTTTCGCGAGGATGGGTCCCTGACGGGCCCCAATACCCGAACGGGGATGGGGACGGGGGGATTTTCTCCCCCGAGATGGGGAACGGGGACGGGGACGGGGAAAGTATTGGATCGCAGAGACGGGGACGGGGAGGCACTCCCTGGCGGGGAATAGCCCCGTTGCCACCCCTACTCTCAGCGAACGAGCGAGTGCTTGATTGGTTAGTTACGTGAGTGCGCGAGCTGCCCGCTAGGGTTCGAGTCTTCGGACTCATCCGAGTGCGCATAGAGCCGGGTAAAACGTGTGTGTGAACATGTATGCGTATGTAGCTAGGGATAAAAACGGGTTGGATATCTCCTGCCCGATCCGGGACCGGATTTTACTATCCGGTCGGATCCGGGACCGGATCCGGATACTTGAATCTGGATTCGGGATCGGATTCGGAGCATCCAATATCCGGTAAATCCGAGACGGGATCCGAATATTCGGATTTTTCTATTCGGATATCTGGATTTTTCCTATTCGAATATTGGTTCGAATATTCGGGTCGGATATTCGGATATCAGTAAGACCCAGCCCATTTTCAGTATATTTTTTCCATTTCAGCCAATTTATATTAATAATTAGTTGGTTCTATTGATTCTTAAGTAGCATATTCTTTCTACAACGTTTGTTGAGTTTGATTGATATATAATTTGTTATTATTGTCATGTATTTATATGGTTTTAATTCGATATATATTACTCTATATATGCGTGCATTATCCGTATATCTTTATCCATTTCCAACCCGAATCCGTCACATATCCATCCTATATCCATATCCCGAATAACCCAAATCCGTATCCGTATCCGGCTAGCCCGTATCCGATTTCGAATTTGGGAAAAAAAATATAGTTTAAGATACAGAAAGAGTAATATCCGCCTATATCCGATCTGTTTTCATCCCTATCTGTAACCCGAATGTTGTTCTCCTTCTGTATTAAATACTAAAGCTTCTAGCCAAAATTTAGAAAATAACAGGCTCTCAGTAGTCATGACGGAAAGAAAAATAAGGTAGAATTATCAGATCTACTGCAGAAGTCGCATCCGGATCCAAACAGGGCTCCAGACCGAGTCCTCAATACACCCGCTACCGTTACGCCTCCGCCTTCGCCTCATCTTTATTCTACATCCTGGACGCAGGCGCCCTCTCGAAGCTTCTACTCGGAGCTAGGGTTGGGGTTTCCGCTCGCTCCCTCCCTCCCCGTCGGCAGCCATGTCCGGGCGCGAGGTCCGCGAGTACACCAATCTCAGCGACCCCAAAGGTTCGCTATCTTGGAGCTTCTTCCTGTTTCTCGAGCGATTGTCCCACCTTTTGGATATGTTTTCTACGGGTTTGTCGGTTTCTCTAATGGCGTTTTGGGGGCTATGCAGATAGGAAGTTGGGGAAGGGGAAGGAGAAGATCGACGATGAGGACATCACCTTCCAGCGCATGGTTGCAAAGGTTAGACCGGATCGTATTGCTACCTCCGCTACGCCTTGCTGTGTATGTCGATGCTCGTTCTAGAAACTTTCTGGTTGAAATGCAAGCATGCCGAAGGTTACGCTTAGTCTTGTACTCTTGTTCAGGTGTGTTAGTGGCATGTTCTTGGTCTATCTTGTTGTATTTTAGAGGGAATTACTGGCAGTGACTGACGATATCTAATTTGAATGCTCAAATCTCACCATGAATAGTTTCGATGTTTGATTGAACGGACTTACCAAGCTTTGCTGCATATGGTGTCTATTTGGTATGTTGTATGTTGTGCTGTGGTGGAATTTTGCTTATTTATTTGGTGGTGTTCTTGGATTATGTATATATGTGGATTGTGGCAGAAGTAGAGAAGGCATGACATTAGCCTTCAACTTGTTTCCACTGAGTTGAACTCTGGAGAAATTAAGTAGATTGTACCAAACCAGTTTTCAGGTTTGACAATTAATTATAGCAGGCCAGAGTACTGAGTGCATGAACACCATACCGGTTGGAACTAAGTACATGACTAGTTTTTAAAATTAAAGAACATTATTATAATTAGTAAAGCTTTCCTACAGTTGAGCTGCTTGTGACTTGTGAGTGCTTTGAAGTTTTGAGATGCTTCTCTTACCCTTAATCCTTGTTGGAGGGATTTTTTTTAGAGATAAATGTTTTAGGGATACTTGACTGGCTCCTATGTGGTGAGAAGTTAGAATTAAAGGCAGCCTTAGGTTGAGGTTGCACACATTTTCTGCTGAGACTAGTATTAGTTTTTTTTTTCTTTTGCATTTGTTCATTGATAGAATAACATTTAAGCTGTTTGGTGGTTACGGACACTTCAGATGACTCACTGTTTCTGGAAAGCTTGATTCCTTACTCAGTGCTTCCAATAGGCATCTGTGTGCAATGTTCTGATAACATGCCCTGACAGGGATTTTGGCTCTCTACTGGGCGGTTGATGCCAACAGATGCAGGAGGTTGCTGGTGAGCGGGGAGGCTACCTTCATGGGCGAGGAGGTATTTCACGCTTCTTTTTTAGGAAAAATCTATGCACGTTCCTTGTTAACCTTTTTTTCTATGTTACTTTGATGTTCTTCAGCATTGGATAGTGATGATTTGCTTTACCTCAAAGAGCAAATGGAAGCTGAGGAAGACGCAGAGCGTCTTCTTCGCCACACAGAGAAGCGGGCATTTGCTGCTTTTAAGATATCCTTGCTTGAATGAGACATCTTCACCTCCGTTCTCCTGTTGTAACTTTTGCAATATACTGTTGGATCAATATGATCCAAACAGTCTTGCACTTCTGTATATCAGCATGCAATTTTCATCTTTAACATTCCTAGCCAGTACCCATGGGCAGTTTCTCATTTAACTCTGTATTAGTTTCGATTTTTCAATCTCTTTAGTTTCTTTAACTCTTGACATTACAAAGCAGCAATTTTAGCTGATTCTGCACCTGCTATTCCTGTGTCTCTTCGTGTTGAGCCTAAACCTAAAAGTGATATAAGGTAAGCTGGGTGCTACAAAGATTCTGTTTCCATCTACATAACTTTTTCTCATGATTGGACGTATACTTTCTGGGCAGGCAACAGGATCTCTTGAAGAATATTGTTGGGATCAAACCAAAGCGACCAAAAGTCAGCAGCCCTTCGCAGCCAACAGAGAGCAATAAACCTAAGCAGAACCAAGAAGATATTGTCAGCAAACTTCCGTCCTCTCAGAATCAATCGGGATCACTTGGAGGTGAGAGAGAACCATCTCATGGGCCAGTCAATTTTGAGCAGCCTTTGTCAAAACCAGCTGAACCAACAGAGGCTAAGCAACAGCATGCAACTGGAAGCTTACTTGGTTTAGCTTATGAGAGTTCGGATGAAGAATAATCAGTGATTTAGGGCTATCAAGACGATATGTAGATTGTATATTAGGTTTTTTGCACTGTTTCTAGATTATGTTTTGTATCAGGATTTGATGAAAATCTGTTGATGGCTGTTTCGTCCGCGTTGCAAGCTTGAAGGCGCGTTGCAAGCTTGAAGGTCATGGTTTCCTTGCATTACTTGATACTCTACTTCCTCACATAAAACTCATGGTTATCTTGCATTATTTTCTCTGGGAATAATTCTCGCTACTGAAACTCAAGATTCCTAATCAGTGGACTATTTTCTTCCTGACAATACGTATTTTAATTCGACAAAATATCTCAAGACAGCCAGCGAGGCAAGCTACCTGCCCTGTCGTCAGTAAGCATCGCAATAATGCGTTACGACAAGTTTGTGGATACACTGAAACATGCTCACGCTTATCAATAACGTGACGGCGGGAATTAGACCATTTGGTTCAGTAGCCTAAAAAGAGATCTTTACAATTTGCTCCAGACTCACAAAATGCTAAACAAGGGGCACTAAAATAATTTGATCGTTAAAATTCTGTAGCCTTAAGAAAACTTCACAATTTGCTCCCATGATCACAAAATGATAGACAAGGGGACTTTGTGTGTGTTAGCTTAAGCCAAAACAAGACAAATCTACATTTTTTTCCAGAAGTTCCTGATCCCATAAGCAAAAGATTTCAAGCTCGCTAAAAGGCTTGTCTCCGTTGATTCCTCGTGCACAACCTCAGGATTCTCTTCTCTGCGCAACACAAACAGACAAAACTATGACCATGACAACCAGCATTAACATTTTTTTTTAAAAAAAAAGAGTAGCTCAAATACCCAATATGTTGTATCAAACAAATTGACCAAGGGTGACCTTCAGTAAAGCATTCCAGCTATGCAATGCATGAAAGGAAACAATTTCCATTATCTTTATGCAAACATAGTGGAAATACAGGGTACAACATGTCCTATCTGCGCTATCGAATCAAAAGACTTGGTCCGACTATGGACTAACAATGCTCAGCATGTACTCTAAAGGAAATAGGATTGTGTTAACTTGCCTAGCGGCTATAGCAGCTCAACATTTAAGGACTGAAGTAATATTAGCCTTGCATTCTACCAGAGTTATTGAACCTGTCCCAAACACAGTTCCCGGAGTGGCAGTATCAGGCTGGAAAATGCCCCGGCACCCACCTATGACTCACCCACATGAATTTTAAGGCAGTCAGAAAGCAACTGGTTTCAGGTGAAAACTATCAAGTCATAAGTTTCTTGATGTCTGATAAAATGATGTATTTTCTCAAAGACCAGAATCAATGTGAATTATCAGTGACTTAGTACTGTTTGCTGGGAAGTCCAGGAACTAACCATCACCAGCTAGTTGACAGCGGTTTTTTACTTTTCTCCCTAATCCAACTATCCACCAGACGTACTAAATGATGCAGGCAGTCCTCTTCCCTAGTCCAAGTCGTTGGTCATACCAAAAGCACTAAATGATGCGAGCATAGTTAGCTATATCATAATAATGTTTAGCAAATCACTTTCTGATACATTTTTTAATAACTAATATCAAAATAAGCATATCATGTAATAGGTATTACCTGTTAAGTACATTTGCCTTGAACACCATGTCCATTTCAGGATGATTTGATACAGCTGGTTCACTTGAATTCAGTAAATTTTCTGTATTGTTCGAATCAAACTTGTTAGCTTTGGTTTCCCCTTGATGGTTCCCAGGGTCTGATTTAGTCTCTAGTCCCAAAGAAATGGAAGCTTTAGTCTGCATACGCATCATAATTTTGAGGAGAACGGCTATATAATCTTGTCTAGATACAAAATAATGATCTTGGGAAGGTGTTTTGAGCGCATAGCATTAGAACCTTCATGGTGTCACTTTCTTTTTGAATTGATACAGTTGAGTCGTTTGCAATCTTAAGAATATCCACAGTGTACAGATCTTGCTTGGCAGCTTCTGTTTTTCCATTGTAACGAGAAGAGTCTGATGCCGTCTTCAATTCTAGAGATCCCCGCGTTTCTGTCTGCAAAACTACATAATGTTAGCTATATGAAAATTAAGGCTCTCGGTGACTCAAGAGCATAGTTTGGAAAAAAAGGCGAAACAGGAAGGAACGAACCTCTTCCATGATTTCAGTGCTGGCAGCAGCATCTTTCTGGGAAAGGATCACATCATCTACACCCTGTTTTATATTGAAGCTTTGAGAGTTGAATAAATTGCTTGCATTGCCATCCTCAGGCCTTGAATGCACATCCAATTCAGCAGTCTCATGAAGCTGAGATGCCTTAGATTTATCCAACGGTAATTTTGCATGATTATACTCCATTTCCTGAAGTATCTCCCTCACGGTATAGTGACCACCTCCAACATGTCGACGAACAGTTTTGATAGTTGGGAATTTACCATAATTTGATGCCTTATACCTGCACTAAACAGAACCACAAAGAAGCACATAGTGTAAGACCCACAGAAGCTATTCCATATAAGGTACGTCCATAAGCGTAATTGGCATCTTTGGTGATCAAACTTATGTTCATAACGCATGGGTTTTGCTATTTTTCTCCAATTAATTATTTTTCAAATTTCAACTCGCGGAACGGGTAAGTATCGCACTCCTCAAACGCAAAACCAGCCAGTCCTTTTCATTGCAAAATAAGCCAAAATCAGAATCGCTAATGAGACAAAGGCACCTACTTCTCAACAAATTCCCCAATCCTAACCCTCCTCTCCTCCTTTGTAATCCTCTTCTGCCCCTTCGGTGGCTCCTGAGACGACAGCGGCGCCGCATGTGCCTTCCCCCGTAATGTTTGGTAGCACGACCGTGTGATCATGCGAGAGACGCCCGCGATCGCTGGAAAAGAAAGAAAAATCGGAACAACGAATCAACACCGCGGCGACCAGAAACAAAAGCTTCGATCGAACGCAATTACGCGCCGCCAAATCGGCGCATTAACCCATCGCCGGTGCATAAACCCCATTTGGAAGCTCGCTTACTCACCCCTTCTGGATGCGGCGGAGGAGGAGAGGCTCGCGGACGCCTGCATGGCGGAGGACAATGGCGGATTGCGGAGGAGGGGGGCAGTCTTAGGGTTTCAAAGAGTGGCTTGACTGTTGACTCGACGAGGAGAGCGAGGTCTCAGCTGGCGCGGAGGATGGGGACGGCTGCTGGGGTTGGAGGCAGGGGCCCACAGCTCGAAGGCTCTCTCCGGGAGTGAGATGGCCAAACGGGCCGCCCAGCCGTACCTTGTCGGCCCACATGTCGAGGTCAAGTATGATCCGGTGGCTCTGGGGCTACGCCGGGCTGAGACCGGCCGTTTTGCGCTAAAAAATCAAAAAAAATATTAAAATTGAAAAATCTTAAAAGTTTTAAATAAACGTAGAATAAATTTGGAAAAAATCTAGAATAATTATATAAATTCAAATGAATGTAGAAAAACTTTTTAAAAATCTTTGTAAATTAATAAAAACTAAATGGGTTGTGTCATGCCATGCCGGTCCGGTGAGCTAGGCAACGGCCCAAGCACAGTCTGGCCTATTGGGTCGTGCTGGCACGGTCCGTTTATATTGAAGTCATGCCCACAATACCGAGCTGTGGGCTGGCCCAGTTGCCATGGCCCGTTTGGCCCATCTATGGAGTGGACCTAGGTAATGGAACATGGATCCCCTGCGGAGGCATGGGAACCACTACATACCTTAGTTAGATCTAAAAGCAACGTTTTAAATCTCCTTGGAACACTATGGCAAAAGTAATGTGTCATTTTTTACCATAGCAAACATTGTAGCAGCACGCTGTTGGGCAATCTGAGCCATCGACTGGCTCGATTCGATGGCTATGAAGTATAGGGACCGCTTAAGTTGTAATTCACATGCCAACTACAGGGATCCCTGTCTAGGGCAATGGGTGTACCTTTTTTATGTGTCTCCATAAAGCCAGACCAACATAAGGCATAGCATGGATGTCTTTGGCCAGACTGGCACGAGAAGAACGATATCGGATCGTGTTTGGACCAGTCCGACAAGAAAGTGACTCTTTCATAAAAAAGCATCTTGTCTGAAGCTCAATCCATATCAACTACATTATCACAGCCACCCAACCTATTATCAAATATTATCTCCCCTTCGCCTCGTCCTAGCCAGTGTAGTTCTCGTCTCCCTACGCATCCCTGTGCCTCTATCTCCTCTCACCCTGCTTCACCCCTGCTTACTCTCACATTGACACCTCCCCCATTGCCCCACACAATCCCCTCCTCGTTGTCTCTTGTCACTTCGGTGCTAGATCCAGCGGTCTTTTGGCACCGCGTCATTAGCTTCACTGGCATCCTATGGAAGAAGACAGCAACATCGCTGGATCTCGACGATCCTCACCACCTTGATGTCAGATCCAGCGATCTTCGTCCATGTCGCTGCTAGATTCAACCTTCCTGCACCGCATCGCCACCGTTCCTAGCCACCAGGGTGCTTATTTCCCAATGCTAGCGCCTTCCTCGCCTTTGGCCGAGCTGCACTTCATCCTCATGACAATATGGTAGATGCCTTGCTCGTCCTTTGCTTCTTTCCTCTCCTATGCAATAGCCCAAATAAACAGAACGTAGACCAACACTGCATGGAGGTAGCATGGTATGCTAATGGATAGTGCCTAGGCTCACCGGAGGTGAGTTGAACCACCCCGACAAGACATGATTTAAACCACAGCTGATTTGACCTGTGCTGTGCTTTCCCAGCACGGCCCAATGCCCAAGTCTAGCCTTGAGCAATTGAGCCCTACACATCTAAAAGCCATAAAAATGTCAGGTCGGGTTTACGGGCCTTAGTGTCTAAAAATTCTCTCGAGAAAACACTATTCTCATGCCTAGAATATATCTTTGTGCCAGCCTACATTGCTTACGAATGAATGTGGTCAGAGCAGCGAGAAGGAGTAGAGTGAGGCCCCCTTCGTTTCAGCTTAAATACAGCTTCTGCTTAAAATAAAAGCGGATTGTGCGCCGAACAGTAGGATTCTAGACAGCTTCTCCAAGAATCAGAATCTGATTTGTACACAGAATCAGAAGTTATCACCCACCTGATTCTGCGGATTCTGACTCAGATTCTGTGAGTTCCGCCTCCCACGAGTCGTCGTAGGCACAAGAGCTTCCGCCGTCGTCCTTAGGCCTCTCCAACACCCTCATCCGCTTATCCGTCATCGACGCCGATCAATAATCAACACAGACAATCAAGATTGCCGAACGACTAGATTCTCCAGCCAGCAGATTCTTCAGACAGCCGCTTCTCCAGACAGCTGACTACAATCCAGAATCTGGATAATCAGAAGCTGTCCCGAAGGGGGAGAAGAAGAACATGGAAAAAAAGTGTATTGGAGGTCACAATTGGGAAAGGACAGCAGTCGTCTCGGGAGGTTGTATGAGGTGCTGTATGGGCGAGTCAGAGAGTGGGTCCGAGTTAGTGTGGCTTGGGCCCAGCTGTAAGGGTATGATGTGAATGGCTATAAAAGTTGAACTGTACTAACATCCAAAGGAAGAAAGAAATAAATCAAAATTCCCTAGTTTCTCTTAGCACTAAGCTGTTACAATTTGGTACCAGAGTTATGTTTTGATAGGGTGAAATCTTTAGGAGGTGCTTTTATACATCGCTATTTGAAAGTCATATAAATATTAAAATATAAATGAAAAATATACGGTAATTATTTACCATTTAATGATGATTACTTATCTTTTGTTTACTTTAAAATTTATGCAATTGGTATTAGAAAGGTGATATAGAGAAACATTAGTCACGTTTTTTTTTTCTGATTTGAGCTGTAAAATCCCAACGGGTGGTGTGCGATTTCTCAGACATAGCTCTAGTTGGTTTCATGGTAATATCCCAAAACGGCTCCACAAAAACTATATGTCCATGTGAAATTTGTCTTAGAGGCCATGTGAGAGGTCTCGTATCAAGCGGAGGCCAACTTGGGAGTTGGGACAGACGGACGAGAGATGGGAGCAAATCGAATCGAGTCTAGATTTCCGGATGGAGAAGGCGAAGCCAGTGGAGACGATCCCAACGCTCCAAGTGCGAGTGGGCAAGCATCAGGTGGCAATTACACAGGTGAAGGAGTAGCTATGCCTTAGGGTAGATACAATAAGACCGGCTCAGCTTGCTATTAGCATGTACACATCAGTTTTGTCCTATGTAGAATAATAAGAAAAGAGGAAAGAGAAGAGAACTGGCTCTCATGCAACAGATAGCGTCGTACGAGAAACAATGTGCTATCGCAAGCCAAAAGTTTGTGTTAGAGCAAGTATGTTTACTCTAGATGATATAGATGAGAGATAGTTATTGTACAAGTTTTAACGTTATAGATAAAAGTGTTTCTCTAGAGACAACTTTTAGAGATTATTATAAATAAGATGGATTTATTGCTTACTTGAGATGGTATGAAAGAGAGATAGTATAAGTTATGGACTTTATTATTATGACTGCTCTTATTGCGCTGGCTGCGCAGGGGATTTCGTGCACAACAATCGATTGCTTCGTGACGATGGTGCCTTTTGCTCGCTCTTGCCGGTTGCCAGTTGCCACGGCGAGCAGTCTCTCCATTCCGACCGTCATCGGCCTCGTGGCCGTTCTTCGGCAGGACGAGACGAAGCTGGTCATGCCTCACCCGCGTGCTGGCCGTCACGTGGAACGGCCAAGAAGTGCGTCTCCACCAGCAAAACTTTGTACGCGCCTCTCGTTCAGCACCGTGTCGTGTGTTCCTAGCTTCATGTGGTGGTGCCGTTTATCCGCTTTCTCATCCTCCTTAGGTTTACTCCTCTATAGTTTACAATACATGTTTTTTCTCTTGATATCTCTACTAATATAAATTTGTAGTTGGTGGCAACGATCCGTTCTTCCTAACCCCTCCCCCCTCGGCATATCTCCAATAATAGCTAGTCATTATAGCTAATTATTCTTTCCTGATTTACAGCCAGTCATATCTCACTAAATATAATTGATTATTAGAGCAAAATCCCTGATTATTGCTGATAATTACCCGCCATATCTTCAATAATGACCGACCATTATAGCTAATTATTCTTTCCTGATTTATAGCCAGCCATATCTCTCTAAATATGATTAATTATTATAGCAAAATCCCTGATTATTGCTGGTAATTAATAGATGGCCAATTATTCCTTTTGTACTCTATATATGCTGTATAGTTTTCACATAATCAATCAAGAGAATTCATTCAAGATCTCTCATGTCGAGAGGAAGAGGAACGTGAGCTGGTAATATAAATTGCAAAAAGGAATAAAAATGATTGATTGATTTTTGAGATTGGTAATATATATTGCTACGTACAATATATTTAGTTTTAATTCATACCGGAGAAGAAACCATAAAAACTTTTGTAATCGGGAGAAATAAATGTTTGATCTTGTAGCACAATTTTCTTTTATTGCTTAACCTTTATGTTTCGTTACCAATTTTATTTTTCGTAGCAACGCACGGGCATTGATCTAGTATTAATTAATGAGATATTAAAAATAACTAGTCTACTTCTAATTATTATCTCTAAGCACTATATTTAATACATGCATTAGAAAATATCAAGTAAATCTAAATATTTATTAGAGATATAAAAGGGAAAATTGCACTAATTTGCATTACAATATGAAATATATAATTTATTAATAGGTAAAATCATTAAAAAATATGCTCTACAAACTTTGACGAAGGGAATATGAGTGAAACGTTCGGTTTAGTTTCAGAAGTGAATGACATTCTGAAATGTATGCCTAGTAAAAGTTCAACGAAAACAACAAAAATTTGTGCTTTCGTTGAGAGTCGAACTCATTAATAATCTAGCTATTAATTATCGAAACAAAAAAATATCAATATATCGATCTGAACCTCTCCCTTAAACTTCAAAATCAAGCTCTTGCCGAACGAAACGAGTACTTACACACAAACTTGAATAGTTCAAATGCACCCTAAATTATTGTTCAAATGCACCTAAGTTTGTCATGACAAACTTGAATAGTTCAAATGCACCCTAAATTTGTCTTTTTTGTAACTTCTAGCATAGGACGAATTTGATCATGAAATTTTATATGTAGATGGGGTAAGATGAGATGTATATCCATGATTTTTTTTAGAATTTTTTGAAACTTTTCTTAGTTGGATTACACGGTGATTGCACTAAAATCATGATTGCATAGCAGTCGGAGCTGTACAGTAGATGAGGGTATATATAGTCGATCAGAAGGGAGTATGAAATTAGGGTGTGCGGGTTTTTATGATACCAAAATGCTTCTGCTAGAACGGCAAGCAACAGTGAAATCCTACTTATTTTGTTCGGACAGAAAATGTGATGCATGGGAGACTTATTAGTTAGAGCATTCGGATTAATTAGAACTTGCCTAGAACTGATCAAATCAGCAGACTACATCTGAACAAAAGATTCAAGTTTGCAGCCGAACAATACAATGATCCAAAGCTAACCGTAGATAACACAGTATACACTGCCAATGTCAACCCATGACCATGACTACATCTAAACAGTGTATCACCATACGACGAGCAATTGACTGTGAAAGCAGCAATCCAATCTTGCCACTAGCAACGCGAACTACCACCAACTACAACTCATACACCGTAAGAAACTGCAACATGCCTAATTTCCCCTTCACTACGAGCTCGCCGAGACGGCGCGAACACCCGATCGGCCGCTCGCCACGCTGCCGCTGCCACGATGAACGCTGCGTCCACGGTGGACGTTGTTACCGCCAGAGCCGGCGCCTTGGCGCCGGCCGCTGGGGTCGGGCTGCGCCGGCCTTTGCTTGCTCTGCCGAGGCCGGTTGTTCAGCGGGCTGCGCGAGTCGTGGCTGCCCTGCTCGACGACCTCGTCGCCGTTGTTGGACTGCGAGGTGCTCCACGTCCGGTCTGTGGACTCCACCGAGTTGGGCTCCCACGACGGCGTCCACGGATGGCCGGAGACGCTGTTGCTCCCGGCGGACTCCTGCGGCTCGGTCTCCCCACGGATGTCCCGCACGGATGCGTACTTGTGCACGCTCGGCTCCGCTAGGTCGTTCCTGCTGACCGGCTCGTTGACCGACCCCTTGTCGTTGCCGCTGGGCTCGCAGGCGCGGTTCTCCGACGACGTGGAGTTGAGGTCAGCCACGGCCTCGAGGATGGAGCACGCCTTGGATACGCAGGCCGGCAGCGAGAAGGATGGCAGCGTTTCGGCGGTAGCACCAGCCGTGTTCTGATGGTGGTGGTCGTAGTTCTGGATGTCCTCGAGGAGCTGGGTGGCGTACGAATTGGGCTTTTCGTCGAAGTCGCGCGACGCCCGGCGCGACCGGCAGCCTGACCTCAGGTTGAGGCTCTCGCCCATGACGCTCACCGTGCGCGTCGCGGTAGTCTTCGACGAAGGTGCTCTCGTCTCTGACGCCGCAACGGGGGTCTCCACTGCGATCTCCGGCTTCTCCTTCCCAGAACGGCAGCTTGCAGTCGTCTGCTCCTTTGCACGCTCCGTGGACTTCTGGGGCGCGGTGGCGACGGCATTCTCCGTCGATTTCTGGAGTTGTTTGAAAGAGTTTGAGCGGCTTATCGGATGATAAGATGTGAAATTGCAAGAACGGTCGTAAAAATTCGAACTTTGATATATCCCTTACCTTCTGAGGCTTGGCATTGTTGTTGCTGTTGCTATTGCGTAGGGAATTCTCGTCTATCTCGGCCATGGGGCTGCGACGGTATGGCGACTGCTCGGTCTTCCTGGAAGAGCTCCGGCTCAGCGACGGCGTCGGCCCCGCAGTCTGCCCGCCGTCGGCATCCTCATTCCCCACAGCCGCCACAGCCAACCTCGCAGGAGAGCTCGATCTCGGAGAAGCGCACCACTTCCCGGACGCGGCCGCAGGCGACGGCGCCCGCCCCTTCTCCCTCGCAGGCACAGAGACCATCTTCCCCGGCTGCTGTCTCGCCCGCTCTCCGCCGCCGCCGGAGCTCGCGTTCGCCGTCAAGGACGCGCCCTCAGCACGCCGTCCCGGCGATCGGCTCGCCCTCCGGCTCCCGCCGCTCCTCTCCCGGCTCCCCGACCGCTTCCGCTGCGGCGAGCTCCGGTGCGGCGACGGCCTTAGACACCGGCACTCCCTGCTTCTCCCAGCCGTCCTCCTCATCCGCATCACCACCCCTGGCCCTCCTCTCCTGATCGAAGTCATAGCTCCTCTTCGACCCGGAGTGCCTCCGGTGGCAGCCGCCCCCCGCCTCGCTGGACGCCGCTCTCCCGGACGAGCTCCGGCTGAGGCGCCCGCACTGGATCAGGATCGCATCCACCTCCTCCTTGGTGCAGCTCGACGTCCGCACCGGCACCGTGGTCACTACCACCGGCCTCGCCTCTTCCTTCTCTCCACTGGCCGCGGACTTCGTCTTCACGACGAACACGGCCTTCTTGTCGGCCGCCGCGGGCTCCTCCGCCTTGGCCGCCACCCTCTTGGGTTGAGGAGTCTTCTTGGCCTTCTCGTCGGCGACCGCCACGGCTATCTTGTTGGGTTTCTTGGACCTGGTGCTGGTCTCACTCGCGCTGGGCTGTGGGCCCGGCGGCTTCTCTTGCTGCTTCTTCTTGCTGAAGCAGAGGCCCATGGCTGCTTCGGGTGGTGGAGGAAGGATTCGTGAGCCGGAGCTGGGGGTTGAACGCTGAGAGGGAAGAAAGGAAAAGATTTGAACCGGAGTGGGAAGAGGTGGTATTTATACAGCGCTTCGGGGGAAGTGATTAGAGCATTAATTTTGTGTTTGGCTGTGTCGTGCTTTGCGTTAGTACCGTGTACTGGTGTGACATTTCAAATCCTTCTTTTGCTGATTGCCTCGGGAATCGCGCGCGCACGGATGGGAGACGCCTGGGATTATGCGTGAACATGGTGCTGTGGGCAGCCACGACTGTTAATGGATCAAATAGGGTGATGGAGTACTACTACCCTACTGGTACCAGTACCAGCAGAATTGGAGACACATGCTGCCCTCTAGCTCTACTACTGCTGCTAATTACCAGTCCGCTTGCTAGTGAATTGCACGTAAAATCACTTTCCTAAAAGCAAATACAATAATAAAGTCTATTACTTACTATGTCCCTCACTATGTTATCTAGAGTAAGCACTAAAATCAGTTTGTACAATAATTATCTTTAAATATTGGCTCTAGATGCTATACAATAACTATCTTTTCTCTCTTGTATATACTCCCTCCGTATCACTAATATATGTCGCTGGGCAGTTTTCCAAAAGGTGCATGAATACACGTCGTTTTAGTTTTTCAAGAGCTTGTTTTAGTTTTTCAAGAGCTTTTAGTCCATTTTGCCCTCCAATTACTCCACGCTAAGCCAACATGCATGACTCTATTTACTAGCTGTTTCTTAGGCCCTGTTTGGGAGAGCTCTAGATCCCAGCTCCAGCTCAGAGCTGAAACTTATAGGCTAAAGTAAAGTGAATTAAGTTTATATTTTTAGTCTAAAATGTAAACAAGATGATCTACTTAAACACTCTTAATGTACCCACAGCTCCACCTCCACAAATTTCTGGAGCTAGAAATACCCTGCTCCACCAACTCCACAGATTTTGGTGGAGCTGAAGCTGTCCCAAACACTCCCTTAGTCTTCTTCAAAACTCGTGGTGAAAAGTTGCAGATGGCGGTACTCGATCCTGCAACCTCTTGGTAAGTGGCAAAAAACCCCCACCACCATGCCCAAGCACCATTACTAAATGCTTCCTTTCAGGTTTATTTAATAAGGGTAGACATGTCTATGGACCCCCTAATTAACATCATCTTGGTTTGCTAACTATTGTCTAAGGCTATTCACAGTGCATTGTATCTTGTCACAATATCCAAAGCTGCCGTATCATATGATATTATAGAAGATACAACTATCCCAATGCATGGTATCATGGATTGTTTCTTAGTCCCCACAAGATAATTAAATGATAGATGTGTATGAGAGTATGAATTGTGGGCCACTTAGATGATTCAAGTTTCAATGTCTATGATTTCGTGCCCAAGTGGTATCTTCCTCAAGATACAGCTTTCTTCTCTCCCCTCTTAACTCTCTTGCCACATCATCAAAAATACTTATGTGGCATGTTTTAAATAGGTATGTTACCATGCACTGGGAATAGCCTAAAACGACATGTATTAGTGATATGGAGGGAGTAACTAATTTACCTATACCCTCGTGCAATGCTTACTACAAAATAAAAGACAATTTTCTTCTCTCTCCACTTTTCTCACTCTTCTATATAAAACAAAGTTGATATAGACATGCTAAAAGTAATCTGAGGTGGTCTTATTGTACTTGTCCTAAGGGGTTGTCTGTTGATGATGCAACTAAAATTTTGTATGATCCCTCGAACTGCCACCACCTCAATCTCCACCTCCGCGTCCACCTCTCTCTGCCTCAGCAACGTTGTCCCTGGCAGTGGTGATGCTTACTGGAGATCACCTTCTTTTGTATATGTCACCTCCCACCTCGACTGCTTGTATCACCCTTGGTGCCTGCGCTACCCCTCACCTCGTTTCCTCCCTTTTGCCACCTCCCTGCCACTAGCCAACCTTATTCTTGGTCTCCAGTGATTCACCGCCGCCAAATCCATTGCCCCTACAACCACTTGTCATCGGATCCATTGTTGCCACCTTTCGTTAAACCTCTACATACCACCCTCCTCTTTGCCTATATCTGATGGCACCGCTACCTCTTCAACGCACCGCTGTTACCACCGTCCACTATCGGTCCACTACCACCCCTGTCTCCCTCTAAGCTTAGAAGGCAATAGTGAACTTTAACCCTAGCTCGCCACCCGTGATAAAAACATTGTTGCCACCGTCTGGACAAGAAGATGACAGCCTCGAGCACAAATCTCCATGTGTGATCCAAAGATGAACAAAATCAACCGTGATTTGTTGAAATTTGAATTGCCTAGGGACCAGCGATCTCGCCTCCCTAAATCTTAGAACCACACACAAAGCCATCAACCACTTGCGAGCAGGTTTTTCAAAAACGTTGGTGGGTTGATCATTTCTGCACAAAACGTTGCTGAGGTGATCGAGATTCAGCAGCAATTTTCACCCTTTCTTCGCATGAGGTCAAACTCCCAGAGGTCGCGGCTGGCGTGGATCTGTAACAACAGTGCACCGTACCGAAAAGTTGTTTCGTTGGCCGCTGCCTTTCCCCCTTCTTTTTACCTGTTACTGGCCCAGTGGGCCCCGGTGTCAGGAATACTCTCCTGTACCCGTATAGTGACGCGGGCGGCACCGTGATTCAAAATAGGGGTGTCGTTCGAATCGAACTCGACCTCGCTCACCTAACGGCTACGAGCCTACGAGATGCATACATACTCCTGGATTCCTTTTGCCGTCCTGCAACACAAGTCGACCGTTGGCGTTTGCTCTCTCTTGCGTCCTGTAACATTTTTGAACGCCGATGAGAGCCGACCGTTGGGGACGGGAGCATGAGCACGTGTGGCCGTGCGCACGCCAATCCGTGGCATCGTTCGATTCCCTCCCTCCCTGATCGGATCGGCAACACCAGGGTGGTGTTAATTGCACCTGCACCACCACAGGGAATCAGATTTTGCCTTGGTTCACGTGATGGTTGTGAGAATTGGTGGCGACGTGAGGCCTGACCGAGGTCAGAACTCAGATAGTACAGTATGATTAGATCGGGATAAGCAGTAATTGATAAATAAATTTTTTATACATCACTCCCGTACTATGAGTTATACAAATCTTGATAAAAAAAAGTAGATAATCATCATTCTTTAAAATAATGTTACGTGGTGATTTGCCGACCCCTCTTAGATTTATTTGCCGATGCCTAATGATTTTTGCTAATATAAAGGAGAGAGAGGATGATAAGAAGAGAGAATATAGCTAACTCTTTATAAAAAGATGTCATATAAACAGCATAAAATGCTATTATATAAGTTGTCATTTACAATAACACTTTTTCATACTATAATTAAAATGTAAGATCTCATAAAAACAATCTTATGATGTCATTAAACAACATAAAAGCAGCGTTAGCCATTGATTGAATCCTGGGCCTACCTGCTGCTACCCTTACGTAAATCTTGGTAATAAAGCGGTGAGCTCGATGGACCAGGTGGATCATAATTTGCATCAGGGCCATCCACAGTGAGTAGTACTACGGCCCTGTTGTTTTAGCTTTTGATTCTGGATTCTAACCCTAAAAGTAAAATCAGAAATAAACAGCCTGATTCTAAAATCCAATTCTCACAATCCAACCCATCCATATACATTAGAATCCACAATCCATTTCATATATGCTTTTGGATTCCAACTTTTGAAGAATCAGTTTCTCTACAACCACAATCCAGAATCAGCTTTTAGAGAATCCAAAGCTGAAACAAACAGGCCCTACATATGAATGAATTATCGGAATTGCTAGGAACTGGACGTCCGATTTATATGCACGGTGAAATATTTTTTTTCTACTCGTGAAACATTTTTTTTCCTACGCGCGAAACATTTTCCTTCGATAATATTAGAAATATCAATCCGGATCGTTGCAATATTTTTTTTCTACATGTGAAACATTTTTTTCTACGCGTGAAACATTTTCCTTCAATAACAGTAGAAATCTACATGCAAAAAAATGTTATACACATTGAAAAAAAATATTATAGACGTTGAAAAAAAATGTTGCACCGAACGTCCGATGCAACATGTTAAGATCGGACGTCCGGGTGCTGGTTCTTCCCATGAATTATTACGGAAGGACTTTTCTCCTTCCTGTTCTCTGCTGACAGCTATCAGTCTCTCTTGCCTCTTGGCCAGGCCGGCCGGAACTGCTCAGTCATTTGTAAGCAGCATGGAGATGGGCAAGAGCAGACACGCACGCTAAGAAATTTCGCTCACGAGAGATGATGATAAACCACGCCCGTAAGCACATATCTGCTGGAGATTCCCAAGGTAAGGAGGAATCCAAAGCTCCCTCAAGAGCGTCCAAGTTGACAGTGGATTGTTTCATTTTGTGCTACCCAAAGTAGAAGGAAATATTTGATGTACAGAGAGTCAGACCATAGCTCCAAAATAGCTGGAAAAATGAGGTAAGAAAGAAAAGCGACACAAGCAAAAGGAAAAATATAAAAAAATGAAATAAAAGCAAGCAAATGAAAAATTATGCATGTCTTTCTCTTCAGACAAACTAAAGAAAGTATATTGACATCTCACGGTCTCTAGCTGCCTTTGAGTGGTTTCCATCGAAATTCATGACAAATCCACCTCAGGCACGCCTCATGTGCCATGGCAGCAAACCTCATGAAAGGCACTAATGCTATAGTATATCAAAGCTGATTTTTATGGCAGCTGAATACCAGAATTGTGGGTCACAGAGAGTGCATCAAACACGCTATAGGTTAATAAATTGCCGTCAGGTTTTAGGAGACCTCTTGTCTCTTGATTTGAATTCAGTGGCATTCAGCAAACAACAATGCTAGAAATATGTCAACAAGCACAAGTGTCCAAAGTTAAGGAGTACTAGGTATTAGTTGACCTGGTTAGCTTCATTGAAAAAAAAAATTACATGTTGAAACAATGCTTGCAGATCTAAGATGTAATGTCTGGAACAAAATCATACATTATCTTTTAAAAGAAAGCATATATTGTTTGAAGCTTGAACTAGACTCACCATTGAGTCAGCCACACCACGGGGGGTTCTAAAAACGAAAACTACAGAACAGAAAGTTGGGGCAAGTGGCTCAGTCACTTGTACATTCTATGGAGCTCAACATATATATATATATATATAAGGATGCCAACTAAGCCTAGCTCAATTGGTGGGGACGCCGGAAGCTTCAGCCCGATGCATGTGCGCATGAGGGTTGGGTGCAACACGCGTGTGTTGGTGTGTATACGTTTATAGCTTAGCCGTTGTTCTTTCTTCTATAGTGAATACTAGAGTTTTATTGTTTTTTTTCTATAGTGAATATCAGAACTTCTGGCCAAATTTTTTTTAAAAAAAGGTATAACAGATGTGCAAATTAAAATAGTAGAAAACTGACCTAATACTCATTGCATATAATTGAAACAAAGGATGCAAGTTTTCGCTTTCACAGTTGTTTGGAATGTACTCACGGGATGTGTGCCAGTTTCATGAAGAGCACCACGATATGGTTTAGCACTTCCATTCGTTAAATAACACTCAAACTTGTAGAATAGGAAAAAATGGTAGGTGTCTTAATTATATATACACATGAAGTGGATTGGCTCCAAGAGTCCAAGACAAGTAGTGCCACCAGGGCCGTTCCTCATATTTCGGAGGCCCTAGTGCAAGTTAAGAAATGGTGCCCTTGATTTCAGCAACATAAAAATGTTTACAGAAACTAAAAAATATGGAATTGATAGTTCTTGTTTCCGTATGTATATTCTTGTTGTTCCAAAGATGTCGAGTGCAGAACTTAAGCTTGCTTTCGGATCGGAAGGTTGGACGGTTGAAATGAAGCTTAGAAGAGCGGCATCGTAATAAAAGAAGAATGAAAAACAAAAAGCAGAGTGCACCAATGTTTTCTCATTTCATCGGCGGTAGTGGGTCATGGATTGACGCCGTCTCGTGGCGGTCTCGCTGGACGGACGCCGCCAAGACGAGAGGGAGAGAGGAGGAGGCGCTCGGCGGCGGCGGCGAGGAACACGAAGAGTCTGTCGAAGACTCGAAGAGGCACAAAGCGACCTTGACGCTAATGCTATGAAGTCTGAGTCTCCTAGTCGAATAGAACAAATCCAATGTAAGGGCCTAATGGGTCAAGGCGTGAGCCTTGGCGTGGCGTCGACACCAGACGTGAGCGTCGAGGTCTGGTGTGAGCGTCGAGTCGATCGGCCGAAGCCCGAGCCTGAAGGTGAAAGGCCGTTTGCTTTGTTGACTCCCGCTCACACGAGCAGCCGGTGCCTTGTTTCTTGGAACAACAGAAAATGAGGAGATGAAGAGCCTATGACCATATATATGCTGATTACTTACATGGGCCGAGGCCCCTCCCTATCGTGGGCCCTAGGCGACGGCACCTGTTGCACCAGCCCAGGAACGGCCCTGAGTGCCACTGGCTTACATTAGAACTTGATCTTTAACCTAATCTGAGTATTCATCATCATGCATAAGCAGAAGGATTTTGACAATAGGATTCTGTGCATAGCAAATGGATACAGTATCCACATCTTAGGACGAAGATCTGGCCTATGCTGAGATCCTTTCTGTCTGCTAGAAAAACTATCTAGTAGAGAAGAATCGCATATAAAGCACAAGAGCATCGTTTTGATGTTAGTTGTTTACTGCCCTGCCATGCAAAAGTTGCACAATCATGCGGACATTATATGCTAACTTCGCAAAATATGGGCTGAAAATTTACATGCACTGCAGTTAACTAATTTCTAAGAGAAAATTCTCCATGCAAAATCAATTATACCTAATACTGTGACGGTCCTTGCGCAAATGTTTTTTAAGTCTTAACAGATGTAATCATCAAACAACTCCATAACTTCTCAGAAATTAAGGGTGCGCTTTAGAGTACAATCTGATGATTCATTGCTACGGTCTGCATTATGCCTCCAAAGTTCAAACATAAGAAAAAAAATCATCCATTCATACTGAATAAGATTGCTCTGATTAATTACTATATTTATGGGATAACCTGATCAACCGATAACCAAAGACTCAACTCCACTTTGCCTCGTTTTTTCCTTCACTATAATCAAGTGCAAACAATTTCAGTATTTTTTTTTAAGAATGGTTTTTTCCTTGGAAGTTTTGCAAATCGTGTGAGCGAATTTCAAATGTAATCCCAATACATTCATAATCATCTAACAACATCTGTTCTGACCATGCTTTTGGGTTATTCATGAAAGGTGTAAGTGAACAAAAACACTTTTGCTGTAGCTAAGCTGGTAACCTCCCAAAACCCTCCATTATATTGGCTTGCTAGAGTACCGATTTACAGTAGCATTAGATAACCAAAAGGTTCAAATTTGCCTGTTGTGGTGAAATACATACACCAGGAATGAAACTAACCACCCTTTGTGGTGCAATATTTTTGTGGGTACTAGGCGGTAGATATTCGATGCTAGAATATTTAAAACTTTTTTTGTTCATGACCAGGAAATATGCAGACCATCTGGCTCACAGTGCACAGGAAACCATATAAGAAAAAATAGATCAGAATGAGAGTTGTTAACCTTATTGTATCAACTTATATAGCTCTACAGGTTATTCTGATCCATTCTATTTACAACTATGACCCCAAGAAGTCCCATATAGATCGTGTCCCAGATCAGAACAATAACAACACAAAAAAACAGTACATATTAGTTTACATGTTAGACGTATGCTACACTCTTGTACACCATCTGATCTCATCTCGGTCCCCCATCTTAGGGTATGCATAGCATAACATCACAAACTGAGAAATATAATGCAATTCTACATGTGATTAGGTTAGCTTGCAAATCCTAGAACATCAAAGCAATATTTTTTGGCACAACCTGGAGCATGGATCCTGACAATGGATTGCTAAAGAAATACTTGGTATACAAGGAGTAGTTTATATTTAGGTACAATATGACAAAAATATAGATGTATATCTGTCCTGTACTCTTATATGATTTTATATTGTTGTTCAATGTGGAAGTATGAACTAAATAAACAACTAGCTATGAGACTACTCTGGGCAGTGCACTGCAAATAACACCATAAATTATTGAGGTGTGGAAGCTACTAGAATTTAGGAGAACCCAAGATCACAATTCACAACCAGACTTGGAGAAAAATTTACAAATGGCAACATGTTTTGGTAAACAAACCATAAGAATCCAAATAAACCTAAACTAAAAAAAAAACACCTATCAGACCAAGAACCTAGTTTAGAGTCTTAACAGTTTGTTCATTCTTGCAAGTCTAGAAGGTGTATTTTAGAGAACTTACTTAATTAGAATGTATTCTTTGTAATAAGATAATTTGGCGGTTTCAAGGATTTGACATAGCGTAGCTACCAGAATTCAGACCAAGCATAGTCATTCCCATATAGATTTAGGAAGTCAGGAAGGTATGCATTGACTCTTAACAATCAAATGCACACAGCGCGGTAGTTTGGTGTCAAGTGTAAGGGACCAGGCCAAAATTCTCCTAACTAGGTTGATGCTCCAAATGCTTCTCGTAGTGCCAAAAGGATGTTCTACTTGCCTAAGCAAATTCCCGCGTAACAGATATCAGGCATCCTAAATGTAAAACGTACATGTCTATATTCAATAAACCAAGGAGGCAAGGATACATAATCCTAGGAGCAGCACTAAGACTACCAATAGGACAAACAAAATTCTTGGAACAATCAGCGAAATAACTTAGTACCAAACATAGCCAGCAAGCAACAACGAAATGATCACTACTATAACTATCGATCACCATCATCATCGGAACAATTCCCCACATCTGAAAAAATAGATGTTGAACTGGTGGAGGAGGAAGAGCACAACAGCAAGCAAACAGCTTACTTGCCATGCCTTCCCAGTTCCTACACTCTTCAGTCTTCATCCCTCTCACCACATACCAGAACAATATACACAGGCCGCCACTGCGGCCATTATTCTATAAGAAAGGCTCTCAGCTTACTTGGTCATGTACAGGTGCTGGCCTCATTCGTCCCCGATGAACTCGAACTCGTCCTCGCGGAGGTGGACGAAGAACCTGACCGGTTTGGGTTGGCCCTCCAGGGTGAGCTGGAACTCTACCTTGAAGGGGAGGTTGGCCGTGATGCGTTTGCCCTTCCAGACGCCCACGTACTGCTTGATGACGCCCTCCATGCCCTGGATGTCGAGGTCGGGTGCCTTCATGACGTGGTAGACTCGGAGAGGCGCCGTGACGCGCACGCGCTTGCCGATCTTGGGCGCGGCCGCGGCCTCCTCTTCGGCCACGTCGGCCGACGACACGTCGCTGGTGAGCGCGACCTGGAGGCGCGCGCGGCGGGGCAGCGGCCCAAGGCGGCCCGCGGCGGCCGACGCGGGAGAGGGAAACGGCGGCAGAGGAGGACGACGGAGGAGGTGGAGGTGGAGGGGGGCGCCACGGCTACGGTGGTTGTCGCCATTGGGGGGGCCAGTTGCGGTGCGCGGGTGTAGACTGGAGAGCCGGGGGTCGAACAGGTGGCGCCGGAGAGAGCAGAGGATAGAAGCGAGGCAACGAGAGGTGGAGGAGCGGCGGAGAAGAGGGAGGGGTGCGCTACGGTGAAGTAGAGTTTTTCCTGAGGTGGATGGATGCTTTCTTTGGTTTTGTTGCATCTGGGCCCCGGCAATTTTGAGCATTTGGGAAAATATTTTCCTAGCGTAGAATTCCTTGTTCTTTTTCTCTCCGATATTTGAGGACACGGTGAAATTCTCAACGTTCCAAGCAGGCCGTACTGGGACTAAAGTATGTAAGTACCAACAGTCTTATCCTCTGAGAAGCAATTCGATGCTAAATTTCACTGCCACCGCAGGTGATGAGATGGAAGGATGCGGTATATGCATGAAACGCGAGGCGGCTATACGTATAAAGACGAGAAATAGAGATGCGAATGCCGACGAGGCTCGGGTTGAGAAGCGGATAAGGAGGGAGCGCACGCCAGGCCGTGGTTACTCGCCGCGGCCGAGCCACCAACCCCCACCAAAACCCAAGGAACCACACGCGAGCGCGAGAGCGACGTCTCCACTCCCACACGCTTCGTGCGACTCGCGAGCTCCGTTTGGCCACTAAGGGCATTCTCAATAGGATTTCTTAGATGATATCTTAGACATTAATTCTTATCTGGCATGAAACATTTATCTTAAGTTGGCGTGTTATTTATTGATGAAAGAGATTGAGTGATGTCTTATATAAGAAACCATTCTTGTAGAGAACCAATCGCGATTAAACCATCGAAACAAAGACGGGATGACCCGGATGTCTCCCCTACATATTTTGTGAGCCCCACATTGATTTGTTGTGGCATTTGGATCGTCCTGCGCACAAAATGTTTGTCATTGTAGCTTGCTAGATCAAATGTTTATTAATCCCGTGACATACTTAATTGTGTGATCAAATGTTTGTCATTGTGGCTTGCTAGATCAACCAATATCCTATATATCTCTTTCTATATGTGTACAAAATAAAATGCACAACACAATTGAGGTTGCATTGGATCAAAATATCTAGATAATTAATGCCCTTGGATTACTAGTAGACAATATTCATTGTGATATCTCACTAGAGACATCACATATTTAATACATTTAATTATCTGTAGATACTACCTCAGAAACTACCTATTGAGAATGCCTGCGCCCGCAAATCGATTGCGTTGCACTGCCTGCGCTCGCAAATCGATCCAGCCGCGACGCTCGTCGACGAAACAAACGGGCGCGCTCGGCTATAGCATGGCGGTTGGTCTCGACAAGCATGTACGCTCCCGATATTGCCACGTCAAGGAGATATTAGTTCGTATTTGCCTTGACGTTGCCATGTAGAGGGTACGCTGCGCTGAAACGTAAACCGAGGTCAGCAAAGCATGTTTTGCAACCTGCATATGTTAGCGTAAAAAAATTTGAAGTAAGGTTTATCGGCCATAATATATCAAATGAACACCGGGTTCAGTTGATCATAGTGTGCTAACCGATTCGATTCAACAATCGGTAAGATAAACTAAAAATTTGCTCAAAACCGATCTAACGAGATAATCAGCTTAGATTTGAATAGCTAGAAATCCGATCAAATCTAGTGTAACGATAAGTCTAATTAGCTAATTAGAGTTAATAAGAGATAAGAGGTACGTAGTTCTTTTCTGAAAAAGGTGATGCACAATAAGATCGGAGAAAATCAAACCTAATTAGCGTAATTGAAAGTGATTAACAATTGGCGATACGCAACTTTATTGATCAAATTAGATTAAAAAGGAGAAACTAAATTACAGAGGCTACTCATAGTCAACAGAAAGTAAATAAAAGTAATACGAGTTGGTTGATTGATTGTGGTGTTTTTCTTGCACGCTCTTGATCACTTTTTATAGCTATCGACCAATTGTATCCTTTTCCAACAGGCTGCAAAGCATGATCTATATCAGCCTCAACTCAGACAATATTCCTCCTGTTTTTAAATAAACATCGATCACAATCTAAACTTAAATATTTTTTCCATATTCGATATCAGCTAATATCTCTTAGTCCTTAGCCTGACAATTTGATCACACTTTACCCAATTTTGATGCAAACAGCATCATAGATGATACGGTTCATCTAGCTTTTGGAGATATGTCACACCTGCTTATGGAGAGCTTGTTTTTTTCCTCACGCAAATTGTTAACTCGGAATCCAAGTGCTGCAACATGCGTTAAAATTAACAAGGTGAATGATCGCATACGTTTGAAACGGTAACGAAGAGCGTGGAAGTACGTTACTTTGGACGGTCAATTCATTTTCAAGCAAACCACTTCTTGGCTGATCAAGCTAGTGTCCATGAAACAAACTAGCTGTCCCGAACTTCACTGCAATAGAAAACTTTGGACCATGGCTGGTTGGTTCTGGTGTTGCTGTGCAGAAGGCTAGAGTTCGATCAACAAAAAGAAGTTATTGTAAAACGAAATCATTCACACTCGATCAAAAATCACAATGCACTGAAAAACAATACACAAATAGGGAGCACAAATAATGTGGGAAGAAAATTCTGTTCTCTCTTTATTATATTGGTTCTCTTGTACAAGAGGATGCTAAATATATAGTAACTGGCAGCAAGAGATAGATTCGGATTTACCTACATAGAGATAGAGTCTAATCAAATATAGCTCAAGTCAATCTATATCTTAACACTCCCTCTTGGACGAAAACCGCGTAATGCACATGTCTCATCAAAAACTCTACTAAAAAACCTAATAGGAAAAAGAAAATAGGAAAAAAGTACATTGCACTCGCACATTATGTTACACTAGTTGCCTCATTAAAAACCTTAATATGAGAAATTTCAAAAAAAAGTCACCAAGTGAAAAAGTGCACAACTTATAATCTTTAAGATATAAAATATGATCTTCAAAATCATGCAAAAAGATTCATGATTCAGGAATTTACTGCCTTGAACTCTGCAAATTTCTAAGTCGTCTCATTTCAGTGCCATTACCATATCTTTGAAAAATAGATTTTGGCAAGGACTTAGTAAACAAATCTACTAGATGTTCACATGACTTAATTTGTAATATCTTTACCTCACCACTCTTCTTGAGTTTGTGAGGATAGAAAAATTTTTAGGCAATATGCTTCGTGATATTGCTCTTTACATAGCCCATTTGCATTTATGCAACATGAGCAGCATTATCTTCATAGATAATTGTGTGGGTCTTGACGATATTAAAACCATATGACTTCTGACAGGGTCCTGTCCGACGAAATACGCTGACAACAACAAAAAGGAAAGAGACGAGAAGAGATCCAACTCTATGAATCGGAGCTCTACTTCCTTCGGGAATCAATCAATCTAATCTGAAAAGCATCGGGAGCAATTGCTACCGATTCGAATGCCAGATCAATAAGAGAAAGGAAAGTAATAAATGAGTCATGCATATTCATTTACCTCCTGCGACGGGATGATTCAATCCAATCTACCGGGGTAGCCACTGCCCGTTTCCCACTCAGCCACGCAGGTGCACACACGTGTCGTGGTGAGAGTGGAGAACGGACGTACCACCACCAACTCCTAATTAGAATTAGTAGAGATAGAGATAACAAACTTATCTAGTCGCGTCATTCATAGCCGTGCGCGTGCTACTGGCCAGCCGGAATCAAGTCTATACGTGATTAGATAAAAAGAAAAGATGATCTTATCTACACATGCAAATAAATATTTAATGGAAAGGATGCATATGGCAACTCAAAGGCACATGGTAACTCAGAAGCTATATACGTGCAGTATATAGAAAAAGAATCAGCCATGCGATATTTGGACATAGAATCGGCTGATTGAGATAAGAGTCTGATACGTCGCAGATCACACATACATGCACATCCAATCAAATTAAAACTTTCTCGTTTCATGGGTATGCTCGGGAGAGGGGGGAGAACAGACCACCGCCACTAACTCGTAATTAGAAGTAATAAAAATAAGTAATCTAGATAATTTGGAGAAAACAATCTGCAGGATTAAGAGGCCATTCATGTGTGATTCTTACGTAGCTCGAAGTTACGTAGAGCTTGTCATAGTTCTTATCGCGTGATGCCAATCGAATTCGATGCAATTAGATTGATGTAGGCAGACGAACAAGATTGACCTTGGTGGAGCTTCGTATTGATAACGTGTTGTAAAACAAAATCGTTCACGCTTAATCAATCACAACGCACCAAAGAACAATAAACATAAATAGGGAACACACACAATGTGGAGAGGAAAATATGTTCTCTTTATTAGATTACTAGATCAATGCCCGTGCGTTGCTACGAAAAATAAAATTGGTAATGAAACATAAAGGTTAAGCAATAAAAGAAAATTATGCTATAAGATCAAACATCTATTTCTCCCGATTACAAAAATTTTTATAGTTTCTTCTCTAGTATGAATTAAAACCAAATATATTGTACGTAGCAATATATATTACCAATCTTAAAAATCAATCATTCATTTTATCCCTTTTTGCAATTTATAACCAACTTGTGTTCCTCTTCCTTTCGTCATGCCCACAGAGCGCGCTCCTCGGTGCCGTTGACCTCATCTTTCTCATCGCCTCGCTCGTCTTCGTCATCCACCGTCTTCGCAGGGGCGACACAGGCTTCCCAGAAACGCGGCGTTCTTTTGAAATCCTTGCCATTCCGGACCATCGCGCTATGTGGTCACGCTCGGGGCGTCCGCCGTCTTTGCCATGGCGTCCGCTGTCCTCCTCGCGCTCGCGTTCTTCCTCCTGCCGAGCACACCATGGCGCGCTATGGAGTTCGCCTTCCTCGCCGTCCACTTCGTCGCGCACGCCATGGCCGTGTGGTCAGTCACCTCGGAGAAAGGGGCCACCGTCGCCACCCAATCTTTGCTCCTCCGCGTCTTCTGGACCGCCACCGCCCTCGCACTGCGTTCTTCTCCGCTTCAGCGGTGGTCTGCTGCGCCGACGGTTCGCTACTCTTCCCAGATGACCCTCTCGTCTTTGCCGATCTACTCGTCTCCAAACCTCTGGCATACCTAGTCATCATTGGCTTCACCGGCCATGACGCCGGAGCCCATGAAGGTGAACCAGAAAACACCAGCGCCGAGACGCCCGCCATGCCGTGCGCCGCCGCGTCGTTCTTCTCTTTCGCGACATTTAGCTGGATCAACCCGTTTATCTCCAAGGGGTATGCCAACGACTCTCTCACCACCGACGACATCCCACCGGTGTCGCCGAGTAACCGCACCGAAGTGTCGTACACTTTGTTCACATCCAACTGATCAGCGCTGAGGTCACGGCATCCAGTGGGCATCGCGCTCTGACTCTCCTTTTGACCGCAGTTACTACTGACCGCGGCGCTCGGCCTCCTGCACCTCGCGATCATGTACGTCAGTCCATCACTTGTTGATCAGTTCGTCGAGTTCATTCGCCGCGACGGCACGACATGAAAGATCTTGAATGAATTCTCTTGATTGATTCTATGAAAACTGTACAGCATATATAGAGTACAAAAGGAATAATTGGCCGACTATTAATTACAAGCAATAATCAGGGGTTTTACTATAATAATCAGCTATATTTAGAGAGATATGGCTGGCTGTAAATCAGGAAAAAATAATTAGCTATAATGACCTGCCATTATTGGAGATATGAGGGGGCTAAGAAGAACAGACCACTGCCACCAACTGCAAATTTATATTAGTAGAGATTCTTTTGTTTTCAGGGTGCCAAATATATAGTAGATAGCAGCAAAAATAGATTCGGATTAGCCCACGTAGAGAGAGTCCAACCAAATATAGACTCAAATCAATCTATATCTTAACAGAAATAACCATTCAGTAATCTGAGAATAGAGGTCCATCAGTCAGCAGCCAGGAGCTCTGAGCAGCGGACGGCTCATACACTTTCTATACTGAAACAGTAGCGTGACAAAACCATTTGTACATAAAGAACATAGAATTCACGTAACTCGCTATGCTAATACTTAACCCATACAGCAACGGTCAATGCAGATGAACACTTCAAGAGCACCAAAATTCCAAAAGTAGAAATTACCAACAAAATGATGAAGTGGCACAGCGATGAAGCATCCATATTGCCCATGATAACATGCCACAAACATGTCAAGACAAATCATACTTGCATCTCCAGATAAATCACCAGGGTAGAATCATGTACCTATTTACACCCTCAGCAGAAAAAGTCATTATTGGCCCAGCAATGTTTGCTGCAGCAGACAATCTCATTTCTTTTGTTTCATAATGTGAAAGCATTTGTTCATGAGGATTGGGGCCAGCTTCTGTCTTTGCATCTAAGATCTCACTTATGGAAGCAGAACGGACAAGCGAAGCTGCTGGAAGAGGAGCCAACAATTTGGCTGCTGGGATTCGCATAAGATAGATGCGGTTGTTCTCATTCACTGCCCTCTCCAAGTTCCGGTTCAAATCTTGTTCTAGTTTGGAAGCAGCATCATAAAGGGATCCAGGGGCTCCCCTGGCAGTTTTCTTTGCATCCGCAATTGCATTAATTCCAAATTGTAGTCGAGCTATCTCCTCACCAATTTCTGTCTTTTCATGCAGTTCAATAGCGTACCTATAGCAAGCTTCCGCATGGAATTGAGCGGCCTTCAACTGGATGTGAGCTACCCATGATCTTTCGAAGTGGTTTTGTAGTGGAGGGGTAACAAGTGCAGCATAAGCTTCCTCGTAGTACAGGGCAGCCTGCATAAAGCCAGGTATGTAAGGTTTTGCAATTTTAAAAGTGAATGTTTTTCTAAGCATGGAACAGAATAAGATTTGAATGCTGTGCAATGTACAAAAACATGAAAATTCAGATATTCACTTTACAAATTCAGTAACATGACAACAACATCACAGCACCTCAATATACTTTACTTGAAGTTCCCTAAACATTTGTGAACCTACCAATTTAATCCTCAAAACTTTTAGACAATTTGACGAAGAGATTTTTTTAAGTTTAGTGCTTTCTTAGTTCAAGCAATACACCCCAGTAATTTTTTTCCACGGTTAGCTGACATGACACCCAGAACAAAAAACTGTTGTCAGGGTATGTGATATTAATAAAACATAGTAAAATCTCACTTGTCCAGCCAACTCTGCACCTCAGCACTCACTTGGCAGCATATTTTGCAATGCTGGTGCAAGAACAGGTATCCTAGCATCAGGGGCATGAGCAGCACCGGTATGACAGCAGCCAGAAGATCCAGAACCAGAGAAAGAACAGCAGAATTTGGTTTGACAAATAACTGTAATATGATTTGCATTCATTTTATTGAAAAAAACCACATGATCTCTGGGGCAACAGAATAGTTGAACACTTCAATCTGCAAGTAGTATCAGATTTCCTATAATACCATGTAACTTGTCACTACGTTTTGATTTGATTAGTTGATTTCTTATATTTAATATTAGGATGGAGGATGGTAAGGCAAGTGATGGGCTACGAAATTGCAAAGTTACTGTTCATGGCAGTTGTTCTGATTTTGCAGTACCCCTGAAGCTGCTTGTGAACTTACTTCAGAATTGTTTTTATGTTCGTCTTTTAGACCTCTTCCTCAACAGACACGCTCTTGGAAATTTAATCATATTTCACAAAATGATCTCAAACTCCAACTATGTCAATATTTTATAATGGAGCGACCTCAGCAACTCAGCATAGTGCACTAAATTACTAGCATGAAGCAAAATTCTGGGAAACAGTATACTAATATAAGATCTGCAAGTTATGGGGGATGAAAAAAGTTATACTATCATCACCATCATTCAACAAACAAGGAATAATTTCATCAATTACTGTTAGTTGGTAGAGACATCAACCCAACTTCACATTTTTCGGGTACACATCCAGGACCATTGGTGGAAGTAGCTCCAATTCCAGGTTTTTTTTCAACTATGGGAGGGATAAAGGGGACTAGGGAGGATATAATTTGGATACTGCAATTGGCACAATTTCAACCATATGCCGATTTTAACAATCTCAACTTTGCACCCTCTAGCAAACCTGGAACATTCATGATTCACTCAAAATACACACAATGTGTATTTCCAATTGAAATCCTCGTTCCACAGGACGAATTCACTGGGAAATACATATATGTCCTTGTTCACACACCAAGAAAGCATGCATAGTTGTATAACATCTCCCAGCTTTGCTTCACTGTAACATTGTACATCTTGTGATACCAAAACACCCTCCCGGCACTCCATATGGATTATGGAACAGTACATAATCAATAAAAAGATGAAGTGTTTGCCAATGTTACAGAATTCTGTTACCACAGTACAGTCAAACCCCCAACAGGCAACAGGAACACATCGATTGTTGTAGATTAAAATCGTGTGTATTATTGAATCCCACACCCTTTATTAATAGCAAGGATTACAACCGTAATGAAATCAAACTCTATCTCTAACTTCCTAATTTATCTCTAATTTAACCCTATTCAATCCAAGCTCTATCCCAACACTCCCCCTACAGATGGGCTAAAAATATCAATCATGCCCATCTTGTTACATATTGTAGTATGTTTGCTAGGACCTAACCCTTTAGTGAAGAAATCAGCCAACTGTTCACTAGACTTGTTATTATACTACAGCATCAGCATTCTGTCATACAGCTCCTCCTTAATAAAGAACCTATCGATTTTAACATACTTGGTACGGTCATGTTGTACCGAATTTTTAGCAATGTTGATCACAGACTTATTGTCACAATGATTGACCAAGGGACCACTTCATAACATCCTAAGTTCAGACAATAAACCCTTCATCCAAATCAGCTCACTCAAGCTTAATGCCATTGCTCTATATTCTGCCTCCGTGGTAGATCGGGCCTCAACTTCCTACTTCTTACCCCTCCATCACACAAGGTTACCACCCACAAAGATGAAGTATCCAGATGTAGACCTCCTATCATCTGTACTGTTTGCCTAATTAGCATCATAGTATTCTTCCCCATTCAAGTGTTGGTTCTTCTTGGACCAAAGCCCTTTTCCACGGCTATTCTTCAAATATCGTAAGATCTGAAAAACAATCTCCATGTGTCCCCGTTCTAGGATCATGCATATATTGACTTACCACACTCACTGCAAGTCTTGTATGGCACAAATAGATGAGACGCTTAACCAGTATTTGATAAGCCTCCTTATTAACGGGATCACCAGACTTAACACAAAGTTTGTGATCCTTGTCAATAGGCGAAGCAATAACGCGACACCCAAGAGTACTTGTCTCTGCTAACAGATCAAGGACATACTTACTTTGAGAGAGAACTATCCCTTTTGGAGACCGAGTGATCTCAATTCCATGGAAGTATCGAAGAGGTACAAGATTCTTCAACTCAAATACTTTTCCTAGTCTCCTTCAGATACTTGATTTCTTCACTTTCATCTCTAGTTATCACAATATCATCAACACAGGTTGCTAGCATGCTGATGTGCAATCCTCTATGCTTGTAAAACAATGTATGATCCCTATTGCACTAGAAATAGCCCATACCACAAACTGCACGTCTAAATCTGTCAAACCATGCTTGCAGAGACTGCTTTAGGCCATATAGACTTTAATGCTTACACGCATTTTCGATAGTTTGTTTGTTCTCAAAGCCAGGAGAGGTATCTCTATATATACCTTCTCTTGTAAAACTCTATGAAGAAATAAATTATTCACGTCTAACTGATGAAGAGGCTACCCAAAATTAGCAGCACAAGAAATCAATGTCCTTACTGTGCTCATCTTCACCACTGATGCAAAAGTCTCGTCATAGTCTATCCCATACGTCTAACTATAACCTTTTGCAACCATCCTCGCCTTGTATCTATCCACCTCACCTTCAGTTAGTTTCACCACAAAGACCCATTTGCATCCTGTTGCTTTCTTTCGTGTTGGAAGTGGAATAAGATCTCGCGTCTTATCTTCTGAAGTGCACCAAACTCCTCTTTCATTGCATCCTTCCATTTAGGATACTGTTTAGCAACCCGCCAATCCTTTGAAACAAGCACTGTCTAGAGATATGCAATGAATGCTTTGTATATAGAAGAGATATGGGCATATGAGATTAAATTTGCAATGTCATGCTCAAAGCCATATTGAGACGGAGGCTTTCCAACATTAGCTTTAATTGCCCTACAATGTGCAAGAGGTAACTCTAAATGAGGAATTAGAAGGAACATTACCACTTGCCCCAAGAGGAGGCAAGGAACTTGATGAAGAGAGACCTGAGGAGTGATTTGGGACTGGGATTGAATCAACTGGATTTGGCTGGTTGTTCAGGTTGTGATTCTTCTGATAAAAGCAGCTATTGTTTCTCCCTCTATCTCCCTGGTTCCTCTGCTACCTCTGGTAGAACTTGCTCATCTAACAGCGCAAGTGCCAACAATGATGGTTGTTTCTCCCTTGCCTCTAGAAACATCTTCTCCGATACACTTTCAATTCTTCTAGGGTTGTCACATGTCTTGCACATTGTTTATCTGGACTCGAAGAGGGGCACATAATTGTCCCCACAACAACTTCTTCCCTTCAGTTATCACTTCCCCTCTCCTTGTACTCCCCCTCTTGAATATCACCCATAGTGATAGAAGTGGGAATTCCTCTAAGAATTGACCGAGATCACCACTAGTCGTGTAGCATGGCTCGAATTTTTGAAAAGTTACATCCATACGAACAATTTTCTTTCCATTGGGTTCCAGCACTCGTATCCTTTCTGACTGGATGAATATACTATGAAGACACACTTCGCAACCTGAGGATCCAATTTGCTAACCATTGGCTAGTGATCCCGTACAAAGCACACACAACCAAATAACTTAGGGGGAACTTCGAATTCCCATTGATCCAAAAGAAATTCAGCAGGGGACTTCATCCCAAGTATTCGAGACGGTACGCGATTGATAAGATATGCAGATGTCATCACCACCTCACTCCAGAATCTCTTCGACACATTCGTATGAAACATAAGTGAACGTGCTACCTCCAACAAATGTCGAACTCCTCTTAGCCACTCCATTCTAAGACGGGGATCCTGAACAAGTGGTTTGATGAAGTATCCTATTCTCCGAGAGGTATGCTGCAAACTCCTTGTTAGCATACTTAGTTATATTGTCTGCTCGAAGAATTCGAAACTTTGCATCAAACTGAGTAGCCAACAACCAATCGAAGTCCTGGAAACAACAAAAAACCTCACTCTTGTGCTTCATCACACATATCCATGTCATACGAGTATAGCAGTCAATGAATGTAACAAACCACGTAAAACCACTCAGATAGGTAATTGAGCATGGACACCAAACATTAGATGTATTAATATAAAAGATTCATAATTCCGAGACTAATACAACTATAAGTAGACCGTGTATGCTTTCCAAACACACAAGCATCATACACAAGCTTACTCTTATCTATTTGATTAAACAACCCAAGGTATATCTGACTCAAACTCTCAAGCGAAAAATATCCTAGACGATGATGATACAACAAAACCTCCTCAGCTCTTGCAGCCACAGCCAATGATATATCCACCTGATCAACATACCACAGTCATTACGTCTGATTCTAGTCGCAATTCTCTTTCCAGTTCTCTTCTCCTGGAAGAGACAAGAATCCTCATCAAATACGACAATGCATTTGAATTGGTTGATGACGGGACCAACTAGAAGGTCAACCAGAAAGGATGGGACATGCAAGAAAGGATAAAGCAATGTATGGTGTCCACTCTACAGACCCTACTCTCTGAATGAGCGGAGATGTCACATCAGCTATCTGAACAGTTTCAGTGTGTATATGAAATGTAGGATGCAAATACCCTAAGAAAACCTATGACATGCTTAAATGTCCTTGAATCTATGATCGAATCGATACGAGGATGCTTATATGTGGATGCAAGTGCCTGAGTACCTTCACCTATGAGGATGTAGTTGGCAATGTTACCAAAGGAGGTTGTAGGTACTATCGTAGAATCTTGAGAAACTAATGCTTTGCCTTTGTGCCATTGTTCCCACTACATAGCCTACTCGTCTGTCAAAGTAACGGACACGCTTTCTTCTGTCATAGCCATATTGGCTCTGAGGCCACCCTTGCCCCTCCCTTGACCTCCATGATCTCCACTTCGACCCCCACGATCTCCACTTTGACCTCTACAACCCTAATCTCCTCCTCGGCCTCCACAATCATCACGATCGCCATGATCTCCACCTCGACCTTCACTATAATGTAAGAAAGGATAGGCACGACTTAGGTGTCCTCATACCCAACAGTTGTAGCACTCCCTATCATTAGGTACAACACAGGCAGATCTGACTGTGTTGTTGCCCCCTATCAATCGTAGTCGAACTTCCTCCTGCAACATAACTGAAATTGCCTCCTTCGTAATAGGTAGGTTCGCCAAGTAAAACATGACAGCTCAAAGTGTGTGACCCGCCTGCGTTGCAGCCACAATCTACCAACCTCAACATCATTAACACATATCAATTGCAGTAAATCAAAATGATTCAAGTCTGCTCATAGCTGCTGCAATTCACTAGCATATTTCTGGATGGTCTTCTCCTATTTTGGGGCCTCCACCTTACCCTGAACCTCCACCATCATTATTACATTGCCTGCCCCATAGTACATGTTGCACATCGTCTTCCACATATCCGTTGCATTCTTCATCGTCTCCACCATTCGAGCGATAGATGGAGACAACGAAGTCAGCAACCAAGCTATCACCACAGAGTTGGTGGTGTTCTACATTCTCCAATGTATGATTGCCTTATCTACGGGCTCAACACAAGTCTCCTACAGGTAGCGCTCGACCCCACTCATCCTCATAATTAGTTGAGCCATTCGAGACCAACTTAGGCAATTCTTGTTCCTTTCCAACTTCACATCATTTGGCATTAGCTCAAGCTTCAATTCGGATTATTTTGTACCAGCCCTCAAACAAATCATACATGTCGCTAAAAGGTCCTGTAATATGCTTCTCACATCACCCTGTGTGAGCCAGTGAGGAAATCGACTCAACAATTGCCCTTCCCTTCTCTTCAGTCGCCTTTATTGTGGAGTCCTCTTGCTTCCTCACAACCCCAATCTCCTTCGGAGTCATCTTGTACAACCAACTAGAGCAATGCCGATCACAAATCTATGCCCCGCGTATCTTCACGATCACAACCCTTCAAGTATCAATGTCAACACAAATCACAAACGTGCATTCGATACACATGCGATTAAAAAAACATAAAAATAGTAAACCCTCTTTTTTCCTTTTTCTTTCTTTTTTTCTCGGCCGGCCAGCTACTTTTTTCTTCTCTCTCTTTCCTTCTCCTCTCTCTCCCTCTTTCCGCTCTTCCTCTTCCTTCATGTCGCCTTCCTACTCACAATAGAGGGTGACAAACTCGATTAGGTGGAGCCGTCCAAATCTGCCCCTTCGGCGGTGTCGGCCTGGTGCCCCCTCCCCCCAATGGCACCAGTAGCCTGAAGGCAGCCCCGAGAGGAGGCTTGGCCTGACGGCAACCCCAAGCGGCACGATGGCCCTACAGCCGGCCGAGCGGTGGCGGTGGCATGTCGCCCTTATGCAGCAGTGGCAGCTCCTGAGTAGGCGATGATGGTGCAAGAGCTGTAGATTCGAGCAACGACGATGATGAACGAGCAATCAGTAGATCGGATCGGATTGGATCAAAGATAAGGCTCTGATACCATGTAGATTGAAATTGTGTGTGTCCTATATGATCACACACCCTTAATTTATTGGGGGATTACAACCGTAATGAAATCAAACTCTATCTCTTAATTTTCTAATCTATATATGATTTAAACGGATTCAATCCGAACTCTATCCCAACAATCGCAATGCCACTAGGAAAGATGCACACACCAATCAATGACAGCCAATCTCACCTGCCTGGCCACCTTGGAGCACGCCGCCAGTGACGTCCCCGCGGCGAGAGCCCGCTCGAAGCAGCACTCCTGCGCCTGCGCGAGCATGAGCCGCTCCAGCATCCCCGTGGCCTCAGGGCCCATATCCACCGTCCCCTCCTCCCCTCCATCATTTCCCCCACCGCCCGGAACGCCCCCGCCGCGCGCTGGAACTCCCCGCACGCCGCCTTGACCCCTCCCTCCGCCGCCCGGTCCACTGCCGCCGCGATCCTCGAGGACGCCGCGCCGACGTTGAATACGACAGCTGCCTTCTCGAAGCGGAGGGACGCGGAGGTGTGCTTGAGGTGGGACCTGAAGGCATCGTGCCAGGTGAAGGCGAGGTTTTCGTCGAAGGCGCAGGGGTCGTCGCGTGCGGACGCGAGGAGGCGGTGGTAGTGGAGGAGGGCGCGGCGGGAGTTTGGGGGTAGGGTTTGGGGGTCTGGGTCCGAGAGGGACGAGCGGGCTTCGCGGAGGTTGGTGAAGAAGGCGGAGTTGAAGAAGTGGCGGTCGCGGAAGAGCTCGGAGCCGGCGGTCTTCTTCTCCGGGACGGAGAGCATCGGGGAGAGTGGGCGCGACATAATAGGGCTCCAAGACTTTGGATGGTGAAACTGAAAACGGAGGAAGAGAACAAGACGTTAAACCTCCCCACGATTTATAGTAGGCTGAACGCTGAAGCCGTGAATGCCACAATGTCACTGTTAGGGTACATTTATCCAAAAACTGTTTTTTATATTAAAAGTGACTGTAATTTTTTATAAGAGGTTATTTGATAAATAACTAATTTTTATCAGTAATAAGCAATAAAAGCAGATCTAGCATAGTTTTTCGCTTTTGATTTTTGCTAGTTATATATAGCTCTAGCTTATACTAAAAGCTAGATGATTAGGGAGCTTATTGGTTTTTCAGAAGCTGAAATTGGATTTAAGCCCTCCAAATATAGCCTTAAATACGCTCTATGTTTGCTTTCAAAATATAATCCCAATTTGTTCGAGGGATAAGTGTAAACCATTCTTTATTGGGGAAATATCTAGTGCAAATAGCTATTCAGTGCTAAAATGTTAATATCCATCGTGAGCCATCCGATCTATCATGTGTGGCTTAGATTGAGAGTGGTGGAACCCCTTGTCACTTAAACAATTTTGTGAAAACACCCTCTATTTCTCTCATCATTTCATGAGGGGTTTCCACCACTCTCGATCTGAACCACATATGATAGATTGGATGGGCCACTGTGAATGTTAGTATTTTAGCACTGAATAGCCATTTGCACTAGATATTTTGTCTTCTTTATTGTGTAAATTTTATAAAAGTTATATATACATTAAATTATTTAAAAATTACCATATATAAAGGAGGTTAGCTTCTACAACTCTTGTAAAATTTGAAGATTAAACTCAATCGCATTTTAAAGATATAAAAAAGATGAATTCAGCCAAAAAATGATTTTTTTACTGTTTGTCACTATGCAGCTTACTACTTGTCAATTTCATATTTTTCAATGCTACTGAGTTTGGTCTTAAAATTTTACAAGTTTATAGAAGCTAACCTCTGATATGTATGATATTTTTTTTAAAAAAATAAACTTTTATATATGATTTTTACGGAATGTACACGATAAGAATGGTTTACATCTAATATATCCTCATTGTTGTAAGTTAGTCCATTGAGAAAATTATGGATATTTTTCTCACCATGTTTAGATCTTGTGTCTCCGTACTTATGTTTTGTTTGGACTTTGGACTAACATCGTAAAACGAAGGAAGAATCTATTACATTGTAACCAAAAACTGCAAAACCCACGAAGGCATGTTGTCAGCGTACTTCACGCTGGGGTACCCCCTCCGACGCACAAAGCCCTTCCACGTGGCGGCTTTGGCGGACGGGCGGGCGAAACGCGCGCGGCCGTCTTAAACCCATGTGGCGCCCGGCGCAAGTGGGGCGAAACACGCCTGCTCGCCGGCGCCAGGCCACGTGGCGGCTTTGGCGGGCGGTGGCGAAAGCACGCCCGCCGGCAGTGTCGGCCACGTGGCGCTGGCGGCGGTGGGCGAACACGCTCTGCCGCGGCGCCCGATCCACGTGGCGGCTTAGCGGACGGGCGGCGAAAGCATGCCCGCGCGGCCAGTGCCGGCCAGCGTGGCGCTTAGCGGCAGTGGCGAAGCACGCCGCTTTCGCCCGGCGCTTAGTCCACGTGGCGACTGGCGGATGCTGCGGCGAAGACGCCCACGGCCAGTCTTGCCGCCCACGGCCCCGGCGGCGGTGGGCGAAGCACGCCGCCTCGCCGGCGCCCGATCCACGTAAGCCGGCGACGCAGCGCCAGTAAGACGCTCACGGCCAGGTGTCGGCCACGTGGCGCTTCGGCGGCAGTGGCGAGGACGCCTGCTTCGCCCAGCGCAAAGGCAAAAAGGTGGTGCGAGGTAGCTTCACCTCGAAGTCTCCTTCCCCTATCGTACTGTGCTAGACGGCAGGTCTGCTGTGTCAGGCCTAGCAACTGCGAGGATTTCTGCAACAAGCCCATTCCTCTGACGCCTCTCACCTACACGTCAAAGAGAGTTCACGTACCGGGCGGACCGGGCAAGGCCATGCGTCGGCATTTAATGAGGCTGGAGGAACGGGAAGCACAGGAAGGAGTAATAAATGTATAAGGATCAGCATGATGACCCCCCTTTTACCTACTCCCGTTAGCCCGGCCTATATAAGGGCCTTCTGGTGCATGGAAAAAAGAGAGGACGAGTTGAACAAGCAAGAGTTCTGCAGTAGAGCCTAAGGAAGAACCTATAACTCCCAAGCTCTGTACTGTACTAGTTTCAAACACTCTTTAAACAATCTAGCAGGAAGTAAGGCTATTACCCAAGGCAAAGAGGGCCTAAACCTGGGTAAAATCTCTGTGTCATCCCTAGTTCATAGCCGTCGGAATTCGCCGTGTGGGAGTCGCTAGGGTTTTCACCCTCTAGGGTTAGCCAGCCGCGAAGACGCCCTCCTATCGAACCAAACCCAGTCTGTAGATCACGGGCCTGTCAGGCGGAATACGCCGACAGGGGCGCGCCAGGTAGGGGGCCAGTGGTTGGTTTTCCCGGCTAACTCCCTGGCGAACTTCGGTGTTCTTTCTTCAAGAAGTCAGCCCGCGCGTCTGAAGATGGCGGGTTCTCAGCATCAGGGGGCGGCGGGGGTGAGTGGCGCTCAGGACGCGTCCCGGCAATCTCTCTGGTCGAAGGACCGTCTCACCCCGCCCCCGCGGGGCGGTAGTGTGGCTCCGTTGGAAGCGGCGGAGCACCCTGTGCGACGTCGGCTGGCCATGGAGGCCGCCACTCTGCCGAGAATCCAGACGGTTCGTGCCTCTGGACCACCCTCCGGTGGAGTTCGCAGAGATTCTCCGCCACCCCTGTGGGCTGCGCGATATCGCTCGGTCTCGTGGATGCCGCCCGGCCGGTAGGGCTCCCCGACCGTGCGGGCACCGCCGATGCCGCTGTTCGGGCGCGGTTGGCGCTCTCGAGCGTCTAGCCGCCCAAGAAGCAGCTCAGACCGTGGGCCGGAGCTAAGGAAAACGTCTTGCAGCTGTTGGTCCCGTTCTCATGAGACTGGGACCTTCCGGTCGCACTTTGATGAAAGCGCCGCCGCTGCATGATGATCTCCGTGGTCGCTGCCGCGCCACCCGTCGCCCGAGCGCCACAGAAGCGTGTGGTCTCGGACGATGGGAGCCCCTCCTGTGGCTCTCGATCTCGGACTAAGGAGGAGGTTCCTCCTCCGACTCTATAGGAGCAGTCCCGCTCCGAAACGGTCTCCGGACCGGGCCCCGATGAACGGCCGGAGCTCCCTCTATGGCGTCGGTGCCAAGTTTTCTCCGGCGCTGCGCACAGTGACTTGGCCGACGAGTTCGCCCGGCGTCTGTGGAAAAATATGACGGCACCACCAACCCTAAGAGTTCCTCCAGATCTACACGGTGGTGCGGGTAGTGGCGGGTCGAAAAGATCATGGCCAACTACCTTCCAACGGCCTTGACGGGTTCTCGCGCTCTTGGTCATTAAATCTCCGTGAGTCGGTGCGCTTCGTGGGGAGTTAAGCGACCTCTTTATCGCCAACTTTCGTGGCTCCTCTGCGACTGGCGTGGAGGACGACCTCCACGCTCTGGAGCAGGAAAAGGGGGAGTCACTCCGCGACTTCATTCGGCGGTTTTGTCACTGCCGCAACACGATCCCCCACATCTCGGAGCAATCGGTCGTCATCGCTTTCGAAGAGGCGTGCACGCATCGCGAAGATGAAGGAGAAGATGGCCACCCGTACTATCAGCACCACCTCCGAGCTCTTCTCCCTCGCACATAAGTGTGCGCGGGCCACGGAGGCGAGGGGGCCAGCACCCGGCCCCAAGGGTGGCCAAGGCAAGGACGAGGCCAGGACCTTGAAGGGTTCCGGCCATTCAAGCAAGAAGGCGCGGAAGCGCGAGGCAGGAGAGACCAGGCAGGTCTTGGCCGCCGAGCGCGATGACGAGGACCCCGCGCCACGGAAGCGCAACCGCCGCGACCGGCGCGACGACCGCCGTGAGCGGTGTGACGACCGTCGAGACCGGCGTGATGATCGTCGTGGCCGACGCGAAGATCGCCCATGATCGTGGGAACGACCGCCGAATGAAAAGAGGCGAGCTATATTGCCCGATCCATCGGACCAACACCCATGACTGGACAAGCTGCCGGTCGTGGGCAAATAGTGGAGAAGCGGCTCAAGGAGTGCCGCCCGACGACGATCAAGACGAAGATCCCGCCTCACCGCTTTCGGCCAGGCAAACCACATCGTGGCCTACATTCACGGTGGTTCATCCACCTTTTCCTCCAACGCCGCTTATAAGCGGTTGAAGAGGGAAGTGTGCGCCACGGCGTCGGGCCCAGAGGCGGGTCGGATGCTGAAGTGGTAAGAGCAGACCCTCACTTTCAGTCAGGCCGACCACCCTGAGGGCGCCACCGGGCTGGGGCATCTCCCAGTCGTGGTGTCGCCCACCATTCGGAACGTGCGGCTAGGGCGCGTGCTGGTGGACGGAGGGAGTTCCATCAACCTCCTGTCCTCTTCGGTATTCCTAGCGCTCCAGATCCCACGGCAGGATCTGCGCCCAGCTCTGCCCATCTTTGGGGTAGCCCCAGAGGCTGGCTTAATACCCATAGGTCAGGTGTGCCTCCCCGTCACCTTCGGGGAGGAAGACAATTACCGCACCGAGATGGTGGATTTTGAGGTCGCCGACTTCGACCTCCCCTGCAATGCCTTACTCGGCCGACCGGCGTTGGCCAAATTCATGGCGGCAACCCACTATGCTTATATGGTGGTGAAGATGCTTCTGTCCGTGGCCCCATCGCGATCCGGTGGATAAATCCGAGGCCTTATGCGCCACAAGTATCTGTTGGACATGGCCGGTGCCACTGCGTCGGGCGCCCGACGCCACTTCTCGGGAGCCCTCGGGCCGGACCCGCGCCTCCTGGCTCTGCGGTGAGGTCAAGGTGGTCGCCTGAGTCTTGGCGAACCCCGAAATCGTCAACATTGGCGCCAACCTCGGCGCCAAATAGGAAGACGCTTCGTCACCTTCCTCCGATCTAACTCCGGCGTGTTACGCTGGCAACCGTCCGGCATGACTAGGGTCCCCAGGGAGGTGATCGAGCACCGATTGGCAACGCTCCCCGAGGTGCGTCCGGTCCGGCAGAAGGTCCGGAGGCAGGCGCCCGAGCGCCAAGATGCCATTCGGGAGGAGGTAGAAAGTCGCTGAGCGCAGGATCGTCAAGGAAGTCTCTCATCCCGGTGGCTTGCCAACCTGTGGTTTCGTCGAAGAAGTCCAACGGAAGTGGCGCATGTGTGTCGACTTCACCGACCTCAACAAGGCCTGCCCGAAGGATCCATACCCCCTGCCGCGAGTCGACCTCATTGTTGATTCTACGGCCGGGTGCGAGCTGCTGTGCTTCTTGGATGCGTACTCCGGGTACCACCAGATCAGCATGGCACTTGAAGATGAAGAAAAGACTGCTTTTGTAACCCCTACGGGTGTTTACTGTTATGTAAGAATGGCTTTTGGTTTAAAGAATGCCGGTTCTACTTACCAACGTGCCATGAATATCACTTTCCGCACCCAAATAGGGCAAAACCTTGAGGTCTACGTTGATGATTTAGTTGTAAAGATCAAGAAAAGCGAAGAGCTGATCCAAGACCTGGAGGAAACCTTTGCTAACCTCCGGAAGAATTGCTTGAAGCTCAATCCTGAAAAATGCGTGTTCGGTGTGCCCTCCGACAAGCTGCTGGGTTTCCTGGTGTCCAGCCAAGGCATTGAAGCCAATCCTGACAAGATAGCGGCCATTGAACACATGAAGCCGCCAGCGCGACTCAAGCAAGTTCAGTGCCTGGCCGGTCGCCTGGCCTCCCTGGGGCGATTCATTGCCCGGTTGGGGGAAAGAAGCTTGCCTCTGTTCAAGCTATTGAAGAAGACCAACCATTTTGAGTGGACAGAGGAAGCCCAGAAGGCATTTGAAGATTTGAAGCAATACCTGTCCTCTCCCGGTCTTTGGTCTCTCCCACACGGGTGAGCCGCTGCTCTGTACATAGTCGCCACTCCTAAGGTGGTGGCGCCGTCTTGGTTATGAGAGGAAGGTGTCCGAAGCCAGTGTACTACATCGACAAGGTGTTGCACGGCGCGAAACCCGATACCCGCAAGCTCGAAGATGTCAGACGCGGTCTGGTGGCGCCCAGAAGTCTGCGGCATTATTTCCAAGGGCGGGAAATTATCGTGGTCACGGCCTACCCTCTGCGAGAGATCCTTCACAACCGTGAAGCAGAGGGTCGAATCGCTAAATGGTCGGTGGAGCTGGGGGAATTCAACCTCAAATTTGTACCCCGCACCGCCATCAAGAGTCGAAATCTAGCGGAGTTAAATCGCCGAGTGGACTCCGTCACTCCCCGGCCGAAGAAGTGCCCGCGCCTTCTCCCTGGACCTTATTCTTTGATGGCTCGTTCAGCCGGAAGGCGCGGGTCAGGTTGTCTGGTCTCCCCGGCCGCGACATCCTCCAAGATGTGGTCGCCCTCAACTTCAAGGCCACGAACAACATAGCCTGAATCTGAAGGCTTCTTTGGCGGTCTTTGCGCATCGCTTCGGCGTTGGGCATTCGGCATCTCCAAGTGAAGGTGACTCCTGCTAGTCATCAATCAAGCGCGGAAGGAGTTTCATGTTCCGACCCCACCATGGCGGCGTACTTGGCGGAGGTCCAAGAATGGAACGTCGCTTTGAAGGGTCAGTATATTCATATCCCCGTGCGACAACCACCTTAGCGGACGGGCTTTCGCAGCTCGCGTCCTCAAGGGCTTCCGTTCGAGTCGGGGTCTTCGAAGAAAGACTATCGCGACCGTCCATCGTAGCCCACAGTCTAGGTGGGGATGATGGTGTCATTGTCGCGACCTTGCTCAAAGGGGACGACGGTAAGGCCGTTGCGACCTCGGCTCGAGTGGGGAAGCGGTGCGCCGCTGCCTCCATTCGAGGAGGGTGGCGGCGTGCGTTCTGAGCCCAGTCCGGGAGGGAGATGGCGGTCTTGCCAATGCAACACCGGGGAAAAGCTTGGCCCAAAGAGAGTACCCGGCGAGCACCGAGTGGTCGCCACGCTTGCGAGAAGATCGGTGGATAGATCCTATCCTAGCCTTCTGCTGCACCAAGTGGTCCCCGACGATGATGCCTCACCGAGAAGATTGCACGTAAGGCCAAGTGCTATACTCGGTAGGTGGGGACCTATATCGCCAGAGCGTAAACGGAGTTCTCTTGAAGTGCATCACTCGGGAAGAGGGAGCGGCTTGCTCTCGATATCCATGGGCGTGTGCGGGAGCCATATGTCCGGCCGAACGCTGGTTGGCAAAGCGTTTCGCCAGGGATTTTATTGGCCTACTGCCCTCCAGGATGCTTACGAGCTGGTGAGGACAGGCGAAGCTTGTCAGTTCTTCGCCAGGCAAATCCACCGACCAGCCCAAGCTCTGCAAATAATCCCGCTCTCATGGCCGTTTGCGGTCTGGGGGCTGGATATCCTGGGTCCATTCCCGTGGGCTACAGGGGGCTTCACCCACCTCTTCGTCGCCATTGACAAGTTCACGAAGTGGGTTGAAGCCGAGGCGGTGCGTGCCATCACGGCCGCTGCCGCCGTCAAGTTTATGCGCGGGATCTTTACCTGTTTTGGAGTCGCCAACCGCATCATCACTGACAACGGGACTCAGTTCACCAGCGCGGCTTTCCTAGAGTTCTGCGATGAAATGGGCACCAAGGTATGCTTCGCTTCGGTGGCCCATCCCATGAGTAATGGGCAAGCAGAGTGTGCCAACGCGCTGGTGCTGAAGGGTCTCAAGACAAGGGCGCTTTGATCGGCTCCACAAGCGGGGCGCGCGATGGACAGAGGAGCTCCCGGCTGTGCTGTGGTCGCTTCGTACCACACCTAGTCGGGCCACCGGTGAGATGCCTTTCTTCCTGGTATATGGGACGGGGGCTGTTTTCCCCTCCGAGCTGTCGCTCGGGTCTCCGCACGTCTCGGCGTTCAACGAAGAAGGCCAAGAAGACCTCCGGCGGGAAGAAGTCAACCTCCTGGAGGAAGTGCGTGATCGGGCCGCCCTTCGCGCCGCCGTGTCGCAAAACCTCGGCGGTACCACGCCACCCGGTCTCCGAGCGAGCAACGGCGATGGGCGACTGGTCTTCTTGAGATTGAGACGCATGCCGGGTTGCACAAGCTGTCTCCCCGGTGGAAGGGCCCCTTCAAGGTGGTTTCAGTATCTCGACCCGGGGTGGTCCGGTTGGCCACTGAGGACGGAGAAGAACTGGCGAATTCCTACAACATAGAGTTGTTGCGAAAATTCTATCCCTGAAAGAATTGTAAGTACCCAGCAGCTCGCCCTGGTCAACCATGAGGTAAGTCTCTCCCCTGGCTGGTCGGCGGCTACTGGCGGTTAGTAAAGTTGTTGCCCAGAAGGCTTTTTGCTTTACCATGATTGTCCCTTTTTTACGCCCTGAGTGGTGAATTTTTGCATGAATGCCGCTGGCCCCATACGCTTGCTAATTCCTTGGTGATCCATGATGGCACTCGGCGTTTGTGTCTAGCGAGCACGCACGCAACTGGGGCGAAGTTGGTAGCGGTGCTCAAACGCCGCCGCACACCTCGGGTTGGCTCCGCAGACCATTGTCGTCACCGCGAGCACCGCGTTCTAACACCACTCCGAGGCTCATTGCTTTGACGACAACCGTGAGTTCGAATTCTGAAAGGTCACAGGACTTAGAAACCAAACAAAGCGACGGGACATTCCATCTTTGGGACTTAGATCGTTTGGGCCTACCTTGCGCAGCCCTTCCAAGCATCTCGCTTATCTTCTCGGTAGTCGTCTATGCACACAAGTGGTGCGCAGAAGTGCCAGCTTATTCTTGTGAAAGGCTCCAGCACCTCCGCTGGTCGCCCGGCGCCCGGAAGGGTGGACGCCCGGCGCCCAGAAAGGTGGTCGCCCAGGCGCTTGGGGGCTGGTCGCCTGACGGCATATAAAGCAAGATAAGTGCTTCATGCCGTATTTTTCGGCCATTTCCTTGTGTGCTTACACTAAGACGGGTCAAGCTACGTGTGATTGTCGCAAATGCCAAAAATCAACGGCCCCTCCTGATAAAAGGGAATGTGCTAAGTGTTAACGTCGGGCGTGGCCAAGTGGCCGGAGTGCAAGTTAGGCACGGTACTCAAGCACGGCTCGCACGCCTCGGATTGGCTCCCTGAAGCACCACTGGTCGTCACCGTCAAGTCCTGCTGGCCTAAAAACACTTCCGGAAACTTGTTACCTCGCCACGTTACTCTGCAGCACGTTTCCAGGCGATCATCAGGGTTTTAAGTTCGGGAAGAATTTGAATCAGCGACAATCCCGCGTACACGCCTGATGCTAAGACTAGGCTACGTCTTACATCTCCTGTTAAACTCAATGTCATTTCTGCCTAAGTCCTGTATGGCTTGCATGATCAATTGTTGGCAGGACTCCGGAATGCTGCCGTAGCCAAGACGTTCCTCGAGCGTTCGGCTAAGTTAAAAGCGGGTCGCTTAACGATTCGATCCAAATAACTCGATCATACAAAACCGATAAGCATACAGGTAGCATTAACCAAGAAATATCCATTTCATTGAATCCTACCCAAGTGTTCATGCATGCAGACAGATCAACCAAAGGAAATAAAAGCAAAAGAACAAAAAATTCGCCCGACCCTTCACTAAATGCCGCCGAAGTCAAGGTCGCCGCCTCGCCGCCTTCCACGGCGATGGGTGGAGACGCCCATGACCGGCCGCTCCACATGCAAAGATCCGACCACGTGTTCACGCGGCGCACCCATGCCTCACTTTCCGCGCCAAGTCCCCTTCATCTGCGCCGACACCGCCGCCATTGGATCGGCGGCGCGGCGTCGCGGGGCGCGAAGAAAGCGGCGTGTAGGTCGCGCCCATGATCGCGACCTCCGTCCCTCTTGGCGGAAGCGGGCGGCGAAGCGGCAGCGATCCCGGAGTGCCTCCGCGGCTGGTTGGTCGCGTGGCAACCGAAGAGCGGAATCCTCGGTGCACGTTCAAAGACCACCCCAAGGGCTCCAGGCACCTTTTCGTGCGTTGGAAGGCCTTCTTGAGCATGATGGCCAGATTGTGCCGCAGGCGGAAGGATTCGAGCTCCGAGTACTTTAGCGCCGCCTCGGTCCTCTCTGCTCGCTCTTCGGCCCTCTCCGCCCGCGCTGCTGCATAGCGGCCATGTTGGCCCTCTCCTACGCCAACTCCGCTGCCGCCCTCTCCCTCTCCCGCTCCAGCTCGCCGCTCACGGAGGCCAACCGCTGGGCCGTCTGAGCGCCATGTCTGGCGGCTACGGCAAGGAGAGTGCCCAGCAAGGCGTGCGTGTCGCCCATCTCGGTGAAGAGCTCGGCAAGCACGCCGGCGCAAGCGATGGCGCGCGGAGGCGAGGTGTCCGGAGCGCCCAATCTGGGTCACCCTCTTGACCCTTCGCAGCGGCGGCCAAAGGCACTGGCGAAGCGCCCGCCACCGGTGGTATTGGGCGTCTGCGCCCTTGGCGCGTCCTGAGGGGCCGCCCTTGGCGGCACCCTCAAGCTAAGACCGGCCATCGGGAGTGTGAGGCCACCCTGTTGGGCGGTGGCCTGGGCTCCCGTGGCTGAAGGTGTTGGCGCCGCAGTCGTTGGGGCCGGCGCCGGAGGAGGAAGCGTCGGTGAAGGCACCGGAGATGGCGCCGCAGGAGGCGGCGGCGCCGGAGGTGAAGTCATGGTTGGGGCGGTCTGCGTCGCCACCCCTTGCAAGGATGCCACCGCATCAGAGCTAGCGGCGGCGGTAGTCTGGTCCGTGACCCGGACCCTCTTGGGGTCCGAGCTCATGGCGTCCGGGGCAAGTGGCCGTTTGCGTGTCTTGCATTGGCGGTGGTCGTGTCCTCGATCACCGGCCAACCATGAGCCAAGACCACAAAGAGTCCGTGGAGTCCATCGGCGGGAGTAGCCTGACGACCCGCAGCGCTCCGCGTGCTCCAAATCGGCGAAAGCAAATGCCGCCGGAAAAGGCCGAGCCGCTGAATCGGTTGCATTAGCGCACAAGCCACTGGCGATCACAGTTCCTCAAGTTTCCCGCACCTGGCAAAAAACAAAGAATGACTGCCGGTTGGTAGGGAGCCGCAGAAAGAAACATGTGCACAAGAAAAGGCTAAAGGAAAGCGAAGACTTATGTCCTGGCCATGTGCGCGTCATGTCGTCATCGCCTGTGTATTGCCATGCAGGGCGGGCGCGGCGACGGAGGGGGCTGATCCTCCGGGACAAGAAGTCCCGGGCCACCAGCCCACCAGATAATCCGGCGTCCCGCAATCTGTTGACGCGGGCCGCCATCGCGAGGAGCTCCGCCGTCTCCTCGACCGGCGAGTTCCAGTTTCCGGAGGCCTCCGCTGCTTCGGCGGGCACCTCCAGCGCGTCGACTCGTATCGCCGTTGATATCTGACCCGATCGCGCGCCATGCCTTCCAATTGGACTGGCCGAAGGCGATGTAGTGGGAGGCCATCCGTCCCGGCGGAAATAGCCTCCCGCTACTTCCGTTGTCGTGGGAAGGGCGGCAGATGTAGAAGTGGCGAAAAAGAGGGAGATTCGGTATCACCCCCATGAACATTTCACAGAGGTGTGCGAAGATAGAAAGGGAGACAATGGAGTTGTGGGTGAGGTGAAGGTGATGGATTCCATAGAAATGGAGGACGGTGAGAAAGAAGTCGGAGAATGGCGGGAGCAGGCCCGCCATCATCGCCCAGGTGTGGAGGACGATCTCATCGAAAAGGCACCATGGCGTGGCCTCCCCCCGGAGCGAAGGTGCCCTCCCACAAGAAGGATGGCCATCCTCTTCACCGTGGCGAGTCCGCAGGAAGCGAGGATGGAAGCGCCATGGAGATGAAGAAGGCGAAAGGCTTTGGGCAAGGAAGATGAAGAAGTGAAAGTTGAGATGTGCAAGAAAGCGTATATGAAACCGCTTGGCTGCATTTAGTCTATATATGCATCACTCGCACCGACGGTTCGCGAAGAGACAAGATCATGCGCCGTTTGGTCCCAAGAAAAATCTACTGGATCACGGATAGAATCGAGGCGGTCAGATCCTCATGAGTGGTGGCCCCGCCAAGAGCGCACTAAGCATTCAATGAAGGTTCCAAAAGGTGCGATGCAGACGCTCTAGGGCGGCCCCGGCTCTTGTCGGATTGCTTGGGGTACCCTCTCCGACGCACAAAGCCCTTCTACGTGGCGGCTTTGGCGGACGGGCGGCGAAAGCACGCCCGCCGCCAGTCTTAAGCCACGTGGCGCCCGGCGAAAGGTGGCGCGAAAGCACGCCGCGCCAGCGCCCGATCACGTGGCGGCTTTGGCGGGCGAAGGGCGGCGAAACACGCCCGCCGACCAAAGCTTGCGGCGCGTGGCGCCCGGCAGCAGTGGCGAAACACGCCTGCTTCGCCCGTGCCCGATCACGGGCGGCTGGCGACACGCGGCGAAAGACGCCCGCCGGCCAGTCTTGTACGCCGCGCCCGGCGGCGAGTGGCGAAGCACGCCTCGCCGCCCGGCGCCAGATCCACGTGGCGGCTTTGGCGAACGAAGCGGCGAAGACGCCGCCGGCCAATGCTTAACCGCGTGGCGCCCGACGAGCGGTGTGGCGAGGACGCCTGCCGCCCGCCGCAAGGCAAAAGGTGGTGCGAGGTAGCTTCACCTCGAAGTCTCCTTCCCTATCGTCTGCGTGCAGACAAAGAAGTCTGCTGTGTCGTGCCTAGCAACCTGCGAGATTTCGCAACAAGCCCATTCGTCTTACACCTCTCACCTACCCGTCAAAGAGAGGTCACGACGCAGAAGCGAGGCCATGCGCCAAGCATTTAATGAGGCCGGAGGAACGGACAACACAGAAGGAGTAATAAATGTATAAGGATCAGCATGATGACCCCCTTTTACCTACTCCTGCTTAGCGGCCTATATAAGGGCCTTCGGTGCATGGGAAAAAGAGAGGACGAGTTGAACAAGCAAGAGTTCTGCAAGAGAGCCTAAGGAAGAACACAGAACTCCCAAGCTCAGACTGTACTAGTTTCAAACACTCTTTAAACAATCTAGCAGAAGTAAGGCTATTACCCAAGGCAAAGGGGCCGAACTCAGGTAAAATCTCTGTGTCATCCCTAGTTCATAGCCGTCGAATTCGCCAAAGGGGAGTCGCTAGGGTTTTCACCCTCTAGGGTTAGCCAGCCGTGAAGACGCCCTCCTATCGAACCAAACCCGGTCTGTAGATCACGGGCCTGTCAGGCGGAATACGCCGACACATGTCCTCCTCGAACATCGTGTTTACTGAATAATTAAGTAAGAGCATGTACAATGGTCTATATCAGCAGTCTCTAAGCTATGCCATGTAGGATTAAAAAATGATGTGGATGAGAGAGGGTGCATTTAGAGAGTTGAGCCGTCTCTTAATCTAGAGTCGACTCTAGCATGAGAACCAAGACAAGTTGTGTCTGGGAAGAAGCTGTCTACTCATAAATGAGTTGTCTATACCATTGCATGGGTTGTCTCTAACGCTGTCTATAAATGACATGTTAGCTTGTTATAGACAGCAGTTGTCTATACCATTGTACATGCTCTAAGAGTTCGGCAAGCCACAATACAGCAAATGTATACTATATATTAAAGTGGGTGAGATTGGAGAGCATTGAGCCGTGCCACCTCACCCCACTCGTGGAATGCCCCTCCAAAAAATTGGAAATCGCATTTAGGTCCTTTCGGCAGTTTTTTAGTAAAATAACCCGAAAAATATTAAAATTACATTTAGGTCCCTCCATGATTTACATTTAGGTCCTCCTGGTGGTTTTTTAGTGGAACGGATACCGAAAAAAAGATACTTTAGGTTCCTCTACAGATAAAAAAAACACTGATTCGTCGAAGATTTATAGCAACCCATGGATTCGCCAGCGAGTTGTAACCGTGGTTTTCTCAAAAAAAAAATACAGATTCATCGAAGGTTTATAGCAGCCTATAGATTCGCTGACGGGTCCTAACGACACCCATTTTTTTAAACAAATACGAAAACCGAAAATACGACCAAATTTCTCGAATTGCACAAAAAAAGTAGCCATGGTTTTCTAAAAAAACACAGATTCGTCGAAGATTTATAGTAGCCCATAGATTCGCCAACGGGTTCTAACCACGGTTTTCTCAAAAACATACAGATTCGTCGAAAGTTTATAACAGCTCATGGATTCGTCGACGAGTCCTACTGATCCGTTTTTTAAGAAAAATGTGAAAAACGAAAATACGACCAAATTTCTCAAATTTTTCACGTTACATCGTCGTGTGCTACGCGGCGTAGCGCGTTATTCTGGCTAGTAGGTATGTAAAGGTATGTGATACTACCAGCATGAAGAGAATTCAAATAGATTAAGGGACTGTTTGTTTTAGCTTTTGATTCTAGATTTTAGCTTCAGAAGTAGAATAAAAATAAAACAGCTTGATTCTAGAATCCGATTATCACAATTCACCCCACCCATATACACTAAAATCTACAATCCACTTCATATGTGCTTTTAGATTCTAGCTTTTGGAGAATCAGTTTCTCTACAAACACAATCCAGAATCAGCTTTTAGACAAAGCTGAAACAAACAGACCCTAAGCTCTAGGTTAGTTAGTGTTGTAAATTTTGCGGTATTAGCAATTTTATCATGACAATAATTTCAAACATATTAAATAACTATGAAATAATATTGTTAAAAAAGCACAAGCTAAAATACTGTAGCAAGATATTTGACAATATCAAAGTAGAAATGCTCATAAACAAGTATTTTAGCAATTGCATAACAATGAACAAGAAAGGAGACATACAACTAGCAATAATGCTTAAGTTAATTTGATTTTGATTGTTGTCAAATGCCATGTTGCCTTTAAAGGCCCTCCTCGCCACTAGGGCAAGATATAGACCTGTTTGTGATAACCTTACCTCAAATTAACAATTTCATTACTTGCCAGATTAAAGAATCTAATTAAATGATAATATAGAACTATACAGACATGTATATAAGAATAAATCAAGAAGAATGCTTACTAGACAGACATGACATGTATATAAGGATAAATAAAAAAGAATGCTTACTAGACAGACAATAGCAAGTAACAATATTAATAGCCGACAGCAAGAATGAACTAGAACAACATGAAAAGCTACTGAACAGAGAGCATTCAACCACATGAATATGAATATACAAGTAACAGTAGATAATCAAATGATCTAACCAAATATTGCAGCATATAAAAGCTAATTTTATTGTCACAAATAATCTACCTTAACCTAAATCCTCATAGAACAATAGTCTCCCCACAAGTAAGGTACTCAAGCTAATCAACTGGCTCCTAAAGATGATACCCAAGTCGATTAACTGGCCTCTTTTTCAGAATATAGAAAGCGAGTAACCACAGCAGTAAGAATACTCACAAAGCACCAACTGTACAAGTTAGTGCAGCCGGCTAGGCACGACAAAGACGCTGTCCCAGAAAGCAATACGCTGCTGCAATGCCGCAGATGACACCGGCGTGTGTTCCGGAGATACAGAGCCATTGTACCCAAAGTGAGGCACTTCACCGGGGGGCTGAGATGCCACTAGCACCACTCAAAGCATCAGAACCAATACCCTCGGCCAAAGGGATGAAGATGCTGAATACTACACGGTTGGTCACAAGAACCAGCACCCGTGCACACAAGAGGCCGAGCCACACCACTCACACAATCGATTCAAGAAGCAATCCAGAAACAATTGCTAGCCAACCAGCCGAGAAATTGGTAGTTCTCTTCAATCGGACCTCAAAATGATTATTTGGCCAAGGATCAGAATCGAGCCACAACTAGGGTTTCGCGCTATTGCGTTATCCACTAGTTGTGACTAGCCAAGATTAGTGCCAAAAATCACACAAGGACGATAAAAAGAACAAGAACTAAGCCAAAGCTCCAACCAGATTGTGAGGATTAGGAATAGCTAGATGGGGATTTGAGAAGGATATTTTTCACCATGTGTTCTTAGAAGCCCACACCTCCAACCATTAAAAGAGCACCGAGCTCAGGTGGAGGAAGAAACGGCTGCCCAAAAACCGCACCACGCCACTGCAACGTGCTGTCGTGCGACGCGGGCGCCGCCGCCAGGACACGGCTAGGAGACACGGGTGTCACTGCCAGAACGGCCGCAGCCGATGCCTTCCCATGACTCGGTCCCAGGTGTAAGAGCACCAACCGATGCTCTTATCTTCAGCGGCTGGGCCGGTTCGATCGCATAGGTGGGGTCGGTCCTTATAGTCTCTATTTTTTTCCAATTTAGGGCAAAACCTAAATTTCTGCAACAGTTAGTACTTATATATTAGTTTTTGGTGGAGCAATAGAAGTACGTTTTTATAGTTGTAAAACAGTTTTAGAAAGTTGGAATTAACTTATTGTCATCAAGACTACCAACTCACAAAGCTGGCCAGGGGGAACTTGAGCAGCGTGATCCACTCAAAAGGATTTAGAAGTACGGTGGCTTAGACTCCTGCATGGGGTTGACTTATTTATGCATAGGGTTGACTTGTTTAAACAGTATGCAAATCAAGTTTGATAAGTAGATCTCGCAGTTAAGCAACACGCTTCAAATGAGACCACCAATCACAAGCCAACGTGTGCACCATCATTAACATAACATGGCCTTACGCCCCAATAGATGCACACATAATTACCTTCCGAGAGCTGTTTTTATGCTTTTCTTTTTGACAGTTGCGCAACTATTAAAACATGCATAAAGGGTAGAGAGTGATTTTTTATCTCTTCGCTTGCTTCAGAATTTGTGCAACTTATATTGAGAGAAAATATGAAAATACTGCTCTTACCTTCCATAAACCAAGTTCTCATCCTTAGCTGAAGGCAGTTTTATTTTGTAAGTGTTATGTCCTACCGTTATAGTCTGAATAACCTACCATCTAATTTAGGTTTTTTATTTAGGTAGGATTGGCATGGTAATCGAGGAGAGGTTTTACTGATAATATTATATAGCTCATAACTATCATCCAATTTATCGCAAAATTGATCTAGGGTCAGGTTGAATGAACAAGAAGTCGCATGGGGTTTAGACTGGACAACTATTGATCTAGGTTTGTGGAAGGTTTGCATCGGACGAACGAGCCCGGATCAAGATGGGCTAATAAGAACAAATTTCAGGATAAATGAACAGTGATAATATAACTAACTTACCATAATTTGCCGGGGTGAATCGGATAACAAAGAATGGACTGATATCTGGGGAACATATCTGGTGCAAATAAAGTTTTGATACAACCTTGGTGCAATCCAACTAACAAAAGTTTCAAAAAATTCTGAAAAAAATCATGGATATACATCTCAGCTTACCCCATTTACATATAAAATTTCATGATCAAATTCATCTTGTGCTAAGAGTAATAAAAAAACAAACTTGATCATGAGCGAGGAGCAGTTCTGCTCATGATCAAGTTTGTTTTTTTTGTAACTTCTAGCACAGGACGAATTTGATCATGAAATTTTATATGTAGATGGGGTAAGCTGAGATGTACATCCATGATTTTTTTCAGAATTTTTTGAAACTTTTGTTAGTTAGGTTGCACCAAGGTTACACCAAAACTTTATTTGCACCAGATATGTTCCCTGATATCTGCGGGATGGGAAAACATATGAACAGTGAAGTGAGACCATATCGATGGGATTCATGTGGGCCCACAGTACGGAACCGGATTGGACTACGAAAGAACCGCCTTGTGCTGAACCGAACAAAGGAAAGCAAGAAGTGGCCGGTTCTTATTGAATCGTTAATTCGGTTTGACCAGCTGGTTCGGGGCAGACCAGCGCAGCGGCTGTTCACGGCGGAGAGGGCCGGTTCCCGACGATTGGACGGTACGTGGAGGCCTGGAACATGTAACGGACAAGACGGGCTGGTGGCGAGTGATGGTGAGGACATGCAGTGGTGGATGGCCTCGGGTGGCGGCGGCCATGAACGCCGGCAGCGTTCCGGCAATGCAACGGCCGGATTAGAATGCGCAAGACGTGTTACAGAGCATGTAAAAGGGTAGAGAAGTGGTGGATTGCACGGAGGTGATCTGTGGCGGACCGACGACGGCGGATCGAATATAGAGAAGTGTTAATAACTAATCAAGACTTTTTATTATTGCTTTGCCATGTTATGGAAGAAAAGAAAAGATTAGAAACTAATCTAGACTTGTCATGTTAGGTTTGCCATGTAAGTATCATGTTGTAAATATAAATAGAGATCAGATGCAATCAACAACCCGATCCAACCAATTCATTCCTTTTTTTTTTCTAGTTATTCTATAGATAGGATATATTATTTGCATGCAGCTGTACTTAAGGACGAAACCAAAAATTAAGAAGTTGTCACGGGCGGTGGCTGGCTCAGGGCAATAGTTGGGTGGGTGAGCATCAGAAGGGTGCTCGCTTGTTTTTGGATGGAAATGGGATGGTGCGAGCTGGAGGCGTGAGCTGCAGACCCATGCCATGCTTGATCCTAGGAGCTTACCGCGGTCTCCTATTTATAAAGGGCGGGAAGACGGTGTCTTGTGCGGAGCGGCGTGCGGCGGCGAGGCCAGGGCGGTTTGCATTTGCTGGAATCGCTTGAAAAAGATCAGGGCAGGAGCTGGCAAGCAGCAGCAAGGCGGCAGAGGAACAAGCAGTTGCATGGCGTCGCCCTCGACGTCGTGGCGTGTGTCACTTCCGTAGGACGGCGACTGCGTGCGGCGGTGTTGCTGTGCGTGCTCTGCGTCGCAGCGTGGCGCGTGTGGTGCAGACGAGGGTGCTGGCTGGACTGGACTGGCCGGAAATGGGTTCGGTCTTTCCCAAAATGCTTGGACCGTGCGCCAAGGTGGAGCGGAAATGGCTCAATCAGTTTGAAACCACCAAATTCCACCGGTCAGGCACTCAGCTCTTCGTGTGAGCTTCTCTGCTCGTATTTGTGGAAACTTTGACTTGAAGACAAACCGAAGACTTCGGCAAAACAAGTACTAACTATCAATTCATTAATCATGAAACTGACGGTGCACAAAGTACCTAACCGATGACTCATCTATTCCAAATAATGACACACACACATGTAGTACGTGCAGACAAGACAAACATGCAGTGAGAACAGAGGAGAGCATAAAATCCGTCTCCCCTATCCAAGCCTTTAGGAATCCCTAATTGCCATACATGTGATGCAACCACAATTTTTGCAACAAACAGATGATATCTAAAAGATAATGTTGGAATCATCATGAAGAGATCGACAAGGATGGGGATTGAAATATAGGCCATCCTTATCCCAGCCTAAAAAAATGCAGCCGGGCTTCGTCGTGGTTTTCCGGAGAAAAGTGGTCAGAGAAAAAGGGTCGGGGTAAAAAGGTTCTTGAGATGTTCTTGTGACGTGATCATACTGTGCGATGCCACAAGCTGTCTCATAAAAACCTGCAACCTGTGTGCATCTCACACCCTAGTTGCTTCCTGCGTGTAAAGATTGGTGTGTGACGTTTAGAGATGTGGATGCATGTTTAGTCCTTCCACATGAAGGTTGGACCGTGAGGAGGAGGAGGGGAGGACGAGGAGGAAGAAGAGGAGAAGACGAAGCGGCAGAGGCCATGACTGCCCCTGCCGCTGGTGCCGGTGCAAGTGCAAGGGGACTTCTGGCGCGCTGGAGACGTAATCCATGCCGGTCTGCTCACCGGCGAAGCGAGACTGGAGGAAGAGGCCGTGGGCGCTGTCGATGTCGTAGTCCCAGACGGAGCTCCCCGGCCCCCACGCGCTGAACCATGCCTCATCGGTCGGTCCCCACACGCCGGTGGAGGTCACCGGAGGCTGGAACATGGCCGTGTTGCCGTCGCTGCCTTGTTGGTCTGCCGTCTGGAGACGAGGATTTGGTTCGGGTTCCGGGATGCCTTCCTGCTCTGCTGTAGGAAGCGGAGGCTTCGGCACGGCGTTCGACGACTCTTCCCTGTGCTGCTGCTGAGCTTGCTGGGTGTGCGCCTCATCCGGCGTCGGCGGAGCAGACGAGGAGGAAGAAGAGCACGACGCCGCGGCGCTGGCGCTGGTGCGGCCGCTCCCGCCGGTGCGGCCTTTCCCGAGAAAGCGGTCGGGGAAGTTGAGCCGGGCGTTCTCGCCGCGCAGCTTGAAGGCCTCGCGGTCGTACGCCATGGCGGCGTCCTCGGCGGTGTCGAAGGTGCCGAGCCACAGACGGGTGCGGTTCCGCGGCAGGCGAATCTCCGCCACCCACTTCCCCCAGTGGCGCTGCCGCACGCCGCGGTACAGCTTGGGTGGCCCCGGCGCCCGTAGCAGATGCTGGTACAGCGATGGCGGCACGGCCCCGCCACGCACGCCTCGTGGGCTCAGGTTCAGCGCCTCGCTCCAGTAACGCAGCAGCATTTGCTGCTGCGCCTCCGGCGGCATGAACTGCGGCGGGAACAGGGGAGACGATGGCCCGAACTGCTGCTGCTGGTTATTGCCGAACGAAATCATTTGCTGATGCTCCAAAGCTGTTTGTTGCAGCTGCTGCGGCAGCAGAGACTCTTGGTACACGCTGGAGTACTGCAACAGCGGCAGGAGCCTTGAGGCCGCCGCCGGAGCCGGATCGTACGCGAACGGAAATATATGTCGCGTCGATGGCAATGACGCCGCCTGCGGCTGGTCCGATAAAGCCAGCGTCGACGGATGAGGCAAGGACACAGCCGGCGGCGACATGGGGTCGGAGACAGAGGACAAGTCGGGTGAAGCAGGAGCCGACGACAGCGAAGACGCCGAGCGGTGGAGGTGATCGGGGCTACGAATCTTCTTCAGGGGCCGGAGCAATGCGGCCGCCGGCGCGTCTTCTAAAACTGGCGCCAGCTGCGGCCGCTGCTGCTTCTCCGCGGAGGAGGAGCTAGCGCTCACTCCCTTGCCCTTCCATCTCCGCCCGCGCCCGCGGCCTCCACCGCCTCTACCCGCCGCGTCCATTCCAACGAACTCGCCGCGTCCCGCGCCTCCACAACTCGCTCGATTGCCAATCCACCGGTGGAACCCGGTCGCCCGCTACAATCGGAGACCAAACTAAGCAAAACCTAACTACAAACCGAGGGAGGGCACGAAAGGGCAGGCGAAGCGGGCGACCGGCGGCGCGTGGGCGTGGGGGAGGCGGGGAGCCAATGGGGTGCGTGGTTCTGATTCGGAGGGCGTCCCCGGGTGAAACGCGATTATAAAGGTGGGGATCGGCCGAGCGAAAGGCAGGGGTGGGATTTTTTTCGGGCGCGCGGGGGTTCCACGGAGAAAAAGCGAGTGTCGTTGTGTGGCCTGTAGGCCCTGAACGGATCGTGGTCGGTGGTCGGGTCCCACGCGCATTGACCCGTAAGCGCCGCTCGCCTCGCGACACGGCGGATGTCGCGATGCGTGCGGCGGCGGATGGGGCGTCGCACGGATCGCGAGGCGTGCGCTGGGAGCCGGACGTAGCTTTCGGTTTGCTGTCGCGGCTTACATGGACGGTACCGATCAAGAAAGAAGCCTTAGACTGATGCGCTGTTGCTTTCCTTGCACTCTGATCTCGGGTCGGCCGCGTTATTCTTCTCTACTGCAAAAATCACGTTCTTGTTCTTAAGCTTGAGTTAAGATCTTTACTAGCATTTCAGCGTTCCGGTTGGGCTCGTAATTATTTGACGGTATGGCTGATTCAACACTGTGTAATCTGCAATCAATTGGAGGAAGGCAGGTGTGCAGTCTGTAAACCACACAAGGGCAGATTATTGCATTTATTATGGGATTTAAATTTTTTAATACATGCATGATTAGGGTTATGTAAGAGCTGCATGCCGAAAGGGGAGTGAATTAACTACAATATCAGCTTGTCATCCCAATTGCTTAAGAAAAGCTTTAGGTTCAGCGTACAGAAGACAGCACAGGTTAATGATTTCTTTTTTCCATGTAGTTTGGGACCTTGTCTTACACTCTTACTTAATTGGGAATGGATCAATGAAATGCGATGCAATTCGGTGGGTTGATTCGGACGATTGGTGTCTGGTGCGTGCGCGACTTATCATTTGTCCTCTTATTTGAAAATTTCTCTAGCTAAATTAGTTATTTTTTTGGTAGCTAGTAAAGTAATGCAATGTATCAAGGATAAGTATGGGCCGCAGAAATAATTTAGTTTGGTATGCAGGCAGAGCAAGAGATGAAAGCTTTGGTTGGTAGAGTTCCACATCTTTAGCTTCACCTTAGATATAAAACTTATAGGCTAAAATAAAATGAATTAAATTTATATTTTTAATTTAAAATGTAAACAAGACGACCCACCTAACTACTCTTAATATCCCCGTAACTCCAGTTCGTGGAGCTCTATCAAACACAGCCGAAGACAGGATGCATTCCTTCAGGAACAATCCAACAATGGAAAGAGATTCAATGCAATTCCATTGGAACTACAACTTAAAACAGTTGCGTGTGAATTGTTGAACAAAAAACGACGGTCTAGATCTTTTCCGTCTGTATCAAGCACTGTAGCAACGCACTGTAGTAATTCACTGTGAGACGATTCAGACTATTATTGGCTCAATCAGACGGCGCTCAGAAATGGAGACCGCTTAAGTTGTTGTCCCATCCAGTACAAGAAACCTATCCTTGAACAAGTCGTGATATAATAATGCGTGACAGTTGGCTTGCTATGATCTCTATTGGTCTCTTCATGAAAATTGTCTACTAATATCGCTGTATTATGGAGTACGTTTCTGTGAGCACCATCCTATTAGTTTATTCAAGCCCTCAACTGGACAGCTCCGTATAGTGGCTTTGTAGTAGCGTTACGATCAGGGTTAACAAAACCGTACCGCGTAAATGGTTCGGTTTTCGCTAAAACCGTTCGAAAAACCGTCAAAAACCGAAGGGTTGAAAAAATATTGAAAATCACGGTTTTTCACAAAAAAAACGCTCGGTTTTCACAAAAAACCAATCCGATCAACTGAATGTTCTTTGAAACTGGTTTTTGAGCGGTTTTCTAAAACCGCGGGTTTTCACAAAAACCCGCACACATAAATTTTTTTTAATTAGAACGGTTTACCGAGCGGTTTTGGATCTCGAACGGAGCGATAAGGTCAAAAACCGTAGTTTTCGAGCAGTTTTCGACGGTTTTGTTAACCCTGGTCACGACTTACTAGATGTGCTCGATCTTTTACCTTTTTTAAAAAATTCAGAACGTCACTGTTTTTCCTACATTAATCATTTGTGTCGATGCAGCTCTTGATACTGTGGAGTTGCCTAAACATGTACGGCGATCGTTTCCAATATGGCGGTCACATACTCACATAGAAACGCAACGACAAGAATAAGGCTCTGTTTGTTTCAGCTGGGAATTGTGAAAAGCAGTTTTTAAAAATTAGATTGTAAAAACTGGATTGTTAAAAAGCTGGAGTTGAAAGCTCATGGTTGTTTGGTAACCCAGATTATAGTTGGGGACAATGGTGGGTAATTTTAGTTGAAGTTGGGGAAAGCTAGGGAAAGCTGGGGGCAATGGTGGGTAATTTTGGTTGAAGTTGGATGGGTATTGTGGTCTTTTGCAAAAAAAAAATGGAAAAATTTGGGAAGAGTGGATTATGGGATTCTTCTATAATCCTGCCTCCAGATTATTATAATCTAGATTAAAAGTCATTGCTTTTATGCCTTCCAACTTTTAAAAGCCTACTTTCCACAATCCTATTTGAAACAAACAGAGCCTAAGCTTCCGGACAAATAATGCAACCTTATGCTCTTTTCGAGTTCGTTCGCGAATAATGATCACATCCAATGTTTTTGAACAGTCTTGCACAGAAAAAAAAAATCCCTTCTTCACATACGAGGCACCGGCGAGAATAATCGCGCAGAAAATACAAAAATAACTGTTCCAACATGAATGGAGATGTCCAAGGAGTACCTCTGTTTTTCATTCCTAAAAGTTACTAAAAAATATACTCGATTTTAAGTTTTACTAATTGCCATGTTTCCCGAAACTACGACACAAACAGGGAGGCACTGATCACTCTGGTCTTCTTGGCGCATTTATGCATGCGGCACGCACCGTGACAAAATCCAAAACTCCCATCGGCTTCCCGGCACCTCACTTTCGGCACGCACGACTCCGAAACCGCACCACGCATTATGTACGTGTGTCCCGCTCCTAGCTTCTCCGCTGTAATCCAAAGTCCACGACAACAAGCCCCGCGGGCCCTACCGCCACCGCCGGCCGGCGACCACCACGTGACGATGGACCGCCGCCCAGTCCCACCCACCACCGAACCCCCCACAGCCGAGCCGATGCGAGGCGGACGTCCCTCCTGTGCAGTCGTATGCCTGCCGCTGACGGTCGGGGCCGAGGCGAGCGTCGGTCCCGGGCGTCATAGGTTTTTCCGCGGCGAAATGGCCGTTACGCGCGAGCGGGCTGACCTTCGTTCGCGCCTAATGGAGCGGAGACTTTTGGGCGACGTCAGGACTCAGGCGTCTCGAATGTCGACCACAATGCCACAATGGGCGCCGCGCTCTAACCGCCCGATAAGTACAGCGTGGCCTGTACAGATAAGTGCCCGCGACGCTCCTACGCGTTAATCATGCCTGGATAAGTACAGCGTGGCCTGTACAGATTCAAAATTTCTACGAAATTCTAGAAAATCTCGGATTTCAGCTGGATAAAACTCACAATCCTGACGGAATTTAAAAAATGAAAATAGTATTTGCTACAGTAATTTTGGTGAATTTCTATGAAGTTTCAATAATTTCGATCGAAATTTCAACATGTTGGACCGGCTTACATTGTTTTTAGACCAGATTTTACATCAATTTTTTTTAGAGAATTGTAACACCTTTTATGAGGAATAATGTGAAATGTTTGTAAAAAAACTACACATACAAATTATGTAACCCTAGCCGTAAACTCTAAATTAGATTTTAGTCCAAACTCTAACTTGGATTTTAGCCATAAATTATATTTCCGGCTAAACTCTAAATCCTAACTTAGATTTGGCCTTAAATAATGTACTTCAGCTTTAAATTGTATTCCGGTCTGAACCCTAAATCCTAACTTGGATTTCGGCTTTAAATTGTATTTTAGTCTAAACCTTAAACTCTAACTTAGGAATTTTATATGTAAATACTTAGTATTTTGCATTTAAACAGACAGAAAATATAGATAAATGTTTGTATACTTTTTTTCATATTTTTTTTCTAGCATCAGGAGATCATTTCACAGGAGATTGACAAAATCACTAAAATTTCATCAAAATTTCTGTTTTCTCGGTTTTAAATTTATTGGTTTCATATTTACTTTTTGAATTTCATCTAGATTTTGATTAAAAGTCTTAAATCTCACTAAAATTTTGAATTTCGGTATAAAAAATGTCCAGATTTTGATCGAAATTGTAAAACCTCACTAAAATTTTAAATTTCAGTATAAAAACGAAAATTTAAACGTCGGGCCTGCAGCAAAGGCTGTCCTGGTGCTGATATTTATTGAGTACCAATGTACAGTGCATTAAAAAGGCACACAGACAACCCGTCTTTTCTTTTTTGACCAACGAGTAGTAGTGCGCGAACTATCCCGATCCCGGAAAACATCCATGCCAACAACCGAAAGAGTTGCCAAACAATTCCATATTAAAAAATTTTGTGCACCAACTATGTTGTTTGTCACCCATACAAAAATACAGTAGGTTCTAGTACTACCACTATAACATAGTATTTCTTTCTTACAAAATTTTGTATATGCTATATTGAAGTTTAAGAAGTTTAATTGTGAATTCGTGATATAGTATAGTAGTCTTAAGTTAGTGGTGTAGTGTGTTATGCTTCAGAACCGTGTAATTGATTTGTGATTTCAAAAACTGGCTTGCTAGGGTCATTCGTAGACAATGAAATTGTTATGTTTTTCCCTGGCCGGGCAGCTTAATCATTCGTTCACATAATTCTTAACATTTCAAAAATGTCGACTCGGTATAAAATATATTAAGAAATTGTAGAGAGAGACTGAACGAGTGCTAATTCAATGGGAAGAACTAGCACCAGACGTCCGATCCCAACATATTGTATCGGACACTCGGTACAATATTTTTTTCCAACGTTTGCAATATTTTTTTTAACGTGTGCAACATTTTTTTACACGTAGGAAAAAATATTGCAGCGATTCGGATCGACATTTCTACTGTTATCGAAGAAAAACATTTCACACGTAGAAAAAAATATTTTACGAGTAGAAAAAATATTACAGTGTCCGAAAAAATCTGACATCCAACTTCTGGCAGTTCCGTAATTCAATTGCCCACTGGCATATCTACATGTCACCGCTCCATGACAGTTGCACACCCACCAATTACAAGCTCACAACTCATGTAATCGAAGTGGCGAAACTTGCAATCCTGGCTCGCTCCAGCTGCATCGAAGGCGACAGATGGAAAAAAAAAAACCATTAATCCTTACCTCCCAAGTAACTAAACTCGATCTCCAGATTACGCCATACACAATCATCCATGTAGCTGTACTTGCGATAAGGTCCGCGCATAATACAACGCAATGATTATGCCCTAAGTGTGCCACTTTACATTGTTTAACACCTTAATTCGGCGTCATGGCACATTACGACCTTATCAAGATGCCTCTCGATCGTACGCTGCAGATGCGCTTCGTCGTTGAAGGTTTCAGCTGGAGCTCACGGGTGGAGATTAGCTCGTACGATTTCTTTTGGCCTCACAAGTGCGCATCAACAAGTCGCTTTAGCGACTTGGTTTGGAAGGCGGGTTCCGGAGCCGAACCGAACGGATGAGGACAAGTGCGTCTGTTTGATTAATTAGCAAGTGCATGCTTTCGAGAAGTAATCGCCTTTCATTTGCGTGCGTTGCTATGCAAGTCAACCCTAGTGCAGGGGGTGGCAGAGATGGCGTCACCCCTGCTTGTACATACCTCTTGACTTGTTTCTGGCACGCATGAAACTACCAAAAGCTACCAACCTATAGAACAGCTGCACACATACCTTGCGTGCTTGCTAGATAGATATTTTGTTAGCCATTCAACTATGACATGTTTGCGCGCGCGATGACCTGTGTACGGTACTATACTAGCTCAATAAATTGACAGAAGAAATTGTCTTGAAACAATAACTTCCATATATATATATATATATATATATATATATATATATATATATATATATATATATATATATATACTCCCACCTCTCAAATACTACCGAATCTAACTTAAAATACTTTTTTATTACTTTGTGTACACTCATATACTAATTATAAGATACTCCAATACGAACCGCATGAAAAAATTACAAGAAAGTACATATTTTTTAGCGTATTTTGCAAATACCTTTATATATGGATATAAAAAAGAGTATGTCTAAAAAATATACATATCACCTCTAAAAAATGTAAATACCACCTAGCTAATCTTATATACTCGTATACTACACATACATACCCTCTGCTCCTCTAGATACTCCCTACGTGGTGAGATACAGCGTAAAGAGTAATTACTTCCATGAGTAGAAAAGAGGCTTCCTATATATACACACACATATATATACATATATACACACGTACATACATACATATAGATATATATATACACACACATATATGTATATGTGTATATATTTATGTATATATATATGTATGTATTTGTGTATATATATATATATGTGTATATATACATATAGAAATGCTATTCTATAGCTACGTGTAGAATATCCTATTATACTCTTAGCCATTTAACGCATACCAACCGAGCCCACGCGTGGTTTTAATTAGTGCAACGGATTGTTCAACTGACCAAGTCTATTACATGGCAAAACTACTAGTAAACGTATTTGTGCATGAATGACTAATAAATGCTACTTAGTGTTTGTACATAAATCTGTCTTTTTTTATTTAGCTATAACTTTCAAATATGATTGATTTTGATCTTCAAATTTTATAAGATTGTAGAATCTCACATTCTCTACATATGGGAATTTTTTGAAAACTTATACATATGATTTTCATGATTTTTTTCAGTATAAGGCTTTTGTATATAACACATAGTAATACATAAAGTAATAGATAGTAAAATATAGTTTTCTCGACATTTTATCCTGCTCTTCGACACTTTGTTATTTTTATATCTTTTAAATGCAATTGAGTTTGATCTTTAAATTTTACAGAGTTGTATAAGCTCACCTTCCCTAGGTGTGGTAATTTTTTGAGTATTTTTCACAGTAAAATGTTATTTTTCAGTAAAAGACAACATATCCTTGTATTTAGCATTTTGTCAATTTTATATCTTTCAAATACGATTGAGTTTAGTCTTCAAATTTTACAGGGTCATAGAAGCTCACTTCCCTTACATATGGTAATGTTTTCAGAATTTTTCAAATATTTTATTGTAGATCTGACAAAGAGAAGTAAATTATTATTTATAAAAACTATCTTTTTTTAAATTTTACAGGGTTATGGAAGCTATTTTTTTTTAGTGTTCACGTAAGTTACAAAGTTCGAAGCCCTTACATTTTTTTATGCAATTATGTCATACATCGTCGTACGTAATAGCGCAAAATTACCTTTGCAAGATTTGTTGATCGTCTTTGAACATCACGCAACGCCAGAGGCATTCACATGAAGCAACATCTAATGAGCTGCCGACCCGCCGTTTGTTTGTATTTGCCAAAAGTAGCCCCAAGTATTATTTGGTCCTGCTGGCCATCAGAATCCGGAACCAACGATTAGGATGTGTTTGGTTAGTGGGATGAGATTGAATGAGATGAGATGGTTCTGTACTATTTGGTTTTATTATTTTAGGTGAATGGAATGATTCAGCATCTATAGAGAATATTTCTCAAATTTGTATCACACTATCTAGAACAGGATGGTTCCTTTCAAACAACCAAACATATAGACAACATTTTTCTTGAACCATCTCAACATTAGAACTTGTGTGCTGATGAAGTGATGATGCCTTTAATTAAAGGTCACTGGCTAGGCTTGCCCATGCCATATGTAAACTGACAGATGCATTGCTGAAAGAAGAGATCGGTTAAGTGGTCGCTTTAGGCATTTGTATGATAAGTCTCTGTATAATTAAAAGCAAAAGTCATCTTAGAGATTTTTTTGTTTATTAAGTATTCATTAAAGTTAAGATAAAAATACATATTTCTATCATATATAAGAACAGACAATGTTTTAGCCGTTAAAAAAAAAACTAAATCCTATACTATCGTGGAATCTGCCTGAGGCATATCGAAACAATGCTAGCGGATCTTCACAGCAAACGTCACTAGGCCCAAGAAAGGCTTCAAACGTCACTAGAGAAAGGCGTCGGAAGGTTGGGCTTGCTGGCTTGACCCTCTAACGGCGGTGACCATGAGTAGATTGCTTCGCATACATGAATTGCCAAAAAAATAATCGTGGGAAATAGTATAAATTAGGAAATTATTGCTGCGAAGCTAGCTTCCTCGAAAAGGATTTAAGCTTCGTAACATAAAGCGGACGCCCCCCACCCCAAAAAATTAGGATTTAGGGCATGTTTTTTTATTCTAGATTTTAAACAAACAGTCCGATTTTAGAAATCGATTATGACAATCCAATCCATCTATATCTATCTATCTATACTTATACTAATTAGGCACTCTGAGAAAGCTCCTACGTTAATCACTGGTCATCTATTTGTTAGGTCCAAGTTATAATGGTTTAGATTAAAAGAAATAATCGAGAGAGAAAAACAAATAAACACCAAAACAGAGAGTAAACAAACTTCAAAAATAAAATAAAATGTACTATTAGATAGATCTCAATTTTACAAATTTTTAGAAATTTAAATCACCTCAATCGGAGCTCGTATGAGAGAGAACGGACTCGAAGAAAATTAAAAAAATTTAAAAATCAGAAAATTAAAAATCAAATAATTATAAATAAAAATCATTTTATTGCGTCATTGTGATGTCATGTTGATATTAGCCCTGATCTGAGCCAACCAGAGTGTGACACGTGTCCCTCGGTGCATAGACTTAGTCCCTGGACCTTATTGGGTTCACGATGGACCGGGTCTACGCGGGTTTGGACCGCTGATACGCTGGTCCCGTGTCACACTGACTCAGCGCCAACGTAACGCTTGCGCAACCCACCATGCAAGCGCCACGCGACTGCCACCTCAGCCAAAAACGTGACAAGGCAACCATGCGTTGACGAAGCATCAATCCACGTCACTCGACGGTGCGCACGGTCCTAGAGTCATCGCCGGTGACGGAGATGGACACCTACGTCGTGGATTTGATGATGCGGTTAAATTCCTCACGTGGGCACTGGATCAACGTTGGCACGAGCTTTTTCTTCGGTGGCGACAACTTCCGCGGTGAACTTCCTCTCTAGCGACGCTCTGATGGAATGAAGGTGCGCACAAGATACTCTGGACGACGGTGAACCAGATGCGCTAGGTCTCGGGCTCTGCGACAGCTTGATGGCGATGAATTGGTGATCTTTTGCTGCGGCGCGCTCGACGGAAAATCTTCGATTGCGGCGGAACAGCGACGTCGTTCGCTAAGAGGGGTTAGGGCTTTGATCGATGAGGAGCTTGCGCAACCGGGGCGTCCCTTATATAGCGCTAAGAGTCCTTGCTTCACTCGCTTCCCACACAGTGTTCATGGTGGCTATGGCACGAACTGAGAGTCCAAATCGGAGAAGACGCTTGGATGGGCCACATGGTGGAACGAGCGGCTAGATTCACCATGACACGGCCAAATCCAAAGCATCAATGAAATCCAACGGCAACAGTTTGAAGATTGAAGATGGCTTTTACTGTTGCGCAAAATCTAGGCCGTCCAATCTTCGTCCAAGATCCGTAACTTGCTAGGGTTTCCACAAATGCTTCTACTATTGGATTAAGGACCAACGGTCATGATTAACTTCCAGAACTTGGGCCAACGCACACGCACAGTGCTGGGCTCTGGTCCAGTACTGTTCATTAGGATTTCTACAGATTTTCCTTTTAAAATAATTTTAGAAATTAATTGAATTATTTTTAGGTAATAAAAATATCAGGAAAAATCCAAGAAAATTCTCATAAATACTTTGAGATATTTTAAACTCAAATGAAACATTTTTAGCCAAACTTTATATAAACTTTATCTATTTATAATTAGTTTGCACAAAAGGCCAATATACTTAATTTGAAATAAATTCAAATAAATTCCAAAAAACCATAAATTTGGAATAAAAATTAAAGAAATTAGCAATCGACTTCTATACTATTTTCAAAATAAATCCATAAATAAATAAAATTAGCAAATTAAGACGATGAGTCTATCTCAAGTACAAGCCAAATTAAACAAACTAAAATTCAAAATAAAAAAATAGCAATCTAACTTCCATGCGATTTTCAAAGTAAATACATAAATACCAAAAATTTGGAATAATAATTAAACAAAATTAACAAATTAAAACAATGAGTTTATCTCAAGTACAAACCAAATTAAGTAAAATTTAGAATAAAAATAAAATAAAATAATCAATTAAATTTTTGTACAAATTTTAAAGTAACCCCTAAAAATAAATTCAAAATAGTAATAAATAAAAATAGAATTTTCATATGAATTTCAACTAAAAACTAAAAAATCCACCCTACATATGAAAAAATATGAAAATTTTGAATAATAATTACTCAATCTGCTCACTTTATAGGTTCTCTTGGCACTAAAAATAAGATAAATAAATAAAATTTAGAAAAATAATTAAACATTAGCAAATTAAAACTACGAGTCTATCTCAAGTACAAGGCCAATTAAAATTTAAAATAAAAATAAAATAAAATAAAATAAATAATTTGATTTTCATACAAACTAAAGTAAACCCTAAAATAAATTCAAAATAGTAATAAATGAAATTATAAATTTTCTTATGAATTCCATCGTAAAACTTAAAAAATCCACCTAGGCACAATAAAAAATACACAAAGTTGGAATAATAATTACTGACCCTATACAAGTTTATAGGGTGTATTTTCTCTTTGCACATAGACTAAGATGATATTGCAAATGATCATTCAATGATATTGCATAATCCCTAATTATTATTCATACTTACTATGCTATATTCAATGTATGTATGTAGAGGATATAAAGTAAAGTTAGATATTTATTAGTGGTATAGAGGAAACCATACTAATTTTGTATTGGAATATAAAATACAATACATATTTATGCACAAGACCATTAAAAAATACATCATATACTTTTTTGACGCAGCAAGTCTATATCAAGTACAAGCCAAATTAACTAAAAATTGAAATAAAAATTTGCAATTTTATTTCCATTATAATCTGAGATTAAACCTAAAAATAAATTTTTGAGTAATAATAAATAAAAATAGAATATGGATTTTTATACTAATTCTAGTATAAATTAAAAAAAATCCATCAAAAGTACAATCAAGAAGTATACAATTAGGAATAAATTAGAAGATGATTAAAAATTTGATTTGTATGTGAATTACAATGCTAAATTATAAAATTATTAAAATTCATAATATAATTTGTTAACTATACTAATTATGAACTATGAGAAAATTTTCACATTAATAAAGAAAAGAAAAAGATTTAGCGTCCATCTAACAAACCAAGGTTATAACGGCTATCAAGTACAATCCAAATTAGCAGATCCAAGTGATTTTATCTAAGAAGTTAGCTCGTGCGGATGCACAAGGTTACCGAGTATTACACTAAAATCCACAATTCACTTCATATATACTTTTGAATTTTAGTTTTTGAGAACAAATTTCTCTACAACCATAATAGAGAAACAGTTTTTTTTAGAGAATCCAAAGAAAAAAAAACAAACAACCCTGTAGTTGGCCGATTGATGTGTACTCTGCGGACCAACAATCAAAACGCGGAGGGGCCGATCTCCCCAGGCACCAACTCGCTGCCCCTCACCAACTGATCACGAACCAACCCTTTTGGAGGCAATCATCACGCTGAAACCTCCAACCCAATGACCATCCAACTGCCACGCGCTATTAGCCTTAGGCAACATATTTCTCCCAGCAACTGACCAAGGACGGACCTAGATATCGGCACCCCGCTAGCTACTTGTTTTGATCATAATTTCCTATCCTGAACTTTATTTTTTGTCACATCACGCCCTTGTTCTTTGGAGAACCGTTAGGGAATACGAACACTCCGTAATCACTGGGGCTCGAAATCATTCGACACTCAATGCGCCGTTTGAGACGACGACTAGCCAAATAGTACCACATGTTATGCCTCAAGATCAACCCCAATTCCATCTTCAATTTCTCTGTTGTTTGTTCTTGATCTCTATTGAATAAAAAGGACATCGTCTCATATATGCTGACCCTGGTGATCAGCCCAAAATAGGGATTAATTTTAGACCCTTTTGTGAGACAAATCAAGAGTGATCCAAGTCCAACAATAGGTTGGGCACTACAAGAGTTTGGAGGAGCTAACATAAAGCGAAGTTAATTTCAACGACCTTTTGGAGGAATGTAGAATGTGTAAGGGCTCTTTGCGCAATGCCACAATCGCTAGCAAAAAAGGAAAAGGTATGACCAAAAGTTATGAAGGAGGAGAGGTGGAGGAGTAGTTCACAATTCAATACTAGATGTTTCCTACTAGTAATCCTAGAAGCTACTAGCGTTGGCGTACGGGCAGGGAAAGAAAACAACGCTCGCATTTGTTAACGAGTCTCCACGGCGGAACATGCAACGGATCGGCTCGTCTAGCTAGCTAGACAAGTGCACCGGCGAGATATTCAAAGCGTTTACGTACGAGCACGGCGCGCATTTGTTCGTCACTCGGTGTCCGTGCTCGGGCATTTGGAGCCTCCCCCCTAAGGTACCTGCAGGTTGGTCGGCAGTACAACGCAAGGATGGATCGCCATTGGAGTACTAGCATTTAGCACCCGCCGGCTCCGAAAAGCTTTCTTCACTCCTCAGTCCTCAGTCCATACCAAGGTCGCATTCATGAGAATTGACCGGCCGCAAGCAGCAGAACGTTCCTGCAAAACTCTTGCGCACTCTAATAGTACGCAGATTGCAGACACATAACGTACAAGAAATAAGAAACAAGCACTCAAGGACAAGGCCGATCAAATCTACATTTCAACGTTTACCATATCCACGTACGTACACACGGGAGCCGGCGGTTCCTGAACCGGCCGGCGTGCAATGTCCAAAGCTGCATGCCGAAGCCGCGAGGGCGAAAGGCCCGGCCTTTTGGCAAGAGGGACGGCGTGGGCAGGGAGAAAGCTGCACGGACGCGCCACTTCTCCAAGTTTCTGCAATAATGCACGCAGAGACCGACCGATCGATCCAGCAGTCAGGTAAACGCGTTTTTCGCTCGTCCAACGGTATCGGTTTTCACGAAAAACTACTTAGAGACTATGAAAAACCGAACAGTTTGTAAATTCAAACCGGTTCGAATTCTAGTCAAATTTGCATGAGAAACCGCGGTTTTTGACGAAAAATCACTCAGTTTTTGCACAAAACCGTTGAAACTGAAACTAATCGTTTTAGGCGAAAAACTGAGCTATTTTTTAAGGAAACCGCGAAAACTGACTGAGAAACCGCGAAAACGGGAAAAAATCGAAAAAATAGAGAAAAAATGCAAAAAAAAAATGTTGTAAAATTTGTAAAAATACTGAGAAAGCTAAAATTTAGTAAAAATGTAATAAATATATAAATAAAGTATGTGAAGACATGAAAAAACTCCAGAATAATCTCTCCTAAATTTGGAAAAAAATTGACATGACTTTTGATATATTTTAGACAATTAGAAGTTGCAAATTAGACATTTAACAATAATATATCAATAAATAATCTTTCATTGCAATACTACAATCACACAAGTGCAAAAATAGGCATTTACATAATCACACAGCAAAATCATATGCAATTTCATTACCATTCACTTGTCAACACCATTTACATTATAACATCTTTCAATTGAAGTTGTGGAGTAGGCATAGGCAATTGGGCATAATTTCGTCATTCTTGTATTGTCGCAAAAATGCCATATTCGACCTACATAAATGGAATGTCAGTAAAAAATTTTACTTGCAATGAAATCGAACATACAATTGAAACAAAATTTCGGCATGACCTTTACTACATTTTAAACATTCTAAAGGTTTAAAGTAGGTATTTCGGCTTTAGCAATAATACGTGAACAAATAATCTTTTATTTCAATAACAACCACATATCAATCTAATAAGTGCAAAAAATAGGTATTCAAATATCAATACCATTTATATTTAGATACCTTCCATTTGAAGTTGTAAGGTCGGCATATTTCCATCGTTCTTCCCACACAAATGCCATATTGGACCTGTATGGACGCTATATTAGTATAATACCAAGTTGTAATGAAATAAAATATACAAATGAAACATTACCTTCAAGACTATTGGTACTATTGTTGCATGTACATTTGGTTGGCCGCGTTGTATTCCTCGGTGGGTATCAAGGCCAATCCTCGTGTAGCTAGCAACTCCGCCTTGTAATCGTGCCAGTTTTGTCCCGTCCATATGCTTGTCGTTTGCCATTGTTGATACAACATGGCATAAAACTCAGGGTCATGCCACTCGTAGACCCATTGTGTGGGAGGTTGTGTAAGAGCATCGGGGATGGTGTAGTCATAGCTTCTATATGAGCTATAGCTCCCTTGCATCTCAGCGATGCTATAGGAACTAGAGTTGTCCTATGGTGTGCAACTATCCTGTGGTGTACCCTTTCCCTTCCCTTTAATAGTTGTCCTCTGTGATTGAGGAGCGCCATGATATCTATCCTGTGTTGCATAAGTGTACTGCGACTCCCCTGTAAATTCGATGAGCTGAGGCTCTTCTGATTGGTGCGTGGTAGGTATGGGGGTATTGTCACCGCCATCGGTGCTTGTCTTCGAATTGCTATTATTGGACTCTTGGTATGTTGGTCTCCGATAACAAATATTCATACTTTACATACTTGAACAATTATTGGTACTACATACAAGCATGCATCAGTGAGCCAATTTCATTATATGTGCAACCAATGAGTAAAATTCATCACATGTGACTCAAAAAATGATCACACAATTCATAGCCATAACGATAATAATCAAAGCATCACAATCATCACGTGTATCAATTTATTTTTCACCTTCACCGTCATCTATCATCCAACGATAAGTACCAACTTTAATCAACACATATATATTCATTTAACTGTATGGCAAAACAATACAATCTAGTGTATCTACAGATAGCATGCCAACAAGTAGCGCATCAACTACTCATTCAACATGAGCACATACAAATATACAACTACATCAACGGATGTGCTCTTAATGTCATTTTCTACTTTTATACCTAGCTTCAATTACATCAACTACTCATTTAATATGAACACATACAAATATACAACTACATCAACGGATATGCTCTTACTGTCATTTTCTACTTTTATACCTAGCTTCAATTAACAACACAAGAACTCACAAGTCTCACATAGACATGCTCTTACTGTCATTCAAATGCCGAGCGGTTTTCACAAAAACCGAACAAAAATCACAAGAAACTGAGCGAAAATGCACTTGAAATCGTGAATTTTGTTCGCGCCGACGAAAACTGAGCTTCTCACGGTAAACCGCAAAAACTGCTCAGTTTCTACAACAAACCGAGTGAAAAAAGCTTCTTCTCCGGTGGTTTTGTGGCGTGGCGACGCCGTATCTGGACGGAGGCGTTGCGGTTGGCGGTTGCTGGAGTGGGGAACGAGTGTCTGCAACAATGGAGTTGTAGGGGTATTCGCACGTGACTCGACAGCTCATGCCCTTCGAGTGGGCCATTCGGTCGGGTTGGGCCTGGCTGGCCTGGTCGACCCAAATGGGGTTTGGCCTATGGGCTGAAAACCCACAGGCCATCATTTTTCTTTTTTTTTTGCCTTTTCAATTTTCATCATATGTGACTGGCTCAAAAATATCTCTAAAATTTATTTTTTGAAATTTTTTTTCATGCGAGAGGCTATACAACAATTAATACTAATTTTAGGAATTTTTTCGTTATTTTTTTCTAATTTTTTTGAATTTTTTGAATTTCAATTGGAATTCATCTCGAAAACCGTTTAGTTTTTTTTTACCGAACCGGCTCGGTTTGCTTGAAAACCATGGTTTTCGCACGAAAAACCGCGGTTTCGCGAACCTTGATCGTAGCAGACTAGCACGCAGGTGGTGGTTGCGGTGTAGCTGTCAGGACATAAGCGCACACTGACACGGTGACATGCAAGTATGGATCGATGGGAGAAGGAGGAACTTATCTGATACCCCGATCGAGAGCAATTCAGTTGCATTATTGACGTATCCCCACCCCATGAGTATGGACTTGTGCTAGCTAGCAACGTCAACTGAGCAGCATCGTTAGGCCGAAGAGATCGACGTCGAGGACCAGTGGCAAACGTGTTGTGTGTAGCTGTATTCAGGAGCAGATCTACAGTATATAGATTGGAGACAAGTGTATATAGATGGGAGACAAGTGATATGACGCCTTCCAATCTAATCCATATAGCTCCTTTAATATATAAGTATATGATAGTATTATTATAAGTTATATTTTAGTATTATAAGTTTATATTGACCACGGCGACCCCACGATGTCCTATCCTAAAACCGCCTCTGGTTGTATTGGATAATCCGAGCTTGTGTGTTGGAACTGGGTTACAATGGATGTGCTTGAGTGGACCTTACCAGCTTATACATGCATGAACGGCTTACAAATGGTTAGGTTGATGTAATCCCAACGAAGCAGATCACAGATAAGTAATTAACGTATTGGTTGTCCTGCCAGAAAAATCCCAGGTCTACCTGATGAGGACAAAGTACTAATTTAATTAGAGCAAGATCGATCAAGTCCAGTTCAGTCTGGACTACATCCGATCGAGATATTCCAATGTTTGCTTAGGTCTAGTTCCATTCCCACTATTATTAGGATTGCTTTAAGATTCGGCAAAGAAGGCGGTATGAAATAGGATAGAAGGGTATCTCAGTACGTTGGTCCATCCAAAAGGGAATCCATGCGTCCGATCTCATCGTCGTATATATATACCATGTACGTACAAGTATTGGAGTTGTTGGAGACAACTTTTCTGAACTTCCCTGAACCCTCTCCAATTCAGAATTGGGCGCGGGCTGCAGCTCTCCTCACGTGCTAACCTCATCAATCACACTCGCACCAACCAGCAAGAGAAAGCAGATTATTTAGGGATCCAAAGAAATGTGGGTGTATCAGGCATGGATGCGTGAGATATCGACTTTAAAAATGCGGACACAACGATATACACTTACGTGCAGCGCAGATCCTCTAAAGGTACGTTTGGTTGCTTATACTAAGTAGAATATGTATAAGATGATTTAAGCAAAAAGTTATCAATGTGTTTAGTTGCTTAAATAGAATCATCTCATCTTAGATGATATGATATAATTTGAGAAATATTCCTTGTAGATGCTAAACTATTCAATTTATGTAAAATAATAGAACTAAATTATACAGGACAATCCTATCCCATTTAACTTCATCCCACCGATCAAACACACTCTAACACGTATGATTCTTCAAGTTCTCACCGATGTCCTTGTAACAATCCCCCTCTTCTGGCTAGCCAGAACGCGCTCCCCTTCGTGCGTGCAAGCATGCGCCAATCTGTACGCAAATTACCCAAGTATATATTATGCAGATGCGTACACACGCCCATGGTTGTACGGGCTAGTTTAGTTTGTGGCGAAGGGCTTGGCATTTGCTTGACGTACGGCTCGATATATGACCGTCAGCTGCAGGTGCACCACCACGTACATTCACATGTTGGGCGGTCGATTAATTCTTATCTTGAACAGTGACAAAGTGCCTGCGCCATCCAAGAGCCTGCATATCAGCATATCTACGTCCTGTAAGGCAGGCTCCTCGATCATGTCGGTACGTATCAGCTGGTTAATCAGCGTTTGGGAAGAAAGGCGCGCGCGCGTCATGATGGGACGCATTGGCGATCGATGCACGAGCGCGCGTACGCGCAGACATGCATGCCGTGCTGCGGAGGCAGTACATCTGCTAACGCGCGAGCAAGTGGTACATCTCCGCTCGATCTACCGCCGAGCCGATTGGTACTTACCGCGCCGTGCTCTCAAGTGGAGGTGCCAAAATTTACACTGACATAGTAACGGGTGATATCAAATTATCTCAGTGTAATCTGGAATCTCTTGATGCTACCTAAATTTTGACATCTCTCAAAGATGGTAAAAAGTCTTATTCATTGATCATAGGCATGGCAGCTGTGTATATGTATAGAGAGGCATACGGTGGATTTGGGGATCACGAGTGGGGATGACTCATCGGTAAGTGCTGGATCTCCGTGTTCCTTGTCGCGACCGATAGACGTCCCTCAGTTCGTGATGCTTGATGGTACAAAATGTAATAATGCCGGGGAGAGAGAACGCGCGTCTCGATCGGAAAAGCTTCATCGTCTCTCTCTCTCTCTCTCGTCTCGATCATGCATCCAAGCACATTGGGTCACAAGATTAATCGTCAATTATCGGTACTAGTAGGAGCTAGATTTCGCCTGCGGTATTCAATAGTCTCCTCTCATGCCAGCACTTTCCTAAGTTGAAGTCAAGAAAGCTTGCGAAAAGACCATACCCGTCGTTTTAACCAGACATTTCCGACGTGACGCATATGTGCCCTGTGAAACTTTCGGCTAAGTGCTGAACTTGCGGTCCTTTCTGCCTCAACATAGAGCTGAACTTGCTGCTTATTCAATTCGTCTCCCTCAGCTCCGCAATTCGATATGGCGAACAAAGTGAGTCTAATTTCTTAATTGCCGTCTTCCAGTTCTCTAACATTCAAGACTGTTAGTGCGATAATTACGGATGTCAAAACTTTCGCTGAAAAATGGGGGAAGTAAAAGGAATGGGGGTCCGGCCTAAAGGATGGTGCGCGTGATGGCCTCCTGACATCTGCCACGGAAAGATCTATCTCTCCTCTCCCTTTTCTCTTTTCTGGAACATCCAAATCCATCCGATGTTTCCTACTATTTTCCTACACCAGGCATCTTTTCAGGTTCCTGATTCACCTCTGCCGCATGTGCCTCAGATCTAATCCCACGAGCTGCGTGCATCAGAACAAGGATGTAAAATAATCCACTGCTGCTGCCTGGATATTTTCTGGTTGATCCTGCCATTCCTGCAGTTGCCGGTGGCACAAGAGCTTGCAATCCTGCGCAGTGGCGATTTAGCTTGGGTCAACTGCTACTGCCACATGTGGCACTGTCTGGTGGTGCCATGATCACTACTAGAAAATACCATATCACTACTAGTTTCAAACTGGTATCACTGATGGATATTGGAACCAGCAACCATTGGTCGGCAGTGATAGTCACTGCCGGTTCTAGAACTGGCAATAATATCAATATCACTGCTGATTTATATGCGAACCGACAGTGATAGTCAGTGAACCAGCAGTGATAGCGTAAATCCAAAAATCACTCAGTAAAATAAAAAAATATTTATTTATACCTGGACCAACCTGTATTCACTGCAATGTGCGGTTGCTAGGATTTGAGCTTGTGACATGCTGCTTCGCGTGAACTTCTCTTACTATCTCACCTAACATGAACTTCTCAACTACTATAAGATATATTTTTTCTTTTATCCCTTCGCATCCGAAAGTTTCAATGATTATTTGGGCATCTAAATGATTTCAAATGAAAAAATTATCAACTACAAAGTTGTAGATCTCATTGAGTGCTACAATTTTCATATAAATTTTGTCTCCATCCGACTCCGCATGAAAAAGTTATGATTTTTCAAAAATATTATCACTGCTTGTTTGGATTCCGAACCGGCAGTGATACTTCCTCTATTATCACTGTTGGTTCTTTTTAAAAATCAACAGTGATAGTAACTTATCACTACCTATTCCTAAGAAGAACCGGTAGTAATAGTATCATTGTCGGTTTTTTAGAACTGGAAGTGATAAGTTACTATCACTGTTAGTTCTTCTTCGGTCGAGCGTTTGTACCGGTTTAACTTATGAACCGGCAGTGATAGTGTTATCACTATCGATTCGGTTAAAACCGGCAGCAATAGGTCAGAAAGAAAGGGATTTTTTGTAGTAGTGGATGCTCTATGTATGGGACAACATTTCGTGGATCTGCTCTTTTTTCAGCTTACATCTTGTACATGTTATGCTGATACTATTACAAAAAGGAAAAATATCCTGTGCAATCACCCCTCCCGGTGAAATCACCGTGCAACTGAACTAAAAAGTTTCAAAAATTCTGAAAAAATCATGGATGTACATCTCAACTTACCCCACCTACATATAAAATTTCATGATCAAATTCATCTTATACTAGCAGTTACAAAAAGACAAATTTCGCATGAACAGTGATTTTTACTGTTCATCACTATTCATTTTGCTGCTTGTTTTTTGTAACCGCTAGTATAGGATGAATTTGATCATGAAATTTTATATGTAGGTGGGGTAAGTTGAGATGTACATCCATGATTTTTTCAGAATTTTTGAAACTTTTTTAGTTCAGCTTGCACGGTGGTTTCACTTGGAGGGGGTTGCACCTGATATGTTGCCTTACAAAAAGGCCTATATAACACGCCTCATCACAGATGGTTTTTAAAAAATGTCTATATTAAATCTAATCACAGACAATTTTACATTACGACCGTTAGAAGCTACATGATATGCTAAAAACCGTCTGTAATAAGCCAACATCATAAACGGTTCTTACCTAGAACCGTTTGTGATGTTGGCTTATTACAGACGTAAGAACCGTCTATGATGTTGGCTTATTACAAACGGTTCTTTTATATAACCTGGTAACACTTCCTCAACCAAACAAAATTGAAAACTGCTCGACTCTTTCCTCGCCCGTTCGGCATCCTCCTCTATAGCGCCCTCCCTGTCAGCGTCCTCGCCCTCGGCATCCTCCACCGTAGCTGCCTCCCTATCGATGATCTCGCTCCCCTCAGTGAGCAAGCACATTCACTATTCTTTGGAAATCCATATATATGATGTGCATTGAGTGAAATTAGCGGTGGAGGCAGCTCCCGGGCAGGGCGGGTGCCTGCCTTGGCTCCCGCTAGCTGTGATGACAGGGAGGCCTCGCTACTCCGTCGGCTGAAGGCGAGCGCGCACGTGCCGGCATGGCTGGTGGTGACAGTGGCATCGTGGATGGGCATAGTGGTGTCGTGGATCAGGCAGCATGATTGTTTTGCATTAAATACATGGCAATGACATGGTGTAGTGGTGTGCATGCGTTGGTGTTAGTTGGAATCTCGTCTCGCTATTAATGCCTATCGACATCAATCTTTTAAAACTACCCATCGGCAACATAGTTAGTTAGCTTGAATGTCAAGGGTTGAATTGATGAAGGAATTGGCTGCTGTGTATATGTGGTTGTGCACCTTTGGGAGTGAAGTGGCATATCATGCATGCATGCTAGCTGTTAGTGTCCTGCGCCGCAATGTGCATGCATGCTTCAATCCTGGCTTTGCATATCTTCAAGTAGGCATTGTATGTGTTTGCCATTCACAAAACATAATTTGGATCATCCCAAACTTGCATTTTTCATACTCCATTTATATACCTTAATTTTGATGTTTCATTTATTTCATTGGTTAAGTAATTGTTAATTTTCTATACATGTGAAACCCAATATGTGTAAGGCCGCACCACAGGAGAAACATCATGTAGATGCATTTTATTGTACACTAGAGACACTACTAAAATGTGTCTACATTCTATATAAGGCATCACTCATCATGTTATATAAGCACACTCTCTTTATTCCTATATGTGTATGATTCAAATTAATTGAAATCTGATTTGGTAAAATAGACATATGAAAAAGCTGTTAGAAGCTAAAATGTGTCTACATTCTATATAAGGCATCACTCATCATGTTATATAAGCACGCTCTCTTTATTTCTATATGTGTATAATTCAAATTAATTGAAATCTGATTTGGTAAAATAGACATATGAAAAAGCTGTTAGAAGCTAAATAAAAACTTGAGGTGGAGATCGAACAACTGAAGGGCAAGTCTGAGTTAACAGACAAGATTTATGAGATAAAACAAAGACTGAAAGACAGAGATGAAAAATTGCAAGCTATTGAATCTCTTAACAAGACACTTATCATTAAGGACCACAAGACGAAGCTGAAAGAAGCCAAAGCTAAGCTTATAGATGTAATATAAAGGTTTGTTCTATTTAATTTGACATGGTTACTAATAATATATACCAATACACCATTTTCACAACAACATGATTGTTTTTGTAGGGATTAAGAGATATGACGAGAGATCCTTCGGTTATTGGTGTCAAACAAATCGGCACTGTACTGAAGTTGTGGAACTTCAAAGAGAACTGAAAAGCCTCTATTGCGGAAACTATGACACATATGATCGAATATATGAAAAGGTTCTAACGTTTTCTTGTCTTAAAGTATGAAGTAATGTGGTTTCTCAATGTACACTTGTTGATATTTGTGGTATATATCATATTTTGTTAATGCATTATCACATGAACTATGGAATATTTCGTTATTATATTTGTAGTACCATATTTGTGGTAAGGTCTTCTTGTTTTGAATTATGAAATAATATTTTTTCCTCTAACTCTCTTGGCAGAACTTCCATGATTAATATATATTGTTCAAAATTTTCTTCTCTTTAGATATTTCCGCAACGATATTTACAAGACACAACCAATTATAGATTTTTCAATTGAATATCAAAACATCCTAAATGTATTAAGGCAACAGCTTGTCTGATGAGGATAGGTCTTAAAATATGAACATTTTTTAGCACTTGCATTACCTTTTTATTCCATCAACAGTTCGTCCTAAAATATATCAGAGCATAAACTTTCAGGATGAACTGTTCATGGAATTAGATTTTGCACTGAATCCATCAATATTAGAATAAGAAGGTGATAAAAGTTCTACAAATGTTCAGATTTTAAGACACTCTTTATCAGACAAACTGTTGTCTCAATGCATCTAGGATGTTTTGATATTCAATTGCAAAATCTACAACTAATTTGTGTTTTGTAAATGTCGTTGCAGAAATATCTAAGAGAAGAAAATTTCGATCAACATATATAAATTATGGAAGTTCTGCCAAGAGAGTTAGAGGGAAAAACATATCACAGACAATTCTATCTATTGTATCTGGTTTGTCGAATACAGAATTATTTATGATGGTTCCCTGCTGATTATGTTCTGTAGTGTTGCAACATGTAGTTTCAGAGGTGGTTGGATCTCAACTGAAAGCAGAAGCAACAGCGGTCTTCGACTTTACCCCTCCATTTCGAAATTCAAAACTACTCGGTAAACCGGTCTAATTAAAAAGAATTTAAAATTTTGAAAAATTTATGTGTTCAAAAATTGTTGAAAAACCGCGGTTTCTGTTGAAAACCGCTCAAAAACCTTTTTTAAAGAACATTCAATTGGTCAGGTTAGTTTTTCGTGAAAACCGAGCGGTTTTTCGTGAAAAATCACAGTTTTCGTTGAAAACCGAACGGTTTTCGATTTTTTTGAAATTTTTTTGATTTCTTAACCCTTAGGTTTTTGAGCGATTTTTGCGGTTTTCATACCGCGAATTTGGAACCGGATTTTTAAATTCGGTTTTTGAAACCTGATGGAATGTCAGCATTGATGAAACAGTGGTTCGATTCAGCCAGTACGCATGCATGGTACAATACCATAGCTGGACGAGATGCAGAAAAGCTAGATCGACAAGGACCACAACCAGCTTGAAATGACACAAATTTATGCCAGATAAGATTGCAGTGGAGCCTCGTCTCAGTTGTTTCAAGATTGGAATGAGGAGAGTTATGTATGGTCGGGTCATTTGATCTGTTTGGCAACCCATCATCGATCCTCCCCTGTCCCATATTCTACATCCCCATCCATCTCATGAGTATTGCAGAGAACATTCCTCTTTCCGGATCAACCAACTGGCATTGGATTTTAACTCATTGTCCCTTTGCGTTCACCGTTCTCTTCCGTAACCGGCGGTTACAGTGGGGTGACTGGGTGAGGAGAACAGTTTCAGACACGCGCCACACTGCAGCAAAATATTGTTCCCAATCGAGTAAAGCTTGCAAGCTTTTACTGCTGAGCCACCAGCGCGAAATCAGCGGGCACAGGGTTTTTACCCGTCACATCGCAACCGGTCGGCAGTACCATTACCTGGTACTACATTGTCCCGTCTGATCTTGAAAGAACGAAGAGCAAACAAGTGGTAAGTAAGAGGAGCACGGTGGTTCTATGCCGTTCCATACAAAATAAGCAGCACCGGCCACTTGCAAAATTATCATGGTATTAGTCAGCTGAAATAGGACAGCCTCACACTTTACCGATCTCACTGTGGTTATCCTCGGCCAATTATTCAGGAGCCGTCAGCCAAGCTGGATCGAGGAGGGGTGTGGCCACCAACTAACTGCACATGAGACATAATAAAGCTGAGAGAGAGATTGATGCCCTCACCATCAAACCGTGGGCACGCGCGCGTTCCCCCCGGATCCCTGACTGAATGATGTCTCCCTCCCTGGTCCATCCGATCAAAGTATATGCGTATCAGTGTATGTATTGATGCCCCCATGCTTGAAGCTGCATACGCCCAGCTCGTAAGACGCTGTTTCTTCCGTTTTTACGTGGCGAGTGACTATGTACTACGGGTGGTTATCGGTGCAAGTGTGTACGTAGCTAGCTGGAGCCCGAACACTAAGCTAGGCGCACATCGACGCGGGGTGAAAGCACGCACGTCGCGGTGTAGCACTGTAGCTAGAGCTCGGAGGTCCCATTTTGTCGCCTGAGCGGTGAAGGGCGTGCGTGGCGCGCGCGCACGGTCCCTTGCACAGTAGTATGCCGCGCCGCTGCGCGCAGCCGGATTCCAGGTCGTCTGCTATTCGAGTCTTACCTAGCTAGGAGCCTAGGACCGATCTAGCTACAAACATGCATCCACAGTTCCACACCGTGCGTGCGTGCTAGATTGCTAGCTCCCCCGCGTCAGTTAGTCGTCAATCATTCCCTACTCTCCTCATGTGTTTTTGCATAAACTTTTACTCCCTCCCTCCCTCAAAATTTATAAAGCTTATTTTTTTTAAGTAGTCTTATCTATAAATATAGGACATATTTTGTATTTAAATGCAAAATTAGTGTGATGCTCCCTCTATACATCTAATAAATATCCATCTTTATTTATATTTTCTAGCATAGTGCTTAGTGATAATAATTATAGAAAAACTACTAACGAATACAATAGTATAGCTTGTTAGCTAGGAGCTTAACGTCTGACAAATAATGCTAGCGTTGGATCCAACAACAACACACCACCAGGAGCTTCTTTCTTCCACCATTAAAAGGTCAGCGGGATAATTTATACCATACCCGCTTTCTAGACATATATAGCCCTAAGTTTCATCAGGTTTCCAAAAGTTTTACGAGGTTTGTGGCTAAGTTTTATTATGTTTCATAGTATTTCATGATATTTCACGAATAAGTTTCATGATATTTTATAGATAAGTTTCATTATGTTTCATAGTGTTCTATCAATATAAATTAGTTTCTTTAGCTCTTAATAGCTTTCACGACTAAGTTTCAATAGGTTTCATTCTGTTTTTACTAGATTTCATGATAAAGTTTCACATAGTTTCATGAGTTAGGTTTCATTCTGTTTTTACTAGATTTCATGATAAAGTTTCACATAGTTTCATGAGTTTCAAGAGATTATGGTTAAGTTACATAACATTCTCAGATATATTTCATGATTAAGTTTCATCAGATTTCTTGAGATTCAGGAGGTGCACATATATATTTCATGATGTTTCACGAATAAGGTTCATAATATTTCACAGATAAGTTTTATTAGGTTTCATAGTGTTCCATCAACATAATTTAGTTTTGTTAGCTTTTAATAGCACTCATGACTAAGTTTCAATATATTTTATTAAATTTTTAAACTCTTTGGATCTCTCTGAAACTTTTGAAGTTAGTTTTTGAAACTCAGTTAAGATTCTTCTTAAACTCGTATTTAATCAAGTTTTTTGAACATACTCTGAAACTTATATTTTTGATTGAAACCCATTGAATTTTTTTGGAAATATGTTGAAATCATATGAAACCTGTGAAACATGCTCTGAAACTATATAGTTTGCCTTTTTTGAAACTTAATTGAAATTATTCTGAAACTCATTTTTTTAATAGAGCTTCAAATCATTTGAAACCCATCGAAATTTGTTTAAATACATTGAAACCTTATGAAACTAGTTTGAAACTTCTTGAAACCTGCAGAACATACTCTGAAACTTTGAAGTTAGCCTCAAACTTAGTTAAATTCTTTTGAAACTTGTTTAAATTAAGTTTCAAATTTGAAATTAGACAAAACTTGTAGTTTCATATTAGAAACTCATTGAAATTTGTTGAGACATACTGAAACATTTATTAAACCCATTTGGAACTTTTATGAAATCTATGAAACGTGGATGGGTGTGCTTGAAATCTCGTGAAACATACTTCACCGTTGGAATCACTTTCAACGGTATAGTGTTGGATAGTAGTACTCTGATAATTAAGGATGATCTAGTCATTTTCAATATCTTCTTGGTTTATATGTCAAGTGAAAATCCCTCTTATAACTTAAACGGAGGGAGTAGCTAGCTAGCACGTCTCACTTCGCAACAAGACTCCAGTGGAAGTTTTACTGCGCGACAACGTTGTTGTTAGTGATGTTGACACTGATTAGAGCCTAACATTGCAAGCGCTATGGATCAACGGACCAAGGGGTGATCGCGGGGGTTTAAGTTCATCGACGTAAAGTTTTTCCAGCCATGGTCGATCGCCAGTCACTACACATGTTCCTCGTTTTCCTTTTCAGCCTTTATTTTTCGCCTAGTATTACAATAATACTAGTAGTAGTGAAACTTTCGTCCTAGACGCCTATTGCCTATTGGCTCTAGCGCATCCTTGTGCCTCTTAGGCCCTGTTTGGAAGCATAGGTTTTTAAAACTATAGTTTGCAATTGTTTTGTTATGAATACCATGATTTTACCAAACCCTTTTGAAACCATGGTATTCCTTGGAACTATCAACTGTTTGGATGCAACATCACAAACCACGTATTTGAGTGAAAATAGGCAAGAAGCTAGCCAAAATCATGAAAACTTTGGGTTGAAGTGGAGTTTCAAATACTCCAAAAATACCATGGTATCTACCAAACCATAGTTTTTAATACAGAGTTTTTTGTATGGTAACCAAACACCTTATGGTATAAAATACTATGGTATTCTTAGAAACCATAGTATTACTTAGAAACTATGAAAATATATTACTTCCAAACAGGGCCTTACTTCATCGAAACCCACGAAGCCACGAATAGTTCAGATTTCCGGCAGCTGTAGCTATAATTGATTAGAGAAATTTTACGGTGGATAACACAGGTAGTAAGTAGTGGTAGTAAAAATTAAATCTAACCATCTATTTCTCAAGGGTATTTTAGACTTTTTCTTTCCATTCATCAGAGGTATTTTAGACTTTTCATAATTCGTTCACAGTTTTGGCTTCACCGAATACCTAGTAATTTTCAGAGGCTTCTTATCCATTTATCCACCATTCATCAGGATCACAGGACGTATTTTACCGTAGAGGACAAATAGTATGACGAATTTTTTTACTCTTTTACCCCTCTCTGAATTTTACTACCAATACTACATGTGGTAGTAAACTAGATCTAAATTGATTTCAACCATTAGATTCAAAGGAATGGACGGCTTATATTAATTTTAATCTACTGTAAAAGAGCTCAATTGATTAATGGAGATCGCAGTACTAATCCCCGTGTGTTCGTAGTACTAGAACCTCTTATCCATTGGCTATCCCTTGCAAATTGCAATCCCAGCAACTGTCCTCACGGGTTACGAACAGGATTTGGTTGGATTAAATTTAATGCGCATGCAGTACGTACACATCCAAATCCTTTTTAATTTTTCTTGGTCCCTATCAAAAACTCCTACACAAAAACTATACAAGATGCAGCAGGCCCTGCAGCCTAGCTAAAAGGCATCTTAATAAGCTTGTTGGACACAGCTTTAGGACTAATATATTCGGTGTTATCCTCTCCAAGTGTACAGTTTGATGCATTACCAATTTTTTGTCGGTAATTCACATGGTTAACATAAGCTGAAAGAATGCACCTGTTCATGCTGATTGCTGTATAGTATTCAAGATCGTGCTGCCAATGATAAGCATCCAACTAAAATAAATATAAAAGCAGAGCAGGAGATATAAAATAATCCTAAGTTTTCTCTTAACTTTCGTGCTCTTTTTGCCCGTAGGATTGGTGTGTGCAGTATCAGCCCCTACTCCCTTTAGATATGTAATGGGGGTGCATTCATGAGAATAAAAGTATAAAACCATATGGTCAACTACGCTAACGAGCCTTATAGGGCGGCTGCCCCTAGTTGGTAAAGTATCCACACAATCAAGATATTTTAAACAGGCCAATATACAACACCGTCAAGATCACAGTCAAAGAGGATGAAAATAAGGAAAGAAAAGTTTCAAGTGATTAGAAGTAATTAGCAAACAGTAACCAACCGGATTGGTCGGTGCTAAATTTTTACGCGCGGTTCGGAGAAAGAGGACGACTTCTTGCTTCTCGGTCTTTTTCTATCTACGTACGTGTGAGGTGTGTATGTTGTATATATATTCATGAATTAGCTAGTTAATTAGGGACTGATTGGCTTCTTTATGATCCTCACATGTCAAATCTTCTTCACAAAATGGTCAACTCATTTGTAAAACCAACCTCATTTCTGATCTACTATCTTGCCTTCTTGCTTTGTGGTCCTTTTTTTACTGGAGTCATTGTGATTGTTGTGTTACGAAAAGATGCTAATATATTATGCACCCTTTGCCTTACTCACTGAAACGCAGAAGCTAGGCACACGAATGTCTTTATGCCTTGCAACTCCTCATCGTCTATTGTAATCAGTGTGTGACAGTTCATCCGATCGATCGGTTCCACACGTAGGTACGACAGATCCAAAGAGTTACAGCTGATCACGATCTCTTTGCGGATCTCATCATCTAGCTCCGCGCACGACTCCTCCATGCTTGGCGAGCGACCCGACCTACGCAAGCATCTTCCGAGATCGCCCAACTGCCCAAGCGAGCTCCGACAGGGCGCATAATGGCCGGGGACCCGGTGGCCGGTGGTCCTGCTGGTTCATGTGCCGATCGATCGACCGCTCGCCTACTGGGATTTGCGGCCTTTTTGCGGGCAGACTTAAAGCGCCCCCGTGACATAAACCGGCCGATTTATGCTTCGCTTACAGCCCGAACCTACCTAGCCACGTACATGAATCGTTCGCGTGCAGCCACGTGCTACGCGCGCGGAACGCTACGGGTGCATGTGTGTTTGCGCCTTCGCCGACGCGCCCGCCCGAGAGAGCCCGTGAGTGACGGAGTGTGCCGTCGTACGTGGTCCAGAGCCTGCTCGCGGCCGGGCGCGCCGTGTGCGTACGGCGTGCCGGGGAGCGTCGCGGCACCGGTCACCGGATCGCGCGGCGCGCGCGTAAGTGTGTGCTTTGCGTCCCTGTGCTTTGCTGGCTTCGGCGCGTTTGGTCTCGACGCCCGAGTCTCGAGCCGGATACGACGTCGTCTCTGCCGTTTCGGACTTTCGGGCATATTGAGAGGTTTCTGGTGTTTTCTTTTCTCTTGTTGTGTTCCTGCACGTCGTGCGTGTGGCCGTATGATGTGGTGTTTCTCTTTACGTGCTTCGATGCAACACGGCTAGCATCCCGTTGCTTGCTACCTAGATCTCTGTTGCTTGATTTTCAGTGCGGTGATTTAAATTTTACAGAGGTACTTAATTGCTTGAGCTTGTGTTACGAATACATGATAGATAATGCAGAAGGGCACATAAATTTGCTTGAGCTTTCAAACTTACTAGATGCGTAGGCGCGGCGTGCCACTGCAACGCACACACGCATCAACAGAATAATTTTTGTGGACCCTAGCGGAGTTTCTATAATTCTTGTTATTTTTTTAAAAAAAGGATTTTGGAAGGACATGGCCCTTTCACATCAAACAGCGGAATAAATAAATTCTAGAAGAAACCTGTTTTTCAGAGCCTTTCCGCATAAAATAGCAAAATGAATAACTCATAGATTTTTCGAAGGTGTTTTTGAAAAAAGAGAATTTCCAAGAGCCTTTTCGAAATCCTAGTTAATTTCCACGAGCCTTTCTAAAATGCTAGTTTTTTCAAGTTTTTTTAGTCTTCTTGAAATCCTACTTTTTTTTCAAGATTTTTGGAAGACGTCCTTGCAGGAAAAAGAGAATTCTAGGGGCCTCTGTGCAATTTTTTTCATCGGGGCCTTTTCGCATAAAACGGTGAAGAAAAAAATATTTTCTAAATCTCCTAGGGATGTTCTCAAAAAAAAGCCAGCGCGGTATTTGCGCAGCAATGCGTGTCCATCCCACGTCGGCGGAAAAATCGCTCGCACGTCTTGTGGCCGGGCTCGAACACGGCCGCGGTCGAGCGCGAGAACGAATCATTGCTACAACAAGTCGATCGTGAAATCAAACAGCGATAAATTACATAAGCTGAGCAAGCGGCTGAGCCACGCAGGCGACGTGGCTCAACACCGAGCCGGCCGTACGCACGAGCGAGCGTTTACCTATTCACGCACACGACGCGGCCGGCTAGTGCGCGGACACGTCGTCCAAACTGTGACGTGGCCGGGAATCTCTCAGACTTTATATACGGTAGTGTCGACAATTCGGGAACCGGTCCCCCGTCAAGCTTACTTGTTGAATGAGGAATCAACCTAATGCCCCTTTCCCACGGAGGGTATAGCGTCCGAGGGCCTGCCGAGCTACGGATCAAGACAACATAGCCAACAGGGGGTCTTTTTAGTCTGGTTCGAGCCTCTCGCAGGGAGATAACAACCCTACGTCCAGTGATTACACTAACTTACAAAGTACAGGTGCTTGCTTGGGGGCACTAAGCCACCCTTCACTCTTCCTCTCTACCTCTCACAAGTGAGTGTTCTTCCTCTCTACTCTCCTAAGTGTGTCCGGGACCAGGGGGTGGAACCCTAAATTCTACGGGCGATGGGGTATTTATAGATGATTACAGCGTTACGACATTTATTGCGGAGCGGCGCGCTACTGCTCCCGGACGTGGGTGAACTGTTCTCTTACTTTTCGCCATACCGCTACATGGGCGTAGGGGGCGCAGATCGTGGCCGTACCGTCCTTCTAGCCGTCAAGCGATTAATGCCACGTCGCCTTCGTAGACCGCGCCCGGCTTTTTGGCGATGCCCGAGGCCACTTCCTTCGGACCCAATCATCGGTCGCGCACCCCCGAACAAGCATGCTCGAGGGCGAGCTAGATCAAGGTCGGGGTAGGTCCGAGAGCCGACCTACCCGAGGATCTCCTTTAGGGACACTATCCAAGGGCGTACATGGTCGGCGCTCGGCTGGTTGCCGAGATACGATGGTCGCCATAGGGACTACCCAATCCCCGACAGGTAGTATTTAGGGAATGCTTCCACTAAGCTCTGCAAGTAGCCGTAATGATTGGTATAATTTGGCGTTCTGACTTTCTGAGTACTGCTACTCTAATTCTTCTGTGACTCCTTCTGCACCCTATTAAACTTTGATATCTTTTTTTTATGTGCAGCAATCCTCGTATCAAATTAGAGTTTTATGAGATCGGTATGAATGTGCATGGTCTCTAAAACAAATAAGATGAATCTCGTAGAGATAACTGAAATAATGACGTTGAAGCAACCACAATAAGAGAGAATAGATTTAGCGAAGCTAATTGCAACTTCTTTAAACACAACCTGTAATGGCCCTTTTTTTATAGAATACCAACACTACAAGAAACAGGGAAAAATTCGTGGGTCAAAAAGAAACCCACGAATTTATTGATTTAAATTTGTCGGTTTATAAAAAACCCACGAATTTAATTAAATTCGTGGGCCAAAAAAATACCCACGAATTTATAATTTAAATTCGTCGGTTTTAGACAATACCAAGATTTAAGTAAATTAAATGAGCCACGTAGCCCACGAATTTAACTGCTGTGTAACCCACTAACCCGGCCCGCGCCTCCCTCTCTCTCTTCGCGTCTTCCTGACCTAGCGCGTCTCCTCTCTCATTTGTTCGCTCAGTGGCGCCGCCAAATAACCAGCTCACCACCACCTCAAGCCACCACCATGCCTGCCGCCTGCCCGCTCGGCCCGCTTAATGCCATCGCCGGACGTCTGCGCCCGCCGCGCCGCCTCTCCCGGACCCCCCTCCCGCCCTCCTCTCCGGAACCCCTCTCCCATTGCCGCCGGCCGTCATGGCGCCACCCCCCTCCCCAAACCCGCGCGACACCTCGCCCCCACGCCGCCTTCATCCCGGACGCGCCATGACAAGACGGTCTTCACCGTGGCGTGAACCTCACGGTGAGTGGCGCCTACCGATCCTCAGTGTTTTTCCTCCAGTCAGTAGCATCTCCATATGTATATAGCAAGTGGACAAAGAAATGGTGTGGTTGCGACATGCCATTCGTTATAATTCTATCCCGCTTCTGCCTATATGCATGTATTGTTTGTTAAATATGATGTGCAACCGTATTAGTGAGTATAATACGGTCTAAAGTCTTATGAGTTTCGAGTTCGTCATGCCGAGCTTAAGATTCTGGTTGTATTTACCTAACGAGTTGTTTTATTGGCTTGCAAAGAAATGCTCGAGTTGTTTCAGACTTCAGTAACTGAAACTAAACCATTGCAAGGTCAAGAATAAGTATAGCGGTTCTATCATCTATGAATGTCCAGATATGATCTGGATAGAGATTTGCGGTTCTGGTCTGTTTGTTTTCGCAGCCAACATATGCAGATACTACTTTAATTTAATGCTTTGAGATAAATGTTTGAAGTTCGGTTCAACATTTTTCTCACCGCTAAGAACATTGATGGCCATGGCACGAGATGGATCTTGCCACCCTTCTTCTCTCGATGTCAACCAATGGACACAAGTTCTCACAAGAGCACAATCGTGGTCGCATCTGCATGACTTCTCTTGCTTTCTTCATGGATGTTTCACAATTGGCGAATGGTAAGTATAAAGGAATCACCGAGTACCGATAGTTACTATTCGAGATTTTTATGGCCTTTGGTTCAAGATGTGATTTAATGAACTTTCTTTTACGATAACATGTTAGGCGTAATCGCATGCTTCCCGATTATTATTCCTCAAGGGATGGGACTAATTGTCCCTAAAACCAAGGATGGTAGAGTTGTATTTTTGTTGCCATGGTTGGGAAGGACGATTCTTTGGGACAAGCGATTCGAAAGACAATAACAATGCTTCTGAACCACATGAGGATGAAATACGCTTTATATTGGATGCAATCTGTGATTACCTTAATGTTCAGGTTTGTGTGCTTGAATAAAAATTCTTTTTATCCATAATATTGTGGGGTAAAATTCTTTTGGTGTTGAGGAATACATTTTGTTTTAAAGTTGTTTTTCTGAAACTAGTATATGACATTTTCTGCTAATATTTGGTTGCTAACTTGGTGATATTGGAAGAGAATGTTTTGGTAGCTAATTCATACTCATTTCAGTTGGATGCTTTACCACCTTAAGCCTCTCTTCAGTTCTGTTGAGTTTAATAAGTAAGTGGCCAACAGGCTTATATATTACCTTGCCCATGGGAATTAATTTCAAGATAGTTCTTTGCTCCCAATGTTGGACTACAAAATAGAACTCTGTTATATGATACTGAGGGAAAATTTATCTGGCAATTGCATGCTACAAAAACCTGCCTATGTCTAGACTCTGCACATGACAAATTCTCAATTAACCTTCTCAAAGAACAAGTACTTTGTCCGTAAACCAAGGATTATTGTGAGAAAACCAAGCACTTAATTACTAATGTAAGAACATAATCGATTTAAGACGATAAACCAAGAACTGCAATGTTGCTAATGCCTAACCATTTATGTCAACCTTAAACTTTTAGCACTAGAAAACATTCATGATTAAACTAACTAGAATTCCAAGGGGTTAATATGGTATATCATGAATAGAGTGAACTTCAAACTTGGTGACTTGTATTATAGTGCACTTCAGGCTGTAAAGAGAATAGTGCTATTTTGGTTTTCTCAAGTAGAAAACCTATACCGCATTGTTGATGTATAACTAAAAAATTGAAACGCCATAACTATTGCGTGCATAGACAAAATGTAGTCACTTGTGTTATTCTTTTTGCAGTTGCATTATGTGTTATTCAATTATCTGAGTATGCTCTCGCGTAGTGTGTACTTACATCGTTGCTTGTGATGCAGCCCGCTTCTCTCCAGATGACAAGTACTCACGCCAGCAGTACGTGTTGAAGAAGAGATTTGGATTGCTGCCAACCCAACAGCCAGCACCAAAGTACTGAATGAGAAACTCTAGCCAGCCAGCCAACCATGTTCCATGGATCATCGGGAGACAAATCATTTATTTTGCTGCTTCTTGGTAGAATTGCTTTGCTGCAGATTGCCACTGCTAGATATTATTCTTATGCACATGTATTTTATCCTTATACTTTGGATCTTACGACAACAAGAGGTTAGCTTTTGAGATGTACTAATGTTTATGTGATCAAACATATCTTTTTTTTCACACAAACATGGTACGCAGGTATATGGAAATTGCATAGCATAGCTCTTTGCATAACATAGTACTTGAGAGATAGTAAACTACTGATTGACCTACTGGATAAAGAAAAAAAGAAAAAAATGTGCCAGAAGGTATATCTGCTTATCTAAGAAGTAAACTACTGATTGACCTACTGGTACTAGCACGGTGCGTTCTTTAACCTGATTATTCCACTTAAACTTGTTTTCATGCCTTCACATGTGTCTAGAGTTACATTTCTCAAATGGACCTTTTTTTGTCTTTGAACTAGGGATAGTTAGAACTAATGTTTTGCACTTTCTGCTGCATACCTTCGATTCTTTAGATTGATGTATGATCTTTTTTTTCTCAGTTTACAATGGGGCTGAATATGTCTGCAAAAACGGTTGTATTTACCTAGCACATCGTCACCTCAATAAATTATACACAACTCACACCTCAATAATTTATACACAACTTGTCATTTTTATCATTATCTATTCATCTTAATTATCTTTTCTTTTTCTATTATAAACATGTCCTTAGGTTCTTTTCTTGTTACCTCTCAAAAGCATTGCACGACGCATTGTGAAGAGATTGATCCAACTTTCCCCATTGTCGCAAAAAGGCAGCTTTTATTTTTTAAGGCAAACATTGTAATTTCAATTTCTTCAAAATACACAAGAAACTTATATATGAACTTCATTCAGATCTGTCCATCATTGTAAATTTAATTTCGAATAGCCGGTACTGAGATTGTTTTGCTTCTGGTGCTAAAGGATTGTTTTGTTTTCTTTATAGGACTTAGTTTAGACTCTTGCAAATATTTTCAGATTTAGTTTAGTACTCAGATTGTGCTATAAGAAATTGTGGTTTCGAATTAGTTTAGTTTCAAAATTAGTTAAGTTTACTTCATGACAACCGGTTAACATTTGATTGAGGCTATTAATGATTTTGCTAAGTTTTACATTTAAATAAGTTTTCAGATTTTGCTATAACACACTGCATCCATGCTTGTGGTGATATCATGAAAGTTGGTGGTTGTGTCTCTTGTGTACAACACATAGTCGCATACTCATAATGTCCGAACCGTCCACATGTGCACCACTTAAAAAAGTAGTGGTTATTAGCAAAAATATATAACTAAATGTGTTGTAATAACACTGGTTACCCCTTATCTGAGGTCAACCTATGATGATGAGAGACAGAGATCACACTCTATGGCATCCACACCGGCTATACAGGATCTGTAACACCCCGGCACCAAAAGCGCCACAGATGCTACCAAAACTCTCAAATAACTAATGACACCTCTAGGGAAAAGACAATAATTAACCTCTGACTCTTAAACTGAATTAAAACTAAGCCACCAAAATTTTCAAAATTTCGGCAGCACCTCCCCTAAAACTAGGACATCCACTCAGCAGACAAAAGAATAATAGCAGTTGAATAATATAACAATCACTCGAAATAGAATGAAACCATCTAGCAGGTCCTTAGATAATCGATTATATATCCAACCGGCAATTTAATCGACTACGCAACGACGATCAACATATTACACTAGCATTAGTTACAATCAGACTTAACGAAACAATTGAATTGGTTGTTGGTGACCGAAGTCGTGCATGTACTCTACTCCCAACCCGACGAGCCACTTCAAAGTACCTAAAACAGAACAAACCAGCGTGAGTCCAAGACTCAAAGAAAGTGCAATCAAGTAAGAAAAGTAATGAATTTGTCTAGACTATAAGCGCTTCAAGAGTAAAGTAAAAGTCTCTTTAATTTGATAGTCAGTAAATAAAAGAAGCAATTTGAATTCATATAAAACCAAACATAAGAGCACAACTACTTCATTAATTGACATAACCAAAACTAAATTGAAATCATCCAGTAAAGGAAACAGTAACTAGCCCCATTTACCACATCCACATCGGAAACATAACTAAACCGTACTCATGCCTCAACAATCATTCCAGGATGGGTCCACGACTCAATCCTTAACCTGTCATTTCCATTCTCATCAATTAACACTTAACAATTGCAACACATATAATGAAATGCGATGCTTTTATGCTCTCATCCTTTTTCTCATGAATCATAAAATGAATGCACCATGCATGCTCATAATGCACATTGTCATAGCGTATACCGGTATAGCTGAGTGCACACCCGTCGGTGTGCACCCTCAATCCCACCCATCCCGTGGCGGGGCCTACTCTTACTGACTCGCTCCCATTCACCTCGATGAATGGGACTACGAGGTAGGACTTTTGTGCTCACTACGGGTGAGCACCGAGGCCCGCATCAACATGGGACGCCTCGTCCATCATGAATGCACAATGCAATTTACATGAATGAATTGCAACACTTCATTCATCGCCATCACCACCATAGCCGTAACCACATACATAAACATAGCCAAATTCTCACAATCCCCAGTCACTAGCGGTACTAGTATAATCAGATTCAACCATAAGGCATGGCAACTCATAACAACGTTTCTATTATGCAACTACATCCTCATGACCACCGAGCCATGCTCACACAATACACTTGCGTTAATCGATCACAAAAATTCTATCTTTATAAAAGACCTAACCGTTTGAACCAATCTCATATTAGTCCCAATCACTCAAACAATATACTCACTAAAAACAACCTTACTAAAAGCTCGATCTCCATTAGAGTTCATCTAACTAACAGAGCAACAATTAAATTGAGGAGCATCAAATATGAACACACATCCACACTCAATTAACACGGTGTGCTTGCCTTCATTCCCTTAACTTTTTAATCATCATAAACATTTTCATAAGATGAAGCACCTTCTAGCTATATTCAAGCAAAGCTTACCTCTTGCGTATTCATCGGCAATTACATACGCTAAGAGCAAACAATCGATTAATCCTCCTAGCCACAATCTAGGGAATGCACTTGCCTTTTTATCGACGGAGAATGGAGTGGCATGCGGATAAGGCCACTCCCGACAGAACCTTCCCTGCAAATAAACAATACCCATCCAACTTAAATTCATGCACACTCGATACAAGCAACCGAAGAAATCAACTCTTTTGCATAATATAGATATAGCGACTCAACCCCAATTCATTCGGAGGAGCAGAACGAGTAAAACCCACGAATTTCATGGATCCTCTGCATGCCAAGAGGTGACAAATAATCTAAGCCTCATCCATAACTCAGAGAAGTAAAGGAACTCAAACAACACATCCAGATCCGCGGTTGTTTCATCCATGCAGTCAAAAGACTTGAGAAATAAAAGAACATGCATGCATACAAGGATTGAAATTCATCCACAACAGTTGCCATCCCAATTCCAGATTTCTCACCCCCCCCCTAGCCAACAGCTAACGGTAAGAGGTGATGGAAATAGCACTTACTCATGGTTATAGCTCACCATGCAACTGCCTTAGCCTTTAACCAGGTATAAACATGATCAACTAAACAATGGCAAGCAATACATGATCATGCAAAATTTACAAAGTCGTAAGCAGGGTAGATTTACGCCAAGGCAATACCATTAGCATCATGCTAATCTGTCAAATCCTTGAATGAGAACACATATACAAAAAGTGTATGTCATAGATAAAAACATAACTAGAGATACATGTTGAATAAGGACCAGATAGTTCATAAGTACAGAAAAGACATTGAGTGATGGGATCTAATCAAATTCTTACACACATACTTGAATTGATCATAGCACTGAAGCCCAAGATATTCATTTGTGAAATTAGCTAACAAGATTCACTTCATATAAAGCCTCTATACTAAGCCAGTATCTCTGAATGCAAGCATTGATCAATGGGCTTCAAGTAGCACTGTAGCACCCCTTCTAGGCAATACATCAAAAACATGGCATGCACACAATTTAAACCCCCAAAATCTCTAGGGTTTTACCTCAGTTACTACGCATGGAGGAAGGAGGAGTCAGGCGCTACTTGGCAAAGTACTGCCGAGCTGGGAGGAGGCGGCCGGGAAGCAGTGTCGGGAAGGAGCTCGACCAGAGGCACACCCCCGAGACTCTGCTCTCTGCGAACCCGGAGGAGGAGAGGAGTTGCCAGAGGAGGACGCCATGGGGAGCAGGACGCCAGGCGGCGGCTCGGTGGAGGGACTCGGCGAGGAGGCGGCTTCGGTCTAGAGGCGCTCAGCGAGGAGCTCGGCCACTGGGAGGCGCCGAGCCATGGCGCAGAGGCCGACAGACAAAAAAATGAGCACTGGCAGGGAAATCGATAGCCTTGGGCAGGGATTCGGCAAGGCTTTTAGCAGGGGAGCTGGAGCACTCGGTGAGGGGAAAAAATCGGTAGCCTTGGGAGCACTGGCAGCCACAAAAAAGCCAGGAGGAAAGGATTAGGTGGAGGAGGGAAAAAAATATCTTTCTCACTTATGATGAGCATTTTGTCCACCATGAGTCCATGAGTTGCCAGCTTAGTCCCAACAACATGCAACAACACCCCTTGCATTTCTTCTATTTGCATCTAATGTACACAGGAAAGAGTTTATTCTCAGTTCATGATTCAACAGCTCAGATACAACATATAATGTACTCAGATACAACCCGACTGAAGGCACAAAGGTTAGGGCGAGGTTTCGCGATATTACAGGATCATTACCCCCCCTATGACCCCAAGAAACACTTTTGTAATGGATACTACCAGATTCCAATCTTCGGTTTACATCAGGAATGAACCTGGAATGTTGGTGCCAAGTATGTCTAAGGTGTTACATGTCTACTTGTATGTGTGCAACCATTTAATGTGAATCATATTGTGCTGTTCCTGATCATGCTTTCATATGTACGTGGCCAAACATCAACACTATTATGTTACCATATTCATGTGTCAAACAAATCACCGTGCCTATTTGCCAATGAAGAAATGGAATTCTTTTGGTTGAAGAGATTGATATATATATATTATAATTGCAAATATTTTTTTGTCTGCTGAGTGGATGTCCTATTTACTAGAGAGGTTATGCCAAATTTTGTATATTTCGGTGACTTAGTTTTGTTGAATTATGATCTAAATTCGAAGAAGGCTAACTTCAGCCGAGCGAGAAGGAGGTCTGTCGCCCATGATGCGGATTGTTGTTATTCTTGACCTAGGTCATTGCCTTATATATGTTCATCTTGTAAGCCGTCGCGAGTTGATCTCTCTGGCGATTTGTAAACACTCTTGAAAATAGTGAAGTTTGCTTGGTAGGTGCGTGGTTTAAACCCTTCGCATTGGAGGGTTTTTCCACGTTAAATCCGGTTCAGATATATGTTATTTACGATTTTCGTGTTTGGAAAATGGGCTAGTAATCGCTGCTATAATTTGGGTATCAAATTACCAAAATAATGATCGAAATGACATCAATGAAATACAAGCTGGATGGGTGGTCAGTCACCAGGATATATATATATATATTTTATATTTTATATATAATGGCTAATAAATTAAATGGGCCATATAAAACCCACGAATTTAACAGATTAAATTCGTGGGTTTTATATGGCCCACGAAATTAATTAAATTGTGGGTTTTATTTAGCCTACTAATTTAATTAAATTCATGGGTTTTATTCATTACAATTTAATTAAATTAAATGGGTTTTTACCAACCATTTAAATTAATGTTAAATTCGTGGGTTTTTTCAAATTTCATTTATTTATCATTAAATTGTGGGTTTTCCTAGTAACCCACGAATTTAATTTAAATTCGTGGGTACCCACGAATTTAGTTGATTAATTTCGTCGAGTTAAATTCGTGAACTAAATTCGACGGTTTGCCCACGAATTTAACTTAAATTCGTGGGTTTTTGGCCCACGAATTTTTCCCTGTTTCTTGTAGTGCAAGAAGGATGATCTATGTACATATAGTACTAATCACATGATCACTGGCTAATACGCATATTTACAACAATTGATAACACATCCATACTTAGTATTACATATGTTAATGGTAATTTATACAATAAGGTTTTACAAAGAAGAGTATATTGCAACGAAAAAAGTAAAAGTTTTGTAGTGTGCCCATTCAACCCTCAGGCAACTTACAAGGTATAAACATAATTCCCGCAGCCTGCATCAAAGTATATGTCGTCTGGAGATTCGCTATCTTCACCTAAACCAACAAATAAGCAATGGTAACTTGGTAAGTACTTTCGTACTTAACAAGATTTAAAGTGTATCATAAAAGTACAATAATGTAGGCTATGTCGAAGGAGGTTATTACGGTTACTTTCCATAAAGCAAGTTTGAACAGGTAAATCAAGTAGTATTTTGCAAATAGAATTTGTAAAAGCAAGTTTGACTTATATGAAAATAACAAGAATGTAAGCATAAAGTTACAACTCACAGTCCTTCATGATTGTAAGTACTGCATCATCTCAATGCCATTCTCTAGTATATAATATGAAACAAACACTTTCCAACAAATGTCTTCAATTCATTCTTTTTTTTAAATAATAAAATATCTAACTATTGTAAGCTTACCAAGTCTCCTATGACCGCGGACATGGCTTTTTGAAAAGATTTAAACTCTGCAGAGATATACAACTTTATCTACAAGTCATGATATTTTCTTTTTGCCACTATTTTCATACTCCTTTGGCATGTGGCCAGAATGTTCAGACATAAACCTTTACATTAACTTAGTTAACTTTGCATCAGTCCGGTGATAACAAACCTTTTCTATGATGGTAGAATATATTTATACACCCATTGTACTCTTAACAGGCTTCCTATTGAGTTCTCACTTCCCCATGTTGTAAAGCGACAGAAGATATTTGTACAATGTTGTACTTCCAACAATTCGCTCCTGTTAAGTTCTCAATTCCCCAACACACCAAGGTGTACACCATTGCATTGGCAATGCATGCAGAAACCCATATGAGCAATCAATCTCAAAAGGCATATGCTACTCTAGCCTTCTAATGTGCAAAGTTAAACTAGAAAATTTAATTAGTTTAAGACTGTCCCATACCAGTAATTGTGGTTGTATGGATATCTCTTGGGTCATACAACACTACATTCGGTTCTTAATTTGACCTAGGCTATAATCTCCTCCTACACTACGTGCAAGTCCCATGCATATCCGACTATTGCCAATAATCACTCGCGTCAAAACTATAATTTTATTTTTATTTTTACTAAAATATCATCAACCTTTAATGTCACATCCAACCTTTTTAAATTCTTAAGAAACAATTTAATCTGATTATCTCAATTTCCAATACTAAAGCATAGCTAAGCATGATTAATATGTAATCGTATATACCCATGTTGACATTATGTATTGTCTAACCTTATTCTAATGTTATCAAGGTTCATAATTTAATATTTATTAAGAAAGTTCTGTGGGATAGGTTATAGCTACAAGTTCCACAATATAGCAAATTTATGAAAAATACGTGCTTGCATAAATAGATTTGATAAAACAAAACAAAATCAAAACACTGGAATCAATATGATCAAAGGAGTGCTTGCCTTGCTTTGTTGGTTCAGGATTCGACTCATAGTCGAGGTAGACAGTCGTAGCTTCGGATATGTCGGTGTCTACATATGTGTATCATATAAAAACAATAAGAAGCAATAACATTTAGAGGTAAAAAGAAATCAAATGAATAACATGAAGCAAAAGAAGTCAGATTTGAAGGTTCTAGTGATAAAAAGGTTTTCTAATATTGATTTCTTATTATTTGAGTTCATTTGTTTGTGTTATGGATTTAGGGTTATATTGCGGAGGGTTATGCTTTTAATATGATTCAGATGCAAAGCATGTTTAAATAGAATTATTTTTACAGATTATGACGATCTTGACCCTGGGAGTATTTGTAAGCTATTCCTATTGGTATTAGTATTTATTTGTGATATTGTATTCATTTCTTGATCTTATGTATTTACATTATAAAATGTTAGATTTCCTTTTAGGTTTGCGGATACAACTTACATGTACTTGCAATTATTTTTGTAGCATTAGCAAGTCTTGACCCTAGAAGTGTCTTGAAATTGGTTTTGCATATTTTAGCTTTTATTTATGAAAGTTATTAATGTTTTAGTTTTTATGTATATAGAAAATGAAATATATTACGAACTTAATTCAAACTAAATCAAACATTAAATCTTTTTGCAGATTGAGATGACTTTGACCTAAGGAATGTTTTGAAATTAGACCTATATGACCTAATATTTATTTGTGATATTTTATTTAAATTTGTTTATATTTTAAATCCTTATGTGCATATTACATAAAGACATTTCAATTTGGGGGTTAAGCGCAAATTATGACTAATCATGATGATTTTTATAGAATTAAATGATCTAGTCCTATAAAGCATTTAAGAACTAGTTCTTCATGTATTTAACATCATTTGTAAAGGTTTTTCATATCTTAACTTTTTGAACATGGAAAGCCAAACTATTTAGGAGCTCATCTTAAACTAAGATAAACATTAAATATTCTTACAAGATTAGATTATTTGGGAATATTTGATTATTTGGACCTATGGAGTACTTACGAAGTGGTTTTACATGTATTCTTCTTTATTTATGTGTTTTAACTATATTTCATTCGTATGTGTATTAAAAGCACGGTTATATAAACAAACTTGATTCAAACTAAATCAAATGTGAAATATTTTTGTATAAACAGGGATATCATTGTAACACCCTCAAAATTCACATATTTTTGGTTTAATTATTATTTAGAATTTTCTTGTGATTTCACTGATTTTTTCTAGATTTTATAAAGTCTTTTTTCTATTTTTAGTTTTACAAAAAGAATTTCTATAGAAAATTTAAAATTTAAAAATTTTGAAAATAAGTTTATTGTGTTTTAAATATTAAATAGTATTTTTTTAGAATTTTTAGATCTATTTTGCTATTTTAAGCAAGCCTTATTCTTTCGCAGCATTAAATAATTCAAAAAAGAAAAGACCCTCCCTTGAGAGTGGGACCGGACCCCACTGTCACACCTTTCTTCTAGCTACAACCAAAATTTAGCACATCCAATGAGAGCTTATTCTCTCTTGCCTCTATTAAAGCCAACTTTTGAGCTTCTAAATCCTTGTGATTTTTGCACCAAAACGCCCCAAATAATTATGCAATCAAATCCTCATCGCATTCTCCACGTTTCATAAGTTCTTTCCCCAATTAAATCCCCACGATTTGCCCCTAAAAGTTATTGTTCTTCATTTTCCAGCTGTTGCCGTTCCCGCTTCAAATCCCGCTCCTCCGGTTCTTCTCTCGCCCTATATAGGGAGCCTAGGTGCCTCTCCCCTTGTGCAACCTATTTTGCCTCTTTCCTCAAGCTAATTCATCTTCATTTCACCAAATTTCGCATGGTAAAGTGCTCCCAGCTGCCGCCCATTTTTTCGACCGTGCATCGCCGTCTAGCCCTCCCTCTGGCCGCCGCCTCTGACTCATCCACGTCGTGCCACCGTTGGTCGAGCATGGCCGCCCGCCCCCCCAACCATTCTTCCCCTTGCGCCATGAAAGTGACAGAGATCGTAGCTCTCTGTGTTCTTTATCCCCCGTGAGCAGCCAGCGTGAGGGAAAAAAGAAAGAAAAAAAGAAGCGGAAGGAGAGTATCAATCAAAAAAGAAAAAAAAGAGAAAATTGAGGGAAAATTTTGAAAATTTTATTTATAAAAGAAATTTCAAAAATTCAAAACTCATTTCTTTATCATTTTACACGATTATAAATCTTCTAGGAGCCGTTTTTGCTTGTTCAAACTCCATTTGGCTCTGTTTTTCTTTCTAAATTTATTTAAAATTTAATTTTTCTTTTTTATGCTAGTTTGGTATTTTATTTGAATTTATTTATATTTTATTTGAAATTGATTGTTTTTCACGTATAGATTTCAGAGAGCTAAAAGATTTCGCGACCGACAATTCTGAGCAACTACTTTACAACCAAGGCAAGTTACACCCTTGACCATGTTGATTCAAGAATTTTACATTATATTTTGGTTTAAATTACTACATTCTTGGTTTTTATCAGTGTAATTTAAATCCTAGATTTAAATGCTTAGTTGCTCCTAATTGTTATGACCCCATTTGACTTTGATGATCTATATATACTTTGTCACCTTAAGAAAAATCTCACTAGTTGGTACATTAATATAGTATTGACTAGTGCTATATAGTAACTGGCTTAGACAAGTTTAGACCTGATTAGGATCTTTTTGAGAATTTGTGTCAATCAAAAATGTTTTTGCGATAAAGGTTATTTTTGGCATTGGTGTGCCATGGAATGATATGAAAATTGATATGATTTAAAGCAAAATAAAAATGTGATTTAGGCTTGGCCAGAATGATTGACTGGTTGTCTTTGGGTTTGCTAAAAAGCTCGCCTAGTCAGTTAAGGACTGGTTTGTGAGCTACTGAATGTAAATCGCAATCATACTTTCACAAGTCTAGTATGGGACAGACCTGGCTGTCTATTTTGTGACATTCCATGTTTAATTATGCCATTTAGTTGAATGTGGGGATGGTTAGTCTACCACACAATGCAAGAGGGTGCTTCTGACTAGGGTGGTTAGCCCTTTTTCAGCAGTGAAACCTTAGCGAGTGTAGCTACATAAAATGAAGCTTAATAGGGGCCTTGTCATGATTTTCTATGCCAACATACCAAGGAAACTGTGTATTTGGGTAAAAAGAGATAATCATGTCTTAGCGGTAAAGTTGTATAAACTCTGCAAAGTTAAAACTAATTGATTAACCGCGCCCGCGGTCATGGGCATGCCAAGTAAGTATTTCACATATTAGATTTTGATGTTTTCAAAAATGGATTCAGAAAAGTGATTTTAGGTGGGTTATTTTCATTGTGGGAACACTGGTTTAGCTCTAGGTTGAATTCCTATGTTAAAATTTGTTTAAAAAGAGAATATTCTTCAAACTAGAAATATGCTATTGAAAAATTACTTAAAGTATTTAAAAACTTGCTTTGTGTAAAATTCAACCATATGGCCTTCCTTTGTCAGCTCTACAATAACTTGCAGCTCCTATGTAACTTGCGAGTACTTTCAATACTCACCTTTGCTTTGTTGTTATTTTTAGAGAAGTATCTTTACAATAGTGAGGACCAGGATAACTAAACCACTATCCCAGTTGATTACCTGTGGCGAATCTATAGGGTTCTATTACTTATTTTATTTTGCTTCCGTTGTAATCTTTTAGTTGACCTGCGTGCCATATTTATTGTAAACTCTAATTATTAATAAAGTGCGTTGGATATGTTATGTTATCATTTTTGCTGTGTATACTAGCTTTTCCTTGACTAGTATAGAATACACAGAGAATTTCGGAAGTGTTTTTCCAGGATATAACAATCATGGTCCTAACAGGGCCTAGGGGTTAGTTTGAATCTATTTTGAGTTTATTTACACTAATTATTGCCATTTTGATTTTCTATGCATTGGATAATATCCTATTTACAAATTTAATTTAAACTAGATTTGAAAATATTTTTGTAGAAGTGGGTTGCTTATGGCTTTAGGAATCCAAAGAAATTTACCTTACTAAATTTTAAGCTTATTTGTCTAACTTTTGTGTAAAGCACTTTTTAGACCTTTTATTCAAATTTGAATTCAAATTATGCATAAAAGTAAAATTTAAAATATTTTATATATTCTGAATCTAAATGATTTAACATAAATTCAGAAATTTAGTTCACTTAAATTGGACCAAAGTTGCAAAAGTTATTGATGTTTGTATCCCTAGGTTTTGGAAAATACTAGTAAAATAGAAAATATGCTTTTCAATTATGAAAGCGTCTTTCCATTTTTCAGCTCCTTTGAATTTTAATCGTGCTGGCTGACCATGTGGGCCCATGTGTCAGCCACACAAAGTAGGGGCAAGTTTGAGCAACCTCGCCGAACGTGTAAGATCGAGGATGCTGACAAGAGGGGGGGTGAATAGGCGGCTTTAGAAATTTCTTCTATGATTAATTAACATCTCGCCTAAGTATTCTTATGTCAAAACCTAAATGATAATAGATGTAGAAGCAATAAACTATGGTTTTGATAATTAAAGTCTAAGTCAACTAGGCTCACTACAATCCTAAAGATAAGCAAGTAATTTCATTCTAGAAATGTAAATAAGTAATTGCAAACATACACAAGGAGACACAATACTTTTTACCATGCTATTCGAAGACAGCTTGTCAGCCCCCCTAATCCACATTGAGGCAAGCCTAAATCGTTTTAGACCAACTCTATAAATTAAGCACCCGCCTTGATTCCACTAGTGGTAATTCTTTCCCCCTCTGGGTAGGTGGCTCTGACCTTCACAATTTTGCTGGGCCTTCTCACAATCTCCTTGAGAAGGTCACCGCACACGATGCCTCTACATGCTGTCTAGGTGTTGGCAAACATCAAGAGTAACAAGTCAAGCCCTCTAACTTAAACTCCACTAAAGTACAACACATGTAAAATGGTGATCACCGAGTGCAACACATGTACAAGGGTCCCCTCAAGTGCAACACATGTATAATAGTCTCTCAATCCTCTCCTAATTGCAACACATGCAATTAGAGTTCACTTTAGCTCAAAACCCAAATTGGAGAGTGAAATACAAGCACAACTCAACCACAAAGAGCAATGAACTCTCTAAAACCACAGCAAACCCAAATGCCAGCCCTCCAAGGCTCCTTTTATAGTAAAAAATACAAAAATAGGCAAAAATACACAGAAAACCCGGTCATACCATCCTAAGGCTGGTGCACAGCTCCTCACAGACCAACGGTCGCTACAGTGCATTAAATACATTGTTAGTGACCGTTGGTCAGTTTGGCCGGTATGGCCTGAGGGGTCCAATCATACTAGGCTTCAAATTTTCTCTTTCAGCCAAAATACCTCTTCTCTAGAAAAAAAACACACCGAGGTGACCCTGGTCATACCGTCGGTCGGTATGACCAAGGGGGTCTGGTCATACCGGACTTGGAGCTAATCATACCAAACTAGGGCCGATCATACCACTGCTACAACCACTAAAAAACTCATAACTTTTTACTCTGAACTCTGATTTAGGTGATGTGAAGCTTATCAAGAGGAGTACAATCTTCATCTATTTTCAAGATTTAAGTAACCATAGATATTTTTAAATATCATAAAAATAAAGACTCTAATGTAGTCATTTAAGTCTAAAATATGATTTCTCAAAATCCCTCACATAGACTTGTTAAAAGCATGACTACAAGCTAGCAAGAGTTAATAAGATCAAATATTGAGCCATGTGATGATCAAGTCATAATCAAAATAATTTTACAAAACACATTTATAAATTCTAATCACATGCCCAATATCAAATGCATGAGCACCAATATTTTGTAAAATACATTTACAAATATTCTTGCAAACAAGAGTAATCAAGATCATATCTTTGAGCTATGTGATGATCAACACATGATTAAACTAATTTGTAAATATATTTGCAAACTCTATTCACATGCTCCAATATAAGATTCAATTAAACTATATTTTGCAAAAAATCATTTTGCAAAACTAAAGCATAAACCTATCTTAACACATGATCAAGTCACAACATAAAACACCGATGCATAAACTCTCACCTTTTGCAACATATGCAAAACTTAGCTCCATACAAAAACCACATAAACCAAATTATATGAGTTATCTCCCTTTTGTAACACATGCAAATTCATAGCTCCATGTAAAAACCAAATCGATTAAGATTCAATAAGAAGCAAGCATGAGCTCCCTTATTTGCAACACATGCTAATACTTAGCTCATACGAAATCCAAATAAGAGAGTGAGCTAGAGTGAATCGGATTGGGTTTATCAACACATGATGAAACTCAAACTATAAGACTCAACCCCTCTTAATAGTACGGCACCTAGCTAGCAATCCGGTCTCCCATCCAAACACGAGACCAGTAAAAGACTAGGAACACATTCTTAGCCCTAGCTAGTTATACCTTTGCCTCTTGCAACAACTTGGAGCTTTCATGATGATCAATCATCTTCTCTCTAAGTCGGAATCTTAATCTTATGTATCAACTCATGATAAACTCCCCTTGTTTTAGTTTTGGGATCCTCTCTTGACACTCATCAACACATGATGACGTACTTGTTCTATTATATGGAAAGATGAGTTAGATCGATACTATTGAAACAATAAGGTAAAGTATGAACTCCACCCTAAATGTGTGCATTCATGTATATATAGAATTGAAACATTAGTGCACATCTTGAGATCTAAATAACGGTAGAGTTCATCCTTTAACTTGAATTTAAAATATGCATTAAGATATCATAAAATGAATACGAGTGCATACCTTGGGTTTTTCATTTTTCAATGAGATGAGACTAAGCAAATGTATACTCAATAAAAGAGTTAATATCGTATTTAGATTTATCAATATGATCATAAAAAATATATCTAAGGAATGCAACAAGATATGATAATATGAACTCAAATGCATACCTTTCATATTTTCACCTTTTTTATCCAAAAGAGACTAGTATGACTTAAGTTCAACAAAAGAGTTAGTCTCATAGAAAGATTTGTCATTAATTAACAATTGAGATTAATTAACATTGTAATTATCAAAAGTGTTAGTTTCAATATTAGATTTGTCATTAACACTAAAATCAAATTAATGGAGCTTGAACTTTCAGAACGGTGAGGGGTCATCAAAATCGGCCGACGGGTGGGTGGAGAAGAAACTGGGGGTCACAACAAATGTAGAGGCAGGCTCAAATACAGTCGGCGATGATCAGGGATAGGCCACCATCGAGCTAGCGCAACAGCGCTCATGGCTAAGTAGCCGCGGGGCAAAACAGAGTGTACTCAAGTTTGGAAAATAGTTAGATTAGCATTAATGAGCTTGTAAGTTTCTATTTTTTCGCTTAATGGTAACGTAGCTCGGCCATGATAGGCCGCGACCGTATGCCTGAGGGAAGGAAGAAGATCTATTGTGTGATGACGCTATAGTCTTTTGAAGCTAAAGGTGAAGGTGGAATAGAGCTCAGGAGTACACTAGGTCTCTAGGTTTAAACAATTTGAAAGATTCTCATGAAATCACCTTGACCAAGATTTGCCCCCTTCTTGTATAAGTTTTAAAAATTCTAACAATGTGACTGTTACAATTTATCACTCTCTATTCTTGATTTTTTAGGATGAAAATCAAGTCTATTTTATTTTCCAATTTTTTTGGTGATCACATGGATATTTAAAGGTTTCCATAAAATTTTTAGAGGATGATCAGCTCTATAAATTTTATTAAATTTTGACATTGATTTGTCTAATTGTTTTTATTCTCTTTTTTTTGATTTTCTAAAAGGGCCAAATTAGCTTTATTATGTCTAAACATTTTCCTAAAACTTTCTCTAGGGCTGAATATGATGTGGTAAAATTTTCAAGAGAAGATAAGATCTATAAAATTTTAAATAATTCTGACAAGATGTTGTTGCTAGTTTCCTTAATGTTTTTGATTTAACTTGAACTTTAAATGTGTACATATTACTTTGAAAAATTTTTAGAAGGCTTTGGAAGTGCTCATTAGTCGAGGTAAATTTTCCCTAGATTTTATCCTTAGGTGATTTTGGTTTTCATATTTTGAAAAAAGAGGATATCAATTAATATAAATGATTTTATTAAGATTTTTAATGTTTTCAAATGCTTTTGAAATTCTTTGAAAAGGTTCTTGAGTTATCCTTGAATTTAAATATATTTTCTTTGGATTTTTCTTTTGTTTCTTCATTATTTGGAAAAGAAATAATTTTATAACAAAAAAATTGATTTTCTTAAAGACAAAAATCCAAGAAAAATTCAAAACTAAATCGTATTTTGAACTTAAAATTTTATTTTATCTATTTTAAAATTTTTTAGGATGTTCCACAACATCTAAGAGTACAAGGGATTGTTATTCTCTCACAACCCTCTCAAACCTTTCAAGACTGTTGGATTTTTGTCATATATAAGAATCTAGTGCTAAATAATAAGCTAGCCTCTAAAAATCCCATGCGTTTCTTGTTTTGGATGAGTTAGTTTGCGACAGATTTTTATGAGCATCCCCATGGGTTTATATTAGGGGCAAATCCACCGGAGACTTCATCAGGCTGAAGCCTACCCTCTACACCAACATCGATACCCCCACACGATGTCCATGGCCTTAGCTAAAATAGAGGAAGAAAAACCAAAGGGGAAGAACCAGAGGAAGAAGAAAGTGGGCCTTAGCCAAGGTCCAACTATGGTCGAAGATTCATAGATCCGATCCACCCCACAATCCCTAAATCAATCAATCAAGCAAGAGGGGAGCAGAGAGGGTACCTGGCTGAGGAGTGAAGAAGAACCCTAGGTAGGCAGTGGCAATCAGTGGTATAGCACAATGAGGAGAAGTTGGGGCCCGGAAATGTGGTTGAGCCAACCAGCTAAGAAGCCGAGGGCACGGGCGCACACTTGAGTAGGCTAGCGATAGGGTTGGGGGCCGAGGCAGCCAGGAGGCGACACATGGAGACGCGACCAGCCGGAGGCCAGGGCGATCGAGTAGAGGCGCGATGGGCCGGGGCTGGTCCATCTAGATCTAGAGGAGGAGCCGACTGTTGAGGAGGGCGACCGCCATTTAGAAGAGGATAAGGACATCTGTGACTCTACGAGAGGAGGATTGGATGTCTTGATCAGGAATTTAGGATCTATCTGGATTTAGAGGAGGCGAGGAACTGACACCAAAAGCTTTGTCTACTTTTTGTTTTTCAAATATAGCTATTTTTGTTTTCAACAGGGATGACTTTTTTCTGAAAAGGCCACGTCGAACTGATGTTTCTTACAGATACGTGAGTCCCAATTGAATATCACATGGTCCAAACATTTTCAACGTCTAGTAATGTATATGGTGATAGTGGTCTCTTTGGTACCCATCTGACCATGATGAGCTAATCTTTCTGCATCATTCCACATGCTTAAATATTTGATTTAATTGAACTTGTTGCATTCTTTACTTTGACAGTGTACCTTTCCCATTAGTATGAATAATATGTGCATCAAGGTATTCTCTAACTCTAATTAAATTAATGTGTTAATATATTGCTTTTTATCTCGACACTACTTCCACAAGCTGATGACTTCCTGCTGGTGATACGATGGCAAACAAAACCAATAGATAAAAAACTCAATGTGAATAAGAACCGTAACCTTGAACACAATTAACATTATAATTGCATGTTTTTGGTGTCAAGCCGATAGGCGGTGCTGATGATTTTTTAAAATAGTATATTTTTGTCCAATTTACACAATTAATATGTTGAAAAATTTACAAAAATAGGCTACTAACAACAAACAACAATTTACTATGTAGGTATCGGTCACCAGTCAATTTGGTGACATCAAATGGCAATCACCATTTGGAATGGCAACAGAGGAACCCGCGTCCTCTATTGCTATTTCAAACAACAACAGAGGCGAAGGGTAGCGTCACTGGCATGAGGAGGCATGGCCCGGAAGATGGCAAATGGTAGCTAAAGGCCCGAAGCGAAGGACGTTATCAGCGTGTTGCTGACGTGAGGTGGGTCTACGCTTTTTATTACTGAGGTAATTATTGTTCTTTCTTTTTTCTTTGTTTCTCTTCTATTCACATATGAATTTAGACTGTATAAAAGAAAAAAACTATGCTTGTATCAATTTAGCTTAGCTTTTAAGTCCACCACCGGTTTTCATCCTGGTTTCACCACTGTTTTATATAGCCTTCTTAGTCCTCCTCCAAAGTAAAGTAGGGATTTTAATTCTATTAGGTTTTATCTAGCATAACTTTCAAAATCCTACAAAATTAGATACGAGTCACTGTACTTACACACCCTAATGGAAAATCTATGAAGAGTCAATTGTTCTTTATGTTTCGATTTAATGATTAAGGGTCGTTTGTTTTGGTTTTTTCACAGCTTAAAAGCCAAAAAGACCCTAAAGCCTAAACAAATGGGAGGCTTTTCAATTAGGCTTATAAAAAAGCTTAAGCCACCTTATAACTACAAGCCATAAGCTAGGAAAAGAATGCTTTTTTTTGTCTTTACGGGATGGAAATAAACTTTGCCACTCAACTTCATCGAAATTACCCACCAATGCCATCGTATATAAAAACTTCCACCCCATCATCTCCCTACTCTTGTTCCAATCCCCTCACATCTCCCCATCGGCTGAATCATCTAAAAGGCGACTAGGGCCTCGTCCCTGTCTCCCTACACCCAATGGCAACCTTCCCCCTCCCCTGTGCGTGCGAGCTCTATGGGGCCATAGTTGCAAGACCCCCATCGTCACCGACTTGTGGGAGGCGACCTGGTCCTAGTGTGACGCGGGTGGAGGTGGCTGGACCTAGGGGTAAAGCATCGGGAGGTGGCCGGATTTAGGTGTGGCGTGAGGGGACGTGGCCCTAGAGTGGCGGGAGGCGGCCGAATTAAGGCGTGGCGTGGGTGGAGGCGAACGGATCCAGATGTGTTACAGTGGGATGCGGTTGGATCCGAGCATGGAGCAAGTGGAGGCGGCTGGATCCGGCCGTGGAGTGGCGAGAGGCGGTCGAATCTGGCCATGGCGCGGTGGGAGGCGATCATATCCGATTGTGGCACTGCGGGAGGTGACCTCTACCTCCACATCGACGTCCTCCATCCCGGCGCCACCATCATGTTGTATAGTTGGAAGGATGTTGGATAGATGATGAACAACCATTCTAATTTTGGCTCTGCTTTTGTTTTGCATTTTGATCAAAGATGATTGTTTGTATGAATGCCAATTCTAGTTTTGTTAATGTTTTTATTTTGCAATGTGATCAAAGATAATTGTTTGTATGAATAACAATTCTAATGTTTGTACAAATTAAGATTTTTCATATTAAGTTCTAATGATTATTATGTGTTCGTCGATACCATGTTCTAACTCAAAATCGAAAATATACAATAAGATTATTTTAGACATTTCGTGCTTCACAACAATTAGCTAACCCAACAAAAATCAGCCTACCAAATAGGTTGGCTTGGCTTACTGTTTAAGCCAAAAAAAAATTGACTTTAAGCTATAAACCAAAAAGACTAAATCGAAACAAACAAGCCTAAGAATATCTAATTGCTGTTGAACCATATATTCCCGTCTTCCATTCTCAAGTCCAAATCCGCACTAGCAAAATGAAATGGATAGCTTTGTGTCATAGTTATGCGTCAGTAAACCTAGAATGCACACAAAAAAAGTCCCCCTTACCTCGATGTATTGTAGTCTCTACACCGTTTCCCACAGCGCAAACGCACAATTTATTCCCTGCTCCAACTGCTTCCTGTCCCCAAAAAATAGGAACTAGATTGAGCCGTGGATGCAAATCATCATGTCACTATCCCCTTTCTACCTCCCCAAACCTCCCCGCCACCGTAAATTATAGATATATTCATAACAGCCCAGCAACATGCCCCCGACCAAAATGCCTCATTGCCCATGAAATGGCACAAGCAATTGTTAGGACATCTTTAATGTATTGAACCAACGTCGGTTCAACTGACCAATTTTTCTCCAATGCACAGCCCCGATCCCTATTATAAGTGGGACCAACACTATAATAAAAACAAAAAAGACATCATAACTCTCTCATCTCTTCGAACACAATCTCTCTCCCTCTCTTCAATCCATCTGATGCCACCTCCCTCTCACCTTCGCCCTGCTCGTCTCATGTTGTTGTCACTGCTACTTGCCTCCACTCTAGCTATGACCGCCGTCTCCGCTCCTCGCCACCGCCCCACTAGTATTGATGAAAGATCGAGGAGGAGGCGAAGGCTTCAACAGCCAACTGAGGGGGGTTGGATCTAGAAGTAGCTGGCCGATTCGCTATCACCGATGGCAGATTTGAGGGGAAAGATGGCATCTACGACCACGAACATCGAGGTCATGATGTGCGGTGACGGCGTCGGGCGAGGCTGAGGTGAGCCAAATCTGAAGGGAAGGAGCGCATGTGGGGATCATGGCATGTGGTGTGGTAGGAGACAACGATGGTAATGGCGGCAAACCAGGAGCGACAACGGCGACCTCAATCCGATAGCAAATAGCGTTGAGAAGCAACGATGTGTGACGTGCAACGACGGGGCAACATGTAGGGCATCATGATTTATTTATTTTGTTGGCTTCAATTTGTAAGTTAGATTTGATTCCAAGGGAAATTTTGTAAGCGTCGACGATCCTAATGTATTGAATGGTTTTATCTCTTCAATCTCCTTTTTTGAGCCGGCTAATGTATTGAATGGTTTTATCCCTTCAATCTCCTTTTTTGAGCGGGCTAAAATAGCACGCTACAGACAGTCTTACCCCTCGTGTTGCGGGGAATGATAATTACTCCTATGTAATTCTAGTGACAAAGTTATCACTTTTCTAACCCCCGTGTAACTATTTTTTTTTACAAATTTGACTTCCTTCCGAACACAATTGCAAAAATAGTTTTATCCCGACTGCACAAGTGTACACGTGTCACCTGTCGCATTCCCACATTGGGGATGGACCCAAGAGCTTGGTAGCTTCGGTGGCTTGCCGAGCTCAGTAGGTCCTTCCGCGAGGTGGAGCGCGGTAGGTGAATGTGTCGCTTGTTGGTGTTTTTATGGTTAAAATCGTGCCTATTTTTATAATTTCATTTAGGAGGGTACCATATTTTTAAAAAAAATTACCATAAAGTTGGAAAAGTGAGATTTCCCCACTGACAACCAGGCCCACTGCAACAGATTTTTAGGAGGGTGTTTGACACAGTTTTAGCTCCACTAAAATCCGTGGAGTTAGTGGAGTAGGATATTTCTACCTCCAGAAATTTATAGAGCTGAAATTATGGGTACATTTGGTGTTTAGTTAAGTCATATTATTTACATTTTAAACTAAAAATATAAATTTAATTTACCTTATTTTAATCTATAAATTTTATATCTAAAGTAAAATAATTTAAAGCTATGCCAAACAGGCTTTACATGCCCTCGCACCCAAGAAGCAAAGTACGCTTCGCCTTGTCCTCACCGGCTACCGGGCAGTAAAGCAGCAGTAGCCACCATTAGCGCAGCGCAGACAAGTGAAGGGACAATTACCGCGATAATAACAACGACGGCGACGCCGGCACCAACCACCCTTAAGTAAGACGCGCGCGGGACGGGGAAACGAAGGAGGAGGAGGAGGAGGCGGCAAAGGGTCGCGATAAAGCTGTCGCGCGCGGCAGGCAGTGGTGGACTGGTGGATCTAACGCCACTTGCTGCTACGACTTCTCCATCCCTTCCTCTCGCTTCGCCTCGTCCAGCCCACGCCTCCCTATCTCGCGAAATTCCCCCAGCATCGCGCGCTCTTGGCCTCGATCCCCGCGACGGCGGTCAATGCCGGCGGCGCGATGAGCGTGGAAGTGGAGGTGATGGGGGAGGAAGAGGGGGAGGAGCTATTCTACGAATCGCTCGACCGCATCCTCTCCTCCTCGGGCTCCTCCACCTCCGCCTCGGACGACGACGGCGACCACCCGCGCCGTCGACGCGGTTGCGATGCGGCGGCGGCCGCGGCGCTCGACCTGTGGACCTCCGAGCCGGCGCCAATCCAGGAGCGGCGGCGGCGGCTGCTCCAGTTGATGGGGCTTGGCGTGGACCCTTCCCTCGCGCGGTTCGAGATGGACCGATCCGCCTCCTACGACGCCGTGGGCCTGCCGGCGGCCTCGCCCATCGCGCGGTCCAGATCGGACGAAGCCGCGCCGGCCTCCGCCGCGAAGCCCCCGCTAGGAGGCGGGCGTTTGCGCTCGACCTCGTCCGACGCATCAGATGCCACGCTGGAGGCCGTTGAGGACCCAAGGTGCTTGATCAGAAACCTCGACGACGGCAGCGAGTTCGTGGTGAGGGAGGAGTTTGGGCTCCGCGAGGTTGGTACGGGGCGGCAGCTTACCGTGGAGGAGTTCGAGCTATTCATCGGCCGCTCCCCTATCGTCCAGGAGCTCATGCGCCGCCAAAGCGTCGCCAACTCCAACTCAAACTCCAATTCCCAAAGTGGCGCTTCCACCCCCATGGAGAGGTCCAGCTCCGGCTCAAGCAATGGTGGGTCGCGCTCCAAACGGCGCAGCAGCTGGCTCCGCAGCATCCGCAGTGTAGCTGGCTCCATGGTCACCTACTCCCGTGACCGCCGGAGCAGCGACGAGAAGGACACGTCCTCAGAGAAGGGTGGGCGCCGCTCCAGCTCGGCCACGGATGACAGCCAGGATGGTGTTGCGCGCCATGGCCTAGACCGTGTCAAGGTGCAGCAGTACGGGAAGTCATATAAGGAGCTCAGTGGCCTGTTTATGAACCAAGAGATACAGGCACACAACGGGTCCATCTGGAGCATCAAGTTTAGTCCTGATGGGCGGTACCTCGCAAGTGCTGGGGAGGATTGTGTGATCCATGTTTGGGAGGTGTTGGAGTTCGGGAGGATGGGGGAGGAGAGGGAGGTGGAAGAGAATGGGGCTTGGGTGGAAGAGAATGGGGCCTGCAATCCGTTTGTTACCATGGTATGTAAGGAGTCATCGGAGCCAACCTTGCCATCGGCTGCTACAGGGGGCAGCCATTGGGAGAAGAAGCTGCAGGCAAAGACTCTGCGCAGTTGGAGATCGGCAAGCTCAGACCGATTGATGGTGCCTGGGCATGTGTTTGCATTGTCGGAGAAGCCTGTGATAACCTTCGCAGGGCATTCGAAGGATGTGCTTGACCTCTGCTGGTCCAAATCTCAGGTAATACTCGCATTGCTTTCTAGTCTTTCTTCAATTCTAATGTGCAAATCTTAATTGAGTATAATCTTGGAATGCGAACTGTGTTGGAGTGTAGAATGAATGTCGTCACTTATCAGACATCAGGATAACAGTCATGGTAATTAGATCTTTACTTAACTCATGTAAGTAAAAACATAAAGCTATGGCACAATTATCAAATTAGGAGCATCACCTCATCTAACATTGTCAAGTTGCCATCAGGATCTGGTATACTGCAATGCACTGGTCTGCTACTAGAAAGGATAAATTGACTTGTTCACATTTGGGCAATTTAGATCTTTACTTAACTCATGTAAGTAAAAACATAAAGCTATGGCACAATTATCAAATTAGGAGCATCACCTCATCTAACATTGTCAAGTTGCCATCAGGATCTGGTATACTGCAATGCACTGGTCTGCTACTAGAAAGGATAAATTGACTTGTTCACATTTGGGCAATTTAAGCAAAAGCCACAATGTTTGCGTGCAAGTGTTCTCTGGCTTTTGGCAAGTGTGCATTCCCCCCTGAAATTCTGTCAGGAGAAAGGTTGCTTGTAATACACCAGTGCGATTGCAACTAGTACCCTCCTCTATCCAAGGCATGTTTCCTCAAGCGTGTAGCTTGCCTGATGTTTTGTGGTGATTTTAGTGTCCTGATTCTCGACACGTCTAGAAAGATCAGCACCTAAAATATTGAGCTGGTGGCAGGTTTTAATATTTGATGTATATTGCTCTCAAATGATATACATTTGAATGTCAGTTCACTCTGTTGATCAGTTCCATACTTCCATATAGCTACTAAATTGTTGAGTTAGAGCAATTTTTCCCTTTATTTTTTGGGCTTTAAGGCTTCGAAGTTGGTACCATAGCTTTCCTCTCCTTTCCTTTCTTCTTTTTTGCATCATCAGGCCAAAGGAGATATTAAGTTTTAAAAGAGATGTTATAGTTTAATAGAACAACAACAACAACAACAACAACAACCAAGCCTTTTGTCCCAAATAAGTTGGGGTAGGCTAGGAATGAAACCCAGTCAAAGTAAAAAAAAACCTAAGCTTTCGATCTTAGGTCATGGTTCCGGTATGTGAATCGCTAACTCCATGCACTTCTATCCAATACCAACTCTTTGAATACATTCCAATCCCTTAAGTCTCTTTTAACTACTTCGTCCCACGTCAGTCTCAATTGACCTCTACCTCTTCTTATGTTTTCGAGACGGCTTAAAATTCCACTATGCACCGGTGCCTCAGAAGGCTTCCATTGGAGATGTCCAAACCATTTCAAGCGATGTTAGACAAGCTTTTCTTCAATTGATGTTACCCCTAACCCTTCCACGTATATCATTATTGCGGATTCGATCTCATCTTATATGACCACAGATGCACCACAGCATCCCCATCTCTGCTACACTTATCTTCTGTACATGTTGTCTTTTTTTGTCGACCAACATTCCACTCCATACAGCTGGTCATACAAGTTTTATAATCAGAATAAATTGGCTTTTGGCATTAACTTGTATTGCTTCGTAGTAACACAAAGCCATGAATTAACAATTGTATATGTATTAATATGAGATGAGATGAGTAAGTCTTGTTCTAAATAGATTAAATGTTGTGATTGGATATAAACGATGCTACAAATGCAATTTCGAAAAGTGAAAAATAAGCAGTTAACAAAGTTTATTGCATGTTAGATTATTGACGACGGCCTGTGAAGCCTGGATAAGTTAATTCTGCTGTGTTGTTTTGCTGTTTGCATTATCAATTGCACATTTATCACAGGTCGGTTTACTTTAGCTTCAATTACTTGGAAAGCCCTGTTTTATAGCTATTTATTCCATCAGTTTCCTGTATTGAAGCACTTCATTTTAAGCAACTATTTCCCCCACTTATAAATCGTTGAGCTATTTAATTTTTTTAGCTGTTTTGGTAAAAAAAAAGGGTGAAAGATGCTAAATAATGTAGTTGAACATCATCGTCCGCTGGTTACAACATCTCCTTCTACAAGTTATTGTTGTCAAACATTCATAAGAGACATAAACTCAGACGTTCAAAAACTATTGTACGCTGTTTTAAGCAATGAGCACATTACATGTGTTATACTGGTCCCCTTGTTAGTGGAAATTTATCAGGGTTGGTGTTGGGTTTAATGAAATTAAAGTCCATCTAGTACTGAGTACTGATGAAATTAAACAGAGGTACAAATGGCCATTTTATCACACACCTGGGTATACACTTGGAAAACAAAGCAGGATGAAGGGGATTTTTTTCAAGACCGTACTAAAGTAGTTCTAGTTAGTTACTCTATCACTCTTCCACTTAAGTCAGGTCTCTTGATCATAAATATAGGTCATCATGAGATCTGTGCGGTGAAGCTTTTGAAACTTTGACCATTAAGTTAAAGTATATAGCTTGACTATATGAATAATATTGCCATTGGATCTTGCAAAATGTGTCTTGTGTTGGAGACTAACAGAGGGAGTACTTTCTTGACATCTCTAGATTGACATTTAGAGTGCCAATTCTGTATGGTGTGCCATTTAATTTCAGTTCGTCTTGCTGTGTTATTGTTTGAGTATCAAACATTGACATCTCACACGTGACAAAAATTAAGTTGTTTGTGAAAGGTGGATAATCTTCCGTACTTTCAACACTCATGTACAATTTATTTGCTAGACCAAGCTGTTTGTCCATGGTTTAGAAACCTGAACGTCCTATTATCAGGCCCATGCACTGGAAAAATCTAGGAAGTCCTATTATCAGGCCCATGCACTGGAAAAATCTAGGAATCTCTTCTGAGAATCCTAAAAAATTTCGAGCTTCTGCTTCTTGTTCATTTCTAAAGAGTAAATTGCGCTATAGGTCCTTTAAACATGCACTTGAATATTACTTTGGTCCCAAAACTTCAAATTAGCTTGGCAGATCCTTCAATTTGTAGCCATGAGTCAAGTAGGTCCATCTAAATATTTATTGGTGGAATTGTCTTAGTGGATGGCGTACATCACATTAGCCGATTCTGAGTTCATCACTTTTCTAGCCCCATATGTATCCTTTTTTTGTAAAATTGGACCCCTTCCGAACGCAATAGCAAAAATAGCCCCATTCCTGACCACGGAAGCGTCGGAAGGTGACACATGTTACCTTCCGTGCCCCCGCACCGCGGAAGCCCCTACCGCACTTCCAGAGCGCAACAAGCCACCGAAGCTACCAAGCTCTGAGAGCGCAGTAGGGGCATCCACGGTGCGGGAACGTAGAAGGTGACACATGCCACCTTTCGATGCTTGTGTGGTAGGGGATTAGGCTATTTTGCAATTGTTTTTAGAGGCTAATTTGCAAAAAAGTTTGCCATGGTGCTAGAAAACTGATGATTTTGCCAATTCCATCTACAAATGGGAAGATGGTCCTGTTTGACTTAATGTTGGTTTAGCAAGGAACCTAGATCGAAACTTTGATGCAAATTTAAGGACCCATAGCGTAATACACTTATTTATTCTACAATCCAAACAGGCCCTAAATGATAATTTTAGGAATGTTCCAGCATAATTTATTAAGAGTTTATTGGAGCTATCAGTTATTCGAGTCCCTTAGCTTCATTTTCAATTGCTGTGCAGTACTTGCTTTCATCTTCAATGGATAAAACAGTACGGTTGTGGCACATGTCAAGCACTTATTGTTTAAAAACCTTCTCCCACAGTGACTATGGTAAGAACATTGCTTTCAGAAGATTACTCTCTCTCCCTCTCTCTGTATGCGCGCACTCGCACTGACAGCTCTATCCTTAACTTTCTCATATCAATTTCTTGGTTCAGTGACTTGCATCCAGTTCAATCCTGTTGATGATAGATACTTCATTAGCGGTTCCTTGGATGAAAAGGTTCGAATCTGGAGTATACCAAAACGTGAAATTGTTGATTGGATTGATCTACATGAAATGATTACTGCTGCTTGCTATACCCCTGATGGACAGGTTTGACTTCCTAGTCCTACAATTGGTTAACAGGGGTTATTGGCTTCTTGCATGTTCATCCTAACACCTCATTTCATATTTTTTGAAGGGTGCACTTGTTGGCTCCCACAAGGGTAGTTGCCATGTGTATGATACGTCTGGTCTGTCTGTCTGTCTCTGTCTCTCTCTCTCTCTCTCTCTCTCTCTCACACACACACACACACACACACATTTGTACTGTTGCACATGCTCCCATAATCTCCCACATTAATGAACCCCTTTTTTCCTGAGGGCCTGCTAGTTGGCTAATGTTATCTAAAGCTTGCAAGTGTTCTACTGGCCTTGTCCTATTTGACAAACTGAACTTAGATTCTATTTCATGTCTTGCAAACCTAACTTAATTTTTCCTTTTCTTCTTACTAGATAATATGCTTCATTACAAGAAGCAAATTGATCTGCAAAATAAGAAAAAGAAATCCCGGCAGAAGAAAATAACAGGATTTCAGGTGCTTACTCTAAAGAAGCATTTTAAATATGATATGAATTATACTGCGCCAGACTTGATATTTTTCCTGTTTTGCACTGACACCGATTAATAGTTTCTCAAATAGTTTGTCCCAGGGAGTTCTTCAAAAGTCATTATCACATCTGCAGATTCACGAATTCGAGTTGCTGATGATTTCAAACTAGTTCACAAGTTTAAAGGTGCGTAGTATTGAGCTTATTAATGTCCACACTGGTTCGAATCATGTTGCAATCATTTGCTTTTGTATATTCACTCGCTATTTACATTGATTGAATGTGACTAGTGAAGATCAATTGTATCTGTCATGTTCTTCCTTTCAATAGCAGTGCTGGAACTTGTCAGATTCCACTTTCCTGCGATGATTGGTTCTATTGGTTCAATAGCTTCCCCCTGTTGATGGGTCTAAGTTCCACATAATTTGTTTCCCTGTGCTGCTGTGCATGCCACTTGCTGCCTGTTATTAAGAAAAAGAACCAGGACACAAGTTTTGTCTTCTATTCTGCTGATTGGTTTCAATTACATAGTTTCCATGTTCTTTTCTATTTCAGGATTTCGGAACACCAGCAGCCAAATCTCAGCTTGTTCGGCTGTAAACGGAAGATATATTATCTCTGCAAGTGAGGATTCCTATGTATATATCTGGAGATACAATGATGACTCTGAGCCAAGCAGAAAGACGGGCATTGTTTCCGTGACAAATACCCACGAACACTTCCACTGCGAGAGTGTCACAGTTGCTGTAGCTTGGCCTTGTACCAGCACCGCAATGACTTCTAGAGCTAACTCCAGGAAGCAAGAGGACCTGGATTGTGTGTCTGAGAATGGCCATATACTTGGATCTGAACCTGCTAAAGAGCACGAGATGCCTGAAGTTAAGCGCAAGAGCAACATCAGAAGCAACAATTTAAATCACAATGGTGATAGGGCATCTGCGACTTGGCCTGAAGAGCTCATGACACCAACAAAACACAGCCCCCGGTCTAATACCAGCCTTCTCAATGACGGAGATCAAGCTCCGAGTCGGTCGACCTGGGGCTTAGTGATTGTCACAGCAGGCCGCGAGGGTCGAATCAGAACATTTCAAAACTTTGGTTTTCCTGTTTAAGAGTATAGCGTTGGTCTGAATACTCGTATGAGTCATTGCCTTGCAGGACTGTAGTTTTGTGTACAGATAGATGGAGATAACGGGTGAGTTGCACAGCAATTCAAGGATTGGATTTGGTTGCTTCTTGGTGTGCCTGATTCAGAGTACGGAATCTTGGACTAACATATTTCAGGACTCAGGTACTTGTGGTATGACATTCATTTACCCTAGACTGTACATGAAAGTGATGCCCTAGAAAGGGTGACGCTGTCCGCTGGTTGGTGTGAGATCTTTCATCCGTCAGCTTCATCCTTGTTCAACTAGGCCCCTTCCCATTTTCCTCCTTTCTATTATATATTCTTGTAAGAAAAAAAATATGTGCTACAGACAAACGAAAGGCAAAACAAAAGAGAGTTACATAGCGTGGTGAAATTGGTTATGCTGGCTTTGCGGTCTCGTGGATTTAGGAGGTTATGCTGGGTTTGCGGTCTCGTGGATTTAGGAAGTGAAAAATTAATTGTTCTGAAGCTTTTACATCGTGCCATGGAAAGACGGAATGTATTTTCTTTTGCACCTAATTACTCAATTGTGAGTCTTAAAATACCTATCTGTTCATTTGTATCCTGTCTGCGCTAGGGCACTCCCAACAATCAGATTTGTATTAAGTCAATGATATGTCAGCTTTTTGTATGGTGGGAGAGAGGGAAGAGAGAAAAAGTTATCAAGCTTTTTCTAGGTTGGACTGAAATGGATTTAGTTGATTTGACGTATTCTAAGTATTCCCTGTCTTTTTCTTTTTTAGATGAATTATTTCTTTTCTTATAGAAATAAATTCAATGGTTAGGAACTCATGATTAATCTTGGGATTGAATCAGCTGGAAAAAATATGAAGAGGAAATACACTTCCATGCTATAGTTTAGTATGTTGATGATGCAAAGGTAAATATGCAGTAGTTTCCTAAATTCTAATTCTAATAAGCGTAAATGTTTTTCCCAAACATGAACGTCTTCACAATTTTCTTATCAATGATTCCGTGCTATATTCTTGGGGAAAAAGGGCTCCATCGTGCAAGTATCGGGCAAGCAAGGTGGTCAATTTTAGGGGTATTTAATGAAATGGTTCTTTCTAAATGGTGCAATTTTGGGTCTATTTAGGGTGTGTTTGGCAGGGATTCAGCTTCTCCAGTGAAGCTGAAAATTCTAGTTTCACCAGATTCGTGAAGCTAAAGCTGTGAGTACATTAAGAGTGTTTAGATAGATCTTCTTATTTACATTTTAGACCAAAAATATAAACTTAATTCACTTTATTTTAGCCTACAAGTTTCAGATTTCAGGAGAAGTTGGAATCTAGAGCTCTACCAAACAGGTCCTTAGAATACAAACAAAATAACAAGAACTGAAAATTGCATAAATGCAACGTCAATCACGTCCCCTAGATCTTTTAGGAATAAAAGTATATATATGAAAATTACAAAAAGAAATGTATGGATACTACATAGGAAAAAACACAAGAACACATATCACAAAGTAAAGATAAAAAGTCGATTAGAGCTCGTGTTAAGTTTCCTCTCAAATAGTTACAGAATAGTCCATTCCACAGGAATTCCAAAGGAACTCTTGAGTGAAATTATGTAGTTCCAAACACTTTATGTAAATTTTCTAGTGGCTTCCAATCCTCTGATGGTCTGTTTGGTTTTAGGGGTCATTTTATCCTTGTGGGTTGGTCCATCACGTGATCATCTCATAAGTTTTGGTGAAACAGTATCATCTCTCATTTATATTAACTTTGTGCTCCGTTTGGTTTGAGAATCACCTCATCCTTTGTGGGTTGGTCCATCATGAGATCATCCTATAAAATTTAGTGGGATGACATCATCCCTTACTTTATACTAACCTTATACTCTGTGTGGTTTGAGTGACTAGATGGTGAATAAACAATCTGATTCTAATTCCGAACTTAACTCACTTGTTTGGTTTTAGAAATGGAATATGTTGATACATCACTATCTCATTCCTCGCAAGCACAAGGATAGTACAAAATAAGAGATGATGTCATCTCATCAAATTTAATGAATATTCCCATGGTAAACCAACTCACCTCTCGAACCAAGCACCTCATATGTTCCTCGATCTTCCTCCATTCCAAATAAGTCTAAGAAGACCCATTCTCAATTGGAGTAAATTACAATAACAAATTCATTTATATGGACTGTTTCATTGTGCCTATCATTATGGGAGGCAATTTAGTAGTACTAACACTTTATCCGATGCATCATCAATTAGATAAGCATAGTTGGAAACCGGAGGATAGCAAAAAAGAAAGAAAATCATGCACATCGTGAACGTGAAGTGAAGGACCTTGTGCTTGAAGTATCTAATCCTATGAACATGAGACATGCAGCGTACCAAGATTGCATCTACTTTCCATAAATTATGGCTACCAACTAGCTTGAGGTTACGCTCTGACTAAATAATTTAAGGACACCCTCTTAAATGCTACATGCCTACATATCATCTTCTCCATCCACATTTCCTCTTTTCTACTCATTTGCTCTGCGCCTCTGCCACCCTTCCTTCCTCTAACCCAAAAAATAAAAAATAAAAAATTGAACATTGAAAATTTTAAACAGGAAATTTCAACTTAAAAAAAATTAAACTCAAAATTTTCAATCCGAAAAGTTTCAACTCAGAAAGCTTCAATTAAAAAAATAAATTAGAAATTTTCAATATGAAAAAATTTAAGTCAAAATTCCTAAATTAGAAAGTTTCAACTCTAAAAACTTTTGGTTCGAAAAGTTTTAACTTAAAACTTTCAAAAATGGTTAAAAAATACTTCTTATTTAAAACTTTGGGAGGGATTTGAAAAATAGAAATTATTTTGAGTTTGAGTGGAGGCTGAGGGGAGTGGAGGCTGAGGGGAATGGCCAAATGTCATGACGAGAGAGCATTTGAGAAGAAGGGAAGCAAGGGAAGGAAGGACGTTCTGCCACTTTCACAATGAAAGCGCGTCTTTATTAAAGATTTAGTGATGACGTCTATATAATATTACAAAGTTGTATTAGAGCCCTTTTGGGTTTGGCAGGGCCCTCACTACAAATTATTTAAAAAAAATCCTGCATTAGACTCTAACTAGTCACTTGATAATCTTCTTTAGCTCGCAATCTTCCTAGTAATAAAAACATCAACTAGGTTTTCGCAGCATTCATCCTCTTAAAACGTACTACTGTGAAAAGGACGGTCACTCTCATTTCCATGTAGACTTGTGGGAGGTAGTGGCCAACCGGCGGCACCGGCCAACGATAACAGCTCAACCACCACTGTCCGGCGCACGAAACGTGCCAGCTAGTGCTCCGGTCGAGAAAAGTAGAGGCAAAAAAAAAAAATCCGCAAAGTAATTACGTGGTGATAAGCACCAACGCATCCGCGACCGAACCTCTGCCCAGTCCCCACCACCTACCAAAATAAATCCCTCCGCTCCTCCTTCCACCCGCTCCCAATCCGATCAGACGCCTAGGGTTTCACAAGCTTCTCTCCCCCACCTCCCCCTTCTCATCCCCATGCGGCCGCCATTAACGCGGTAGCGCACGAACTCCCTCAGATCTGACCAAACCACCCCGCGAATCCTCACCTCGCGCACCGAATCTGGTCAGGAACGGTGTAGAACTCAAACACAATCGGCTGCATCGCCTTCACTAAGACCGCGCACACACACATCTACGATCTATTTTCTCCCTACCTGTTTCTGTATTTTTTTTTCTCGTTTCGGACGCTTCATAAGAACAGATCTGCAAGCGGATTGCAGATCTATCTGTGTGAGAACCAGACCCTTGTGTGTGGACGCGCCGAACGAACTTTTGACCTAAGGATTCGTTTGAGATCTGTTTGTTGATTTTGTTGGTTTGGAGAGAATGATCAAGTCGATGGTTTTTTACGGGAACACCTCGATCGGGGAGGTGGAGGTGTGGCCCAAGGGCGAGACCAACTTGGCCGCGGCGGCGTGGGCGCGAGAGATTCGCGTGGACCGCCTTTCCCCGCCCAGCGAGCGGTGCCTGCCGCTCGCCGTGATGCACACCGTGGCAGTCGGCGCCCGCTGCCTCGTCATGGAGTCCAGGCAGCCCACGGCCGCCGACGAGACACCACCGCCGCTCGTCGCCATGCACGCCGCTTGCCTCAGGGACAACAAGGTATTATAAATTATTCCTGACATAAAAAAGAGATCCACACACTGTAAGAAAAAAACAACTTGAACAGATGGAGGAATCTCTCTAATTTTACATGGACAAGTTTAAGGAATCTTTCTAAATTTACATGGACAAGTTTAAGGAATCTTTGTAATTTTACATGGACAGGTTGAAGGAATCTTTTTAATCTTACATGACCAACTTTACCAGGACATAATCTGAATATTTACTGTATGAATAAGTATGCTAATTTTACATGAACAATCACTGTGGGTAAGGATTTTTGACAGGACGTGGACGGATGACTAAGAATGCACTGATATTTGTTCAGTACTGATACTGACTCGAACATACATGAGGAATCGCTTTTGCATATATTGTTCTGTGGACTTGAACTTGCTGTTAATTCATTTTTGTTATCACGTTAATTGAATTTGAACTTGAAAATACTGAGACTGACTGAGAAGGCTTCAGGAGTAGAGATTAAAGTTTCAGAAACGAGGCAATTGGTTATTGGATGTTTGAATGCCATAGATAGGTGCTTAGGAGTTGGAACATACAAGTCTGATGGCTTGGCAAAAAGGAGCTTTTTGTTTGATACTCATGGACATTGCATGATTGGCCGTAGCATCACTTGCTAATTCCTACCATCAGTTTATTACATTAATTGAATTTGAAATTTAATTCCTCATTTCTGATAACAAGTTCAAGAAACATATAAACTTCAACAGGGGAACTCAGGTCTAACACGTTAATTTGCTGTTACTTTCTACTGCTGGTTGATTTTCACTGGAATAAACTTGAAGAGGACCTGTGCTAATGTTTTTCCTGCATCATACCTCATAAAAAAATATTTGACTTTTCATTTTGCAATTCCATATAATTCTGTATTGAGTAAGCCAGTTCTATGAGTTTGTTGTTTTAAAATTCAGGATATACACTAGGCAGACTCAGATTTATAATTTAGAACCAAAGTTCCAGCCTTTTGCCAGTTTCTTCCACTCCCTTTTTCCCTGTCTTGCTTTAATATTATCAAGAATTTAAGATGTAGCTCTTGTGTGCATGGTTAGCGTTAAAACATATATTAGCTACCTAGGAACGTAATGCCTTTTGTTCAAAACATCCATCTTCATCTTCATCTTACTCTTTCTTTTTTTAGAAAAAAATATTTATACTGTATATATTATATTGCACCTTTTAACTGTTTTTGCTTGCAGACTGCAGTTGTTCCGCTAGGAGAGGAAGAATTGCATTTAGTGGCAATGACGTCCAGGAGAAACTTGACGAATCATGCTTGTTTCTGGGGGTATAAAGTGCAATTTGGTTTGTACAATTCGTGCTTGACTATGTTAAATCTTCGGTGCCTTGGTATCGTGTTTGACCTTGATGAGACATTGATTGTCGCCAATACTACACGGTCTTTTGAGGACAGAATTGATGCTCTTCAAAGAAAGATGAGTAATGAGACTGATCCACAGCGCATAAGTGGTATGTTATCAGAGATCAAGAGGTACCAAGATGATAAGTCTATCCTGAAGCAGTATATAGAAGGTGATCAGGTCTATGACGATGGAAAGTTGAATAAAGTGCAACCTGAGGTTGTTCCACCATTGTCTGATAACCATCAACCAATGACACGTCCAGTTATAAGATTACAAGATAAAAACATTATCTTGACAAGAATAAATCCTTTGGTATGTGAGTCATTGCTTGATTCTGCTTTGCACCTGTGGTTAACAGCATATCTTGATCAGCTCATAGCTACATTATAATTCCAGTTTATGTTATGATGTCTATTCGAATTTTCCTTGTACATCAGGCCTCCTAAGATTCTTATATTTGTACTATCTGGAATGCAATGGACCTTTTTCTGAGCAATGTCTCTTTTTTTGGTTAACTTGAATGTTTCTAGAATTTGAATGCATTATATATGGCAAAGCAAAATGTTCCTAAGTTGAGTAATAGCAAGGGCAATTTAGTTTTTTTTTATAGGAAAAAAGTTGTCGAGTCTGTTCTGTCTATATGACTGTTGTGAAAAAGGCTTACTTGATTGATTAGTTAGTCGATTAATTGGTGACTCGGTGACGGTGACTAAACCGTCACAAATAGTTTAATCAAAGTGCAATTAACGTAGTCGAACAATTAATTGACCACATAATCCGATTAATCGGTCGTTTTCGGATTAATCATCCGTTTTCCCGTTTAATAACGAAAATAGCCTGTTTTTATTCAGTAATTATGATAATTAGTTTATAATATTGTGTCTTAGTGTTCATAATATGTACCTTTTAGATGAAGTATAAACAATGAAATGTAAAACATGTTTTGTAGAGTGATAATTTACAATAACTTTGGGTAACTAAAATATTTCTAATTAATTCTAAATGTAAATAAATATATTAATACAAGCGCATAATCATCCGTTAAATTCTGATTAATCGGTCATATTGCGATTAATCGCTTAGCGGTATCACTTCCGTTCGTTAAGTGTATACCGTTTTTCACAACACTGGTCTATATGATGGACCTGTTGGATTTTTGTTGCTAGATTGAGTTGTTGTCTTTTTGTAGATAAGGGATACCAGCGTTCTTGTACGGTTAAGGCCAGCATGGGAGGATCTTCGGAGCTACTTGATTGCAAGAGGTCGCAAGCGTTTTGAGGTCTATGTGTGTACAATGGCTGAGAGAGACTACGCATTAGAAATGTGGAGGCTTCTTGATCCAGACTCAAGATTGATTAACTCTGTTCAACTTAATGATAGAATGGTGTGTGTAAAGTCTGGTATGTCATTTATCTTGTTTCTGAACAACTACCAAGTGAACTTAGTATAGTATGATCTTTCAAATGTTCTCGTAATCAGAGGCTTTTAAAATTGCAGCTTCAACGTTTTCATTCCCCTTTATGCGCACTATTTGTTGGTTGGTTCTTGTTCCATCCTTTTGAGGCTAATATCAAATTTGTTATTTACAGGCTTAAGAAAGTCCTTGCTAAATGTTTTCCATGATGGATCCTGCCATCCTGGAATGGCACTAGTAATTGATGATCGCCTGAAAGTTTGGGATGAGAAAGATCAAACTAGAGTTCATGTGGTTCCTGCATTCACTCCTTATTATGCACCTCATGCAGAGGTACGGGTCATGGTTTAAAAAAAAAACAAAACCCTTATTGCATGGTTACTGAAGGATACCCTTCTTCAACCTGCAGGCAAATTGTTCTATCCCGGTTCTTTGTGTCGCCAGAAATGTTGCGTGCAATGTTAGGGGGGGCTTCTTCAAGTAAGATTATTATTTTTGTTAATACGATTTCAGTATCACTGTCGTGGCAGTCCCCACTATCAAACTAAGGCTACCCTAGGGTGCTCTGTAGATTTGGCTTCTGTACTTGTACCGTAACAATGACTTGTTGAGTTGTTTACGTAGAACTTCATGGTTCAATTGACAGAGACTTCGATGAAGGCCTCTTGCCAAGGATTAGCAATGTTCTTTATGAGGATGAGATAAATGATATCCCATCTGCTCCAGATGTTGGCAATTATTTGATGCCAGAGGTAAGTTTGGTAAAACCTGATGCTTCCATGTTCACTTTTCAATAATTAATAGTTATTTTCATCTTCATCAGGATGAGAATGTTGCAGTAGTGAATGGAAACAAAGATTCATTGGCTTTTGATGGTATGGCCGATGCTGAGGTTGAGAGGAGAATGAAGGTTCATGCTCTTTCTGTCTCTGGATGTTTGGTTATGAATTGACAAAATCACGAAAAGAATAATTCATGGCAAGCTGTTATCTTTGTTTAGTAAAACTAAAAACAGTAGTGCAGTTGCTGAAGAGTGTTTCAGTATATTAACTAACAATATAAGAAATCATTAAGAGATTTGAATCTAAACTTTTAGCTTGCTGAATTTCTTCCTATATTGTAGCACCACATATCACATAAGACAATGTTCTGGAATTTTCTACTTTTAGTTTAACCTGGGATCTAACCTAGCTGTGCCCAAAATCAATTCATAACAAGAGCTCTATTCATTCCACAACTAAGTAGTTGGGATAGCAATAATAATGATTTTTTTTGTTGCTAAAACAGCCAAGTGGTAATGCATGTGGCGTGCATAACATTATAATTTCAGCATGAAGTACTTCTCTCATGAACTACCACGCATTTAGTTGAAACATTTTGTACAGAATATGCACAAGAAAAACTGCCAATATCTTCACATATTTCTTTACATGTATATCTGTTCTTGAGTTTTGCATCATTTCTTCCTCATATATCCATCATTAACTGTTTTCAGGAAGCATCTGGCAATGCTCAAGCTTTCAATCCAACATCAGCTAATTTTGTGATGCCAGTAGCCCCTGGCCAAAATTTTGTTTCTTCAGTAGCACCATTAGCGCCACCCCTTGGCTTGATGCCTTTGACTAATAATCAGGGTCCACCACCTCCATTCAGCCAACCAGTTGCTCAACCTGGTATCTCAGATCCACTGCAAGGTTCCCCAGCTAGAGAAGAGGGTGAAGTTCCTGAGTCTGAGTTAGATCCTGACACAAGGAGAAGGCTTCTCATATTACAACATGGTCAAGACACAAGAGATCCTACACCTCCTCTCCCAGTAGTACCGCCTGTGCAAGTCTCAGTTCCTCCAGTGCAACCTCATGGAAATTGGTTTCCTGTAGATGATGGCATGAACCCAAGTAATCCGAACAGGAGTTCAGTAGGATTCCCTCTAGAATCTGATACTATGCACTATGATAAAAAGCTACCACCACATCCGTCATTCTTTCATGGTGGGGATAATCCTATGCCCTCTGATAGATTTAGCTATCAGAACCAGAGGTTTCCCTCGCAGGTAGGTGATTCAAACGAAAATTTTGGGATCACATTTGCTAATAAGGCATACCTATATCACTTGGTGACAAACATTTGCTTGGCTCAGCTACCACATAATGAGGATCACCTGATGCTTCAGAACCATGCACCTCCAAGATACGGATCCTTTTCTGGTATGTTTGTGTTCGCTTTTTGGAAGAATTTTCCCTATGCTTTCATGTAAAATTTGCTTATGCTTTTTGAGAAATTCATTGCACTAACAAACAAAACATTAGATGTTTCCTCAAACTGAAAGAAAATAGACTTTAAAGCTTGCTGCGGTAACTTTCTGTTTAGGACTTTTTCTGGCTTGTTATATTACCTGTATGGTAGTGTGAGTTTGCTGTGATTTGCTGCTGTTGTGTTAGCAATAACTTGGCTATATATATATATGGGAGTAATTAGTCCTTATGTCGTATCTCACAACATATGGGGTATCTCGTGCGACAGAGGGTATATACGCGTAGTATACGAGTATATAAGATCATCTAGGTGGTATGCACATTTTTGCAGAGGTGGCATGCACATTTTTTGGACATACTCCTTTTTATATGCGTATACGAAAGTATTTGCAAAATACGCTAAAAATCATGGACTCCCAGGATAACCCTTATAATTAGTGTATGAGTGTGCCCAAAGTGATAAAGGCGTATTTCAAGTTCGTTTAGGTGGTATTTCAGATGTGGGAGTAACTACTCCTAGGAGTAAAAGATATATATATATATATATATACCCGTGTTGCTTCATCAAAATTACCCACCTTTGTCATTGTTAGTGTTCTTTGCAAATAATTTTTTTATCGCAAATTAAGTTTCAACCATTGTACATTTAGATTGAACAGTATTATTCAGACAAGGTTAGTGCTTTTTGCAAATAAATTTTTGTCACAAATTAAGTTTTCGTTGCAACACACGGGCACATGACATATGTATACGTATACATATACATATGTATATATATGCACCATGATTTCAAATGCGTGAATTTAAGCCAAATCCGGGTATATTTTTCGAAACTTTCAGTTTTAAGGTATATATCCATCTATAATAATTCAAATGAAACACATACCTTAGGAAAAATATACTCAAATTCAAAGATTTGAACGAATTTAGATCACATGCTTTGCTGATTTATATATAAAATCAGCACATACCTACAATCAAACTATCACCAAAAAAGGAAACTCTAGTTTGAATTTCAGTTCAAACTTGCTTGAACTAGTTAGTAAACTGGTTAAACTCAACATCCTAAAAGTTTCAAAAATTTTCGCATGGAAATACATAGGGAAAGCATCCATTTTGGATTATGGTGCCCAGGCACTATGGTGTCCTAAGTAATTGTACTATACACACACACATACATACTATGTATAACTGTTTTAGCCTCCATAAGTAAGCAATTGCACTCAACTGCCCTGGAATTTCATGGTGTTACTTCAAATTCTACATTGTGGGTGTGCAAATCAGGTTATCAGTAATTATCTGATGCTGTTAATTTTACCTTTCTTTTTCTAAACCCCCACTTGGCAGTGCCTTGTGACTGCATGTTAGTATAAGGTGCTTTCTATCAATGAATCGAATGAACATGCACCTATTCCAATAACATGCTAGTGTCAGATGATTTCATGACAAGTTAATGGTGAACACTGAATACACCGATAAGTTATAGCTGTGGACCATAGTTTGCAAGCTTGTACTGTAGCATGGCATATAGGAGTCAGAGCTGGCATTCCTTGTAAGAGGTTGTTTGATTTACTTATTTGCCTCTTGTAAACATGAACTGCATTATTATTATTTTTTGATAGGTGACAATTATGAAAGCATGCAATTTCTTCAAAACCAACTACAAATTTTCCTTTGAATTTTTCCTAGTTTAACATAGTATAAAAGGTTATATTATTTTACGATGTATTATGCTTAACTGTGTTTGCACCGTGAAGGAGAGGAGCTAGGAACTCGGCATGTTTCCTCAAGTCAGCGAAACAACCAGATAGAACCAGGACAACCCTTTGTGCGATATGCTGTGAGCTCTGCTGGCGCACTAGAGGAGATTGCACTGAAGTGTGGATCTAAGGTATTTTTGAGCTTTCAATATTGATGACTCAGAAGACTTGTTCTTGTAGTCAATCTTTATTGATGTTTCAATTTGTCTTTAGGTGGAGTATAGGCCAGCATTATGTGATACTGCAGAACTACAGTTCTCTATCGAGGTACATTGGAACTTCTGTTCATGATTGGTACCTTCGTATTTCGTTTCAATTTTCATATTCGATTTCATCAAATAAGCAAGTTTGTCACTTGAATTTATTGGAAGGTGTTAAAGTACATGTGAATTTTGGAAAGTAATACTGGTAATAGGATATATGTGAATTTTTTAGGATACATGTGAATTTTTTAAGGTAATATTGGTAATGGGATTGCCTACACTGGTAATATAACTCTTGACATAATTCTCTGAGAGATTAACAACCCTGACCAACAACTGAAATTTACTTGTTCTCACCAACTACTTGAAGGGAAACTTTTGCTGAAGGCAATGTATTTTTTTCTACTTGTAATGTTCCTAAGCTTGCCTTATCTCATTTTCTTGTTTCTTTTACCCCTTATCAGGTTTGGATTGTTGGAGAAAAATTAGGTGAAGGAATTGGTAAGACAAGGAAAGAAGCACAGCGTCAAGCTGCAGAGATGTCTTTAAGAAGTTTGGCCAGTAAGCTTATGTTGCATGCTTGTGCTACTCGACTTTCTAGTTTCCTTATCACAAATATTACAGAATATTTTATGTCATCAATGTTTTGGCAACCAAGAAATTTCGTTTTATTTTTTTAGATTCTTCACTTGTTTACTTGGGGCATAGGGTGTGCTACAATTTGGAATTGATTTTTCTCTTTTAGCATAGGGTGCGCTACTAATTGGAATTGATTTATCTCTTTTAGCATCGTCAAATATCTTGGAACCTGTCACTGTGGGCATGTGACTAGTTTCAGCAATTGCCACCTCATGGTGCTGGTAGCTCTGTTTTCATGTTTGCCCGTCAACAGTTTGCCATTTAGTTTCTTTGATGACGACCTCTGGGTAGAGCTTTGATTCATTTAGCCTGTAAGCTGAAAGTGGGAAAATATCTCATACTATTGTAGTACTTTGCACATCTTTTGCGATATTTTTTATGTACACAGTATGCTGTGTTGATTTGGCATGTCAAATTTACTTGCAGATAAATACCTGTCGTCTGACCCAAATAAGATGACTGATATGAAGGAAAATGGTTTTGGTAGCAATCCAAACTTTTTTGGGTATCCTGGAAATACCAGGGATGATATGTTACCAGTTGCAAGTACTTCAGAGGAATCTCGATTTATGAAAGTGGGTGAGAATAATTTCAGAAAAACAGGGGGTTCTGTTGCTGCTCTCAAGGAACTTGTATGTACATGCTTTGATTATTGGTCGTTTGACTCTGCTCTTTTAACTAGTGTATAATATGTGTGAAACCGCATTGCAGTGCACGGTTGAGGGATATAACTTAGTTTTTCAAGCTCGGCCATCACCTCCAGATGGTTTAGTAGGCAAAGAAACTTATGCTCAGGTCAGTCATCAACTTCATTTATACAAATGTTTACCTTGATATCTGTAATATATTGACAATTTACACGTTCTTGTATACTAAAAGTAAACATGCTGTCATGAAGTTATTTCCTGGGGAGAATGTCGGGTTCCTGTCCTGGTTCACCCTGATGTAGTAGCAGTGTTGTTGCAGGTTTTGTAGTATGCCATTTTCTCTTGAGCATCATTGACGTTGTCGGGCATTTTATTATCTTGTTGCTTAGTAATTATGAACTCAACTTATATGGAATATGTTCCTGTCATTCACATAGTTTGAATTGACTAAATTAGCTGTGTAGTTATGCATGATTGGGTACGACAAGACTTGGACATACTTTAATATGTGCTGTCATGTTCTTGATGAAATGAACATTTGTGGCACCGCTTGCTTGATTTATTTACAAAAGTTAGTGTTTGAACAAACAACATGAACTTGTGTAGCATACTTAGTGTTGTTTGACCTTTGGCTTTTCAGGTAGAAGTTGGTGGGCAAATTCTGGGCAAAGGAATTGGAATAACATGGGAAGAAGCTAAACTTCAGGTTATAAGCAGCCTCATGACGTAGTAATTGTTCTCCTTTTTTTGCTTTAGTTCCCTTACGAAAGTCTGGACAAAGTAAATTGAAAGGATATCTATTTTTGCCTTCAACCAAGCAACTAGGAGGGTTTTTTTTTTCAGTTTGGATATATATAACTGAACTTATATTTCACATTTAATTTCTTGTTCGAATCAAACCATATTCAAGCATTTTGGAAGTGGAGCCAACTGTTTTGAACATTGCATTCTTGGTGGCAACCTTAAGGGCAGTGGATCTCTAAGAAGTTTTGAGTACATGCAGTATCTCTTTGTTTGCGGTTGAGGTGTGCCTAGTGAATAAAGGTTTGCATAAATGCAATTTTTAATCATATAAGGGGATTTCTCTGAATTGGGTACAGTTACATTACAACTTTACATGTTATATATTTGAATTGAGTTTTCACATGTTTGTCATTTTGTAGGCTGCTGATGAGGCTCTTGGAACATTGAGATCCATGCTCGGTCAACTTGCTCAAAAACGGTCTGGTTCTCCAAGGTGATTGTTGGTTTGCCTTTTGCATGCTGTAAATCTGCAATTGTTTGGTTATTAATAGGGGATGTACCTTTGTTTTTTTTATGAACGTGCTTAATAAAACTTTATCATATATTAGATGGAGTTGACTACCGTTTGTTAGATGGAACCGCAGGATTTTTTTTTTTTCATTTTGGAGATTCCAGCTTTGCTAACTAGAAGTTCAATGGTCCAAATTTCATTAGATTTTGTTGCTTTAAAAGTATTACTATGTAAGTATGTAAAGTATTAGTCCAACATTTCAATTCCTGATGTAAGCTATATGCACAATTCATAACTGTGCTCAATTAAGTCCTTTTCGAAGATCCTTTGAGAAGGGAGGAAAGATGAAGTCTTCATGAGCTTGATGATAGTCTGGCAGCACTAGTGTTGGGTTATTACAGATTAGGCCTAGAGGATGTTGAGGAAAGATTTATGTAGCTTAGCCAGGTATCTAAAAATAGCACGACATACTCAGTCACTGTTGTGATATGGGTGATTGTAGAAGTTGTAGTTTTGCTATGGCCACAGATATTTCCCTATGTCAGACAGGATTTTGGTTACTTTTTTTTTTGTCCTAGTCTAGTTTTATCCGTTATGCCTTCTTTTTTTTTGTATGCTTTAAATATAAGTATTATTTCCGCAGGTCATTGGCACCCAATTTTAATAAGCGCTTCAAGCCAGATTTTCCACGGACGGTGCAAAGGGTTCCTTATGGTAGATATTCCAGGATTGAAGGCCATGTTCCTTGAGGAGAGCTTCACAAATATGATGTATCTGGACACTGGACTTTTCAGCTAGATGAAGCTCATCAGCTTTGCAGAGCAAAATCCTGGCATCTGGTGGACTCACAAGGCTTTTCTCGGTTGCTATTGGAAATAACACGGTTTTGCAAGCGCCAAGAAATGGGAAGGCATTTTGGTGGCCCTGCCTTCATGCAGATTTTTGGTTTGGGTTTTGTCTCACATTACTGGCGTGTTCTAACCCTAATTGAAAATTGTAATCCTTGTGGATGGAAATTAAAAGCTTGAATCGGGGGCTTGTGGTGATTCAGTTCAAGTTGGTGCCTTGGTGAATCCGTGGATCGAAGAGCAGAGCTGCAGTTATTGAACATTTTGTTCTTGCTTATGTTCTGGTGAATGTTGTAGGAGTTTTAGCTCGGGGTTGCAGCTGTAGGCAGCCAGTTTTGTTGTGGCGGCAGTAGTATTAGGTGTACAATTAAATCCGATGTTAATTAGCATTTTAGGCTAGTAGTAGCACGAAATTCAGTAGCTGTTGATATTTGTTTGTATGTTTATGTAGTCATCTGTGTAATCTGTTTGTTACTATTTGCCAAGGATGGAAATTTTCTTTGGTTCTGCTATGTGAGATCTCGCTTCAATATCTTAAGGGCTTTGACTGGCAGGCAAGGCAGGCAAAGTTCCGTAAAGTGATTTTTATTATTTTTAGGGGTGTTTTTTTACCAAAACAAATGAAATGGTGTTCGAACTGATGACATAAATTACTACACTAAGTGCTTTGTCACTATAGTACATCATCTCTCCCTGCTAATGGCTACGTAAATCGTCAGTCGGCATGGAAACCAAGAATTTTGAAGGTAGACGGGAGTGAGGAGCTGTGAGTATTCCAGGTCTCAATAGTTTCGAACGGGACAACATTTGGATCGAGGGTTTCAGGCGTAATAATCAGCAGGATTACAATCAAATCGTAGACACGTACATGATTCACAGTATAGAAGAAGACTAGTTGATTTTTGCGATTTTTGACCATATCGATCCAGCTCAAGAAATAGAACTAGTTGATAAAAGAGTTCAATTCATATACAAAAAAATTAGAAAATTGGGGGAAATAATCCAAAAGTTCCCTAAAATTAGTATTAATAGCTTTTTGGCATCTACCATGATGATTTTTTAAAAAAAACAAATTTTTGAGATATTTTTGAGCAAAACCAAATATAGGTAATAGAAAATTAGTATGTTTCATTTTGTTGCAACTCGATTTCTTACTAGTATAGCATTTATATAAGTCCAACATAACATATGTGTGACAATAGAAGTACGATAAAACAATGTGAAGTGCGAATATTCATTTTCGGTAAGAAATGTTGATTTCAAATGTCTTATGCCATGGATATTGATCTTGTTATGGTATAAATGAAAAGCATTTAGCATGTGGGCAAATTTATTGAGTCTACGACAATAACTACAATGCAGTTACTTGTTTGTAAACTGCAAGGTAGTTAGAGTGTATAGTCTCTATATAAGGGGACTAATCCCCATTGTAAACGGCGAACAATCATTAATAAAAATCATTATTCACTGTCACCCTTTGTCTCTCATTCTCACTATTTGTTTGATGCCATTTCTCCTGTCAACGAAAGTGAAGAAGATTAACATTTAATACGTTATCACGCACGCTACTCTCCAGAAGAGCAAAGGCAGAAGAATAACAACACGAATTTACGGGACACAATCAGATGGAGGAAGAAATATGTTTAGTGGATAGTTGTACTACTAACACTATTTTACGGGAGATAAAATATTTTCAAACGCTTACAAAGCAAAATGGAAATATAATGACTATCGCTGGACGCGATGCATTAATTGTTGGCTCTGGACAGGCTACAATTACTCCCCCCATGGGTACTAAAATAGAAATCAAGGATGCACTCTTGTATCCTGATTCAACTCGTACCTTAATTAGTTTTAAAGATATCCGTGCAAACGGTTTCCATGTTGAAACTCATACTGAAAATGGTGAAGAATATCTTTTTCTTACAAAAGATAACGGATATGATAAACAGATATTTGAGAAAATTCCTTCCTTAGCATCTGGATTGTACTATACATACATAAAACCCGTATCACATGTTGCATATAAAATAATTTTTGAAAGTCTTAATAAGTTCAAGACTTGGCATGATCGCCTTGGTCATCCGGGAATTGGGATGATGAGAAAAATTATTGAAAATTATGTAGGACATAATATGTCTACAAGAAAATTCCCGAAATCCTCTGATTTTGTTTGCACCGCCTGTGCAACCGGGAAATTAATTTTAAGGCCCTCTTACCTTAAAATTAGAGATGAACCGATAAATTTCCTTAAGAGAATTCAAGAAGATATATGTGGTCCAGTTCAGTCTTTATCAGGACTTTTCAGGTATTTTATGGTACTAATTGATGCATCTACAAGATGGTCGCATGTGTGTCTCTTGTCCACAAGGAACCATGCTTTTGCCAAATTAATTGCTGAGAAAGGTTACTCCAATAGTGATGATTGCCCATGTGTATTCATAAAGCAATTCATGACTAGATTTTGTATCATCTCAGTATATGTTGATGATCTCAACATTATTGGTAATACACAAGATATAGCTAAGGCAAGTAATCACCTTAAGACAGAATTTGAGATGAAAGATTTGGGTAAAACCAAATTTTACTTGGGTTTACAATTTGAGCATCTTTCCTCTGGAATACTTGTGCACTAGTCTACATATATCCAGAAGATTCTGGAAAAATTAAATATGGATAAATCATATCCATCAAAAACACCTATGGTCGTGAGATCTTTAGATATAAATAAGGATCCATTTAGACCAAAAGATGAGCATGGGGAGATATTGGGGCCTGAAGTACCATATCTCAGTGCTATTGGAGCACTAATGTATCTTACAAATTGTACCAGGCCTGATATTGCTTTCACAGTCAATCTATTAGCAAGACATAGTGCAGCTCCAACAAAAAGACATATGGTTGGTGTGAAAAATATCTTTAGATATTTACAAGGTACAAAAGATCTTGGTTTGTTCTACCAAAAAAATCAAGATATGAATATGATAGGATATACTGATGCTGGTTACCTATCAGATCCCCATAATGCTAGATCACAAACTGGATTTGTTTATCTATATGGGGGTACAGCAATTTCGTGGAAATCATCAAAGCAAACTCTTGTTACGACTTCCACAAATCATTCTGAAATAATAGCATTGTACGAAGCATCACGGGAATGTGTATGGCTTCGCAGAATGATTAACCACATTCAAAATTCATGTGGTATTGGTGCGTTAGAGTCACCAACTATTCTCTATGAAGATAATACTGCTTGTATTACTCAAATGAGTACATGTTATATAAAGAGCAATATTACAGAAAAGCGGTGAAATAAGTATCTTGCAAACAAAATCATGTGAAAATCTTGCCGATTTGTTCACAAAGTCCTTACCAACATCTATATTTCAAAAATATGTTCATGGAATCGGTATGAGATGGCTTCAAGATTTGCAAGTTTCAGGGGGAGTAAATCCCTAGCATATAACCTGAATATAATCCTCTAGTTAAATATATTGTACTCTTTTTCCTTTGTGAGTTTTTTTCTGTAAGGTTTTCTCATAAAAGGTTTTTAATGAGGCAATATAATACAAGCTAAATATGTTACGTACTCTTTTCTCCATCCATTTTTCCCACTGGGTTTTTGGAAGAGTTTTTAATGAGGCATATACATATGTTCCTATTTTCTTCGTCTATTTTTTTCACATGGTTTTTGGAAGGAGTTTTTAAAGGAACTCGAATATGATAATTTGCCCAAGGGGGAGTGTTATGGTATAAATGAAAAGCATTTAGCATGTGGGCAAATTTATTGAGTCTTGACAATAACTGCAATGCAGTTATTTGTTTGTAAACTGCAAGGTAGTTAGATTGTATAATCTCTATATAAGGGGACTAATCCCCATTGTAAACGGCGAACAATCAGTAATAAAGATCATTATTCACTGTCACCCTTTGTCTCTCATTCTCACTATTTGTTTGATGCCATTTCTCCTGTCAACAAAAGTGAAGAAGATTAACATTTAACAGATCTATGGACTTGTTGGTTTGATTTGTGAATGGTATTGAAATGAAAGGTTATTTATTGAGATATTATTGCTAAATGTCTACTTTACAACTTGAGATTGTCTAAAATATAGCAAAAGTCGTACTAATTTTTTTCCATATTTTTTCATAGTTGTGTTATTACTGCAAAATATGTACTTTACAACTTGATGTTGTATTAAAATGTAGGAAAAGTTATGCCAGAATTTTTTGTATTTTTCCATATTTTTAATATATTTTTGACATTTTCTTGATTTTCTGGGTTTTTAGTGGTAGTACCGCACCCCACGCAACTGGTTGGCCGGTAGTGCCGCTCGCAATAATCAGCCCTGAGTGAACCCTCTAAAAAATAACTACCGCGCCTTTGGGCCGGTAGTACCGCTCCCCCTTTTGGCCGATAGTATTGCTTGCTTTGGAACACCCGAGAGACCCCTCCATGGAAAAGGACTATCGCGTCCACGACCGGTAGCTCCGACAGGCGGCACTATCGCCCATCCAGGCAGGTAGTGCTACCCTGACCTAACAGTACCTTAAATTACTTCAAATTCAAAATAAAATTTAAAACAAACTCAAACTTGAGTACCACATGCTCAAACACTATCAATAACTCATCATAAAACTAGATAGAGCTCTACATAGCCTTTCAATCTCCCCTTGATGAATATATTGACAAACACCATAAAAGACATAAATTTGAGTTTGAAGGCAAAAGACCATGTTTCTCTGTGGCTTAACTATCACAAATTCAGAAGCAACGCCAACAGAAGATTTAGAAGCTGGAGCTAGGTTGGCCCGTCGTTATACAAAGATAGGATCATCCCGATAACGCTGCCTATATCTCCTACTCGGAAACACCTCACGCCGCTGATATCTATCTTGATAGAAAGAATGAGGAATATCAAAAGGACAATGGAGAGACTGATCATGAGTAGCTCTAGGATGAAAACCAAATAAAATAACTTAGAAACCAAGTCCTGAACGTTGCCTAAAAATAGGAGAAACTCTACCGTGTCTAAAAGCTGTGGGTGCTTTAGGAGCACTCCGAGCCTGAGGATGAACCTAAATACTCCTAAGAGCACGAACATGCTCATAACGCGTTGTCTTGGCACGTTTGAAGCAAAAGTTTACTAAATATCCATCCTTTAGACAAAAGGTGCAAGTATATTTCGTCTTATTGGAGGCATAAGCTACGAGAGGAGCAACCTTTTAATGAGAGATCCCCATAGACAATCCCAGCAGATCTAAACACAGTAGTGCTCACCCTGGAAGCTACCACGATCTCTCCACTCTTAAAGCCACATACAGTGGTGGGAGGATGTGCCCGAGTATGCTCTAAATAGTCAAATCCTAGACCTTAATTGAATCTACTAATCTTGAACTGGTCTAGGATGAGATTGAGCTTCATATTACTTACTATAAACATCTCAAGAATACTCATGAGGTACTTACACTCCTAGAAGAGAGAGGCGCATGAAGAACAGGGGGAAAAAGATAAAGAGCCAGATAAAGAATAACAAACATCAAGTGTATTTTTCTCCCTAAGCACGACTGCCTTAATTTTGAGGGACTCACAAGATATACACTTATCATTTCTGCCTCAATCTTGAGGGACTCACAAGATATACACTTAGCATTTCTAATCCTAGTGGTCTGGCCTCTAGCTTCTTCCTAAACTCATCATGGATTATATCCATGTCCCCCTCAATCTCAACACATCTTACACAAACTTCTTGTGATTTAGCTAGTAGGTTTTGGGTCAAATTAGCACACTTGACATTCAACGTATCATTATCAAGTTTTAGTTGCATATAGCCCTCACATGAGCTGACTGGGTCTTTAGAAGCAAATTGTGCAAGTTCTTTATTTCTAATAGAAAACTTCCTAAGGTGAACAGTCATGGCATCAATCTCAGCTAGCAACTTAGGATAATTATCACAAGAAGCAGTAACAAGAATAGTGAAAGGAGTACTAAGGCTAGCATTTTTCTCCTTAAGGACCTCTACTTCAAAAAGCACATTATCATGCAGGGTTCTTAGGTTCTCAAGCTCCACAAGCACGATATCATAGAGCACACAATCATCATCATGGGAGGAAAAAGATCTAAGTGAAGCTATCTCTCGTGACATGTCATCTACCTTCTTCTTTAACTCCAAATACCTAACCCTAGCTCTAGCATAGAATCTTTCTAGCTTACAGAATGCCTTATTAAGCTCGTCATAGGAAGGTATCTCATCTGACTCACTGTAGAGGTCGGTGTCGTTGATGCCATTTTCGTCGACCATAAAGCACATGCTGGTGAAGTTGTCGCCGCCCTTTGTATTCTCTTATGGATCACCCTCTCCATCATCGTTGCTACATATCTCGGTGTTGGAGAGGTTGATGTTGTCGAGTGCAGCGAGAACGCGGAGAAAGAGCTTTTTTGTTCTTCATGAATTTGCGGTACTTCTTCTAACGCGTGGAATCATGAAATGAACTTTTCTTGTCACGGTTCTTGTCAATGTAGTCGATCTTTCCAGAATAGTTGTAATCGTTCTTACCCTTTTCTAGCTTAGGGTAGTTGGCTGGAACGTGGTTGGGGCCACCACACTCGAACCAGGTGATCAATCCACCTCTCCTCTCTCTCACCCTCTTGTATGCGTAGAACTTTTTGGCTAAGAGGGTGAGCTCATTTTCTGAAAATATCTCCAGGTGGTCATCGCTCATGACACAAAGAGCGGATAAAGAAAAACCAGAAGAACCCTAAAAAAGGGGATCGATAACCAAGGCCATCGACTGTGACTTCGTCTTGCAAGAGATGATGTCAATCTCATGAATCAAAGTCGACAAGTCTATAGTGTCCTTGATGGAGGTCACCTTCATCTCTTAAACTCGAAGATCAAGAGCTATCAGAAAATACCAAGCATTATCTGAGTCAATGTATGTGATACCAACTACTCAGAGATCCCTTAGGATCTTCATGAAATGACTGAAGCATTTGTACAAAGACTACTTAGCGTGCTACTCAAATTTGTTGTAGTCACGTTCGAACTGATCTTTTCTCACCGTCTTCATTTGGGTGTGCCCTCGTGGTAAGCATTGAGGGTCACCCAAATTTGGTGTGCAGATCGTAAGTGGGAGATCCGGTCATACTCACTGTGGTTAAGCCCCTGCATGAGAATATTCTTTGCCTTAGCATTCACCTCAACGTCAGCCATATTCGCGGCATTGACGTTCTTATCGGCAGGAACAACAAATGTGAGCTTCACCTTCTGCCATATCATGAAACTCTAGACAGTGATGTATAACTCTATCCTGGATTTCCAAAAAGAATAATCCACCATAGAAAAGATTAGAGACTTGGTGGAATACTTGTCCGACGCTATGGCTCTCAAGACTAGTCAAGATCTAAAGAGAGTAAAACCGGGATTTAATACCAATTGGAGGACAGGAAATGGCAACCAGAGGGGAGTGAATGACCACACAACAATTTTTCCCCTAAAGAATCCAACCAAAACCTCATAAGACCTCAAAAGAGCGGAAGAAAAAATTCCTCAAAAAACCAGCTCTGGAGCGACACTACTGCGCTATAGAGGCTGATAGTGTTGGGATGAATAGTAACCCCGGTACTACCGCGTTACTGTAGCGGTAATGCCGGTGAACAATAAATATCAGCATGAGTTCAAGATCAAAATTTTGTGTAAGTTTTGATCGGCTGATCCAAACCATGTGGAATTTTGTATACACCTTACTCTTGATGTTAGGAACCTATTTCAAACTTCAATCATAAGGATTGACGTCAAAATTCTGAGCTTTTTTTAGATCAAGGAAGAGTTCATAGAGACTAGGTCAAAACCTAAATCTTTACCTTGTGCTTGCTCGTGGGGATTTAATGGTCAAGATGACCTTAGATGGTTTCCCACATGTCACAGCAAGCAAGAACACTCAAGGAAAATTCCTCAAACCAACATGATTAAGATCTATCTCAAGAACTTCCTTCTCAACTCAAAAACCGGTTTCTTAAAGTTACTTAGTTGATCATGAAGAAGCTTGCTTAGTTCCAGTTTTGCCTTCGCCTCATCATAACCTAGCCTCAAAGTCCTAGAACACTGACAAGAAACACATTACATAGCATTGTTCACGATAATATAAGTTAATCAACAATTAATACAAACATTAAGCTTAAGTTGCTGGAAAGTCAACACTATCGCCACTCAGGGCCGGTAGTACCGCACCCCTGGCACTACCGCTCCTGATTGACCGGTAGTACTGCTTGCCCTTGGAACACCTGAGAGACCCCTCTCTAATAAAGGACTACTGCATCCACGATCGGTAGCTCCAATAGGCCGCTCTACTGTCCATCCCAGGCCGGTGGGCCTCTAAGGCCAGTAGTGCCTCCCTGACCTGACAGCACCTCAAATTAATTCAAATTCAAAATAGAAATCAAAACAAACTCAAACTTAAGTACCATATGCTCAAACACTGTCAATAACTCATTACAAACATTGATAGACCCTCACATGATCTTTAAGTCCAGCAGACCAGATGACCAATGAATACGATAGGACATGGGCCACTATGACAAGTGGACACCTGCGCCATGGCACAACTGCTTGAATCTATTGCCTACCACCGCGCTTGGGCTGCTAGGCCAATTCCGCGTTGTCGCTTGTCTCACCCGGCGGCCCCCAAACCTACTCAGCATCACGTGCGCAGGGTTCAAATTTTCATTTTGGGGAAAAATTCGGACCCTGCCGAAATCCGAAATTTCGGACAAAATTCGGTTTTTTCGACCGAAACACATTCAAAATTCAAAAAGCAAAATTCAAATCCGGTTTGTTTGGCACAAAAATTACCCAAAATTTTGGACAAAATGCACTGACTGAAAATTGGTTCAAACGATGTCAAAAATTTTTGAAATTTTTTAAAAAATTCAAACATTGGTACTGTCCCGATGAAACGTTGATCGACAAGTTTGAACCAGATGAAAAATAGTACAAACGACGTTAGAAAATTTTGAAATTTTTTTGGAGATTTTTGACATATTTATGTAAAAATTTCAGATGATTATCAAATGTGAGGAATTTTTAAAAATTCAAACATAGGTACTGTCTTGGTAAATCATTGAGCGGCAAGTTTCATCCGAATGAAAATTAGAACAAACGAGGTTATAAAATTTTAAAAAAATTTCTGGATGGTCTTGACACATATTTAATATTCTCATAAAATTTTCATATGATGATCAAGTGTCAAGAATTTTTAAAAATTCGAACAGTGCTACTATCCTATTAAAAGGCCGATGATCAATAATAGATTTACTTTAGCAATAAAAAAGGTTTAAATTTTTTAAAAATTTTACATAAGGGTGAAAAGGAAATTATTAATATCTCATAAAAATTTTGAATCATGATCACGCTCCAGTGAATTTATAAAATTCGTAGAAGGCACAGTGCCATTTATGTTCTTTCTCTGTTTGATTTTTGAAATATAATACAACAAATTAAGTTTAGTGCTTACTGCATTGATAGATTTTATTGAGCAATCCAAGAAAGTTGAATTTTTTTTGAAAATTTTATAGAATGGTACTGAGGAAATTATTAATCTGTCATAAAAATTTTAGATGATGATCACACTCGAAAAAATTTAGAAAAATCTAACAAGTTTACTATCCCGATTATGTCCATTCTGTTTTTGATTTTTTAAAGATAACAAATGATGTTAAATTATTTTTAAATTTTTTTTGTATGATCCTAAACTACTAAGGATGGTACCATAAATTTTTAATATCATTATCAAGCTTTTATAATTTTATAAAAATCTAACAGCGTTTCTACCCAAATTTTAAAAAATCTCAAAAAATTAATTTTTCAACAAATTTTCATGTAAGATCACTTTATTAGGGGTTATTGGTCTAATTACGGTCAAATCCGGCCCAAAAAGGTCAAAATCCGGATTTAAAACTCGAAATTTCGGTGAAATTTCTGAAATTACTGTAGCAAAATCAAATTTTTTTAAACTTTTAAATTCGGCCGATATATCAAAACTCAGCATGTCCCGAAAAGCGAAATTTCGTACTACCCAGTACCCCTAAATCTTAGCACCGCGCGTGCGACATCCAATCCATCTGCTCATGAGTCATGAGCGGATGCGGCAAGGGGATTTTTTAATAGTACATTTTCTAAAAGGAATTGTGTCGGTGTTTCGGAAACCGGCAAGTAAATTTGTAGGTTTAGAGGGGCGACGCGCTCCCGCTCCTTGAATGGTTAGATCGAAAGAAAAGAAAGAGGGTCCAAGATGTATACTGGTTCGGGCTGAACGTCCCTACTCCAGTCTGTGGGGTGATCGGGTGTTATTACGAGATCGGGCGGGTCGTAGGGTTACAAGCGGAAGCGAGCTCTCTAAGGGGATTACCGGTGACTCTCGTTTGGTCGTGCTGTGCTTGTGTGCTCTACCTGATCGCCCCCCTGCTCCGGAGGGCCGAACTCCCCCTTATATAGCCCGGGGGAGCGGATTACACGAGAGCATGCGTGGAAAAAATGAAAGGGGTCCCCTACGCCTAGGAGTCCGCCTTTCGCCTTGATATCTGGTTGCCGGATGTGACTTGACGGGTTGGTAAAGGCCTGAGCGGTGGGCGGCTCGTCCCTCCGGAAGCAGCCTTTGCTCCTGTCTTCTTTGTCAGTCTTGTAAAGGGCGCCGACCATCGAATCGCTGGGGAAGGCGCGTGGCTCCCCATTCCGCTTGGTCATGCTGAGCCGCTTACGTCAGCGGTGTAGGTGACCGTGGCATGGGCTGCTTTTTGGCGATTTGACGTCTGCTTCGGTCGCCGTGGTTTGCGGGGCGCTCGACCTTCAGCGAATGCAGTCGTCTCCTGGGGCCATCTGGCCGGAATCGGTGCCCTACGGAGGACCAGGCGGTCGGCCCCTGCTGCTCGATCCTGCTCGGGAGGCCGACCCGTGGCGCTGGTTGGAATGTCCTTCAGGGGCGGCCTGGTCGGGAATTATGGGCCTCCGAGTCGAGGCCTGTTTCCGAGGCCTTGGCGCGGAGGTGGCCCGCACGTGATCGGAGCGGCCCATGTAGTTTTCTGGGCATTGGGATACCCATGCCAAGGATATCCGTCAATAGCCCCGACCCCGGCGGGTCGGAGAGCGGTCGGGGTTCAATTTAGCCGATGGGCTTTGGCAGAAGCGCCGCCGTTCTGCGCGTTGGGATTGGTCGTCCGATTTGGCCCGGGTGCGCGCGAGCACATCCGGTGGATGGAGCCCCCGAGCCCTTGAGCGGATCGGAGATCCGGTCGGGGGTTCTCTTCGTATGCGGAGGCGACTCCGGTCAGTGGGCTAGACCTTCTGGTCAGAGTCGCCCAGGCACCTGCCCGCACATTTGTTGATCGGAAGTGGCCCTCTCGGTTGCCAGTGTTCGACCAAACGGGTTGTTCGTCAAGGCGAAGTGCGCGCGCGCAGCTGCATCCGTGGATGGAAACCCGAGCCCCGGCGGATCGGAGAGCGGTCGAGGGTTTACCTCGCGTGGGCGGCGTCTTTGCGTCGTGACCCAATGTACTGTAGGGCTTGCGCCAAAAAATGCAGACCAAAGCGTTAGTCCCACGCTTTTTGTTAAGCGGGGGCGGCAAGGTTTCCCACGAATACGCCTGTCGCGGCGTGGGACTGGAGGGTGAGCTAGCGCGCGTCTGCCATCGCGTTGGCTCGACGCCGTGCTCGTGTGGTGATAAGCGGGTTCGTTCGAGTGGGCCTGACGGCTTCGAAAGGAGAACCGTTTCGGCGGGCGTTATCCGTGGCGGGCGTCACCCACTGAGGCGACCCATAAGAACCTTTCTTTACTCGCTCCCGTATCGGACCCCAGGTCGTCTGCCGACCCGGAGCGCAGCCGACTGCCACCCGTCGACGGGCTCCGCGGGTGAGTGTGAAGTATGGTCTCGAACACGATTAAGGGTGATTGGGCCATCCGCCGACCCAACTAGAGGCCCACTGGGGGCTCACCTTATCCTCGTCCCTCGCTCGTTTTTTCGCTCGGGGCGATGTGCGCCTCCACTTGGTGGCCGGGCGTTCGGAGCCCACGATACTTTGGTCGGGCCTTGAGCGGAAGTTGATGAGCCTTTGTGCGGCTTCCGGGGCCGCAATAGTCTCGGCATGTTTTCTTTCTGCCGCAAGGCGGCCTTTCGAATTCGGGAGCGAGGCTCGAGGAGCCGTACGCCACTCGCTTTCGATCACGAAGTCCTCTCGCTGGTTGTTGACTGTCGAGTTAAGCAGGCGACCAAGAATCGAGGTGGCGTCTGGTTGAGCCGTCGCGACGGTCGGGAAGCGGAATGCCGCGCCGTTTTGGGTTTTAAGCGCTCGGCGGTCGGCGCTGTCGTCGACGACCGTCGCTTTCTTATAAGCCCAAAAGGAGGGGCCACCGGCGGATTCCCCGATTGCGTCTTTGTTCTTCGCCTGCGAGGAGAGGAAGACGAAAGCGATTGAGAGGGAAGCAAGGGCAAACCTAGGAGAGGGTTCTCGCCTCGGCCCTTCTTCGCTCGTCGACCCGCTTTCTTGGAGATGTCGTGGCGGAGTGCTCCATCCTTGGCGCTTCGCGTGCTTAGCTGTCGAAGCGATTCCTTCCCCGCGAGATATATCCGGTGGAGGTGCCAGCGGGCCGTGGCTCTGGGCCGGCGACGGGAGATCGTCGTAGCCGCGTCCTTCTTGGCCGGGTTTGGCCTCCTCCATTCGTTTGTTCGCGGGCTTCTTCACTTCTATAAGGTGGGCGCACCATCTGAATCCGCCGCGCGTCTTTGCACATCGCGATCTTCATGACGCCAGTCGCGAGCTTTTCGGGGATCGAGCCCCATTGGGCTCTGTGGAGGTACTTCTTCCATATGTGGCCGTTGAAGGGAAAAACGGCGGCGGGCGTACTGCCGGCGCGATCGGGCGCCGCCATCCAGGCTTCGGTCAATCGGCGTCGAGTACATTAACATGAAGCGCCTTCGTCGAGCCGAGGTGGCACTCGAATGGTTCTACATTGGAAGGTAGGAAACAGCGCCCCATCTTCTGGGAAGACGACGTCGATGCGAGTGGAACCGTGGCGGATCTGAAGGAGAAAAGGAAGATGGAAGTGATCCTCGGCGCTCGCGCGGCTCAAGAAGGCGAGGCTGACGGGTGGCGTTGTCGTCCGTGCGTTTGTGGCGGCGTACAACCCTTGATGGATCGGGCTCACCCGATGTTCGAATCTGAGGGCATCCGACCCCATGAGGATGGAGGGTTCGGACCTCCCTTCGTCGGAGGTGGAAGCTCGGGTGTCGACTGTCTTGGTCGTGAAGGCCACGGTGGCGGTAGGTGGCGTTCCCGGGCCCTTCTCGGCGGAAGACCCCCCGAACTTGGTAACTGAACGGCTCCCCATCCTTTCCCTGCGTCCCTTATCTTGGTCCCTCATGTCGTGACCTGAATCGCGCTCCTACCTCCTCCAGGGCCTGCGTGGAGCAACCTCCCGGGCATGGCTACCGGGAGAGAAGGAGATGAGGGCGGAGGCCCGAAAAAAGACCGAGCTGCAGAGTCCGCTCGAAAAGAGCGCAGGAGAGCGGGGAGGGAGGAGAAGAAAAAACGCGTCGGCAATGGCAGCATGTGTGGGACGTGTCGGTCGACCGCTCTCTCCTTAGTCGGCGCGGGGTCGTCTTCTAGTGAAGGCATAGACCCTTATGACCCATACAAGGGGTATGACTTGGTGTCGTTGGCGGCGATCGATGGAGGCGTTGATCTGGAGGTCATCGTCGCGGCGCCCCAAGTAGGAGCATTTCGGTGGAGGTGCCCGGAAGGAGGAGGATGGCTCTTCCTCGCCCGGAGACCGGTGAAAAGGGCGCGGTTGTTCGATGCCGCCGTATGATTAGTCTTCATTCTTTAGGCGTCTGTGTCGATTTTGCTTGAGCCGCTTCTTATCGGCTGTGCCTTGAGGATTTCGTGGGGAAAGCTTGGCGGAGGTGGCGGAATTGCCGCGGAATCGGCGTCGTCGCTTAGTTGGCGGCGATTGAGATCGCCACAGGCGAGAGCGAGATGGCGAGCAGCGGCATTGGTCGCGCCGCGATGGTAGACTGAACGGTAGTTGCGCCGATGGTTGTCTTGAGTCGATCAAGAGCCGCACGCCACGGCCCGGGCGATCGGCCGCCCGTCGGTCGGGCCGATGATGGCGAGCGGACCTCGCCGCCGATCGCCGAGCGTTGCCGATCCTGGCACTGGAAGCCCCGCCGCCATCGCCACCGAGGGGGCAGCTTGGAGAAGGGCCGCAGGCGGTGGCGGCGGTGGTCGTTGATTTGCCGTCGGTGGAGCCGGAGGTCACACCGCCGGGGCGGGCTGCTGGGGCGGCCATGGAAGGGCCCCCCCGGCCGCCACCGTCCATCTTAGTTTGGGCGGGCAGCGACCTGCCTGACGAGACGTCGTTCGCGCTGGACGACAGGGCGGAGCTCGGGGAGTGGGAGTCCCTGCAGGAGGGTTCCCGGCGAGCCAAGACCGAGATGGAAATGATTCGGGCGAGCCTAGGTCAGCTCCTCGAGTCCTCCGGTAGGGCGCTGGACGCCGTCACCGGAGGGGTTGACCTGGCCGGCGTGGTAAGCCATGTCCAAAGCTTCCCCCCCTTTTTAACTTTTGTCGGGTCTTGTAATGATGCGTCGGCTGGTTGCAGCGTCTGCGGGAGCGGTCAGAGGGCAAATCTGGCTTTCTCCATCGTCTGCACGGCCAGAGGTCGGCCGCGGAGAAGGATCGCGACCAGTGGGCTCAAAATGCAAGAGGCAGGAAGCCGCGCGAGCTTGTGGCGGTCGGCGGAGGAGGCCCGTCGGGCGATGAACGAGATGGCCGACATCTTGGAGGAGGAGCGCCGATCGGGTCGGTCCCTGAGGGCGAGGGTATCCGAATTGGAGTCCCTCCTAGCGGAGGCCGATGGCGCCAAGGTCGCCGCGCAGGCGGAAACAGTGGCGGTGAAAAAGCTCGAGGAGGATGCCCGGACCAAGCTCACCGCCATGACCGCATCGTCGGCCGGTAAGATGTCGTTACTCGAGTTGACTCGGGGGGTGTCGTCATCGAGCGTGCTTCTTAACTTCTTCTTTGGTCTCCAGAGCTGCAGAAGAGATTCAGTGAAGTTGCCGAGGCGCGACGATTGGCGGTGGAGGAGCGAGACACGGCGGTGGAGGAACGCGACGCGGCGATCATGGCGGCGGGGCTCGGTGGCGCGAGAAGAGTTGGAGGGCGATCGAACCCAACTTCTTGCCGAGTTAGCATCCTTGGGGAAGGTAGGCCGGGCCGTCTGCCACCGGTTGCTCGGGGACGTGCGGGGTACAAGCTTGCTCGCGACCGAGCTGGCCCGCGTGCCGGATCATGTCAAGAAGTCGATGAAGACGAGCGCCGCCCTGGGAGCCACTGCCGCGATTGTTAACACCATGTCCTTCTACAATGGCATCAACCTGGACAACGTTAGCAGCGGGATCGCCAGGAACCGGACCGAGGAGGAGGTCGAGCACTTCGCGCTCCAGGCCGAGCCCCATGCCCGAGTGATCGCCGATCGGATCTGCCATGAGCGTCCTCCACGGATTCTGAATAATGCGGATATTGTTGTTTATTTTAATTTGTAAGGAGTTGGGTTTTGCCTTTATGCTAACGAATCGGGGTTCGCTTTTGTATTCCTTCGCAACTTTGAACCGTGTTTAGAGACGGTGGCCCTGGGAACCGCTGGGGTTTTTTCGGGCGTAAGAGTGTTGGATTTTCCGAAGAAAACGCGAAGAAGGTGTTGGCGAGCCCCGGGATCGAAAAAGCATTCGTTCACGTTTTATGCGAAGTGGTTCGATTGAATTGTGGCTGCCCGTCGGGTAGCCCTACCGCATAGCGCTACTTGAAACCGTGGCCGGGGCGTAGGTCGTAGGGCTTAGGTCGGGCGGGCTACTGTTAGGGAGGCCACGGGCGATCGGACCGCCCGGCCCGTCGTCCGTGGGCGGTGCTAGAAGGCAAAAAGCGTTAAGCTCGCGCTTTAGGCGGGAGAGGATGGCCGACCGACTTCGGCTCGCGCCGCCGGGCCGTAGCTCTTGGGCGTGGGCGAGGCGCGTGGCCGAGCGGTCAGTCGGGTCGCCGACCTATTTGAATGTGGGTGATCTTGCCGGGGCGGCCTCGACCGACTTTCGGTAGCGCCACTCGGAACCGTAGCCAGCGGGCGTGGGCGGTAGCGTGGCGAGCGGTCAGTCGGATCGCCGACCTGTTTGAATGTGGGTGATACTGCCGTGAGCCCCCGAGCAATGCGGGCCGACCAGGCCGTGGTCGGCGCGTATTGCTGATTTTCAGAGATGATCGGTAGAGAGACCGGAAGTCGGGAGACTTATCTGCTCATGTCGGACGTCGACCGGTTCGCTGGCGCCTGGTGCGGGTTCCGAGGCTGTCCGTATATCCTGCGCGACGATCGAAGGGTCGCGTTGCTTCAGCGCGAAGCGCCGTTTCCCTACGGTCGCGTCGTTTCGCCGCATTTAATGCGGAGTGGGATTTTAATGCCCGTCGCGTCGGCGCATCGGACGGTGGGCGTGTTAGAAGCGAGTCATGGGCGCCAAAGCGATAAGCGGTTTGGTACCCTGCTCTCCTTATAAGTATAGAGCGCGGGAGGGCACGGCGTTTGCGCCTGGCTTCGACGCTCTTTTCTCCCTGCCCCCTTCGACTTCCTCGCCCTCCTTAACGTCCCCAGGAGCTTTCTAGGAGAGCGATGGCGAGCGGCGGCGGCGACGACAGAAGGTCGGGGAAGCGAATGGCGGGCGGATCTGAGGCTCGCCCAAAAAGCCCGGACGGGAGGGGCTCCTCTGGTCTTCTGGCGAGGTGGGCTCGATCTGCCCTCGCCGAGGTTCTTCATCTGGAGCCCTCCTCGCGGGTAAGCCCCTTTCCGGTTGTTCCGTCGGGATACTAGGGTTGTCGGGTTGATGTGTGTCTATGGTTTTTGCCGCTCGTGGTCCGACGGCAAGCCTTGCACCGAGAGCACCGTCGAAGCAGCTCAAGCACCCCCAGCCGCAGAAGCGGCTTCTTGAGGGACCGAAGGCGAGCATGGTCGACGCCATTTGGTCTTGATCTCCGTGACACAGTATCCCAAGTGGGGTCCTCCGCGACCCTCGGGCGCAGTGACGGCAACGCGCTGGGCGTGGTCGAGGTCGCCGAGGAAGAAGCGGCTGACCAGTGGGCCAAGGCGCCGCCGAGGCGGAGATAGCCCTGCAGCGAGATTCGATTCCACGCGGGGTCCTCCTCTCCATCTTGCTACCACCTTCTAAAGCATGGGCGGGAGCTGAGGCCCCTCGGGGCCGAACGCAGCCCATCCGATAGCCAACCGTCGATGCGCCTTGGCCTCACTCGGGCGGCCGAGAGCGCGGCCTTCTTCCATTCGCTCGACGACGAGTGCCGCGCTCACGACTTGGGTCGTGGCGGCAATGTAGAGGAGTAGAGGCTCGCACGGCGCTGGGGCGGTGAGGACCGGAGGCGACGTCAAGAAGGCCTTTAGTCGGTCGAGGGCTTCCTGAGCTTCTTGCGTCCAACTGAAGTGGTCGGACTTCTGGCGGCTTATAGAGTGGCATCCGCGTTAAATCGGCGAGACACGAAAGCGGCTCAAAGGCTGCGAGGCAGCCCGTCGGCTTTGGGCGCCTTCGGATCGGCGACCGGCCCCATCCTCATGATTCTTTGAGATTTTTACGGGTTAACCGATCTGGTGCTCGGATATCATGAAGCCGAAGTTTCCTTAGGGACCCGAAGACGCACTTTTCGGGGTTGAGTTTTATCTTGAAACCGCGGAGATTCATAAAGGTTTCTTGAGGTCGGCGACGAGGTCGCCGACCTTTCCGATCTTCTAGCGATGTAGTCACGTACACCTCAACGTTACGACCGATCTGGTCGTCGAAACAGGTGTACATGCACCGTTGGTATGTAGCGCCCGCGTTTTTCAGGCCGAAGGGCATCGTTAGGTAGCAGAATGACCCGAAGGGAGTGATGAAGGAAGTCGCGAGCTGGTCGGACTCCTTCGCCGGGATCGATGATGCTTTGAGTAGGCGTCGAGGAAGGAGAGCGACTCGCACCCAGCGGTGGAGTCGATGACCTGGTCAATCCTGGGCAAAGGGAAATGATCTTTGGGATATGCCTTGTTCAGGCTCGTGTAGTCAACACACATTCTCCATTGCCCGGACTTCTTCTTTACAAGAACAGGGTTGGCAAGCCACTCGGAGTGGCGTGCCTCCCTTATGAATCCTGCTTCCAAAAGTTTGGCTACCTCCTCCCCTATGAGCTTGCGCTTCTCTTCGTCGAAGCGGCGCAAGCGTTGGGCGACCGGCCTGACGCCGGGTCGGATGTTCAGGGTGTGCTCGGCGACCTCCCTCGGGATGCCTGGCATGTCGGAGGTCTTCCATGCGAAGACGTCCCGATTCGCCCGGAGGAAGTCGACGAGCGCGCTTTCCTATTTGGCGGGGAGGGCGGACCCTACCCGTACGGTCTTGGCAGGATCGTCGGGGTCGACCGCAATCCTCTTCGTGTCTTCAGTGGACTCGAAGGATCCGGCTCCCGACTTGCTGGAGGTGGGGACGGACCCGGAGGCCTCCCCTCGGTAGTGATCGAGCTCGGCGGAAGCAATCACCGCCGAAGCCAGCTCACAACTGCTTCGCTCACAGTTGAAAGCGAGTTGAAAAGACGAGGCCACGGTGATGATGCCCCGCGGCCCCGGGATCTTCAGCTTCAGATAAGTGTAGTTAGGGACCGCCATGAACTTAGCGTAGCACGGCCTCCCCAAGATAGCGTGGTAGGAGCCCGCGAACCCCACAACCTCGAAAGTGAGGTTTTCGGTGCGGAAGTTTTCGGGCCCCCCAAAGGTGACGGGCAGATCGATCTGCCCAAGAGGGTAGGCCTGTTGGCCCGGGATGATGCCGTGGAAAGGTGCCTTGCTCGGACGTAGGGTCGAGCGAGGGATCCCCAGGGCGTCGAGCGTCTCAACGTACATGATGTTGAAATTGCTTGCCGCCGTCCATGGCGCCGCCAGTGGCGTTTGACCCTACAATGGGGTCGACGGCGAGGGTACCTTCCGGATGCGGGATGTGGTCGGGTGGTCGGTCCGATCAAAGGTGATCGAGATTCGGACCACCAGAGTACCGGGACGCGAGGGTCACCGTGTGCACCTCGCGGTGGCGAGCTTTGGCGCCGCTTGTCGGCGTAGCTCTCCAACCACCGAAGATCATGAGGCATCCGTCAGGCTCTGGGAACCCAGCGTCTGCCTTTTCCTCCCGACCTCGGCGTCGGGTCGCGCTTCTTTCCTTTACCCCGTGGTGCGTGGGGTTTCGAGAGAAGCGCTTCAGGACTTCGCATTCCCGATACTTGTGTTTGACGGGGTATCCGTGGTTCGGACACGGGCTTTCCATCAATTTCTCGAAGTGGTGGGCACCGTCGCGCTTCTTGCTTGTCGAGGCGGCCGGCGACCACGCAAATGTGATCTCGCGAACTGCTTCCCTCTCCGCCGACGTTTGTCGGAGGGATCGGAGGGGGCAGCAGGCTCGGATCCGGGTTCTCTTTTGGCCTTCCCCTTATCGAAGATGGCCCCCACTGCCTCCTCACCGGAGGCGTGGTTGGTGGCGATATCGAGCAGCTCCTTGGTAGTCCTGGGCTTGAGGCAACCCAGCTTATGGACCAAGGTCCTGCACGTAGTGCCGTAGATGAATGCCCCCACGACGTCAGCGTCACTGATATCGGGGAGCTCGTTACACTGCTGGGAGAAGCGCTGGATGTAGTCCCGGAGCGTTTCCCCCGATTGCTGTTTGCAGCTTTTGAGGTCCCAAGAGTTCCCGGGGCGCTTGTAAGTGCCCTGGAAATTTCCGACGAAGACATTCTTCAAGTCGGACCAGCTCTCGATGGTTCCGTGCGGCGGTACTCGAGCGAGCTCGGCCGAGTCCGCCAGATAGATGGGGAGGTATTGAATAATGAAAAGATCATTGAGTCGCTCCACCGCTCGACAGCGAGCGAGTAGTCTTCCAACCAAACCGCGGGTTTATCGCCCGTGTATTTGGTTATGTTGATGGCCTTCGGAAGCGGGCGGGAAAATCCGCTTCGTCGAATCTCCCGAAAACGCCAAGTCCGGGCCTTCCGAACTCGATCTGCGGTCGCGGCGTCGACCATTGTCCGCGACCGCGAACGGGCCCCGTGCTTGTAGTCTTTCCGCGTCGAGGTGTCGCGGCGGTCGTAATCTTGCCGAGACGCCGCCGCCGGTGTAGGAGGTCTGGGGCGCTCGGTGGAGCGGTTCTTCTTAGGATTCATGGCAATCTGGCATGATGGCAAGTGAGTCCTCGAGTGGCGAGTACTAGAGGCCGGCGCGGGCTGCACGGCGGCGTGCTCTACCAGCTCCCGGAGGTGCTGGTAAGTAGCCCGGGCCTCGGGCTCGTCCGGCTCGGGGATGCCACGGAGCAGCATTGCAGCCGCGGCGAAGTTTTGACTGGGAAGGGGGAAGCAAGGAGCTGCGACCGGCTCTTCCGCCGATTGCTTGCTGCACCAGCGCTATGGCGGCGTCTGCCCTTTGGCGCGCGGTGGGGGACGAGTTGGCTCGGCTCTGGCGGATCGGCCCTTGCCTTGCCGAGTCTGGCCGCCCGTAACTCCAGCTCCCGTTGCTGGTGGAGTTCATCGCGGCGGGCCTGGGAAGACCAAGGTTGGTGGTGCTGACGTTCCGCCTCCTGCGCTTCGCGCCGGTGGCGGGCCTCTTGGCTCGGGGAAGTGGCGGCCGACTGGTTGCCTACGTCGACCACGTTGCATTCGTGGGAGTAGGGTTCCTCCGAAGCTTGCTCCGCGTCGAGCCTGAGTCGCTGTCGGATGGACTCTCCAATATTTCGTGGATGGAGGCTGGCGCGTAGCCTGCCATTGCCCTGGCACGAGTCCGTGGGGGCGGTGGCGCCGCCCCTACGGGCGCGCGCCCGCTCCCAGCGGCGGTGGTATCGCTCAAGAGGAGCGTCGACTTCGAGGTCGGCGTGGGGACCTTGAGTCGAATGTCGTCGAAGGCGTGGGTGGCGGAGTCGAGCGTTCACCGGCTGGGTCCGGCGTGGCGAGGGCAAAGTTGAGTTCCCTCTTCTTGGCGACGACGAAGTCGAAGGAACCGAAGCGGATTCGGTCCCCAGGGGCGAGGGCGTCGTTGTTGGTGAAAGAAGCCATCAAGGAGACTAAATGGGAATCCGGAGACGCTGATGACGCGCGAGGCCCCTACCTGGCGCGCCAACTGTCGGTGTTTCGGAAACCGGCAAGTAAATTTGTAGGTTTAGAGGGGCGACGCGCTCCCGCTCCTTGAATGGTTAGACCGAAAGAAAAGAAAGAGGGTCCAAGATGTATACTGGTTCGGGCTGAACGTCCCTACTCCAGTCTGTGGGGTGATCGGGTGTTATTACGAGATCGGGCGAATTCGCCGGGTTACAAGCGGAGGCGAGCTCTCGAAGGGGATTACCGGTGACTCTCGTTTGGTCGTGCTGTGCTTGTGTGCTCTACCTGATCGCCCCCCTGCTCCGGAGGGCCGAACTCCCCCTTATATAGCCCGGGGGAGCGGATTACACGAGAGCATGCGTGGAAAAAATGAAAGGGGTCCCCTACGCCTAGGAGTCCGCCTTCCGCCTTGATATCTGGTTGCCGGATGTGACTTCTGACGGGTTGGTAAAGGCACAGAGCGGTGGAGCGGCTCGTCCCTCCGGAAGCAGCGCTTTTGCTCCTGTCTTTGTCGTCCGTCTTGGGGGGCCGCCATCGAAATCGCCTGGGGAAGGCGCGTGGCTCCCCATTCCGCTTGGTCATGCTGAGCCGCTTACGTCAGCGGTGTAGGTGACCGTGGCATGGGCTGCTTTTTGGCGATTTGACGTCTGCTTCGGTCGCCGTGGTTTGCGGGGCGCTCGACCTTCAGCAGGTACCGAGCTGTCTTCTGGGGCCATCCTGGCCGGGAATCGGGTGCCCTTACGGAGGACCGGGCGGTCGGCCCCCTGCTGCTCTGATCACTGCTCGGGAGGCCGACCCGTGGCGCCGGTTGGAATGTCCTTCAGGGGCGGCCTGGTCGGGAATTATGGGCCTCCGAGTCGAGGCCTGTTTCCGAGGCCTTGGCGCGGAGGTGGCCCGCACGTGATACGGAGACGGCCCATGTAGTTTTCCTGGGCCGCTGGGGATACCCATGCCAAGGATATCCGTCAAATTGTGATATTAATATGTGAAACAAAAAAATTACAAAAATTCTCCGTCGCCAAACAGTACGGTGAAATAGGAGTAGTTGCCAGCGGACTGGACGAAAACCTATTGTTGCCATACCGTATGGCGACAACTCCTTAATCCCACTGTAAGCATTGCACCAACAGAGCTGAGGCAGCAGCGCGTGACATATAGCATTGTCGCCATACGGTGTGGCGACAATAGGATGCCGTCCACACCGTATGGCGACAATGCCACGTGTCACGCGTTGCTGCCTTGGCTCTGTAGGTGCAATGCTAACCGCAGGATTAAGGAGTTATCGCCATACGGTATGGTGACAATAGAGTCTTCGTCTAGCCCACTGACGACTACTTTTATTTCGCCGTACCGTTTGGCGACGGGATATTATTTTTACAAATTTTCTTTTCATGTGTTAATTTCACAATTTTTTAAAAAAAATATATTATTAAAAAAAATTCCACGGCAAGCGAGCAACCTGAGGAGTGCGCTGCCACGGCAGCCGAACAATGCCGTCATGCATGCGTTCCACTTCCACAGATCGGCGCAAGCGGGAGCACGGCGAGGCGGGGTCATCAGCTACCACTTTCACACGCATGCAAGGATCTGTGAGCGCATATTGCTGATATTAACGGCCATCGCGATATCTTTGGTCAGCGATACAAACAAGCACGAACTTTGCATATATCACAAGAGTAAAATAATTTGAAATGCAACACATCACGCGGTAACCTGAAAGCTCATGCTTCTGCACTTATCAAGCACGCACTACTACTTGTGCTAACTGCCTACCTCGGAATAACTTCGCTGCATGTGATCGAGGCAGAATGTATTGTAGTTGTTGCTGCCGTCGGCCATCTCGCCTTGGGCGAAAGAGCCGACGAATTCACGCCTGGACGGACGGGCACCGTGTGGCACTGCTCGACAAAACCCGGCGGGTGCATCTCCAGCTCGTGGAAGCAGGCGACGGGCCTCGACAGAATCTTAACCACCTGGCGCATCGTCGGCCGGCTGCTCGGCGTTGCCTGCGTGCAGGCCAGGCCCACCTTGATGTATCTGAGCACCTCCTCCTCCGGGTAATCCTTGATGTTCGTATCCACAATGTCCAGCAGATTGTCCTGTTCGTAGAGTAGCCATGCCTGGAAGAACAACAGAAGAGTGTATACAGGTATGATCACTTAGTTACAAAATGCCATCTTCAATAGTCTCTCCCATATCATGGCTAAGGTGAAAATGATGTGAGAGATTAAAGAGAAACAAACCGCATGAACAGCACCATATAGAGAGACGAAGGCAGAAGGGGAAACCTGACCTCTCGCACGAGGAACATGTCTGATCGAATTGTTTGCGAGATTCTCCTTCCACTGATGATTTCAAGAATAAGTACTCCAAAGCTGTAGACATCAGCCTTTTTGGTCAGTTGCCCGTGCACGAAATATTCAGGTGCCAAGTATCCACTGCAGAGGTTAAGGTTGATGTTACAAACAGCTTAGCTTAAACATTAGTACATTACTAGTCGTCGAAAGAACAGCTTACGTCGTTCCGACCACACGCGTGCTGACATGAGTAACATTATCTGGAAATAGCTTAGCCAGTCCGAAATCCCCAATCTTTGGACTGTAGTATCTGTCAAGAAGAACATTGCTAGCTTTGATGTCTCTGTGCACAATGTTTGGCTCGTGCTCTTCGTGAAGATAGCTCAGTCCCTTGGCAGTGCCCACGCAGATGTCCGATCGTGTGCTCCAAGTGAGATTTGTTACTCCACTCGCCGAACCTAAAGCTAAAATACGTATATATGAGAGAGATACGTTCCAGTAGGTGAAGTACGAATAAAATTAGTTAATGGCTAACTTACCTTGTAATGCATGATCAAGGCTATTGTTCTCAACATATTCGTAGATCAGGATCCTATTTTGCCTCTGAACACAACAGCCCAGCAACCTGACAAGGTTTGCATGCTTAACTTCAGTAATGCTCTCGATTTCAGTTAGGAATTCCTTGATCCCTTGTTCAGATTCAGTAGATAGAACCTTTGCAGCAAATGCAGTACCATCTCCAAAGATTCCCTGTGTCACAAAACAGAAAACAAGAGGGATTCGTTGTGGCTAAGAATCTTCGAACGGATGTTGCTTTAGTTGTACATCAATCTAGAGAGGCGACGAATCCTGCATAGATGGTTATTGTTTGGTAAACTGAAAAAAAGATATGTAGACCAAAAAAATCTAGGGAGACTTGGCTTAAAGGATTTCAAACTGTTCGGTCGGGCCCTTTGGCTCTGCTGGTTGTAGTATAAATGGAAAAACAAACAAAGACCTTGGTGGGAATGACCACACCATGCGACGACGTAGACCGTTCGCTTTTTCATGCAAGCATTTCCATTGTGCTAGGAGATGGCAAAACAGCTAGGTTCTAGACCTCCCCCTGACTAAGCGGAGTTTCACCGAAGGACATTACGCCACATGCTTCCGATTGATATGCACAGCGACGAGGTCGGTTTGTGATGAGCTACAGGACGATACATGGATCATACTACTTTGGAGGATTACAAACGCCATAGAGCTACACGAGTTCTTCCTGCTCTGGCAGGCCATCTGACAGGTCGAGCTATGGCACAACACTCCGGATGACATACTCTAGAAATGGACGACAAACTAGCAATACTCAGCAAAGTCCGCGTACAGGATCCAGTTTCAAGGGACGGTGTCAGATAACAACTACAATATAATCTAGAAGGCCATTATGGAAAACAAGTGTAAATTCTTCGCTTAGCTCCTTCTGCAAGACAAGATTCTCACTGCAGACAGGCTGACAGCTAGGAGTTAGCCCCACTCCGCCTGTTGCCCCCTTTGCGGCTTAGAACCAAAATCGGCAACACACATTGCTTGTTTGCCCCTTCGCGAAGCAGATTTGGAGGAAGGTCTTCCTTCACATGCGTTTAAATCCTTGCATCCCGCAGACAAATATAAAGGCCCTGAAATGGTGGAGGCTTGTGCGACACAATGTGCCAAAACCCTCTCGAAAACAGTTTGACAGGATCCTTATTTACACTTTTCTGAATCTATGGACGGAAAGAAATACAAGGATTTTCAACAATGTTTACCAATCTATGGCAACGTATCCTGCGCACACAGGCTCTCTCGTGTACACACTGTGCACACCAATTAAAAAAGTTACGAAAAATTCTGAAAAAAATTGTAGATGTACTTCATAGATTGTGTGCGCAGGATACGTTGCCCCAATCTATTCAGTCTGTCTAAAATCGCATTTTTCAGGACGTCACCAACCGTTCGATGGCATTACAGAATGGTGCAGAGCAAAGCGCCAATCACGGCAACAGCTAGCCGGCCGCTGAGCCAAGATGCCAGAATGCAAATGAAAGAAGGCTTTTGTAGGCTGTTAGCCTCTCTATCAGGATGCTTTGGGCAGCATTCAATTCACCGGTGTCAGGGCTATCTTCTCCCTCCGGTTTGGTATACAGAGGGTGTTTTTTCTGGCGAACACCACAGGACCTCAAATTTTTCAGTTCATGCTCTCTCTCTTGCTTGCCTTCCGGCAATTCTGATGGAAGCACATTCAAGGAAGAGGAGAAGGCATGAAGCTAATGCCCACAAACAGGTTCTTTCCAATCAACGCTCGGCAGGTCCGATTCCACCGGCCAAAAAGATTGTTTTCTCTGCTGCAGTTCTCATCTCATAAGAAGACCAGGGCAACACAATCGCAACAGTTACCTGCTGCAGGTTCACCTGACCTCCAACAGGGATTTCCGATTATTCACAAGCACATGATGCGAGCTCCTACACCAACAGAACCAGGAAGGACGAACTCTCAATGGAAGGAAAGAAGCTTAATCACAGAAAACAAATTTCGTCCAAGCAGCACTCTTCCGATGGAAGCTAGCCACTGTCGATGTCTAACATCTACATCCCATATTACCTGCTGGAGAGGGCAAAGCCCCAACCCCAGCCTTCAGAACCGGAAGCGCTCTCTGGGAGTATTCTCATGTACGAATCGGGTTCAGCCACAAGGAGTTTTTTTCCTCGCAAGACAGATGGCTCACTGACAGAGCAAAACCGAATGAAGGCTGCTATCTTCTAGCTTCTTGTCTATTCATAAAGCTATGTCAAGACGGTAGTCTTATCTAATTCATGGTGTAATATTTTGCTCAAAAGCTTGACCGTGTCTTTATCTCAAACCTCTGCTGTATTTTTGCCCTCCTTTAATACATGACAGAGCTCCTGTTTTTTCTTTAAAAAAAAACTGCAAAGCATTGAATCAATTTCTTCCTAACCTTTTGTGCACTGCAGCATGTATGAGTGTTAGCTAAACTCCTCTCGTCCCATTTCTCACTAGAGGAAGGACTAGATTCAGTTAAAATGAACAAAGGCCAAGAGGTAAAAAATACCTTATATACAGTTCCAAAACCACCTCTACCTAGCTTGTTACCGTGGTCGAAGTTGTTTGTTGCTGTTTTGATCTCTTTGTATGAGAATAGCTGGATATTTTTTGTGCTTATAAGTCCTGCTCGGATAAGAAGAGAAGAAACGAAGTCAGCTTCAGATAGAAAGAGTTTTTAACTGGTTCCTTCCTCCATCATGCTAATAACAAGTTCGACAGGCCATGGTTTGTATCATCAAGCTATCATTACCAGATGTGCAACAGGATAACAACTTGGTAATCAATCATCTAGATCATAGCGATATATAACTAGAGAGAATCTACATGCTACGAACATGGCATGGTGAACATGGAGAAACAAGAGGCAGTTTGTTACCTTTTAAGTCTTCCTCGGATCTACAAAGGCATCTCTTGATCATCGCCATCTTGTTAGCTAGAGAAGCACCTGGAACCAACCTCGTTCAACCCGAAGAGAAGCTCAGAAATACCCCGGTTGTGTAGCTCGTTGGGCACCGGCACCGAAGAAGGTCAAGAAGTTTTTGCAGTGGGAGGATAGAGGGACAGGGTTTCCTAGCGAGCATTAAATATTCACAGTTCAGAGCAAGAAGAAAGAGCTAAGCAGCATGCAAACGTACTAATGCTTGGAAGATGGAAATTGGAAAGCGGCCCGACAAACTCTTTAACCGATGAGGACCAGGAGTTGATGGCAGAGCAGCCAAAGAAACGATGATATATTGGATAATGTGGTGCAATGAATGGAGTACAATGCATGTGTCCTGAAAGTTTGACCACCTGTGAACATCAAACAGCGCTGATTCGGCAGTCGGTATCAAGTATCAGGAGTTGCGCCTCGACGTATCATTGCCAAAATTACTGGCAAGCAAGCCGTCAGCTTCAGTTCGCCTCCAATGACCCAAGCTAAGAGCGGGAGTAACTGATGGGTAGGAGTTAGAGGTGTAAACGAGCCGAACGACCTGACCTCCTAACATGGAGCTCGGTAAAACCTCGAGCTGAGTTTGATCTAGTCTAAGTTGGGTTCAAGATTTGATCTTGAGCTCAGTTTGGTCCAAGTTCGAATAACTCGAGCTCAGTTTGAGTAAACTCGGTAACAATCAATAATTCAACATACACTAATTTTCGACAATAAGAAAAACTTAAGTTTGTTCTCGACTCGAGTAAGCTCTGTAAAAGTTAATATGCAGCAATATTTAACAAATGATTCATAAATTTACTAGGAATCACGAGCTATTCAAGCTCGACTCGTTAAAGCTTAGCGCTCGAGATCAAGTCGCTCGGAGCTCGACAGCTTGCGAGGCTGTTTTTTACGCTAGTAGGAGTAGGAGGAGGCACCGAATAATATTCGAAAAGTTGCAAACTGGCTTTCTCCTCTCACTTCCTTATACAGTTATATGGTGCTACTTACTTATCTTTTGATTTTATGAGTTGACTCTCCTTTCTAGTTTCAATTGAATCCTCTGTTGCGATAAAGTAATTTGCTAGTATTGTATTTATCAAGGATTTAAATCGATGTTCGCAGTCCATCGTGATGAGAGATATGAAAAAACTATCGCTTCTATCACAGAAGTTATGCTACATATTGCGGTTTACTATAATGTACATATTTTTTACTATTTTAAGTATGTGGTATCAGTAACTTATATATAATTAACCATATTTAAATTTGGAGCACAAATTATGATTGTTATATATTAATCATACAATGTGTAACAAAAAATAATCTATATAATTATGTAAATTTAGGAGATGGATTTAGATTTTAACTAATATCTATTATTTCTAGGAGCCAAATTAATTCAATTTAAGTATAATAAATGTGATAAAAAAAAGAAGATCATGAATAAGCACAATTAATGTTTAGAAATATAAAGATAATTGACACATATAGCATAGTAGAGCTATCACGGCTACAAAAATATTGGAAATAACAGTCAATATAGCGGCTATAGCAATTATAGCCGTGTTCGTGGAATTTTATTCGATTCATAGTGTTTTATGTCTGAAAAAACTATAGTGGACTATTTAAATCACTCATATTTATGAGTCCAAATAATGTGCGATGGTATGTATAATCTGCTTCTTTTTTCTAGAGAGAGAGAGAGTATGTACAATAAGCTAACCTTTTGGTTTGCTTGTTAACAGCAAGGTGAGATTGGCTTGAATGGGTTAAGAAAAATTGGGGACTTTGGTTGACTAGTTTAACAGAAAGGAGGGGTGGTGGTCCAAAAAAATCAATCAAGGGGCCACAAAGCGGAGTATCCTTACCTGTAAGGCTGTATGGGTCCTCGACTCCCTCGGCCATGGGCTAAGATGGCTCAATTACAATATTGCTTGCAGATTCAGCCCAAAACAAAAAAGTTTCAGGATGGCTGGATGGGTTGCTCTTCTTTGTCACCCTTCGACAAATGGGCTGCTCTCTGACCGTGTGTTTCGATTGTCGGTAAAATTTCTCTTGCACTTCATCTCCTAGCTGCTAGTTCGTCTATCATTCAATCTACCCTCCAGCATGAACCGTTGAACAAAATGGCATCGTTTGCACTCACCCATTTCCTTTGTACGGAAGAACTAGACAAGGGAAACGCACGGCTCCTTATCTCTTCTTGCGAGCATAGAATACGTACCAACGTGAGCTGCCATCACGAAGTTCCATGGAAGGTGATAAGCGCCTACAGATAAAAAGGAGGCATCTTGCGGCGCCGCCACCTCTCGTCGCGTAGCGACACGGCCCCAGCTGTCGCCATGTGATCTGCCGTCGGCCCACTCGATAGGTACGGCGCGACAACAGCTGTTCTTGCGCGGCTCGTCGACGTGTCGGCTGCGTCCCCGAGCAGTAGCTGCCCTTTTTTTTCCTCTCAAAATTTTCTGTCCGCGATTTCTCAGTCTGTAAATTTGCAATTCAGATTTGGATCTTTATCTGCTGTATGGGGACAGGGCGCATCTTTCTCTGAATATAACATGGTATCTGTCATGGCCGATCTTGAAACAACAGGTCCAACCATGTGCGCCTTTTACACCCACTTGATTGAAGGAATCAAAACAAATTGAAAAGGTACAACTCCTGTCCTAGCCTGTATGGCGGTATGGGACAGAACAAATTGGAGCGACACCACTAGCATGTATGAGACCACATGGTTGAAACTTGAAAGAAGTTTCTGGTATATGCGACGTCTGAGCTACCGTGTCTGAACCTGATAGGATTGACCTCGACTTTGATGGCTCCCTAGCTACGTGGGGAGTAAAATATTGTTATCCGCATGCAATGGCGTAATTTAGGCCTTTCTAATTGAAGAACAGTGTTAAAGATTGATACAGTTAACTTATGTGCTAGTGCATGCCAAATGTTAGCGTCCCAAATACCGTTGTAAAATTACATCTCACCGCATACCACGTCTGCTCTGCTTATAGACAGAGAAATTTTAAAACGCGTTATACCGGTAATACATGGTGGACAGTGGAAATTAAGTCTAGTCATTAATTTTTTTGAGGATATCCATACAATTCTACTATTAGAGGAAGTATAAATAAATACTAACTAATCTAATCAATTTGATTGAAAATAATAAATAGTTCATATTGATTTTTTTTAAATAGGGGGCAGGAGCTCTGCCGATGTATTAAGGATGAGATGAAAAGTTACAGATGCAGTTATACAAATAGAAATGGAAGATTTGGTGGACTAAAACAACAGACCACGACTAAACACACAGACAGACTCTGCGACTTAGTAAAAAGGCAACTCAGATCCCCCCAGCCTCAGGAGAAGCGCAACCTGTTGAAAATCACGTAATCACAAAAGCACATTTTCGATTCTGCGCGTCTTAAATGATGGTATTGGCCATCAATTGAACCGTACAATAAGTGTCCGTAAAAATCATATTATTTTGTTCTTTCCATAGGTTCCACATGGTGAACATGACGATGCCATCCAACTCCTTCCTGCGCTCCTTTGTCATAGAGGAGTGGATCTTACTCCACCAAACGATGACACCCTGTTGTACTGAGGTAGAGTCTAGAGGCATGTGGATCACCGCCATATGTTGAAGACCTTCATCCACACCTATCTCGCAAAAGGGCATAACAGAATCAGGTGACATGCCGATTCAGAGTCGGATCCACATAAAATAAAGGTTGCGCTATGTGGCCACCGCCTAGCTGCAAGCTTGTCGTCTGTAAGGATCCTTTTCGGAGCTGCTGCTACCGACATGAACTCGTATTCTTTCTTCATATGCTTTTAGGTGACCTATAGCTTCTTCGAAGGGCATCTGTCTAAATCCGAGAACTGCTCAATTGATGCAACCAGTTGTATGTATTTATCTAGTACCGAGTCAAGTAATTTCTTGACCAATGTTGCATCATCAAGTATGGCGTATAAACTATTATATTTGGCTTCCATGCAGTTTAACTTGCCAGCAAACTCATCTACTGATTCATTGTCCTTCATCCACAAAGATTCAAACTCATTTTTCAAAGTTTGAAGCCTTGCCTTTTGTACACGGTTTGTGCCTAAGAACCTTGTTTTTAGAGCGTCCCAGACTTCCTTTGCCGTCTTTTTCTTGATGACTTGGAGAAGCATATCTTCCGGAATATACTGGAACAAGAACACTTTTGTCTTTTTGTCGGTCTTCTCTTCCACAGCTACGCCGGCTTTAGGCTCAACTACTTCCCAGATTCCCTGAGCGTCCATCGGGGCCTCCACTTTGATTGCCTAGATTGTATATGAAGACGCTATCAACATCGGAAAGACATTTGGCACTTCACCGGCTTCCTTTGCTTGCTACGTTATCATCGCCATGAGCCTATACCTTGTGGAAGAAAAGACTTACCTACACTCTGATACCAAGTGTTAGTAGTTGCTCCTCATAGAAGCCTGTGCGGTCATGCTAGAATTTGAACTTGCACCCAGCAGACAAACGAAGTTTCCCTCGGACCTCTGCGGGCTCGACGGAACAAACTCCAATGATTTGCTTCAGCCCTGTAATTCAGACTTTTTTTTTTAAGGAATAGGCAGGAGCTCTGCCAAATGCATTAAAGGAGAAGATAGACATAAAGTTTACATAGGGGGAAACGACAAAGCGGTTGACCGAGACAGAAAAAAGGCCGACATGGGGAAAGCACACCGCCGACAAAAGGAAAACACCACCATAGGAAAATTACAACGTTGGTCTACGACAACTTGGAGCTTAGCGACGAAAAAATCAGGCGGCTAGAAATCAAAGCATCTCGAGGGCCACCGATCGGTTTCGGACGTCCGTGCTGATTGCGTGAGCTACCTGCTGTACCGTGCTATATTTATTTTGAAAGATCCTGTAATTCCTTTCCTTCCACAAGTTCCACAGGCTGTAAATAACTAACCCATCAAACTCCTTTCGCTTAGCCGCGTTCACCGCGAGACGAGAGTTCCTCCACCAAACGGAATTCCCCGGTTGAGCATCAAAGGCTGTGGAGCATTTAGGTTTGCTTGTATAAGGCGAAGGACCCTCGTCCAGACCTGCCTTGTAATTCAGGCTTTCAGACAACAGAACAAACTCAATGTTTAGATCAATTCATGAATCAGGAATTTCTCTACTCAACCGTACAACTCTTAATCCGACTCAACTTCAGACTTCTACCCGAGTCTTACTACTGTACCGATTCCGGCACACAACACACTAACTGATTGAATTAACTGGACTTCACTTCTTCCTCTGTTCGGTAGGGGTGTAAATGGGTCGGGTAATACCCGATCCGTATCCGTACCCGGATGCAAAATTACCCAAATGGAAAACTATTTTACACTATCCGCTGGGTACGAGTAGTACCCGGGTAGGTTAGGTTCGGGTTCGGGTAGGGTACGGGATCGGCAATACCGGCGGTGCGGGTCGAACGGCAATGCAGGATAATTTTCACGATTCGGTACCAGTGGTACTACTAATTCTCGAAATTTCGGCGAAATTGCACTGACCAAAAAATAGTTCAAACGATGTCAAAAAAATTTGAATTTTTTTTGAAGGTTCCTGACACATCAGAAATGTTCTAATTAAATTTTCATGTTATTATCAAATCTGAGGAATTTTTAAAAATTCAAATATTGCTACTATCCTGATAAAACGCTGACCGACAAGTTTAAACCGAATGAAAATTAGAACGAACGTGGTTATAAATTTTTGAATTTTTTTGTGGATGCTCCTGATATATCTATAATATTGTCATAAAATTTTCAGATGATGATCAAATGTCGTGAAGTTTTAAAAATTCGAACAGTACTACTGTCCTGTTAAAAGGCTTATCGACAAATTTGAACGAAATAAAAAATTATCCAAACTATGTTATAAAATTTTTAAAATTTTATATAATGATACTGATGAAATTAGTAATCTCTCATAAAAATTTAAGATCATGATCACACTCAAGAAAATTTTTAAAATTCTGACAAGGTAAATGTCTCAATTATATTCTATTTGCTATCAACCTAAACAAGAAGAGAAGCACATGACCTGATTTCCTAGACTACAGACGCTTGTGATTTCACGTTGTCCAAAACTATTGTCATTGCCTCCAATTCCTTTGGGATTTGCCCCAAGTTCCTCTCCTCCAATTCAACTATGTGTTGAACTATGTATGTGAATTTCACTTTATGTATTGGACTTTGTGTGTTTATTGAACTCCATATGTTTGATTATATACTATTTGAACTCTTTGTTGGACTATGTACGTTTGTTAGACTATACGATATTATCTATTGTATTATGTGATGTACTAGTGTGATAGTTGGATGTTTTCATCGCATGTTTTGATTCTAGGTATTTCGTGCACAACCCGATAAAATATCCGTTGTCTGTATTATACCCGTCCGCACACTACCCAGAACCCGATTTCTACCCGTTAAGTGAAAATGCTACCGTTACCGTCTCTACCCGATTTTTACTACCCGCGCCTGCATTCGCATCTGGAGAAAAATAATAGGGTAGAGTATGGGATGATCTACTACCCGCTTGTACCCGACCCGTTTACGCCCCTACTGTTCGGATCTGTTACTTCAAACGAAGACATGATTACAACCAATACTCCTTAACTAAGTCAGGATTACAACTAATAACCGTCGCCTCCCTCGGCCTCATCCGCCGTGACGTGCACGCGCGCCATCCACGCCGATGGCGACGCGCTCGACGCCATCCCGCTCTTGCAAAGATCCATCTGGGACGGCACCGCCGTAGCCGTCGTCGCTGACGACGATGCACTGGTCGGCGAGATCTGCCATGGCGTGCTCGACTCGTGCGACGTCGAGTCTGTGTCTGGAGCGTTCGCCGCGCTCACTGCTGGCGACGTCATGACGTATATGGACTGCTCTTTTCCACCGCCCGAATTCTTGCTTCGCTCCATCAGAGCCCAGCTCAAGGACAAAGGCCTCGATGCCATGTGCAACCTCATGGACGCCGCCGCGTACACGGCGGACGCTGCTTCGCTGCCTTTTCGCCGTCGTCTTCATCAACATCGTCCGACGAGGAGTCACCGCTGGGGCATGCTCGACGCGCGAGGAGAGTGTCGTCGGGAACCTTCCGGTGGCGGTCGACTGAGGACCTGGCGCGGCATGCCATGCTGGGAGCTCGCTGGTGTGGCCGTCATGGCCCAGGCCCTCCCGCACCGAGTCGGGTACGTCTGGGTCGTCGATAAGATAAGCGGCACGCTAGTCGGAGTCGTGAGCTTCGTCCATGTACTTGCTGTGCTCCGCTGTGCTCCGGGAGCATCTCCGTCCTAAGTGTTATTTAGTTGAAGTGTGAACTGTATGTGATTCGCACTTGTCAATACTATACCGGGCGCTATATATATTTATAAGTATACACATATTTAATTACATATATAACAAAGAGAAAGGCTAATATGCTCTTGAGAGCAAAGCCAAACGGTGCTCTCGCCGTTTCTACCGTGCGATCGGATCGCCCCAACGGCCGGATATTTCTTGCGCGTATCGTCCCACGCGATGGAAACGGCGCCTCCCACGCGATGGAAATGGCCGTCTGCTCCTAACCCCGTTCGTCTGCTCCGTCTAACGCCCGATGCTTGTGGCCTCCGTTCCCAATCAATCCTGTGAACTCCGCCTCCGTTCCCAATGAATCGTGCGAAGTCCGCCTGCCTCTCCTTGCCGCGCCGCCGCTCTAGGTCAGTCCGCTCCTTGCAAACTCCGCCTACCTCTCGTCGTCACTCTGCTCCTTGCAGTGCGCTTCTCCTTGCCACGCCGCGCTGTCATCGTCATGCGCCGCTTGCTGGATCGCCTCTTCTTCTTCTTGGCACGGCAGTAGATCGCTCATACTGCTAGCGCACGGCTTACTGGTGTGTGGCGGTGGTGAAGCTGCTTCCTTTCTTCCGAAGCTGCTTCCTTTCTTCCGGCCGTGCTCAGGAGACAGAGGGGCCAGCATATTCAGCTCATCATATTCAAAGTAGTAAATTTGGGCTATAGTTTGGTTCAACTGCTCAATGTTTTATGTGCACTGCAAGTATCCACGAACCAAATGTTTTCAATTATCTGAACATTGCTAGTGGCTGTGCTGTCTTTATATTAAAATCATTTATGCAAATGCAATGCATAGCATTTTTCTGAGTACTGCCTAACTGGCTGGTTGGTAGTTTGAATGTACATGTTGGGGATTGGAATGTTTGCATTTTTCTGTTTTAAAAATCTGAAATCCTGAATGTCTTCCTAGTTCCTACATCTGTTATTTAACTTAGCAGTTCATACCTGAACTAATTTACAAGGAATGTGGTTCATAAGTCACCCGGAATATATTCGGCTCCGGTGTTTTTTACTTCAAGATATATTCCCTCTCCTCACCCTGATGCTGATCTTTTTGAACTTAGTGAATGTTCTTTATTTTTGTTTCACTTATTTATGGAGTGATGCTTGCTGGTGCTGAATTGGTGACATTTTGGTTTGCGCTAATTCATTCAGAAACTTTGCAGGTATCAAGTTCTTTAGATAAGTTAAAAATCAAAGGTGCAAGAGCTGGAGATTCGAATGGTCCCATCAAGGTTGCACCACAACTGTCGGGAGGGAAGGCTTCTGCTGTTATGCACATGGCTGCGTTGATGTGCTGATGCTAGGCGGGAGGGCTTCTGTGTTGAGATTAATCTTGTGCATAAGAATGTCAGTTTTGGTTTTGGTTAGAAGTCCAGTCAGTTTCTGTCTTGTGCATAAGAATGTCTGCTGGTGTTTAGTTCAGAGCCCAGTCGTTCTGAAGTTTTGCCGGACAAGGCATAGTGAACCTGTCTCGGCTGGGAGTTTGAAAGTTTAATTTTGAGTGCAATTAGTTTGTGCAATCCGGATTGTATTTTGTAAATGTATTCAGTACAAGGTCCTGTAATCTCTGACTATATAAGTAAAGTTTTGGCAGCACCAAATTGATTGAGACTTGTATTTGTTGTGTCATTCAGACTGGTCTTGTTTCTGATACTGTTTGCCATATTGCATAGACTGCTTGCCAACTTAGAAAATATATGCATTTTGGTTTTCTTTTTCCTGTTAGGACCTCCTGTCTTCAGTGCTGACATGAATTTCTCGCCTCTTGTTTTTTCACCAGTTGTTCATTCAGATAATATAGTGTCTGTTTCTGAATATTGAATGAAAAATGCCTTTTCCAAAATCCTACTCCATCACTTGCAGATAATGGTCTTTCAGCCAGGTGAATATCTCAATGTGAAGGTCTGTAGAGAATTTTGTGTGTCTTGTGATATTTTCAACAATGCCTAGTATCATGGGACTACCTATGTTTAAAATGTTTTTGACATGGAATCTGTTTCATGAAAGAGGTCATATTTTTGTTGTGACATATCTTCTAGAAGATGTGTATAGAGATTCACTACCAATTTACCTGATTGAACATAATATTTATAAATATATTGGAATGTATAATATGCATAGAAGCTGTTCTGGATCGTTTGGCACAGCCATGTCAACATCCAGCCTTCTTAGCAAGAAACCCCTGACCAAAAGAGACTAGTCCGGTCTCTTTGTTGCAGCATTCAAGCAATACAGAGAAGCAATACAGCATTCAAGCAATACAGAGAAGCATTCCAGCAAAGACATCTGACAACTTGTTAAGTCAAATTTCAACATTGTGCACCCACATTGAGGCAAGTTTCAGTTTATGTGGAATCAACACCTGTTGTATTTTTGTCATGTGACTACAACGAAAACCAGCAGGTTATAAAGTCATGCTATTTAGCATTCTTTTGTAATTCTTGGTTGGCAAATTGCATCATCATCTTCAGATCCATCATCCAAAAACATTTTAAGCGATGACTTGCATCATCATCCTGTCAGAGTTCAATATCTTGGATCCATCATCCAAATCCGTGTCTTCGCATTCTTGCGGGCTATTCTCTTCGCCTTTTTTTCCCTTTCCTTTCACGTTCCTTTGCTGGAAAATCCTAACAAAGTATAAGTAACAATTCAAAAAAAAAATGAAATGTCAACATGCAAAGTTAGTAACCAGTACCGGGCAAGTTCTAGCATTGTGCCCTCCTCTCTTCTTGCCACAAATGCCACATGTTCGTGGTTTCTTTGAATCCGAGCGGTTCGTAAGGTGGCTTAAATCTCGTGGTTGCTTTCTCTTTCCCTTGCATTGCGATATTGGTGGATCTAAAATCTTTTGAGAATCTCTGATTGCACATGTGCCAATCTCACATGTTTGGGTCTCTTCATGAATAAGCACCCTTCCATTTGCGCCTCGGCAACATCCAATATTTCTGAAATTGTCTAAAAGTTTCACTAGACTTTGATGCCATTTTCATAATTTCATCACCCTAGGCTTGAGTGTAGCAAACCTAATTTCTTCTTGCTCTTGAGTACCCCCGAACTCCATGCTCCTCTCCAATTTTGATCTTTTCACGCTTGAATTAGCATCTTTGCACCACCGTTTCATTACATATCTAGTAGGTAGATGAAACATATGTACATGATGCATGACCTTAATGGCATGTGAACAAAGCAAACCCTCAAACTCATAACCTTTGCAACTACAAGAAACTAGCTCCTCTGATTTGTTGATATGTACTATGTAGGTTTCCGGAACCATTTTTTCAATCATTGGATGGTAATTAATGATCACCTCATACATGCCTTCCTTTTCAATCTCTCTAATTTGTCCAAGCTGGGAATTTTTTAAATTTTCCTTGAACACTCTGAACATTTTGGTTGTGTAGAACTGAGATGCATCTCTCTCAATTCGATGTAGTGATGAAAAACTTGGTACAACATTGAGACAAGCAATATCCTCATCACTTTCTTTTTGCCAAATACCATCTATCATCTTCTCAACATGTAAGACAAGTTCATACATAGATGTATGGTTGTTGGTCCACAATTTCAAGGCAGAATTGGCACTTTCACTTCTTTGTGATGTTGACATATTAGCAAAAAATACACCTGTAAAGAATGCTGGAACCCACTCGGACCGCTTTTCATACATAACCTTCAGGTGTCGATTATTCACTAAACCATGATTTCGAATCATGGCTGTCCAGCCCTCCTCAAATTCGGATACTGTGATGCTACGGTTTATAACTCGCTTCAACTCATCTTCAAAACCCGGCTTCATGTTATAAAGGACTCCCAAATGATCCCTTGCTTTTCTCATCACATGCCATTGGCAGCATCGATGTCTTGTGTTGCAAAAGACCTCTTTGATAGCGATTCTCATCGCGGCATCTTGATCGGTGATAATGGCTTTTGGTTCCTTCCCATACATGGCTTTTAACCAAGTTTGGAACAACCATACAAACCCTGCTTTGTCCTCTGACCTTAGCATTGCAATCCCAAATATAATAGACATTCGATGATGATTCACACCAATGAAAGGTGCAAGAGGCATGCTGTACCTAAAGTTAGCATAAAAAAATACTTTAATGAAGAATTCTATAGAGTAAAATCAGTAGTAAAGAACATTGATCATATTTTGTAACAATACCTATTTGTTTGATAGGTCGTGTCGAAAGTGACAACATCTCCGAATTCTTGGAATGCTCTTCTTGCTCGACCATCAACCCAAAACAAATTCTTTAAATGACCACTTCCATCCACATCAACATCATAAAAAAATTCAGGATCTTCTTCTTTTTTCTTCTGAAAATGCACCAATGAAGCTTCTACATCCATACCAAGAAGTTTTCTTTTTTCACATGCTATCTCATTACTCACATCCTTCTTTTGAATCTCAGATTTTCTTACCACCATGCCTAACACCCAAGTACTCATGTATTTTTGTGGTCTCAATATTTTGAGCACGCAAATCTTTTATAACTTCCTTATCCTCATCATCCATGTATCTATGGGAGCGTAGGTTCCTTTTTTTTCAAGGAGAGGTGACCATTGGATGGTTATGATCATCTTCAAAAACACTTATTTTCCAAACTCCATCTTCCAACTTGATACACATGCGTGCCTTGCGGTAGTTTGAGTAGTCAGACCTTGTTTTTCGGGGTTTTATGACCAAAGACAGTTCTCAATTGAATTTTGTGGCGCGATGGTATTTCTTGAATAGCTCGCCTTGAGCAAAACCACCTCTCGGATGTGACATCCCCTGATTTGGATTTGTAGTGACTTGCTTTGCGAACACTAAAGCCCATTCGAAAAGCATAGTCATTGTAGAAAATCTTTGCATCATCTTTTGATAAAAATTCCTTGCCCACAAAGGGAACAAATTCTAAGTGTTCATGAGGATCAGTTTCGTCTCCAAGTTGTTGTGTGCCGATGTTCAATTCTTCTGTGACAAATTTCATCAATAGCCTCCATACTAGTTGCTGCACAAATTTATTACACGCAGATCAATATATTGGGGATGTATTGGACAGGTACAGGCTAGCATCACTTAAGATCATTCATTCTTGCATGGTAATGTCAAAGTTGTCAAATAATTTCAGGAGATGTTATCAAAGCTTTCTATAAAAAAAAGACAAGCTACTTCAGTGACAAGACACAGATTCAGAAATCTATACTGTTTCACATGTATGTATAAAAAATAATTTAAAATGATGAATATATCAAATAGAAATTGACAAGAATTTATATTAATCTCCATTTTGTTTTAGAATGAAGAGGCATTTAGATCAGGTCAACATATAACTAAACATTGTTCGTCAATATGTACATTTTAATTTAATGCAAACTAAGCGTTTTAACACAAATAGCTCAATTTTTAGGGCTATTGATCAGAGAATTGTTTGGCAAATCTGGAAATACTTTCCCATATCAGTAATTGACTAGAAAATAGTACAAGAAACCGAATATGATTTGGAAAATAAGGCCTGTCTATATCTATTCGCTAATCCCCATGACTTAGCTTCAGATATGTGGTTTAGAATCCTAATCCAAGCAGAGCATAATTGTGGTTTCGTACTAGAGATCACATTATGTTAAACACAACCGAGCTGTGCTCTTGATTGCTTGTGAACTTACGTATCTCTCCGCTGCCATGGGAAAGCTGCTCCAGCTCGAGAGGAGGACGCGCCATGTGACGGCAGCGGCGGCAAGCCGGCAAGGGTTCTTCTCGCGTCGGTAGGAGCAGACGGAGCGTCGCATGCGCAGGATTGATTGGGAACGGAGGCCACAAGCATCGGGCGTTAGACGGAGCAGACGAACGGGGTTAGGAGCAGACGGCCGTTTCCATCGCGTGGGAGGCGTCGTTTCCATCGCGTGGGACGATACGCGCAAGAAATATCCGGCCGTTGGGGCGATCCGATCGCACGGTAGAAACGGCGAGAGCACCGTTTGGCTTTGCTCTCAAGAGCATATTAGCCTTTCTCATATAACAAAATTCACTTATAATATTACTTCAAATTATAGTAGTACTATTAAATATAACATATAATTCAATATAACATACTATCAATTCCACCATTACGACTGGTTATCAAAGCCATTATAGCCGATATTGATCGGTATCAAAACTGTTATGGTCATTACTGACCGGTATTGATTAGTATGAATGCCGATACAATACATCGAGGTACTTTATACTGGTTTAGATGTCGAAATGTTATATCAACCGGTACTAATACGGTATTTGATAACTACAATGTGATCGCTACATAGTATGCGTGCGTAGATAGAGGTACCCATAAGGCCGTGCTACGAGAGTTGTTGATTCCAGTTTCTGTCAATTTCGAACTGAAGAGAAGTTTGTTTCACTAGACCGAAGGCAAATTCAGCCCAGACGCTAGTTTTGTTTGTTCTTCTTAGTAGTAGTCTATTGATTAGAATAATATAGCCCATAAGCATGTGGCATTAGCCCAGCCAGTACTCCTTGGTCCAACTGCCGAAAAGGTTGGACCGTCTAGGAGCCACAACTTAGGCCTGGGGAACACATTTGAGGCTTAGTTTGGAAACGGGCCTAATTCAAAAGGCCTGTCATCATCTCATTACCAGGCTTTCGAGGTATATGTTGGCCGACTCATCCACACCTCATTCAGACAATTCGTGCGAGCCGTCTGTTTTGCCACTTTTTCAGTTTTATGGACTATGGTATCCAAAAGCGTATGCAGGAGCTATGAAAGTGAACATGCCGCACCTCCTTTTGAACGGAGGGAGGCCAGCCGGTCAAATTGCGCCCTAACCTATACGTAAAGCACCGATACGATCCTTGCCACTGCCACTCCGAACCGGCATGATAACACGGTGGCGGAGCACGTAAAGCCGCTGTTCCCGTTCGTCACCGCCGCTCTTTCCGGCCTACAAAAAGGAACAGCCCCCAGCTACTCTCTATCCCTTTGACCCTCCACTGCATACGCCAACAAAACTCGGCTGACGCAAATAGTCCAGCTGCTGTAAAAACTTACCAGAATAAACTCAGAACCTGATCCCTCTATGGTCAGAGCTGTTAAATTATGATCTAAATTCAGAGATATAGCCAATTTCTGCCGGAGCGTAGCGGAGACCCGTCGCCGGTAGGCTCAGTTATTGACTTAGGTCACCACCATCTATATATTTTTCCTTCTTGTAAGCCGTTTGAAGCGATTTCGTTCCCAACGTTTTGTAACTCCTTCAGAAAATAGTGAAATTCTTGCCGGCCGGTGCCCGTAGTTTTTTCCCACAAGGGGTTTTCACGTTAAATCCATGTCTCTTGTTCTTTGTGGTTTGATCTTCTTCATATGTTTTGCGCATGTTATTCAAACAGAAGCCTCAGACGCAGTGCTGGGAAAACAGAGCATATATTGGACGATCGAACCACTCGTAGTAGTACATTATCGATTTGGTTTCACGTGGAGGCATCGGATCGATACGATCGAGCTAGCTGCCTGGAAAAAGAACATAGCAACGAGTACTGCAAAAATGGACGGATTATTCACGCGGTGGACCCTTAGTTCTGTAGCGTCTGCTCTAAGAAAGCAAACTGGTGCGCGTTTAACCTAATTACATGCACTCCACGCCGTCGCTCTTGGCGAATTTAATCAACGGAGTACTGGAGTAGCAACGAACAACGCTGCCGCGCTGTATTTACGCCTCCCTCTTAACCATGCAACCATGAATTAAAGCTCAGTGGCATTGCAAACATGGAGAGGTAATGTGGCACTTCGAGAAGCTCTGAGCTGTTAATAATGTAGGCCAGGGGAGGATCGATCCTTCGCTGTCATGGTTCCTTCTGAAAACTCTGACAGCAAGTTACTCGCATGCACTAACCGCCATCTGCGTAATTGTGAAGAGTTATACTAGTACTTCAACATTATTTCATCAGATCGAATGAACAGCATCCAAGCAAATTTATAGCCTGGTCCCAGAACATGTGGTAGCTGTGCTTCGCTGAGATTACAGATCAGAGTAGCGGTATCTTGTTTGTTTCTACCACAAGCTAAAGGCCGAAGGACCTTAAGGCGGTACAATGGTACCAAATAAAAGAACTAGACCAGCCTTTAGTGTTGTCAAATGTAATCAAACTCAATGGAGTGAGAATTATAATCCTTACCTAACGCATGGATCATCATACGATAAAAGACAGAATATGAACGGGAAATCAACCGCCTTGACCCCATGGTGATTGCACGTATCTTATCCAATAAAGCCAAAGAAAAAGAAAATATTATAAAAATCTAGGTAGCCCCTAAGAATCATCAAGTGAAAACTGGGAAATACCCAAAAGATCGAATGCATATTGTGGTGTAGTGGCAAAACTCCTAGAGACCTAGACAGTACTTACCTCCACGACCAGGATCGGTAGCTAGAACTTCCTGGAGAGGGAAGTTATTTCCATCGATCGCAGTACACTGTTGCTTCCTCACACAGTCGTCCTAGCGGAGGCAAATGTACCTTTACCCACTTCACTCCGCTGACCCCCCGTACAGCTTGGTGCACTGTTTATGGTCAGGTTCTCCGGTCGCCTGATAGCCGATGCAAGATGCAACGCGGCCAAAAAACCGCTGCTTATGATTTCGACCCACCAACTAACCCCCAGGCCCCCGCGCTCCTCCACGTTCCCGAAGGCCCCACGTACGTACGTACCCAAACGTCGCGGAAAACAAATCCGAACGCCCGCACCGCGGCGGCGCGGCCCACATGTCATCGGCGCCGTCGGAAGCCGAAAATCGCCCCGTGACTCGGGACGGGAGCGTGCGTGCCCGCGCCTGTACTGTACGAGCCGCAAGACGGCAACGGTCAGGCGAAGCAGCCGCGCCGCCGATACGGCCGGGCGCGCGGGCTCGCACGTAAAACTGCCGGACCAGCCTGCCTCGGTGATCTGTCTCGTCCGCGCGCCAGGCCGGATCGGAGCGCGCGCACATGGGGAGGGGGACAACAGAGGCGACACGGGAGATGATAAAACAGTGCGGCTCTGTGGCCGTATCCACGATTCGGCTTCGCCTCCATCCACGCTACCTTCACGCTCAGTTTTTTCCTGCCGTTGTTACCTACTCGCGTTCCTTTCGCTCAGATTTGGGGCTTCCTTGGCCTACCATTCTCGATCCAGATAGCTAGGAGGTACCCCCGCCGGTATGTTGCTCTGCTCAAAGGTGTATGAGGGAATTAATTCATGTGGGTTTGAGGGTTTTAATTTGGAGTCAAAGGTGATCCAGAGCTGCAGCCGTGTGCTGCCTGATACGTTCAGTATACATGATGGTTGAGTTGAGCTAATTAACTTTTAGCGTAAACAAGCTTTCTTTTTGTTAAGAGTCCTGATTAAGATCTACGACATAAATTCGTCTTAAAAAATGAATTTGCGGTGGTACGATTTAATGATTCAAATCTTGCTGATTAGGTAGGAAGAATAATAAGTAACTTTGTGTCGCCATCTCGAACAAAATATACATTTACTATGTTTAAGTGACGACATACAACGTTTGTGTTGTTAACACTAGAACTCTCCTTAAGCCTCTCATTCAAACACTCATGTATGCTACCCTTGTTGAAGCTTGAAATTCCTCCAATAGTGGGGGTTGAGCACTAGAAATTATCTACAGTGTACAAACCGATGTCAAGCAACACTGACGTCCTTTAGTGCAGTACGCATGTTTCTTTAGTATATAAGAATGTTATCTTCTTTTTACAAGTTATAAATTAGTGTTACGAGTTCATAATGATCTCAGTGACCCCGATGACTTTTTCTTCTAGATCCGCCACTGTATTGGAGCATATACATGACAATCGACAATGAAAATGATTTGCATGCAAAAAGTAGTGGTTGAGCCTAGAAGGAAGCTTGGTATTGTAGCACAAGTTCATTCCCAGTGAAAAGTACGTTAGGATAAAATTGTAGCTCGACAGAGTTTATAAAAGAACTAACTTAACTGTAACATGGAAATCCTATAAACACTAGCCGTATCAATCAGCCAAAAAAAAAATTCTGGATCTACTACTGATTACAATCGGTCGTGACCATGGAATTTTACACATAAAAGATGTTTTAAAAATACATATTCGTGATACTTTTAACAGTTAAATTAAGTATTTGTGCACGACAATAAGCAAGGCCACCCTCAATCACGTGGCAAAAGTCAAGCTCACCCGTTATAGTAGCAACCGAAAACGGACGAACGTAGATACATATCAAGCAGTCACGCACAAAAGCTACCACTACCAAATATTTTTCTACCGCTGTCCGTATTATAAATCCAGCCACCACCCTAGTACTCTACTCGTGGATCCCCGGTGTCTCTTTGTGCCATTTGTGCAGAGAGCGGCTCTGAGCTCTGGTCATACACATCAGGGACTGGGGCTTCTCGAAGGCTTAAAAGCGACCCAGAAAGAGAAGTACTGCTGCTCCTACACAAGGCGGCAATAGCGACATTAGCAGCTGCGCTCTTCACGATGGCCGCCGCCGCCGCCTCCTCAAGCTCTTTTGCTCCCTTCTTGACCCGTTTTGTGCTCCTCACACCTCTCCTTTCTGCTGCGTTCCTCCTCGATGCCGTGGAGGCTGGCGCGGCGCACAAGGTGGTCGACCCGCAGTGGCATCCGGCCACCGCGACCTGGTATGGCAGCCCCGACGGCGACGGTAGCGACGGTAACCTCTCCTAAACCCTGCATTCCTGTAACTCGCATCCTTCATCCTTGGTTTCTAACAGTTAAGAGCATGTAAGTTCAACGTTTCGCAAAGCCTTGGTATATACTTGTTAAGAGCGTCAGAGCAAGTAAGTTTAACGCAAAGCCTCAACAACGGCGGCCGTAGTCACTTGTACCTTGCACTCCACCACTGATGCATCAGGGTTTTTTTAATTTCTCCGCTAATGATTTGCGACTAGAAATTAAGCATGATAACTAACCGTTGAATCCGCATCGATCATATGGCTACTGTTTTTCCATAAGAAAATACATAGTTCTAGCTGTTGGGCACATTTTTTATGCCATCTCGGCATATATCCCTTGAGGATCCATGCGGAATTTTGGCGGGCCCACGTGCATATTACAACACAAGTGTCAAGCAATCGGAGAAAAGTTCTATGGCTCCAGCCAACAGGCGCTTTGTCGTATATCTTGTAAAAGTTAGATACATGGTAAATTCGGATCTCAAAGCAACTAATTTTTTCTCTCTCCCTTAATATATATCATGTGTTTTTATTTCAAGAGTGGCAGCGCTAGCCCTGAGGGGGGGGGTCGGTCGCTCGGCCCCTAAACCATAGGGTTCTACCTCTGTACATGTACTAGTATTAGTATATTGTATATATAACAGTATAATACGTATAGTTAGTAGTACCTGGAAATGAAGCTTGATATGAATATTTTTTTTTTGATGCACCTTGAGTGTTTATTGGTAACACTTATATATATTATTATTATTATTGATTAGAAGGACCTTCATTTTAAATCTCGTTTCGGGCCCCTAAAATCTCAGGACCGCCACTGAAGAGTGGTGCTATAGATGCTACAAAGCAATTTATGATAGAATTGTTTTCCCAAGCGATCAAAGAGGCGCCCGGCAACTTTAAGGTTCGTGTGTACGATTGTGGCCGGCACGCGAGCGTGGAGCCAAGGCCGTGCCACTGTGTCGGGTCCTTAACTCGCCGTTTTTACTAGGAACAACAACCATAATCTCGGTAGAAACTGAAAACATGAAAGCTAACCAAGTCTGTTTGGTGCACCGAAACAGCCGGTATATTTTCCGCGCCCAACAAATGGTTATACGGCCGGAGAAAAATTGAAAAGTCAAGATTTGCACCGTCTGCTATGATGGATGAACTGCAAAGTGCACATATATCTGAGATCTGACAACGCTGAGCTTACGTTAGGTTTGTTCTTTCACGACGAGAGTACCACCAGCATTCACAGTCACTAGCACAATGGATTATATTAGGCAGCCAGTCCTTGTCTCACGGTTAATTAACTCATCTTCACAACGGAACTGCTGTTCCTGTCCATGCATATATATATACAGCCATTTGCATTTCAATGCCCCCACAGATACATGTCCTTTTTGGCGTTTTGGCTATTGCTGTTACTAGATCTGACCACTCAGGATCGCTTCTTTCTTTCCTAGCACCGCTGGTTAACGAGCGGTTCGTTGCACGTGCATGCATGCCATCCTGGTCTCGTCTTTGTAGCTTGGGGGCGCCCGGTTGCAAGATGTAGCCGTGAGAATGGAGTAGTAAAAGTAATTAATCTGTACGTGTGTTTCCAGGCGGCGCGTGTGGGTACGGGACGCTGGTGGACGTGGTGCCGATGAAGGCGCGCGTGGGCGCGGTGAGCCCGGTGCTGTTCAAGGGTGGAGAGGGCTGCGGCGCGTGCTACAAGGTCAAGTGCCTCGACGCCAACATCTGCTCGCGCCGCGCCGTGACCGTCATCGTCACCGACGAGTGCCCCGGCGGGTACTGCTCCTTCGGCCGCACGCACTTCGACCTCAGCGGCGCGGCGTTCAGCAGGCTGGCAGTGGCCAGCCAAGGCGGGCAGCTGCGCAACCGAGGCGAGATCTCGGTCGTGTATCGCAGGTGAGGCTGCATAACAACTTGCTACTAATTTTACCGTTCGCTTACCATAGAGATGTAAAGCAAGGCCGGCGTTGCGGTTTTTATTTGTGGTCGGCGGAACTAGCTAGCGGACAAACGCCCTTTTACCGCTACCTTCCGTCTGACCTCTGGCGTATTACTAAAATTTCATCCGCTTGAGCTCTGTCAAAAAGTATCTGCAGTACTGTGTTTTTCCCAGCCAGAAATGGTACTGCGTAGTGTGGACACAAAGGTTAGAGGTGTCAAGGCTTAAATGTGCAGCACTGTCAGATCTGACTAGCTAGGTACTGAGGACCATGAGGTAGTACACGTGCCTCTGCAACTTGCAGTGGTTGGATCTTGGATGTGCCATGCAACACTTGTCGTGGCACGACTCCCCGGTGGTCAGCATGCCTTCTCCGTTCACTCCCCAGAGCTAGGACACTGCACGCCAAGAAGAAAATCAATGCCACAAACAGTTCGCACTTGTCATATTCATAGCGTGTGACGAAACTGATAATTACAGTTTAACTTGATAGCTGACGGGTGCATGCAATGTTTGCAATGTGCGTCGTTTCAGGACGCCGTGCAGGTACCGGGGAAAGAACATCGCCTTCCACGTGAACGAGGGCTCGACGAGCTTCTGGCTCTCGCTTCTGGTGGAGTTCGAGGACGGCGACGGCGACATTGGATCCATGCAGCTAAAGCAGGTAACAAAAGCGCCCTCTAGCCGGTTCTTGCACCTTTCCATTTCCCTTGCCAGTTGCCCTTAGGTAGGAATCATACGATAAACCGGCACAATATGGCCGCGCTTTTTACCTGATGTTTAAGGAGGCGTTTGGTTAGGTGAATGAGGGTAGATGGAATATGATCATTTATAGAATTAAAGTTATCCAATTGTTTGAATGAGTGGATGGATAGAATATGATCATCTAACTTTTTAGAATATTTCCTCAAGATACTGAATAGAGTTATCCAATAAAAAGGCCAGACGAGCATATTCGGTTTGTTGCATGAAGAGGTATACTCAGTCAAATTCAAATATCACCAAAGTGTACTAGGTTAAATTCAAATTTCGGTCAAATTTTGTTAGAAAATTCAAGTTTTAGTCAAAATTTGTATAAAAATTCAAATTATGATCAAAATTTGTCCAAAAGTTCAAATTCTATTTGAAAATTCAAATTTTGTTCAAAAATTCAAACTTTTGTCAAATATTGTCCAAAAATTCAAATTTTGGTCAATTTTTTGTCCAAAAAATTCAAACCGAAATTCGAAATCTTGATTACAACTAGCCCATCCATCATTGTCCATTCAACCAAACAAAAAATTGGTTCATCCTATCTATTCTCAATCATCCAACCAAACAAAAAATTATCTTATCCCTATGCACTCAACTAAACAACCACCTGAATGATCTCATTCCATTCAGATTGGTTGGCCATATCGTATCCAATTTCATCCATATAACCAAATGCACCCTGACTACCTCAGTGGTTGGTGGCACGGAAAAATAGTGTAGACCATTAGGGTAGTGGTACACCCTTGGAGGGTGGAATACTGAAAGTCTGAAAATGGTGCGGTGCAAGGTAAGGGCTTTCCGGCAGCGCGGCAGTGCATGCATGTGAGTGGATCCCTCTTTTCACGTGGTTGGGGAACATGGACGATGGTTTCCCGGATGGCTAGGCAGCATGGGCCGCAACTAGGCGTCTAGGCCTCTGTTCTAGCTCCCCATTTGTGTTTGGGGGCAAGCTTTTGATCTGCTATGTCCATTACTGATTGCATATCTAGATAGGGTTCTAGAATCACATGTTCACAGAGGAAATAGCACCGTGGCTAGCTTCTCAAGGGATTGACTTGGTAGATGCCTGCAAGTCTAATAGCAGTGCGCAAGTCACTACGTATACGCTGTACAGAAATTCCACAGCAACAGCTAATCCCGAGGACCGGTTGATTCCAATCAGCAACATATCTATCTAATCTCTCTGGGCAGCTAGCATTTGAGTTGGCAGCCGAAAAACACGTGCCCTGTTCATTCTTCCAGAGCAGCCGTACCTTTCCTGGCCCTATAATTCGAATATGTACCCGCTGTCGCCCCTGCTTGTCCAATGATGCTACTCCTTTTAACAGTCTTCCTCCGGATGGGGACTAAAGATAACACGCGGATGCACTTGCCTTTTGGTCTCTTTCTCACACCATCAAAGTCACGCTCTACCTCTACAACCACCAGCGCACTGGCTAACATTTTCCGCTTGTAAGATACTCCACCTGTCACCAATAGTTGTCTTTTGATATCCATACAGTTTCTAAAACACAGTTTAACTAACATCTTCTATTATAATATATATAATTCAATAAAATTGTACTTTAAATATTGGAAAAGATATTAACAGTTGAAGTTTTGAAAATTTGACTGTACATATATATAAACAACAACTATTTGTGAGTGGAGGGAGTATCAGGCACCCGTGCTGACTTCTGAAGCACATTTGTGATTTTGGCAGAATGGCAATGGACACAAGGAAAAGAGTCCATTCCAAGTCATTCACTATATTACTGATCTGGAGTGCTACTTTGCATGGATGCAGGCAAACTCGGCGCAGTGGCAGGAGATGAAGCACATCTGGGGTGCCACCTGGAGCCTCACCCCGGGCCCACTCGTCGGGCCCTTCTCCGTGAGGCTGACAACCCTGACCACCAAGCAGACCCTCTCGGCCCAGGGCGTCATCCCCAAGAACTGGACTCCCAAGGCCACCTACACCTCCCGCCTTAACTTCGCATAGAGGACGGAAACTAGGCCCCATTTCGACGGCCCGGGCTCGGAATGGAAGCCCACAACATGACGAATCTTGTTGGATTTGTTTGTGCTTGCATGTGTGTGTAGCTAGAGTAAAGTGGTACTATCTACTAGTATGAGACAGTGCATGGGCTCAGAGGTTGGGCTCAGGTAGCCCTCTCCGAAGTGGAGAGAGAGCGTGATCGGTCGCTTGGTGTGGATCCTTTTGGCCTATAGTTTGGTGTATATCTATGTGTTCTGTACGGTTGTATTCCGTCCTGGTTGTATCTTGTTCCTTATGCACCGTGAAGTTTGATCTTTGTGTTGCCTGTTCCTAAAAAACCAATGTATCAATGCAAGTGTACACTTCAAATCTATTTCACGTTGCTCTTGCAGCGCCAGTAGGCAATGGTAAATTCATCATGTCATCACCATTAGTTCCTTGTGTATCACTTTGTGACTAAAGAGTTCGAGCTCACGGACTAAATCGATGTGTCTTACAATAGCAATTTTATCTTCAACGTTGCTCTTGCGGTAGGTAATGGCAAACACTTAAGCTAATTACAATAGTTTCTTTTCTTGTGTATCCTTTTTGCGACTAATAAGGAGCTCCGGCTCACTGATTTAACTGCTATATCTGATGATAGAGTCTGGAGACCAACGTATAAATTTCAAAACCAACAAATTACGTGTGTAGGGGAATTTTAACTATTAGCTTAAAACAATCTTAAGCTTAAAGGCTTTGTAGCAAAGCTTAAGCTTCTTTTGGTGGAATCTTAGAGACGTGGAATCTAAGGCCTTTCTGGATCAAACGAATTATAAAACGATTTCGGAGGAATTGGATTCCTACGTAATTCTTCCCTATATAGCTGTTCTGATCAAAAGAAAAAGAAAGTAGAGTGCTAGACCCCACAAAGGAACTCGTGCAATCGGAGAGCAGAGACTGCCGAAAGGAAGGGCGTAAGACACAAAGTATCAAGTACATTACTTAAATGGATTTTTCTAGCTCAGATTCCAAATCAGCTACATGGCATGTACCATTTGCATTTACTCGAATTCTGTAGCAGTTTGATTTTATTATTGTCGAGTACTGTGGCATGTACCGAGTACATTAGTTAAATGGAGTACTCTGTATCACTTTCCTGTATCTGTACTTTCCAATGTTCGAAACAGGGCTTCTACGATTAAACTAGAGCTTTCCATCAAGGAAAAAAATAATCTAGACTGTTGATTTTATCTGATGTAAGATGCAACAAACACACCCTAACTGCATAGCTCTGTAGCAGTGTTCAGCGTTCGAATTTTTTTTATTTAATATTTATTTTAAAACATATTTTCAAAACTAGTCGCCATGCAAAATTTTCGAAGTACCCACTGCCGCCCCGCCAGGCGATCGCCTCTGACGGGCGACAAAGTAGGTGCGTAACGGCAAATCTCCCGAACCTAACGATAGAAGTAAAAAACAATAAAAAATATATGCTTACCCCAGGGCGATCGATCTTATAAATTTTTTTGAATTTTTGTTGTAAATTGTTTGTACAATAATTGTTATATTGAACCGGAAGAATTAGAAAAAAACTTATTGTCATGTAATGAATCGGAAAAAGCACTTTCGCCACGAAACCACGTAAATCGTGGCCACTTAGGGATTTTCGTAGCCCATGCGACGTGTCGAACACGGTCAAAAAATACGAAAAAAATCAAGGGCGCCTCACGAACGCGAGCCTCGACTTTCGTCGGGCGAGATGGCGGACGTTGCCCGACATTTTGTTGCGAAAATCGGAAAAGGCACTCATGCCCACGAAACCACGGAAATCGTGGCCACTTAGGGTTTTGGTAGCCATGCGACGGTAGGACACGGTCAAAAAATACGGGGAAAAATCAAGGGCGGCCCACGCAATGCGGGCTACCACTTACGTACGGGCGAGATGGCCGGACGTTGCCCCGGCATTTTGTTGCGAAAATCGGAAAATGCACTCGCGGCCACGAAACCACGGAAATCGTAGCCACTTAGGGGTTTTCGTAGCCCCGCGGGACAAGCCGGACATGGTCAAAAAAATACGAGAAAAATCAAGGGCGGCCTACGCAATGCGGGCTACCACTTACGTACGGGCGAGATGGCCGGACGTTGCCCCGACATTTTGTTGCGAAAATCGGAAAAGGCACTCGCAGCCACGAAACCACGGAAATCGTGGCCACTTAGGGGTTTTCGTAGCCCCGCGGGACAAGCCGGACATGGTCAAAAAAATACGGAAAAAATCAAGGGTGACCTACGCAATGCGGGCTACCACTTACCTACGGGCGAGATGGCCGGACGTTGCCCCGGCATTTTGTTGCGAAAATCGGAAAAGGCACTCGCAGCCACGAAACCATGAAAACTTTTACGAGGTCAGAAAATTTTGAAACTTTTTATGGAGGTTCCTGATAAATCAGTGATATTATCATAAAAATTTCAAATGATTTTAATATATGAGGAATTGTTTAAAATTCAAACAATACATATATAAGGGCACATACACCGAAAGTTCAGATGATAAAATAAGCAATAGATTAGATTATATTATATTACATAGGCATTACAACAGTGACGAGGTTAATAAGGAAAGCACTGTTCGTTGTGGTGGAACAAATGATCGTTCCGCCTATCTGGGTACAGCCAGAATGATGTAAGACATTTTCTGCATATTACCTGACCCGTTCTAATATTGCGACCAGCAGTGTTCAAGAAATCGGATTTCGGCGGCGCCTAGGCGGTAGGCGGTGACCGGTCGCCGCGATACAAGCCTCGGCGGGCGTTAAGCGATGAAGCCGCCTAAGCGATCGCAGCGGTCCGGCGGGATTAAGCGCGGTCGTGGCGGCGCGATTAGGTTGACGCAGGCGGCCGACTTTGTGATGGACTCCTGAGCCTTTTTGATGGGATGACTTCAATAGAGACAGACGAGACACGGGCAGGGCGCGCGAGCAACAAGACTGACCTTCGGTGGACTCGGAGTGAGACGGCAGAACCCTAGCCGTCGCCGCCGGTCGCCACACAGGTTACTCCCCTGCTCCGCCCCCTCTGCCGCCTCTCCCTCCCCTGCTCCGCCGCCTCTCCCTGCTCCGCCCCCTCCACTGCCTCTCCCTCGGTCCCTCCTCCGCCGCCTCTCCCTGCTCCGCCGGGCGCTGCCTCTCCTTGCTCCGTCGGGCGCCGCCTCTCCCTGCTCCGCCCCCTCCGCTGCCTCTCCTTGCTCCGCCGGGCGCCGCCTCTCCTTGCTCCGCCTGGCGCCACCTCTTCTGCCGCCTCTCCCTCGATCTCTCTGACTCTCTCGATCTGTCTCCCCTCTGAGCCGAAGTGTCGCTCGGTTTTGCTATTGGCTCGATCTGTCTCCCCCTCTCTCGATCACTCGATCGGTATGAGTGTATGACAGTATATGGGATCCTTGTGATGAATCAATGTCTGCCATCTATTATTTCTAATATAAATCAATGTCTGTCATCTATTATTTTGCATGTAATCGGTATTTTCTAATGTCATCTATTATGCCTGTGGGTTATGGTGTGAGAACTTATGTCTGTGGGTGGTACTATATCTATGTTATTTATTTAATTGTGTGCTTAAATGCTTAGTTATTTGGTTCTTTACATCCTACATATCTACTATAATCTATTTTATCCGACTGCCTAGGACTGATCGCCTAGATCCGATTAATCCCCGATTAATCCATCTAGGCGCTGGGCCCTACCTCACCGCCCGACTAGCGCCTAGCGCTTTCTTGAACATTGGTGATCAGTCCTCGGACACCGCTCAATCCCTACTATAAAAGAACTCCATGGGGTTCCGCAGTGCTCCCAGCTGTCGCCCATTGGGTGGCCTATGTCGTACGTCTCGGGTGTATAAGACTTAAATTTTGGTTGTTGTTTATGTGGATTTCTGCCCTCCCATATGGGCATGTCATCCCGATTCCCGGCGTCCCCTATGTTAATACCACCCGGGTTTCCGGATGGTCCGCGCAACGCGTCGAGGATTTGTTGCGTGGTGCGGACCTCGGCCGCTTCCTTGTCCCTTCTTCTTGAGAGGAGGAACCTCCGGCACCTCTCTTTGTATTGGCGTTGGCGGAGACATGCGGAGATGCTCGCTCTGTTCGCTCGCACTCCACTATATGGTGCGAGAGGTGTGTGTTGGGCTTATGCTTGGACAACCGAAAGCGTGCCTGCGATCAATGCAAGATGCCCTTTGGTGGTTGCATAACACCGTGAATGTGCTCGGTCCGCTTTTCGGGCGGTAGTGGCACCACGGAGAGGGTTGCTCCCCGATTATCGCATGCAAGTTGCACGAGATGTGGATGGTACGCTCTCGTCCACCGGTTGAAGTAGCCGCACGATTCATCCTCGGGCAAGGCACGCCAGAGAATCTCCGGTCCGCTAGATCACCGTGGCGGTATCAACCATCGCCTCCGAGCCATGTTCGCAAACGTCGGGGCTTTGGTGGCCCCGGAGGAGGTTCCTCCTTTGACTTGTTGATGTTCGAAAGTGTCCTTTTGAACTCTGTGTGCGATGAACTGGTTTAGAACTACTACTTTGTGAGTTTAACATGAGTATGTCGCATGAAACTCACCGTCGGTTGGCCCCTTGCACACCGCCCTAAGCTCTGGTCGATCTAAAAAGGACATATCTGGCGGCCTCCCACCGGGTGAAGTTCTCGGCGAAGCGGGGTAGTTGTCGTGGCGGTTGTTGAGAAATTCGTGATCACGTCGTTCCTACCGTCGATCCATTGGAAGAAGCAACACCGGCCCTCGTGCTTTGAGAAAAGAAAGAACGATGCATGAGATGGTAGTGTTACCCTGTATTGTGTGGACACCAATAGGTTTACCTCGTAGGTGTGGCCACAGCAGAAGTGAGCGCGGGCGGCCGTCGCTCCATGGGTAGATTGCTCAATCTTCGCGGTGGTTGCATCGATTTGGGTCGAACAACTCCGCAGAATCAAGGCGTCGACGCCATCGCATCCGGATATTCGGGCGGAGGACTTACGCTTCTTTGAAGAGGCGTATCAGAAACGACATTGTTCTCTCTCCTTCGCTTCTCTCTTTTCTTTCTTGTTCTCTCGGCTGGCTTTGCTGAGGGGGCGTCTTGAGCGAAGATTATAAAGGGTAGATATCGCCTAGGTATGGGGCGATCGCTCCATTTCTGGGCGATATTTACCTTCGGGCAGTGTGCATCCTGACATATGAGGGCTATCGCCCCATTTCAGGGCGAAATTTACCTTCGGGCAGTGTGCCTCCTGACATATCAGGGCTATCGCCCCATTTCAGGGCAAAATTTACCTTCAGGCAGTGTGCTCCCTGACATATCAGGGCTATCGCCCCATTTCAGGGTGAAATTTACCTTGGGGCAGTGTGCCTCCTGACATATCAGGGCTATCGCCCCTTTGCAGGGCGAAATTTACCTTCGGGCAGTGTGCCTCCTTACATTTTCACAGCAGGTTATTTTTTCATCGTTTATTAATAGCCAATTATATATTGTCGAGCTATGCGGACGTTGCTCCGGCACGAAGTTGCGAAAATCAGAAAAATAAGCTGTACGACATGGCTAAGAAAACATAACCTACGCAAATGCAAGCACTTAGTTCAGATAGTTAGACAACATGGTGCTGAAGATAAATGGGAAGTCCTCTCCCGGTGGGCACCTCTTCGACCCCGGTCACCGCAGTGCACGTGGTACCTCCGTTCCACGCCACTCTCCGGTGTCAAGCGATGCGTCTGTGCCTTCCGTGTCTTGTTGGCCATGTACGTAGAGACAACCGTCGAGTACGACAGGCGATTGTCCGACATACATGCAGCGGAGGCCTTGTACCGCTCAACAAAATATCTTTGGGTGCCTAGTAACACACCCTCAACAATGCCCACCAACGGGAGGCATCTCGCGCCTTTCATTACCCAGTTGTAAATCTCCGCCAGGTTGGTTGTCATTATTCCATAACGGGAACCGCCCTCGTCATGCAGAAGGGACCATTTCTCCAACGGCTCGTGTCGTATCCAGTCCGTGAAACTCTTTATGCTTGTCCCCGCCCTACGCCGGATGTTTGGTGCGTCGGTCGGGAGCGCACACAAGGCTGTGGGGTCATCTCCTTGCTTGTGGTACACCATAGGGTTCCTTGATTTAACTAGCGCCATCCCTTGGATTCATGATTGCTTCTTGGTTAGTTCATCCAACGTCCTCCACAATGAGTCGAACTTCCTCCGCCGGGTTCTGCTTGCCTACGTACCGCTTGAACATGTTCATAAGCTCCTTGTTCTGAACCGACGGAAAAATTGGCACCCATGTGCCTCATGCACCACCGCTCTTGATCCCCGCCACTTTGTCACGACTTGGACCCTTGTTGCATATCCACGATCGCCCTCAGCAACCCTGCATGTCGGTCATGGATGACACATACATCGGGGCGGTCATGGACAACTGCCATCTTGACTCTTTCAAGAAACCAGTACCAGCTCTCCGTGTTTTCCCCCTCCACGAAGGCCAATGCGACCGGTAGAACCTGGTTGTTGGCGTCCACCGCGATTGCAGTCAGAATCTGGCCCTTGTATTTCCCTGTGAGGAATGTGCCGTCCATGCAAATGACCGGGCGACAGTGTCGGAAGACATTTATGCATGCGCCGAGGGCGAAGAAGGCCCGCTGCAAGACCCACTTACCCGCGCACGCACCACCCGCGGGAAACTCCGCAAGGTCGATGACCGTACCGGGATTCCTACTTGCTATTGCCCTGAGCAAGTGTGGAATATTCTCGTAAGAAGCCTCGTATGTCCCGAACCGTATTTGCAAAGCTGTTCTTTTCGCTCTCCATGCCTTTCCGTAGCTAATCTTGTACTGAAACCTCTCCTCCACGGCTCTGATAATGGATCGAGGTCAGAAAAGTGCGGATTGTCCACGATCTGGCCATAAAACACATTTGCCACCCAAGTGGACGACAGATTGCGGTGCTCCTGCTCCGCTTCCTCCAGCTGGCAGTTATGCTCCGTCACTATAGAACATTTCCAGTAGTCCCTCCACTTCCCCTTGTATGCATGCACCCGCCATGGGCACGAATCAACTACGCACTTCACGTCGTAATCTTTTTGTCGGACTTCACTACCACAATTCTTTGCCAAGAGACATTGACCAGTACTTCACCGCATCCATCACGGCCTCCTTGTCTTTATATATGGCCCCCTGCGCGACCTCGTTCTCATGATACTCCCATGCATCTCTGTTCCCTTCATTCATTGTTAGGTCTTCGAAATTATAATTAGTCCACGCACCGGGGACAGGCACCTCAGGAATATTGTCCTCCTCGTCCGAGCGTTCGCCATCAGGGACTTCCTCATCCGCACGGTCCTCCTCCTCCATCAACTCAACTATGTGCTCCACCTCCTCCCCCTCGTCGGCCACCCCCCGCGCCTCCACGGCTGGCTCCTCGCCCCGATCCCGTCGCCACCGCCAACCTCGCCACCTTCATCATCGCGTTGTTGCATATCTACCCCGACATCACGAACATCCGACACCGATGGAGGTACCTGGTACCAATCTACCAACAACATGAATGGCCAGGCCCGCTCTACGGCGTACCCAAGATAGCTCCTCCATGACGATGTCGCGTTAATAAGAATCAACTCTCCATAAAAAGTCTCACAGACGCTTACTATTGCTCTAACCCGCAATAACACTCTGTGCATCCAGATTGAACATCCAAACATCCACTCCAACAATCCCTCAGATGTCCTATCTCTCGCCTAGACATGCCCCATATGACTGCTGAAAATGCCGACAAATCGACTCCATTCGGCCCCTGTGCTATCTCCCCATCTCCATAGAATATTTGAAAATACAATTTCTCCGACATGCTGCCTACAACGTCGAACCGAAAAAACATCATTTCTCCATCTAACCGCTATATAAATGTCACAATATATTGTCGTCAAATTCTACCCTACTGATTTGTAACGGTTCCTACCATGTTTTTACATATACTAATTTTTAACGTAGCACGGTCATTGACTATAAATAAGTAATTCGACTACCTAAATTACATACCGCAAATATTAAATCTCTAAAATATTAAATACCGCAAATACTAAATATTAAATCTCTAAAATATTACATACCGCAAATACTAAATATTAAATCTCTAAACATTGCCTAATATTTGTACTATCCAATCCTAACTACATTAAATTTCTAAATACTATATTCATTCTCAACATATCTAAATACTACAATCCTAATATTTCTAAGTACTACATTAAATTTCTAAATACTACATTTCTACATTTCAAAAAATTACACAATACTAACATTTCAAAAAATATGAGTACAAAATATTAGAACTTACCGTCAAAAAACGACGGATATTTTTTTTCTCTTTTTTCTTCCCCTCCTTTTTTTCCCTCCCTCTTTTTTCCTCTCTTCCTCTCCTCTTTCTTTCTTCTCTCGCAGCGAGCAGCTCGGCCGGCGCAAATGAACACTGTTGCTCGCGGGGGGGCATTTTAAATGAACCGGTCGCCACCTGCCCGGGCGATCGCCCCTGCCTCAGGCGACGACCGCCCAGACGGCAACGCGTGTCCACTGCCGACGACGCCCGTCGAACGACGCTCGTGTTCGCCGTTAGCCGACCATTAGGGCATCCCTTTGTCGCCCGATGAGGCGATCGCCAAGTGGGCGACGGCAAGTATTTTGAAAATTTTGCCATGGCGACTAGTTTTGAAAATATGTGAAAGACCATGTGGAGGTCTATCTTTGTGTGTGATGAGTAATTGACGAGTTTTGAGTTTGGTTTGATTTGAAATTGAGTTTGATTTGAAGTGAATTGGATGTGAAGCAATTTGAGTGTTGGTGCTTTTCCAAGTGCTACCCGCTTGGGGCGGTAGCATCGGACCGTTAAGTGAAATTATGATTGATTAATGATTTTGTGATGATCATTGAATATATTTGTGGGCATTGCTGTGTGAAAGGTTTTCCTTGTCTTTGATGGTTGCAGGGCGACGGTGCTAGGTCATGGTGAGGCGGAGGATGACCGGGATTAGGCGAGGAGCGTCGGAGGTCCAGACGGTCGGGAGATCGCCGGAAGATGACCGGAGACGGAGTCCGGGCAAGCCAAGAAGATAAGGAAAGGAGATGATGCTAGCTAGATACCGCGTGGATCAATGAGGGCCGTCGGATTGCGGTCTAGTTGATAGGTTAGCGGGTCTAGGTAGTATGCTTTGAAAACCGTGCAAGAAAACCCGGTATGTGTGTGAGTTTTGGGTTAGCCCTTGCATGGCTGTGTGAGTGAGTCAATCCTAGCCCTTAGATGAGTGTCCTAGGGTTAAGGGACTCATCTAAGGGTGGTAGGTGGCCCAAGAGTAGTATAAATAGGGGTGGAGGGGTGGCCTCCTCCCCTTGAAGGTTGTAGAGGTTTTTGTGCTCATTTGAGCTTTGCCCACCTTGTTGTGTGGCTTTGTATACTCCTCCTTCCAGAAATACAAAAAAAAATTCTTTACATTATTGTGAATTTAAATTGCGCATTTACATTATGTCTTTACTTTACGCAATTTAAAATTCAGCATTTACGTTACGCATTTACTTTCCCGCAATCTACATTCATGCAATTTGGATTTGCCTCCCCTCCTTCTAAATGCTGATCTTGGATGTTTTGAGTGTGTTCATATGGTTTTACATCTCTTTTGCACTCTTTGATTAAGTAGAGATCATCTTTTCTTTCAAGTTCCAGTTCTGTCCAGAACTTGTTCTTCGCGCAGCAGTTAGTATTTGATTTTTATAAAAATATAGAAAACTCATTTTTGCGTGATTCTTATTGGAGATTGTGCGGGACTCCCATATCCATCTGTAGTAAAGTTTTGGAGTTCACTTGTTGCACCGTTTGGGCGCCATGAGGTGAAAACCAAGCCCTAAATTTTCTGCTCGAAGTTCCTGACTATCTGTGTTCATAGATTTATGATGATTTTTCTACATGGCTTTTTGATCTGAAATTTGGTAGAGAGCTTCACGAATCATCTGCTCATAGGGAGAAAATTTCTCATAATTTTGTGAGCAGCAGAATCCCACCAACCTCCAGTTCAAATTAAAGACAGCTTTTGGAAATATCTGCTTTTGCTTTTCTAAAAGAGTCTTTTGTGTCTTGGCTTGATCTCTTTTAGAAAAGAAGTATTTGAATTGATTCCTCTTTTTTTTGGACACTTGACAACCAGGATTGTGATTGAAAATCCCTCACATATTTTATGGATCACATCCATGTAAGCTAGGGTTGCACATAGTTGTCTAGTCGTTCGGTTTTTATGGGTTTTCACGATTTCCTTTGCGCGATCTTTTCACGGTTTTAGTTGGAGTATTTTGGGGGAAAATTTAATTGCGACCATTCACCCCCCTCTGTTCGCCATCTCGATCCTTCAATTGGTATCAGAGCTATGGTGGTGCTCTCTTTTGGGATCTTCATCGATCCGAGAGTCGGCGACTAGTGTGGACTGCTCCAAGCTTGGCGATGGTTTTCTTGTGATTGATCGTGACTGATGGCCCATGGTGGAATGGTTTTCTTGGTTGATCGTAATCGACTCCTATGGACCATCTGCGTCGTCATGGTACATGAGGTGAGAACCTAGCGACCTTTCTCCCTTTGTGCTTGATAGATATACTAGGTTGCTCTTTTACCACTGGTTATTCTCGATGCCTTGCTTGCCATTGATGATGTTTAGGTATTGATGCTTGCATGCCTAGGTTGAAAATTAATTTTGCTATCATGCCATTCTTGCCATATGACTTGTGTTGCTTGTCTACATATGCTTGATTGTATTATTTTGGTAGTCGGAAATTGCTTAGGTCAATGGCTAGAATTTTATTTGTATCATGTGTAGGCATTGCTTGCATTCTCCTTCTCCAATGTGCAATTAACTTTGGCTAGAGCTAAATCTCTGTTGATATCATGTCAAATGCTCTAGTATGTTCTCTATTGGTAATAATTGCTTTGATCTAGGGTTTGATCTCTCTCTAGTGCAGTTAATTTTAGCTAGAGCCATATCTTGTTTTCATATTTGTGCCCTAGTTCTGTGCTTAATTGTCAATAACTGCTCATGGTGGTAGTAGTTTTAAGGCTATGCTTACTTATTCTTGTCTATTGATGCTATGTATACATTGATTATCATGTTAGCATCATTCACATGTGCATTGTCTTATTTTCTACATCTTCTGCCTTGCATTCACCCTTATATTTAGAGTTGAATTTCTTCTGGGTGTTCTTGCCGGGTAGTTTAGGTGTTTTGTTTGCTTGTCCAAGTGATTTTCTTGTTTTGATTGTGCTTGACCTTGTAGGCGGGAATGATGGACATTGTGTGGTTGTTTGCCCTCTTATGCTGATTCCTTGTGTCATGCCTATGCGATGATGCTATTAGGTGCTCTTTGCCTTTCTCATGGCATGAGTCGCTTAAGGCTAGCATGAGGATTTGATTACTACCTAGTGGAGTGGATTTGGATTATCTTGTGGACTTGTGCTTTCTTAGTTCGATTCTTAGTCCATGAGTTGTTCGAGGCATCATCTCCATCGTGCGCAAGTAGTGGACCTCGTTTTTCCTCGAGGTACCCACTCACGTCAATAGTTGCAGGAAATTGTGTTGCTCATGTTGGTCTTTCCTAGTCTCCTCTAGGATCAGTTTTGTCGCTTTTCAGTGTTGGCACTCGATGTGAATTCCGAGTTGGCCTTTGCGGCTTATCTCTAGAGGGTTGGATCTTCCTACATAACCATCATGAGCATCACGCTAACTTGCATATACTTTCAACTTCGTCTGCCTCGTGTTTAGCTCCACAGGTGTTGAGCTTCATGATAACAGCATTGGGCACTTCCACTTCCATGGTGAGCTATCTCATACCCTCATGTCCTTTATACTTGTGATCATCACTTCCATGACATGTTGTGATTGCTCTTGCTCCCATATGTATTATATGTACATTGCTAGGTCTTATTAGTTTTTGTCTTTCTTGTTTTATGCCTAGCATGTTTCCCCCGGCCATGTTTTGTGCTTCATGTATTATATCATGTATTCATGAGCCCTTTCCCTAGCATGTGATTTTCTTGTTTTATCCTATTCATGCTATTATTCATTTGGTATGAGCATTTGTTTTAATTATGGGCATGTGCTATATATCATTTGCTTTACATTGTCATGAGTAGTATCTAGGTTGTATGATCCTGATTTTCTATTACATCCATGATTAGCTCTGTGTCTTGACTTGTGATGCTACAGTTTGTGCCACATGATTGGCTTTGATGCTTAGACTTTTTTTTGTCAGACTTTGTGCTACATGTGAGTGCTTTTCATGAGATTAGGGTTATATGATTCAGCTACTGCTTTGTGACTTGTATTGCTCATGATCACCTTTTATTGCTCTTCATGCTTATATGCTTCATACCAATTCTGCATGAGCTTGTGTTCTTCATTCATGGCATGAATTCACCATCATGTATGTGTCTTGCCATGTGTAGTATCTTGTCTATGTGTCCATGGTCGTCATTTACTTCCATGTTGGCACTTTGACCTTGTTGGTCAGTTTGGTTTGGTTTGCCCTGGATGTTGGGCGCGTTTGCCACATGTGAATGGTATCATTGAGACCATGGACATATGGAGCTTGATATTGCTCTTGGCTTGCCATATGTATGATCATCATCTATTGTCATCATTTGTCTTGCTCGTGCTTGATACCTAGTAGCTTGAGTTTGTGGTTCATTGTTGGCATGTATTCATATGCATATTTGCCTTGCCTAGAGTAGTATTGTGATCCATGTGTACCTAGACATCTCTTGATCCCTGCTAGCATGATGTTGCCATGAGTGCCCTTGCTTAGCTTTTCAGTTGCCATCACAGTATTTTACTTGGATGAGCCTATTTTGTTTGGGATGTATTGCTGTTGTCGTCTAAGGATATGTGGATCATGTGCTATTTCCTGTCTTAGCCTATATGCATCACTCTCTATTGCCATTATCTTTATGCTCATGCTCTAGATGATTCTTGCCACACCATGCTTGCTATTTTGTCAAATCTATGCCAAGGAGCTAGTTTTGCTTGACTAACCCTAGCCCCGAAGTGTAGATGTGTTTTGGTGCATGTGTGCAGGCTTCTAGTAAGAGGAAGACCATATTGTCCGAGAATCTGGCCATGGCGATGCAGCAAGGAAGAGGAAGACACCTTCTGGGCGCATAAGACCATGACCTCGGCCTAGGCAGCGCAGGACAGGGAGGTCTTCCACTCTTGGCTCAATTGGTGCGGCTAGAAGATCAGCTTTGGGTCTTCTTCCTCTGCTACTTGGATCCAGCTCAAGTTGGCTACCACTACTTCCACTACTTCGACTACATCACACAAGGTAACTGTTTCTATCCCGTGGCCTGGAGATGCTTTGGTTCATCTCCCGCCATTGTGCTTGATGATGGACTGTTGTGTATGGATGATGTGATGATATAGTGTGATTGTATATATGTTCTGTGCTATTTTGTCTGATGAGTGGATGTCCAGTTTATAGGGGAGGTAGTGTCGAAATTTTCTATGTTTCTAGGACTTAGTCTCTCTTGAGCTTAACTTGATTTTAATAAACTTGAACTCATAATGGAATAAAATTTGACTAACTGGTTCATGGGTGTTTGGTTAGCTCAGGGGGAGTCTGGCTGTGTCTTGTGGTTTCTAGCTTCAGCCTTCTGGTGCTTTTGTGTTTTGGTTCCTTTGGAGTTCATTTCACCCCATTGTCCCTAATCTTGACTAATTCCAATTTGAACCAAAATCTAGGCTAAAACTTGACTCACTAGTTGAGGGGGAGTTAGGAAACCTCTTTGCATCTTTTGCATTGGCATTTAGTGTCAGGCTTTGTTTATTATCTTTGCTTTAGATGCTAGTGGTATCTATGTGCAATTCTTTCATGCCTTGTAGCCTATGCCATGTCACTTTGATGCTATACCATTTAGTTCAAGTAAGTACTCTAAATTGAACTCAAATTGACTAAGTGTACACTTGAGCTTGTGCTTGTTTAGAGTCTCTGAGTTTGTGCCATGCTAGTTTGTGCCTTGCTTTGGGTGCTTATGGATTTTTATTCTTTAGAGTTATGAGTTCACATCACTTAGACTTCTGGCATGCTTTTGCATGAACCTCTCATCTTGTGCTTTAGGTTGCTATCATGCTTAATTAGCTGTACTATCTTCTCTCTAGGTTGAGTTCTCTCACAGTCTTATAAGTCTAGCAGGTGTTGGGCCCCCTGGGTAGACAGGGTCTGTGTGCACTCCTTAGTTTGGGATCTAGAGACAGCTTTCCTATGTTAGTCATTGGGGAAGATGAGAGCGAGTCTGAGCCGTAGTGTTCTCTACTATCTTTTCTATACTCTATAGCCACCCAGTTTGCAGTTTCTTGACTTCTTCCCTCCATTCTGTGTTTCTGGCTTTAATTGAGTTCCTTTCGTCCATTCTTGAGCTTAATCTTGCTAATAACTCAACTTAAACCAGATTTGTGCTTAAAATTGAATCATATGTTGAGGGGGAGTTTAAGAATGTCTCATGCATTGCATATAGACTTGAATGTCTCATGCATTGCATATAGACTTGATTTTTCATTTTATGAGCTTTGTCTATTATGCAAATGATCCAGGTTTCATTTTTTACACCATGCTATATTATGAAAAAAAATTACTTGCTTAGATATGTCCAAGTTCATTTATCTTGCTAAGCTTACAAAAATTGAAAAATGAGCGTTAAAAGAAAAACTTGATAAAACATGTTGCGTTTACTTGCTAAGTTTCTTCTCTAGGTGTATTTGCCATGATTTGTGAAATTTTGGAATTCTTTAGAGTCCCTATAGCAACTTGGGTGAATCTTGTTTGATCCATACTTGAGTCCTTCACTAGCTTAACAATGAAAATGCTAAAATGAAAGTGAAGCAAAATTGACTCTTTTTGCAAGATTGGACTCAACACCTCACATTCACAAGACGGCTTCTCATTGCACTTGAGATGAACTTGGAATGTGTTGTGTATGACCAAGATCATTCTCTTAAGAGTCCCTCTTGAGATGATCGATTATGGCTTGAGTCAATTGCTTTAAACAATGCAAAAAAAACATACGTGGGTAAAGAATGCAAATAATGTCAAACATTTGCACCCCGCTATGTCTTTCAAAGATTCAAAGAAAAATTTGCATACAAGAAACAAAAATAAGCTCGAAGGACATTGTATGAACTTCTAGATTCTCCAAAGTGTTGAGTAGGTTGAACTCTAGGCTCTCCATTTGATCCTTTGAATGGCTTTGCTTCTAGTTTTGAAACTAATGACAAGTGTTGCTCATGTTCCATCTTGCTAAAAATGATATGGTTTTAATTAAATCTTGCTAGCAAAATGTTTATTTGCACTTGGACATGCCTTAGCTTAGTCTATTTTTGCCATAACTTAGCTTGGTGTCATAACTTGTCTTATTGGTCACTTGGATAATCTTCAAAGCTCCTTTAGGTTGCATTACTTGCATAAAAACAACAAAAAAAAGGAGAGAAAAGAAAATGCCATCTTGATGCCTATATTGCCAAAAGGGGGAGAAATCGTAGAAAAGGCATCATTTTGCATCTTGATTAATCTTAATTCTTATGATCTTTGTTAACCTTTGCTATCTTTCATAGATCATAAGCATTTCTAGTTGCCAACTTGGCCATGTCTTGATTTCCATTTCTTTGATCAAGTTTGGCTTTGCATTCAAATTGCTTTCTTCTCTTTATTCAAACTCAAAACTTATGCCTTTTCATGTGTTTGTCAATATACTCATCAAGGGGGAGATTGAAAGACCATGTGGAGGTCTATCTTTGTGTGTGATGAGTAATTGACGAGTTTTGAGTTTGGTTTGATTTGAAATTGAGTTTGATTTGAAGTGAATTGGATGTGAAGCAATTTGAGTGTTGGTGCTTTTCCTAGTGCTACCCGCTTGGGGCGGTAGCATCGGACCGTTAAGTGAAATTATGATTGATTAATAATTTTGTGATGATCATTGAATATATTTGTGGGCATTGCTGTGTGAAAGGTTTTCCTTGTCTTTGATGGTTGCAGGGCGACGGTGCTAGGTCATGGTGAGGCGGAGGATGACCGGACTAGGTGAGGAGCGTCGGAGGTCCGAGACGGTCGGAGATCGCGGAAGATGACCGGAGATTTGAGTCCGGCAAGCCAAGAAAATAAGGAAAGGAGATGATGCTAGCTAGATGCAGCGTGGATCAATGAGGGCCGCTTGATTGCGGTCTAGTTGATAGGTTAGCGGGTCTAGGTAGTATGCTTTGAAAACCGTGCAAGAAAACCCGGTATGTGTGTGGGTTTTGGGTTAGCCCTTGCATGGCTGTGTGAGTGGGTCAATCCTAGCCCTTAGATGAGTGTCCTAGGGTTAAGGGACTCATCTAAGGGTGGTAGGTGGCCCAAGAGTAGTATAAATAGGGGTGGAGGGGTGGCCTCCTCCCCTTGAAGGTTGTAGAGGTTTTTGTGCTCATTTGAGCTTTGCCCACCTTGTTGTGTGGCTTTGTATACTCCTCCTTCCAGAAATACAAAAAAAATTCTTTACATTATTGTGAATTTAAATTGCGTATTTACATTATGTCTTTACTTTACGCAATTTAAAATTCAGCATTTACGTTACGCATTTACTTTCCCGCAATCTACATTCATGCAATTTGGATTTGACTCCCCTCCTTCTAAATGCTGATCTTGGATGTTTTGAGTGTGTTCATATGGTTTTACATCTCTTTTGCACTCTTTGATTAAGTAGAGATCATCTTTTCTTTCAAGTTCCAGTTCTGTCCAGAACTTGTTCTTCGCGCAGCAGTTAGTATTTGATTTTTAGAAAAATATAGAAAACTCATTTTTGCGTTATTCTTGTTGGAGATTGTGCGGGACTCCCATATCCATCTGTAGTAAAGTTTTGGAGTTCACTTGTTGCACCGTTTGGGCTCCATGAGGTGAAAACCGAGCCCTAAATTTTCTGCTCGAAGTTCCTGACTGTCTGTGTTCATAGATTTATGATGATTTTTCTACATGGCTTTTTGATTTGAAATTTAGTAGAGAGCTTCACGACTCATCTGCTCATAGGGAGAAAATTTCGCATAATTTTGTGAGCAGCAGAATCCCACCAACCTCCAGTTCAAATTAAAAACAGCTTCTGAAAATATCTGCTTTTACTTTTCTAAAAGAGATTTTTGTGTCTTGGCTTGATCTCTTTTAGAAAAGAAGTATTTGAATTGATTCCTCTTTTTTTTGGACACTTGACAACCAGGATTGTGATTGAAAATCCCTCACATATTTTATGGATCACATCCATGTAAGCTAGGGTTGCACATAGTTGTCTAGTCGTTCCGGTTTTTGCGGGTTTTTCACGATTTCCTTTGCGCGATCTTTTCACGGTTTTAGTTGGAGTATTTTGGGAAAAAATTTAATTGCGACCATTCACTCCCGCTCTGTTCGCCATCTCGATCCTTCAATATGTTTTAAAATAAATATTAAATAAAAAAATTTCTTCAGCGTTCACCATCGCACTGGATCCCTCACGGTCCTTGTGATGATGGACTCTGGGCGAGTTGGCCTAATAGTGTCACATGGTCCGCCTACTTTATCACCTAAAGCCCAAAACCATTTCTATTTTGCTTTGATTTTGCAACTGTCGAGCCTGATTAATGTGGCCGTCTTCCAAAAAAAACGGTTAATGTGGCCATCGGCCTGGTTTATTTTGTTCGGCCCGAGTTTTGGGTCAGCCGTTCTAAAAAAACGTTTTAGGTCAGATCCACGAGATAAACACTAGAACCTCTCCTGTCAGAAAGGCCATTCAAAAAGAAAAAAAAGGGTCAGGAAGGCCGACCCTGAGTTTGACAAAAACATAATTAACGGTGCTTGCTTAACAACGCACTTCAATGTTTTCGAGTTCTCAAACTGTACCACTAGTCCGAAGAGAAGAAGAAGAACATCATATTTGAGAACTAAGGCTGGTAGGAAATGTAGCAAATCTCCAAATCATGATGAATGCTATGCCATATCGTGTGCTTAGCACTTGGCACATTCAGGAGCTGGATTCCATCTGAATGGGCGTAGTAGATCCGGTACTGTAGCACCAGAAAACAACAAATATCTCACCAAGCCCAGATCTGCCAAGCTCGTGGTCTGCTCAAATGACAAATACTTTCCTCTGGACGTTTGCATGCCGCTATAATAAAACCTCACGGGGGAAGCTCGCATGTGCACCGTGGGGAGCCATGACTTTTCTAAACACCTCTTGTCTGAGTTTTTTTTTTTAGATCTAACTCTCTTATATACAGAATTACATATTTAGCTCTCTCCATTGTAGAAGACGCGGCAGACAACACCTATCCCATGTCACACTCGGGTGGCGCGACAATCAACGAGCAAGCGCGGGAGGAGCCCTTCTACGGTAAGAGAGCGTAGGAGGCACGTTCGTGGTCAGAACGAGTCTATATTTACAATTTAGTTTAAAAAACCACATTTACAAAAAAAAATGCTTAAGGGCCTAAAAAAGTGATCTTTCACACCATGATACAGCTCTACGAGCATAAGCCAGTCGGCACGAGCATATCAGATAATCTATATATACATGATCCAATGATTGGTATCCAATCCTCATCCCGCCTGATACCAACAAGCGGCCCCATGACACCACACCACCCTGTGTCCTTCACCTAGTGATGCCCAAATGGGTCGTTCAGCACAGCACAACCCATTTTACGCGTGGCACGGTCCGCCAAAGCACGGCTAGCCAACAAATCATGCCGTGCCGGCCCACATGTCAAGCCTACGCAGCACGACCCTAGTGGCTCCTATGCCATGCTATGCTGGCACAAGCGCTCGTGGGCTAGTGGCCCATGTTGTGCCGAGGCCGGCCCATTCGGCATCAAAATATTCAAAGTTTTAAAAAAAATTAAAAAAAACTTAGAGAAAAATTAAAAATCGTAAAAGTTTGAAAATACAGAAAATAGGGAAAAATCTAAAATAATTTTAAAAAACTCAAAAGAATGTATGATATAACCCATTTACAGTTGAGCTGTACCGTGTCTAAGATCGGCCCAGGTGGCATGGCCAGCTCTATCATCACCCCACGCGCACCTGCCAGTGCTCCTCCCCTCCGCTCCCCGGAATAGGAAAAGTGGAAAACCTCCTATCTTTGGAGGCGGGGCGGCCCATCGTATCCGGGAAATCGGAGCCCCAGCCACCGAATCAATCAAAACGACGAGCCGTTGCAACAGATTGATCGACGAGCTATCCCCGTCCTGTCCCAGCATTGCCGCTGTCTCCGGGGTGGTGGACGGCGCCGTTGTTGTTGGAGCCTGCGGCTGGGGTGGGGCAAGTAATGGGCGCGGCGGGGGGTGACCAGAGGGAAGAGGAGGGGGTGATGGCGACGGATTTCTTCTGGTCGTACACGGACGAGCCGCACGCGTCGCGGCGCCGGGAGATCCTGGCCAAGTACCCCCAGATCAAGGAGCTCTTCGGCCCTGACCCGCTGGCCTTCCTCAAGGTGCCGTCGCGATCTGTTTCTTGCTACGCATCTCTTTTTATAACAACATGTATTATTTCAGTGAATTTTGATGCAATGTGTTTTGACATTGCTAAATGATGCGCTCTTCTTGATGGTTTTGCTTTGGCGTAGATGGATTTTTTTTTCGGCACATTGTCATGTTGCTTTCGACGAGTTTGGATCTGGTGTTGCTTTTGATTCGTCAAAGCTGAATCTTCCGTAATCTCTGCATGTGAAACAGTTCTTTTACCTCGTATACAATGGATTCGTGTGTTATGTTTTGTTTGCATGCGCTTTTTCGCCTTGCATTTTGATCTGGCGTTGCTGGGTTTCACTTCCCTGTATGCTACGCTTTTTGGCTCTGACGATTTCTTCACGGGTTTGTGTGTTTCTAGTTTTGCAACCTTTCCTGCCTCTGATCTATTGCTTCACATCCCTAATTCTTCCGTTCGCTCGCAATTCAGTTTAGGGCAATCTCTATTTTGGAAGATTGGTATTTACATTTCTCCCCTTCTGTAGATAATGGAGTGTGACTGGAGTGCTTTAGTCATGTCACACTCAATGATGTTTAGCTTAGGATATACAACCGAAAATGAAATCGTCTAGTGGTGATAGAATTAATATATGCACTAAGTTCTACGACTATCTCCAGGTGTTCTAGGAAAAAAAAAACTAGCCACTAATTTGATAAATCAAACAATTCCATAGGATTGCTACAGTTGATTATGTGGATCTTATGCTCAGATGCTAATTAAGCTGCTCTGTTGGCCTCGGAAATCTGCAGAATCATTGTTGCTGGATGAAATAGCTGCCACATATTATTATTTATTAGTCACTGACTGACTTACTTCAAAGGCATTCATAGATCTGGACCACCAAATCTTTCTAGTAACTGCCCCAACCTCTATGTAGTGTAGTTTCCAGTTGTATCGCTCCAATGCACCGCTTAATGCTTCCTTAAGCTTAGCCGTTAATATGCAGATATTTCTTTGTTCCTTCAACTTGTTTTCTTTGCATCTACCGGCACATGTGTTCGTGGTGGTGACTTGGGAGTCCCAAGTGCTGTTTATAGGTTGAAAGCGTGGGTCAAGCCGGAGTAAAATCCTTTATTTCAAAAAACAAGTCTAATTTTAAATCTCCAGCATGATCCCAATATAGCTCATGCTATTAATATAGGCACCAAGTGCCATGTTAGCGTATTATCATTGGCAGTTTGGCACACATAAAAGCTTCCAACATGTTATTGCTCCTCTCAATTGTGGGCCATAAATGAAGAGAGTACCACTCATTATATCCCTGTTTGAATCTTGTACTCAGGAGTAGGTGCACTTAGTGGTATAATACTCTGCCCTTTGGGGGGCTTTTAAGCTCCAGACTCTCCATGGTGTCGAATACCATGATTTCATGGGGGTGTGGTGAGATTGAGATGTCTGAGGAACCCACACTGCTGCACTAACATCTGACCCTTTTTTGTATAAAGAGCAGCCTGGACATTAAACTCACTCATCCAAAGTATCCTTCCATGCACTGTTGGTTTGATTTTGTAAGAACCAGGTTGTCTTGTCCTCTGCTTCGTATGCAAAACAGGTGCACTCCTGATGGTATCTCATATTCCCATGTTTCCATTGGCTTTGTCCTTCCAATATCTCACTGTGGGTGCCATACCTTCCCTAGAAATTCGAAACAACTGTGATCTTATGAAATTGGTTGTAGAATATTAACTTACCCATTCAAAGTGTGTATTATGATCTTTATTTAAAGCATTCTTATATCATTTGGTTGCTGCTTATGTAATTTCAGTTCGTCTCAACTTTGTTGCAGATCGCGGTAGTTGTCTCGCTTCAGCTATGGACTGCTGCGTTCCTCCGAGATGCTGGCTGGTTGAAGATACTGACAGTTGCATATTTTTTCGGCTCCTTTCTGAACCACAATCTTTTCCTTGCGATACACGAGCTCAGCCACAACCTTGCATTCACATCCCCATCCTACAACCGCTGGTTAGGTATATTTGCTAACCTCCCCATTGGTGTCCCCATGTCCATTACATTTCAGAAGTACCACTTGGAGCACCACCGTTTCCAAGGTGTTGATGGAATTGATATGGATATTCCCAGCCAGGCAGAGGCACATGCCGTAAAGAATGCCTTAAGCAAATCTATCTGGGTTGTGTTCCAGCTCTTCTTCTATGCTCTTAGACCACTGTTTCTCAAGCCGAAACCTCCTGGCTTGTGGGAATTCACTAATCTAGTAATCCAGATTGCGCTTGATGCCAGCATGGTGTACTTCTTTGGTTGGAAATCACTCGCTTATCTGATACTCTCAACATTTGTTGGTGGTGGCATGCATCCTATGGCGGGCCACTTCATCTCAGAGCACTATGTCTTCAATCCAAACCAGGAGACTTATTCATATTATGGGCCTCTGAATCTGATGACATGGCATGTGGGATACCACAATGAGCACCATGATTTCCCGAGAATTCCAGGAACCAGGCTGCACAAGGTAAGGGAAATCGCACCAGAGTACTACAACAACTTGAAATCGTATAAATCTTGGAGCCAGGTAATATACATGTACATCATGGACCAGACTATTAGTCCATTCAGCCGGATGAAGAGAAAGGCACCCAAAAAAGAATCATAGACGTACGCTTTTAGAGTAATTTGTTTCAGATGACATTTTCCGTGCGCATCTGGTCGTTTGAGTGATAAACATGGAGGTGTTGGGCTTGTATGCAGTGGGAAACATTACTCGATATTACCTTATTACTAATTCATTTTGTTTCAACCAAACCAGACACTTCCCCTGTGTTGTATCATTGTAAGCATGGCACCAATTGAAAATTATGCAAGGTCAAATGATACCACCGTTGTAGTTCATCAACTATATATTGTACTTGAAAGTGGAATAGAGAAGTTTCCAGCCACATTTAGTTGATACATGGTGCTCTTCTGCTTTATTGAGAAGTTATACTGGGACTAAATGTTCTTGATTTCATTCCAATGGGGTGAGTTCCTTGTACTGTATGATGCTACTATGTTCAGCCCGTCCAAGCGTGCTCATCTAAAGTCAGACTGTTTGAAATTATTCTAACAAATGCCAATCAGTTGCTGACTTTCATCTTAAAGTTCATCAGTATACTGTCCACAGTTTCGATTGCTCCAGTGAAATGATTTTTGTGTTCATTGTTTTGTATCAGTATCACCTACCCAAGAATGTTCACAAGAAATAGGGAACAACAAATATGCTTTTGGTCTCTTTCTAGCTGCACTTTTCCCTTGATGTATCGAACGAGTGAAATTATCATGCCAAGCAGATGGGGAAGTGAAATACACGAGTCAAGAAGGTAAACCAAGTCAGTTGCCGTGTCTTGCTCAAGCTGCGAAGTCTACACGCCAAAGACGCCTTTCATGTGTTCTGAATGGATGCATCAGAATCACATCAAATCGCAGTGATTCACAAATCATAATCCCAGTGTCACGTTATTTGTACTGAACTTAAGCGGAAGTTCGTTGATTTTGACTTTCAAGAACAAAGCGCAATCACACCTGAAGTACTTTCCTGGAGTACGGCTGAGTTGGCTAGTTCCCGCCGTCGACCAACCTGCCGACCCGCGCTCGAACTCCGGTTTCAACGCGGATGCTCATCAAATAAGAGAAACGGGTAAAATACACGCGTGTTACGTGGCGCCTCTAATTAATTACGTGTGTGTGGGTTGTATGGTGAAATTTTCACTGGTGAAAAATGTCACATCATCTAGATATTAGAATTGATTTTTCACCTCTAATTATAAAATTCTAGGGTTAAATAAAATACCATCCATCATTTGATCATCTCTTCCTTTCCATGTATTCTCCTCCTCCCCCACCCCCATACACTGAAGTGATTACATTTTTAGCCTTTTTTTTTTGCGAATATGATCTCTTTCTGAACAGAATTGCAAATACAGTCCTATCCTAATCGTAGAACGTGTCTCCCACACTTCCCTTTCGCGGTCTCCTCCTATGCTCCACTGTTGCGGTCTCCTCCTACAGCGTGGCAAGTGGCTCAGCAAGCAGCACAGAGGCACGAGGACCGACATGAAATACAACACTGACGCTCAATGCGGTAATATCATAGACCACAAAAGCACACTCATAAAAAATTTCCTAGTTCCGTCACTGTCCACACCACTGCCAATTCCTTCTCACTCCCCTGCACCAACAGGTGATTCATCACTGCCAGTTGATTTCTGCCTCGATGAACAGCGGTGGTGAGATCCAAAAGAAGGCATCGTCAGTTCGACAGAGGTGGTGAGATCCAAGAGAAGGAGTCCTCAATCTGGCAGCGCGGCGACAACCTTGATCTAAGCCACGATGTTATTGTCACTGTGAGTCCAATCTTCCTCAAGTTGTATAGAACATACTAATCGCTCAGCCCAATCTAACCTGAAAGTAGTAGTGCAGTAGTACAGTACGTGGGATGAGTATCCATCATAGTTATCAATGCTGTACCGATACCAATCAGTATATACCATATCAGATATTAAATTGGTATAAGGTAGCTCTATACACTATAATAACCTCGTTATCGGTCAATACAGGTTAGTGCTGGCTTCGATATTAGTCAATATCAGTGACTATATACTACATCTAATGGTATTACTATACATTTAGAGTAATATTATAAGTAAAATTTATTCCATATATAATTAAATATATATTATTATATTAAATCCCAAACAGCATCAACTGTAAAAATGCGCCGTTCCTAAGTCAAATCGGTGTAGCTGTGTGGTAGGTACCTCCGCTTCAAGACTTCAACGAAAGCATCGAAATAGACCCCAATTGTCAGAACTGTTCGTAGCCATGGTCCGTAGACCTCAGCATCAATCCCACCACCCAAGCACGGCATGGACGGCGCAGATTACCGCCACTTCGAAGGCTCGGACCACGAGGTGTATCTCGCCTCCAGGTGGGCCCACCTTTCTCCCTCCTTAAAACCCCGAGGCGTACAAGGGAAGGAAACCAAAAGGCGAGAGCAGCGGGGGAGTGACAAGCGGCGCGGGCCACGTACGGCGAGGAGCGACCGTCTCCCCAACCCTCGGCGGTAATCCCCATTCTTTCTTCCAGAAACTTCTAGAACACGCTCGATCCTTACACCTCTCTTGCTTCCTTAGGGGGATTCGGTTGGTCTGCTGCTTTGTCTTGCCTTGGGGGTCCGATGGGTGGTTGGTTCGGAGGGGTTGATGATTCCGTTCCGATCAAGCGAGTGGTTTGCGTGCGATCGCGCGTGTTGTGCTCTGCGATCTCGATTCTGTGCTTGCTTTCGGTTTTTTTGGTTCGTTTTGTATGCTCATCCGCCGCGATCAGTTCGCCATTGCGGGGATTTGGTATGGGTTTTCTAAACAGATGGATGCGGAGCACTGGAGCAGGCATCTTATAGAAATTTCCGTTTCTAGAAGATTCTCGAAGAGTTTCGCTGTAGAGGCCCGCCGATGTTTCGTAATGCAGAGTTTCGCTGTAGATCAACAGTTCCATTACTCAATGAACTGATGATTACAAGCTCTCCAGGTTTCGGCAGGAAGCTGGAAAGAAGCTCTTCCCTGGCTCATTTTTGTTCTTCTGTCTCTTGAATCTCTGAGTAGCGTGATTTGAAGAAGAAGGTTGTGCTTTAGTGATCACCTGGAGGAAAGCTGCGGTGTGCATGTTGTGTCTGGTTTGATGGCAAAAGTTAGGTTGAGTTTTGTTTCCAGTTTCTTATGTCTACGGTTGTGTGTTGGTAGTTTGCTTTGAATTGTCGGGGCGTAAGGTTGTGATCAGCTCATATGGTTGCTGCTGGTTGTTTTTGAGTATGAGGTTGTATGGATGTTAACTGAACTGTTCAAGTTTCAGTAATGGAACTGGGGCATCTCTTCGATGTCCAGTTGATCTAAAAAAATGTTTCGTAATGCAGTTGCTTTCTGCGTCTATTTGGTTCGTGTGTTTCATTAACTCGTTTTAGCTTTTTTTAATCGGCTGTTCGATTTGATGCCTCGGTGACTACGGATTAGTTCGGTTCGTGCCGTCGTGTGGGGTGGGTAGTTTTCCTCATATGCATATGCGTTTGTTTGCTAATTTCACAAGTTTCTTTTTACTATTTCTGGAAGTCTATTCGGCCCATCTCTGCGCATAAACCCGTGAAGAATTTGTGATCTGCGTGCGGTTTGTTAGAAGTTCTCAGTGGTTTCTCGTATTGGTAACTGTAAGTGATTGACTTAATATTTTCTCCTCTTTTTGTCCCTTTTTATTTGATGAACACTTGATATTCTTTTGTTGGGCAGGTTCACCAGTATTATATGAGGTTCTTCTTTTAAGAGGGTCCTCACCATGGATCTTTCCAGTTTACTAACTTCATCCAGTGACGATGAGACAAGGGCACTTAATGCATTGCTTGACGCTTTCGGTTGTGCCTTTTCACTTGAAGATATAGCAACTGCATATTGCAGAGCAAATGGTGATGTCAACAGAGCTGGGGATTTCTTGACTGATCCTCAACTTTCGATGCCTCAGGGCAACGAAGTTGACCGAAGTGTTGAGACTAGCCTTCCCCAGATTGAGAAGGCGGATGAAGAAAGCTATATGGAGAATTCAAGCCAAACAGGAACTCTTTCCCATATTGAGAAAGCAGTTGAAGAAAACTATATGGAGAATTCAAGCCAAACAAGAATGCGTGAAAAGTTGCCAAAGTCCAGTGCTTCATTTGGCACTGTATCCAGCATGTTAGTAAAAGGATCTGCCAAGGCTACACCACCTGTCAATAGAGCATCAGAAAAAGAAAAACCTCTAAAGGTCGAACTGCCAGAGTACATGCGAGATGATTTTAATGTGAAAACGGATGAATCTAATTCTGCACCTAAGAGAGAGACTTTGAATAATAGAGATGTTGAGGAGTTCCTATTTTCTATGCTTGGAGAAGGATTTAAGCTCAGTATGGAAGTGATCCGTGAAGTTCTAGGTAAACATTTGTGTGCTATGCGAAGTCATTTTCCCTATATTTCATTTCATTGTTCCAAGCCATGTGTTAACTGATCTTAATTTTCTCTTGCAGGCAGCTGTGGTTATGACATTAAAAAGGTAGTAATAGATCATTTCTTTCAAGATTATGTATTGATCCTGATTGTCATAAACCCAGTGAAAGGGTTAGATTTTAGAATTAGGCCTTTGTGTACAGGGTTTCATTTATTGTATATTTTTCTTGGCCTGTTGATAGACTTGTGCTATTTTGTGCAGAGCATGGAGGAATTGATATCATTTTCTGCAAAAGATCCAGGCAAAAAGGCAGACAACAACCATAATGTGATACACGTGAGCTTAGTTTTGGTTTCCCCCTACTTCACAGTTTTGAAGAGTGACATATGACCTTATTATTCCTTTGTAACTTCTGACTTGAGCTTTTGTATCTATATGACATGTTAATTCGTCTGTACCGGGTTAAGTCATTAAGGACTGTTTTCTCATTATGTATTGATGCAACATTTCATCTTGCCCAGTTTTTTTTATGCAAAACTTTTCAGTACTGTTTTTACTGTTCCTTTTCCATATCGATTAATCAATTTTTGTGCTGATACATTTTGGATAAATTGTATTTGACAGGGTGAATTTGTCACTCAACTTGATTTGTTAGGTCAGTTAAGATGTTAGTTTTGGTTGTTAATTGAATACCTAGTGAACTATTGGTTAATGGTTCAAATGTTAGTGTATGTGGAAGTTCCCTCTGGACATTTCCCTGACAAAGTGTTATGTTCTTTAATCATTTTTCATGTGTTTGATATGTTATAATCATCTGAATGATATCCAGTTCATAATATATTAATGGTGCAGGATGCGGAAGCAGAAAGCTCTTTTTTCAAGGGAAGCTGCTTAGAATCACAATCCACCTCTAGGTTCTTGTCCTCTTTTTTATTGGTTTATTCCTGTCCTTCTGTCATGAATGTGACATTTATTTTGCTGCCTTTGACACTTTTCCTTGTAGGAATGGCAGTGCCTGTTCTTCACAAGAGGAGAAACATAGCTCAAGACTGCTGATTTCTCCAGGAGAGTTGTTAGAATCAATTTTCACTGTACCTGAAAGATCTGAGGAGGAGCCAAAAGGAAGACGATACAAATTGGGTGCAAATCGAAGCAGAGTTCCAGATCAGAAACCAGTCTTAACACCTCTTGAGGATATTTCGTCATATTCCACAGATCTTCCGGTGAAAGTTATCCTAGGTAGCAAAGGTATGCTGTTATAGACTTGTGCTTTCTTTGTTTTAAAATTTAGGTTAAATTATGCCTTTTATGAGGAATATGCTGATCACAAAATTCTGTCTGTTTGTCTGCTATTAGCCATGTGCCCGTGCGTTGCAACGAAAACTTAATTTGCGATAAAAAGTTTATTTGCAAAGAGCACTAACAGTGGCAAAGATAGGTAATTAAATAGCAGTGGCAAAGATGGGTAATTTTGATGAAGTGACGTGGGAAGAAACTCTTGCTTTATATAGTAGAGATTGTAAATTTCTGTTCCGTTTGAGCTAACATTGTTAGCTAATCCTGCAACATTTACTGTTTAACAGAGCTATATAAGATCTTTAAAGCTGACAGATAAAACCAACAGTTTTGGCTCAAAGTATGCTTTAACTCTGAATCATAGAGCTTGATACTGATTTTGCCAAACAGGCTTGACCTAAGTAAAGGACAACCATGGGAACTGTAATCTGGCCTTTTGTAAAAAACTGAAATCTGATCAAACTTAGGAAATCGGCAAGTAATTTTGTGTGTTACTAGCAGAAAACATGAGAAACTCAAATCAGAACTTGCTTGGGTTACAAGCTGCTAACTTGAAGCCTAACTCATATAGGTCCTTTTTTTTGGTGGGGTTTGTGGAATTTTTTTTAAATAATATATTTTTAAAAACAATTACAGAAATAATATGCCGAAAAAAAAAATTACAGAAATACTCGTCTGTCGCTATTTGGAATTGACATACGTCTTAGTCGCAATTTGAATTTGCGACAGAGACTTAGTCGCAATTTAAATTTGCGACAAAGACTTACTCGCATTTCAAATTGCATGAAACTCTGTCAAAGTCCTCTCGTCATAAATTGGAATTATGACGAGAAGACTAGATGATTTGTTTACTAATTCATTGATTTAGAATTTGCAAAAAAATATGTCTAATCGTCGACAAATATTATAAGATATTGAACATTAGATGGAATTTTTTTAAAATAATATATTTTTGTAAAAAGTTTACGTAAATAATATGGCGGAAAAATTACGAAATACCCTATAGTCGCAATTCCAAATTGACGGCAAATTTGAATACTGAGACAAATTACGGTCCGTAATTACAAATCGATACAACATGTTTATGTATTTAGAAAAAACCCACTAAAATTCAAATCGATTCCGATAATGTCAAATTTGTGATCATTGAAGCCTTTTCGCTATCCTTTAAACTTCTTGTCTAAATGCTATTATTACGCTAAACTAGTTCGAAACACTCTCCACCACATGTACTACCATAATATGGAAAAAAATTCTATTTGTAACTAGCTCAGATATAAATAACGCCGCAAAGCAGTCTTCATGAATTAGTCGCGAGAAAACTACACTCACTTAAGAATTTTCGACGGCTTGTAGAATAACTCGTCTAAATGACATTATTAGGGAAATTAGTTCATGAACACTCTCCATCATATGTACTGCCATAATCTGAAAAAATATTCTATTTACAACTTCCTTAGTGTATAAGTATCGCTGCTGCAAACAGCCTTTATGAATTAGTCGCGTAGAAAACTACACTCACTTAAGACTTTTGGACGGCTTGTAGAATAACTCGTCTAAATGACATTATTAGGGAAATTAGTTCATGAACACTCTCCATCATATGTACTGCCATACTCTGGAAAAATATTCTATTTACAACTTCCTTAGTGTATAAATATCATTTCTTTGCAAACAAACCTTCATGAATTAGTCGCGTAGAAAACTACACTCACTTAAGACTTTTGGACGGCTTGTAGAATAACTCGTCTAAATGACATTATTAGGGAAATTAGTTCATGAACACTCTCCATCATATGTACTGCCATAATCTGGAAAAATATTCTATTTACAACTTCCTTAGTGTATAAATATCGCTGCTGCAAACAGCCTTCATGAATTAGTCGACAACAACTCATGTTATGAACACTTAAATTATTTGTTGAACATATATAAGGGCACATACACCGAAAGTTCAGATGATAAAATAAGCAATAGATTAGATTATATTACAAGGGCATTACAACAAAGGATTTAAATTGCTCGATTTAACTAACTAACGAAAGCATTGTTTGCCATGGTGGAACAAATGATCGTTCACTTATCTGGTACAAATGAATGATGTCCCACATTTTCGCATATTACCCGATCTGTTTAATTTGCGATTTGTCCTCGGACACCGCTCAATCCCTACTATGAAAGAACTCCATGGGGATCCGCAGCTTCTCCCGCTTGTCGCCGAATGGGTGGCCTATGCCGACGCCCCGTGTGTAAGACATAATTTTTGGTCTTTTTATGTGGATTGCCCTCCCATATGGGCATGTCATCCCGATTCGGCATCCCTATGTTAATACCATCCGGTTCCGGCTGGTCTGCAGTAACGCGTCAAGGATTTGTTGCGTGTTGCGAACCTCGGCCGCTTCCCCTTGTCCCTCCTTGTTCGAGAGGAGGAACCTCTTGCACCTCTCGTGTGTTGGTCGTTAGCGGAGGCATGCGAGACGCCGCTGCTGTTTCGCTCGCACTCCACTATATGGTGCAGGAGGTGTGTTGGGCTTATCCTTGGACAACGAGCGTGCCCATGCATCAATGCAAGATGCCCGCTTTGGTCGTTGAATAACACCGTAGGCGTACTCGGTCTGGTTTTTCTGGGCGGTAGTGGCACCACGGAGAGGGTTGCTCCCCCCAGTTATCCCATACAGGAAGCATGAGATGTGGGTGGTACGTCTTCGGGTCCACCCAGTTGAAGTAGCCGCACCATTCATCCTCGGCCAAGGGACACCGGTAGAATCTCCGGTCCGCTAGATCATCGTGGTAGGTATCAACCACTGCCTGCATGCCATGTTTGCAAAGGTCGGGGCTTGCGGGTGGCCCTGGAGGAGGTTTCTCCTTTGACTTGAGCAAATTCGCAAGTTTCCTTTTGAACTCCTGTGTGCGATGAACTGGTTTAGAACTACTACTTTGCGGGTGGCCCTGGAGGAGGTTTCTCCCTTCTCTTCCTCTCCCCTCCCTCCTTCTCTCCCTTCTCTCCCTCTCCCTCTCCCCTCTCTTTCCTCTCCCCTCTCCTCTCCTTTCTTGGCATGCCATGATCGAGAAGTTTCAAGTAGGCAAGACAATGAAGAATGAGGTCAAGGCCTCATGCTCGAGTAATGCTTTGTGTCGCAAATTCAATTTATGATTAACTATCATGACAGACGTTAGTCGCAATTTGGAATCTGACAGATCAGACTTCTCTGTCGCAATTTCAACTCATGATCGATTGCTTATATCTATTTGGAATTACTGACAGACGGGTATTTCGTAATTTTTTTTTCGCATATTATTTCGTAATTATTTTTAAAAATATATTATTTAAAAAAAATCGGGTTTCGTGTGTGTGGGGTGTGTGGGGACTTAAAGCTAGCTTTAGCTTCCGAAAAGCCAAGAAGCCCTCCAAACAGCTCAGCTTTCAAGCGGCTTTTGACATAAGCTAGAAGCCAGTAACTAGCGAAAGTTAGGCGGAACCTGTTTTTGCACCTTATTACCGAGGGAAATTAGCTGTTTGTCAAATGACCTCCTATAAAAAACTACAGCCGCCTTTTAGCCCAGAAAGCCAAAAAAAAAAACAGCTTTTCATAAAAGCTACAGCTCCCCCAAACAGGTCCATAGTCTCTAATGCCTAGGTTCATACTATAGATCATTGTGTGATGTTTGTTGCATCATAGTGTCCTACATTCTACACAAAATTCTTATAAATTCTCAGTTGTTTGGGTTTATATGTAGAACCAGTTGTGCATAATGAGGATGATTACCAGAACTACCGTAGGGCTACAAAGCAGCACTGGGATATGATGAAGCAATACTATGAGAAGGTAAGGGGTGCTTCACAATGATGCTTCTTTGTTTGTTTATTTTCAGCAAATAAATGGTATTTGTTTTTCATCCATGCTGAAGAAATTCTGCTGAAAATTCCAGGCTGTCGATGCTTTTAGGGAGGGTAATCACAAAGAAGTCGAATATCTTCTTGGGGAAGTAAGTGCACTCTTTTTTGGGGAAATAAATGATTGGAAAGATATATCAATAATCACTTTTAGGAAGCAAGAATTAAGAGGACATTACATATGACTCCAGGGGTTTTGAACCTTTATCCTGGGCAACGGAGTTACTACATATGCTTATTGAGGGCCTGTCTTTGAGCTACTACTGAATTCTAACAAAAAAAAAAGAATAATTTAAATTGTTGGCCAAATTATTTTTTGCACAGAATGTTTCTCAATTTGTACCTGCTTATCTGGTTAATTGTTGAGTTGATGTGATGGCCACTTAGAGAGCTTAATGGAATTTGATGGAAGTGTTTTAAGTTTCAAGTACTGACTGAATTTTTTTATTGGATATCAAGGGGAAGCACTATTACAGGATGGCTCGAATGGCTGATGAAAAATCTGCTGGGGAGATTATCAAGTCCGAGTAAGTGCACTTATTTTTTGTTGGCTGAAATTTTCGCATTAGACTTGTTATCTTTGAAATCTACGGATGTGAATTCACGAGATCTATTTCATGGTTGTACTGCAGAAAAAGAGAGTCAAAAAATGAGTTCTGCCTTGACCTGCACGCACAAGATGCAGCAAATGTAGCAAATCTTCTGAGACTTCATCTTAAACAGTTGGCTAACATCCCATGTAAGATCAGTGTATGATTCTTTGGGTTTCTTGACTTCTTTTGTTAGGAATTATCTGATTTACTTGATCTTTGCAGCTTTTGAGTACTTGAAAGTTATTATTGGTATTGATGACGGCAGTTTCAAGATGGGACAAAGAAGAAGAAAGGTGTGGTTCTCTCACAATAGCTGCGAACTGATTATTACTTCTGAATTTCCTGTTGTAGCTGCTGCTTAGCTGCATGCATGATTCAGAAGGCAATCCTCGAGCTGCACTACTTGACACTTTATCCAAAGTACCAATATTCACATAATTCTCTTTGGCTAATACTAGCATCTATTATTCTACTGTGTTTTACTCTAATGTACAATGCTTCACATCATTACATCATAATGTTTTAATAATTGGTCCCTATTTTTTGAAATTTGCTCAGTCAGGCTGCCCTGCGAACTCATTATTCAGGCTAACAACCATTTATTGGGCATATAATGCTGATAATTTTTTATAAAAAATATACAAAGTATAACGAGGGAGCATGCTAAACTTTAAAAAGCATTTGTAGGTCAGCCAATGTACAAATGTTGTACAATAGTTATAGTTGAATAGAATATTCGTAGAACCATGCTGGTGTATGCCTGAGATTGTCGCCCTGCTTAGTTCCTATCATTTTCCCCCGCATAACTTATGTTCGTGTGCCTTAACCCTTTCTGGGCCTTCATCAAGATTCAATGGATGTGTGCCTGAAGTTTGGATATGCTCTCTGTATGCGTGTGCGCATGTGATAGTTCGGGTAGGCTTGGGTCTTTCCGTCTTTCCATTGTGGTTGTATTGGAGAATTTGTTGGGCTAATGCGGTAACGCCTATGAATAAAGTATTGGTTTCTGTTATGCACGAGTTTTATGAGGTTTATAGTTCATTCCGGTGGGTCAAGTCAAAACTATTTGCAAATACTACTCTTCACCTCTGGAATCTATAAATGAGGTGAGGCAAATACTACTCTTCAAACTATTTCGTAATTTGCATATTGTCTTTATAGATGATAGGGGTGTAATGGCGTTGAATGAAGTATGTAGCATTTGTACAAAGTGATTTGGCTTTCCAACATTTGAATGGTAGCTACATGTTGCACATATGTGGTGCTGTATGTCTTCACTTGATGAATTTGAACATTCGCAGGTTATTAAGTATCTGGAGAAAAAATCAGTCCAGTGGACTGAAGATGAAGCCAACCCTGGGACCATCCTCATCCGGATTAATCAGCTGGAAGACCAGTGAGGATCGTTTGATGCGCATAGGTGGTGCGACGCAAACTTACAGAAGATGATGTTTGTAGCTGCTAGCTATATCATTGCCATTTTGAATCTTGGTGCTTTTTGTTCATTTTGGGATATGAATAATGGAACCTGCCGTGTATGGCATTCATTTGTCGGCACATTGCATCCATTTCGAGCTCGTTGCTCCTTTGCTAGTGGCCAAAAGATGAAAGTTGAGATGATATGGTAGAAATGTTGTTGTAACAGCCTTAAACCTTGAAACGTTGTTCTAGCTAGCGCTTCTACCATTGCTAATCCTAGTGTAGTATGGAGATCTGATCCCTTAAAGGAGAGCAAAGGTGAGCTCTCATTTCTGAAACAGGTTCCCTCAATTCCCGGAATTGATTTGCATCGTGCGTATTATGCCATCAATTCCTGTTACTCTTTAAGGAGGACTCGTCTGCGTCTCATCATTTACTATGTATAGTACACGCTACATCTACATAAGTTGCAGAACATCTGCTTCAGAAGAAGAGCAGGCACAGCACTACGAACACACAGAGGAAGAACCATATCTGATGCAGAGACCGCTCCACCTCCATGTGCCGCCGTCTCAGACCTGGGCTCATGTTTTGCACGGCGGCAAGGTGGTAAGGGCTCGAGTAGTATGCCCTAGGCGGCGGCACCTGGCCACGGAACACCCACGGGAGCAGCGCCACGGCCATCCCCCTGGGCACCCCTCCGGCCGTCGAGTGGATCATATTCACGGCGTGCCCGAGCGGTGGAGGAGGGTAGAGGACGTCGAACCGTGCATCGCTGGCATAGTGATGCGCGTGCGCGTGCCGGGGTGACAGAGTTGGCGGGTTGGCTTCCATGCTTTCGTGCTGGCGGTCGCTGTCGTCGCTGCCTTGCGCCCTCTGTTGCTCGACAGCCTCCCGGTGCACGGTCGGCCGGCGCGGGATGGCCGCCGGGGCATGCCGTGGCTCCTTGGAGTGGCTGCCGCCTCGGCCGTAGAGCGGCACGAGCGTGTCCGGCTTGAGCTCGGCCTTGCACACGGGGCAAGGCCGCTTCGTCGAGCTCCTGCCGTGGCTGGTGTCAGCTTCCGCGTCATGGCGCAGCCACTCGTAGATGCAAGGCCAACAGTAGAGGTGGCCGCAGAGGGTGACCACCGGCTCCACGGCGAAGTCCAGGCAGATGTTGCAGTCGAAGCAGCCACGGCCTGCTGCCGCTGGCACGTCCCCGCTGACACTCTTCGCCTGATCATTGCCGGCCACCGCGGGCCTGTCACTGACGCCAGTCGTGCAAACCTGATCCATTTTGCTCTTGCACCATCAACTGCGTTTACACGGCCGTCTCTGGCTTGATTGCTGTCGTCTTGTCGATTGCTCGCAGCACTGCAAAACGAACCAGAGGATCAGATCGTCACCAATGACCAAAGAAAATGCTCGGCAAGAGAGAAAAGAACCCACTGAACAAACTCTAACCAATCAAGAAGATATATTGGCAATCAAAGTTACCGCGTTTGATGACCAGTCAGACTAGAGCTACACAACTAACGAGAAGAACAGATAAGACACGTAACTGCACAAGTGTGGCGTTGCCGTACCGGTTCATGGGCAGATGCTGTCACACTGTGATAAGGCGGGCGGTGTCACGAAAAGTATCAGATGAAACCTCGAGAGGAGCGAAAACATTACTTTTCTAGCCGGTATGGAAAAAAATAATTTTATCTCTGATCACGAAAATGTCTACGGGGAAAGCGTGGCAAACCACTAAAGATCCATGGTAGGGGAGCATAGAAGGTGATACATATCACCTTTCGACATTTCTGTAATCAGAGTTGTGGTTATTTAGGGGCTAGAAAATTGATTAACACAAGAAAGAGCAACCATGGAATGTGATTGATGGGTCCAGAGATTTTTAGGCTCAGATATTGTTCCCATGCTAAACGAGATACTTCAGATAAGCGGGGAAAACGTAAAGTAATGCTCTATGCCCCCAGATCAATACACAAAATTGGTAACCTGACATGAACAAATGGGTTCAGCATCACTACTCTTGCCGCAAACTATTTTATGTTACATTCTGTTTCTATCTGATGTTGCAAAAATCTGATGTTGCTGCTCTGGTCCAGTAGGGCGGCTAGCAAATCGTAGACATGCCCTTCATTGCATCATGGACTTTGAGAGGCTGTCATTAGTGACTAGTCGATTTCCCCAACTTGGACTGTGTCTAGAGTCTAGACTAGTGTACTCCTAATTGACAACCTGAAATTGCCTTGAGAGAGAAGCAGAGAAGAAAGAAACTGGCATTTATAATCTGCTTCTTAACGGAGTAGCGTGCGACCACGCCGACCAGTAGCTCCAAGACTTGATTTTGGATAAGACCGTCAGGTCACTGAAACACTGATTAGATTGACTCCTCGTTTCTCTTAATAAACAAGAAAAGACCAATGGAACAGAACTGACCTCACAACGAATGCTAGGAACCAGGAAGGAGAAGACAGCTCGCACATCCCTACCATAATCTTCAACCTGATCTTGCTAAATTGACATGATAAATGTGCGGCATTTTTTTTTTGAAAAAAAATAACTTGCCAATCGATTCTTTCTACAGGCTAATAATCGAAAACAACGATGAAGCGGGGCACTGCTATGGACCACAATAATGATGAACTAACAAGAGCCTAGAGTACTTGACGCATGCATATTCAACGGGACTGAACACAACATTAAACCGATTTTTAAGCATATCTAGTGATCGGCGAAGACAAGAACAAAAACAATGGTAATGGTTCCAACTTGTGATAGGATCGGGAAGCAATGAAATAATTTAGCCAACAACTTTTGAGTTTTTTCCCCTTACATCATACAGACCGACTAATTCTCGGCTTGGCTGCGCCTCCACCCTCGCCCTTGCTTCTGACACCTTCGCCGCCACTATACTCCTCTCCTCTACCGACAAGTATTGTAACAAGCTTAACGAGCTAATTCGAGCTAACTCGAGTTTTTAACGAGTCGAGCCGAGTTAAGCTTTCAGCTCGTTAAGAAAACGAGTCGAGTTAGCTCGTTATCTTAACGAGTTTAACGAGTCGAGTCAAGTTGGCTCGATATTTAGCCCTACGTAGAGGTACAAACCACTGTGCTGACAAAACTAAGTGTCACCAAGGCCTCACGGAGCGCAGATACATGTTTTTCCGGTGAGCGTACACGCGCTTTTCCAGTGAACGAGTAAGTGTGTTTACTACTAAAATCGGTGGACATCAGCACCAAGCCAACGCTAGGTGTACACCCACATTGCTCCTTCTGGCCAGGTCAGCTTTTGTATTTTTCCCTAATTATATACACTTCATTGACTATCAAATAGAGCTACAAGCGCGTCGTTTTTCTATAGTTGTGGCTAATGAGAACACTGAACACCCTTGGCACATCAATTACTACTTATCAATAGTGATGTGATCAACCAACAGGCATCCTAAATTCCTAACAGAATCCAGAGGCTACAAATAAAAATATCCAAGCACACAGATTCAGTAAGTTTTGATGGTTTACACGGTTAATTATTTAATATCAGGGTCAAATGCCAAATTGTCTAATACACTCCGTTTCCGAATACATGTCATTCTATAATTTTGAGGTGATTTTTATCAATTTTTTTTCCTTATATATTCCTCCCTTTTAACTATTTTTAATTTCATTTACTACCATAAACTAAAGTAAGAAACATCATCCAAAGTTATAATAAAAAGGAGTAATACCGTTTTTTTATAGATTCGACATGGCAGAAATGCAAGAACTTAAAATGACATCTGTCTAAGAACGGAGGGAGTGCCAATACCAAACCTACACAAATTTCTATCATTTGGATCTAGCTAAAATTATGACATCACTAGCAAATAAGGAACCGTTCCTTCTCAGCTCTTTATTTGGTTTACTAACGTACACGAAGATTCAATCGATGTGTAAGAGTGAAGCAACATCCTAATCTTTTCCCTTCTTCTTTCCAATATAAATTACGGCCAATTATATTTCACATCACAGAAAAATAACCGCAAATATGAGAATTCCCATGAGATAAAACCACAAAAAAACAGACTTACCACAATAAGGCAACATAGTGCATTTGAGCATCGAACTACAGAGAAAAAAGAGCAAATACTGAAAAAAAGAGGCACTTTCAAACCCAGGCATCTATAAATTCAGGAAGATGCACGTCTGCTTCAAATGGTATGCAAATTAAGAGACGAAAAAAACCATGACCATATGTAATGAACGGTGTTGATTAGTTGAGGAGAGTGATTATGAATATCGGATGGCTGTGATGGTTGGAAGTGATTTGTTGTTAATCACTGTAGCTGTAACTCTGTTGTCAAATGTTAATCCTGAGAGGGTCGGTGAATGAGTTAGTTTTGGGTAAGTTTTCTGTTTTGAAAGGTAAAACATCCTTCTGCTAGGTTGGCGATAGGCTATTTAGCCTTTGTATTGAGGAGTTAGAAAAAAACAGACAGATATGAAATGAAATCCTTCTTCGGTTCTTCTCTGTTCTTGCTTCCTACTTCTTCTTTCTGTTTCGTTTGAGTTTGTTCTCACGCCACCACTGCGTGGGAGGCAAGGGGGTGTATCATATGGTATCAGATTCAGATAGATCCGGCTTTGAGCTATGAAATCCCAGTTGACTGTTGGGGAACGCGAAATCAGGAATCCCGATTCGGCTGATCCCTATAAAATTCCTGGACGCTGGTTGGCTTGGCTGGAATTGATCATCAAGGCGCCCCCAAAACCATCTGCTCAGACTCAATTAATTTTGGAGGTGATGGGAGAAAAGGAGGAGCGAGCGGTGGAGAGATTAGCGGCGATCAAAGAGAGCCTGGACCTTCTTTTTGCACAGGTAGGGATGATTGATACAACTCAACAGCAGTTGTTGGCGCCTATTGAGTTGCATGCACCAACCAATTCACCCAAAAGCTTAAGCTGATGGGGAAAGGTGGGCAATTCACTTATACTTCAACACTCCCCCTCACGTGGAGGCGTCTTGGGCAGCACTCAACACGTGGAAATAGGAGCGGACGCTAAATTGCGTCTACCAGACTCGAACTCGAGACCTCCCGACTCGATACTATATTGAGTTGATGCACCAACTGGGTTCACCCAAAAGCTTAAGCTGATGGGGAAAGGTGGGCAATTCACTTATACTTCAACAGCGCCGACCGAACTGACAGCCAAGGCGATCGAGTAGAACGTCAAGGATCAACAACTGCTCGTGAAGCAACTAGAAGCAACAACTCAGGCAGTGGCTAGAATCACTGCCGAGCAAGCATTGGGGGAAAATCAGGACGGTGATGGTTCGGCATTAGCAATGGGAAAAGCAATATTAACACCATGACAGCATGAACCTTGGGTAAGAATGGAGAATGAATCTTCACCGACTTTGGGGAATTCGCACACCAGGTGTTCGGCGAGTGATCAACATGAAACATCAATGGGGAATTCATGTCAGTCAAGAGAAGCTGGGGGACAAACAAAGAACCCTTTGCCTAACTATCTTTTCCAAGATTTGATGGTGAGAGTCCACGATTGTGGCGGGATAAGTGCATCGATTATTTTAGGATATTCAATATTCCAGAGGAACTCTGGGTACAAGCTGCAACCATGCATATGGAAGGGAATGCAGCACGGTGGCTACAGGTGTACAAGACCTGAAATGGATTAGGGGACTAGAGTCAGTTCATGCAAGCAGTAGAAGAAAATTTTGGAGCATTCGATCACAGAAAGTTGTTGGAAGAGCTGGTGGACATCAAACGAACGGGTACAGTAAAGAAGGGAAGAGAGGCGAGGTACAGTAAAGAAGAGCTGGTGGACATCAAACAAACGGGTACAGAGCTGGTGGACAAGAAAGAGACGACGAGTGGACGGATGCGCCATCAACGTCAGCCGTGGATGTGGGATATAAAGAAGAAAAGAGAGGCGAGGAGGCATGGAACGGCGGTACAGAGACCGAACTGTAGTGGGAAGTGGACAGCTACCTATGCTGGGATGGGAGCAACAGGGCGGAGAGGAGAGGAGATTCTCTCTTGTTTTTCTTCCTGGTGTAGATTTTTAGCCCAGGGAAAAGCGGCTGCTCTGCTTTTCTTCTTTGTTTATTTAGATTTTTTCTTTAATATTTGTGCAACCTTCCAATGATTCCATCCATTATACCGCTAGAGATTACCGAGAGCACAGCCATCCCACGTGTCCCCTCAAGCCATTTTGCAAAAGAGCCCCTCCATTCCTTCGAATTACGGATAGGTCCTTCCGAATTACAAATAAGTCCTTCGTGATTTTTTGTGAGAGGAAGATATATTTTTTTTCTTCGCATTTGGGTCCCTGACGCGGTATTTTACGGAAAAACCTCCCGTTAAGTTCAAATTGCGAACAAGCCCTTTTCTAATTTTTCAGGATAGCGAACAGATCCAAAAAAATAGCAAACAGGTCCCTGCTTCTTACGTTCAGGTCCTTTCTCCGTTTTTCCCGGAAAAATGTTTTCACACCAAAAACCCAAAAAATGTTTTCACACAAAAACGCAGATTCGCCGAAAGTTTATAGCGACTTATGGATTTGCTAACGGTCATAATCGCGTTTTTTTAAAAAATGTAGATTCGTCCGAAGATTTATAGCAACCCATAGATTCGCCGACGGGTCCTAACGACCCATTTTTTTTAACAAACACAAAAAAACGAAAAAACCAGATTCGTTGAAGATTTATAGCGGTTCATGGATTCGCCCACGGGTCCGAGCAGTCTTTTAAAAAAGGAAATACATAGAAAAAAACGGCCGCACTTTTCTTTTAAAAAACAAAAAAAAAACACAGATTCAACCGCAATTTTCTAAACAAAACACGTATCGACAAAAAAAACACGGATTCATCAAAGGTTTATAACAACTTGTGTATTTGTCAACGGGTCATAACCGTGGTTTTTTTTTAAAAAGTAGATTCGTCCAAAGATTTATAGCGACCCGTAGATTCGCTAGCGGATCCTAACGACCCATTTTTTAACAAACAAAAAAAACAAAACAAAAATACGGATTCAACCGCAATTTTCTAAATAAAACATGCATCGACAAAAAAAACACGGATTTGTCGAAGGTTTATAGCAACTTATGGATTTGCAACGGGTCATAACCGCGGGTTTTTTTTAAAAAAAACGTAGATTCGTCCAGAGATTTATAGCGACCCATAGATTCGCCGGCGGGTCCTAACGACCTATTTTTTTTAACAAACACAAAAAACAAAAAAAACGATCAAATATCCCAAAATGCGTAAAAAAACAACCACGGTTTTCTAAAAAAAACACAGATTCGTCGAAGATTTATAGTAATCCGTAGATTAAACACAGCCTCATCGAAGGTTTGTAATATCCCATGGATTCGCCAGCGAGTCCTACTGACCCATTTTATTTAAAAAATGCGGAAATCGAAAATTCAACAAATTTTATCAGACGACGGGTTGTAACCGCGGTTTTCTAAAAAAACGTAGATTCCTTGAAGGTTTATAGCCAACGACCTAATTTTTTAAACAAATATGAAAACCGAAAATACGACCCCCATGAATTTGCCGACGTGTCCTATCGACTCTACAGAACGGCGCAGCGTAGCGCGCTATTATTGCTAGTTGTATAGAAGCACATTCTTTTCTTGCTTGTTTGGTGGGTCCTCTGCTCCCACCGATATATCTCTTCGGTCCTCTCTTACATTTCTTAGAGGACGCCTTATTTTTTAAAATGTAAATTTCATAAACCCACCACTAATTCGTCCTAATAGTCAACAGATCAACATTTCTACTATAATTTTTACAGATCTACCATTACTTTGCCTTAACAGTACACAAAACTACAACCCAGTAACTTTTGACAGATCCAACAGCATGAACCCACACTGGCGACTAGAAAATTCAATTTACCTTTTTGTTTGATAATTAGCAAAACCAATTTGACTAGGGCTCAATCTGCCAATTTTTTTTTTTTTTTGACAGAGTCATTTTGTTCAGCATCATGAGATAGATAAATCACGGTGCTGGACTTAAATCATGATTAAGCAAATGAGATTTTAGACCATGCTTTATCCGATCTACATAATAGTATACTGAACATATGATAATTCTTTGGTACTACACATGATCAGAAAGTCGCAATTTGTTGATAGCAACAAAAAAAAAAAGAAAGAAAGAAAAAGGAAAGGATCAAATTGTGAGCCACAGAAGGCAACAAACAGAGAAAAAGCAACGAGGTACGAGCTTGTTGGTATGTGGAGACCTTACCTGACTTCCACCGAATTTATTTCAATTCGCACTTGTGTACAGAGTTGCTCGCCCATGGAGGAGCGTAGGATATTTGCTCTACGCCACCATCGCCAGTCGACGCGACCGAGCTGCTACGGTTGGGAGGGCCAACGGGATCAACACAGCGCCATGCCCGCGTCACGCACAACAGCCGCGCACCACCGCATTTTCAGTGGCGCTTTATGGAGCTTGGTTGCCACTTCTCATGAGCGATCCCGTTGCAACTTGGCAGTGCGGTCCAACGACGAGATGGCCAACCGTTTGTGCCTTTCTTGGGTGTTTGCCACTTCTTGCGGCACTCATGTTGATCACGACATGATTGTCGTTGTCACCAGCAGTTAATTGGCAGCTTTTATCTGAATTATTGCACCGGTCTGTTTCGTATACTCTACCTCAATCACAAATCACGAGGCTCTCGAGTTCACAACTACCGAAGCAAAAAAAGGCGTCTCTTTCTGACCAACCTGTACCAAGGGACCAACCAATTTTCCGAGCACAGCTGCAAAAAGAACCGGTCCACGCGAATCTTTCCGTTGTCGCACTTCCATCGGCTTCTGTTCAGCTGCAGGAAGCTCATGTGGTCGTGTTAGCTATTGTGCTGACTACTGACTACCGAGGTTCTCTCACCTTCGACTCACAGGGAAAACAGGAAAAAAAAACGCGTGATGTGGGGAGGCCGCATGGGATGGGGGTACAGATCAGGCATGTTCATGAGCTGATTGCCTGTCGCGTGATTGCCAGTGGTTCATTTGATCATATCAGCTCCCACACAAGCAAGCAGCGACACGCCCATCGGCACGCAGAAGCCACATAATGAAAGCCTGCAACGCAGCAGCTGCGTGAGTGCGTGCGTGACCAATGTGGCAGAGATAATAGCCGGCCTAATGACAATAGTTCGGCCTAATGCCAGTGATTTTTATCGACGGTTATGAACTGGATCAGGTAGCTTCCTGTGTGAAAGGGCCCTCTGATAGCGGCACAGATGACGCTTGAAGTTCACACGTCGTGAAATGATCCAAATTTGTGATCAACGGTAGATCGCTTTCAGCCTTTCGCCAGTGGAAACTGGTTTAAATTGCTATATATAGTTACTAGCTAGTACCTGTCTTCTTGGAATCTTTCTTGAGAACACACCATGGAATTTTATCTTCCGCGTTCCATGATTTTCGTATCACTGATGAACGTGAATGATTGACGTCCATTGCAGTGATGTTAAGAAAGAATCAGTCGTGTACTCGTGTCCTAGCGTTCCATGATTTATAATCAGTACTTATAAAGGGGTTAAAAAAAAATGGGAACTCGATCGCCTGTGGATTGCTGGAAGAGATATTAAACGATATTGCCCTAGCGTTGAGGTTTGACCGATGATGATCGGGGATAAGCTTTGCAATTTCTTCAGGTTTCTTATGACAATATCATCTGAAGCCATAGGCTGGTTGGGATGTCTGTGACGTCTGCCCACACCACATTCCACGAGCGAGCTGAACAGTGATGCGATTTCTTAACAACTGGACCGCGAGAGACGTGGAGCAGCGAGCGCATCGCACGACTACATGCCCGATCGCGCCGGAGGGTCGGATCCGTGGAGGCGCGGTTGGGCGTCGCGACCGCGCGCGCGCGCGCTCCCACGGGAGCAGCTGCCCTGTTCTGCTGCCTGCTGACTCGCCGCCGCACGCATCCCAAAGCCAAGGAGAAGTTCTCAAGTGACTTTCTCGGAGGAAAAGTGAGTTCATGGTATCAGTAACTACTAAGTGTCTGCAAAAGGTGGAGAGCGCAAGATACACAGATCGCACACTGTTTGCGCAGGTGTCTGCTGCTCTGTTGGAACTCTGCTTCAATTCTCGTCTTCTTCACGGTCCCTAGGGGGAGGTAAAGAAAGCGCATAGAAAGTCCAGTCTGATTGCAATGCCCCAGCTTGCGTTAACCTGTTCTGAGATCTATGATCACTATTCTCATGTCGTTTTTCGGATCCTCACGTCACAACAGATTGGTTTCCATGTGCAGCCAGGCCTTGCGTGGAGGGGCCTGCACTGCTGCACCTCACCCGGCTGGAATGAAAAAAAAAAAAAAAAAGACTCGAACTGCTTCTGTATAGAGAAGATCAGGACCAAATTGGCAGAGAAGCCTAAGGTCTACTTTGCGGTTCTTGTGCTGTGTTGCACTCTTGCAGTTAGGAAAAATAAAAATATATCACCCAGTTTAGCGAATCAGGTTATATATATGTATACCATCCAATGGTTGATCTCTCACATAGGCATGAAAAATATATAAAAAACAGTTCCATCGAACGATCATAATCTACAGCAATACCAAAGGGAGCACACAGACTTTAGTTTTTTTTTACCTCATGGGTATGTAGGTTTGAAGTGAGGACCAAACAGACAACCTATTTAGAGGCCGTTTGTTAAACTATAACACCTCCACTGAAAACGTAAAAAGTTATAAACGGATGCGGCATCTTAGATTTCTCAAGAAGCTCAAGTCTTTTCTGTTTGAGAGAGATCAAACTGCTGCTGCTGCTTGTTATTCTTCTAGCGGCTAAGGGCCTAATATCATGGCCATTGCCCATTGTTGGTCTCTATTCTCTAACCACCTAGGGGAATCTATGGCCGATGCGTGATGAACAGCAAAGGAATTTGAGCACAAATCTCGGAAGGAAATCTAAGGCCCAAAGCGCACATGATTTTTTTGGGGAACATTTACATGGTGATTAACATATCACATGATAACAAAAACTTTGTTTACTGGGTAAGCTTCAACTTGGCCAAACAGCAAAACAAGCCATAAAGCCCTCCGAAAGTCCAAATACGAGTTCTTTTTCTTAGATGCCGGTTAATAATTAGTACTTGCAAGGGCCAGCTCAAAACAGATACAGATTTATGCTTAACCACGAACACAAGCCTGACCAACATTCATCCACAAAATCATCATGATAATGGCATTCGGCCACAGGTTCTGATTCATTAATTCAGCCCAACAAAATCAGATGGAGATTCTGAGCACCGTTAGATCAAATATAAGCAACCTTTGAGCCTTTCATCCAGAAGACCTCTCAGACTTCAATTGCATTTATTGGATGCTATCTCATTATTATCTATATACAACTACCAAATAGGGGTTCAATGACGCAATATATCCATCTAGGCATAAAAGTTAAAGGCTAAATGCCTAAAAAACCTTCAATTTGATATTTCACCTCTCAACATATTTCTCGATGGAGGTGACCAGGGTGCTCTCTGGCACAGCTCCAATCACTGTGTCTTTCTTCTCACCGTTCTTGAATATCAGCATTGTGGGGATGCTCCGGATGCCAAACTGGGTTGCTATGTCGGGGTTTTCATCAGTGTTGAGCTTGTAGCATTTCAGCTTCCCTTCATACTCCTTTGAAAGTTTGCCAATGACAGGATCTATCATTTTGCATGGTCCACACCACGAAGCCCAGAACTCGACAAGAACTGGAAGCTCACTCTCCACAACAAGCGATTGCCATGTTGACTTAGTCACATTAGGAACTGCAAAAGAATTAGGTTGAGAGCATATTAGCTAGCACAGCAATCACCATCAAATAGGAATACAATGAAACTAATTCAATGAAGTTTAAGAGGTCTATGACCATAAGCATTCTAATCAAAGTTCATGTATACATTTTCTGCAAGCATGAGTTGGGAGAAATATATCACTATGCCTTGAAATATATGAATGATCAAGTTCTACTGTAGGGAAAATTGTCCTTTTAGTCTTTCCTTGTTTCAAACCTGCACACTTTTCTTCGAAATGCATCTGTCCAATTTCACATACCTCGTAAGTATGCTGCTTTTTTCTCACCGTGTATGGATACATGCATCAAGAGATTTTACCAACATTCTAAATGCATGAAAATGTACCGGGAGGATGTTTCCTTAAATCATGTGATCATGTTGTGTATTTTCTTAACATTAATTTGATCATGCAATGCTTCTACTGATCGATCGATACATCTCATCTTCAAGCATGTGTTCTTCCGAACTACTGCTAGCCTCTGGAAAACTGTAAGGCAGCTTTGTTAAAACAAATCTATATAATTTGTGTGTCCAAAACTTGTTTACAAGAAAGCAAGTAGGGATCATAATTTCATCATTATTAAGTCCTTATCCTCGATGAAGATTATGTATGAACAAGTAACAACACTGATGAAAGTTACATGCAATACATTCAATTATCTTGAAGCAACAACACAACTTAGCTAAGAAATCATACCCAAACGAAGTATTTGCTCATCAGTACAACATATTTAGAGCTAAACTAACACTTTTACCTACTTCTTAATGAAATGGCTAGTGGCAGGTCTCCTGTAGGCACTTCATTGTATATGAAAAAGCACCGGATCTAACATCATACTAATACAAGCATAAATCCATCTAAATAATTATAGTTATGCTACACCAGTGTTTCTTAATTGTTTCATGTGTGTGCAGGAACACATACCCAAAAGCCGGCACCAATACCCACATGACATACATCTAATACGTAGCCAAGTATCCTAGTTTTCGTACTATGGAAACATCTTTTTTCCTGCAACATCACACACCATTTCAGCACGGTTCCAGTACTTCTTATACACCACGTCCCCCTACTGTATTCTTTTGAGCTCTAAAATCTGGATACCTCTGCATTAATAATCATGTGTGTCTCTCTCAATAAAATGAGATAATGCCTCTCCAAAAAAATGATGTTTCAATATATGTACCTACTACTAACTTACCAAGTGTGGATAGAACTTTTGAGTTTTAATCTCTACGTATATGCTCTGATGCCCATATTGTGCCATTATTGAAAATGATGCATTCTAATATTTTTGGCACCATATGTATGTCACTATGTTAGTACTCAGTATTAGCACTGCTGTCATAAATAGCTATTCTGAATTCAAATTTTCCTTACAGAGTGCGACAAAACAATTTTATGTGTTGTTAACAGGTCTAATGCAACTTCTGCACCTTTGCGTACATGCAGATCATACCTAAAGGGCATATATAGCCATGCTGTGAGCAAGTGATCTGCAATTTGTCCGCAAACACACGGGCCTACGTACATATCCTGTTGAGCTCCATACAAGCACACCCACACACACATGTGCATTGGCACAGACACGCCTGCATGGTTCATGGAATGCATTGCACACAAACACACGGCAGGCGATGCAGCATGCCTATATGCACACATGCATGAAGGATAAACATTTACAATGTGCCTTTGTGAGTAGGCTCAAACGCGCTGCTACCTTCATGATCACAGATCGTATCATTGCTGCGCCACTGTCATATTCCTCCGGAATCCTCAACTGAACTGTCATAGTCCCAACATCCTAACCCAAAAGTCAAAACAACTCCGAAAGCCCTAACTCCACCATAAGGCTCCGTCCACATAGTAGATCGCCATCCCAGTTGCCCAAACGGCTAATCCCCATCGCGAGTAACCAAAGGGCGCAGCAGTACGTACTACCTAAATCAGCAACATTTCACCCCCCAGACCGATACATGAAATCAACACGAGCAGGACGCTAACCCTACGCACGCACGCACGCCCGCACCTTGGATGGCGGTGTCCTGCCCCTGGGCCTCGCACACCACGGACGCGCCGCGGGAGCGGGTGCCGGCGCGGAGGAGGGGAGCAGCGCGGACGCCGCGGCACGGCAGGAGGGCGCGGAGGGAGCCTCGCGGCGGGGCGACGGCGGAGGCGGCGAGGCGGGAGGATGAGGCGGGCGTGGCGACGGAGGCCGAGACGGCGACGGCGAGGGGGGAGGCCATCGGCGCGGACGGGGACGGAGGTGGGTGGGTGTTGGGGGGTAGGTGGTTACGGATTAGGTGTGGTGCGTGATGCAACACGGAAGAGGTGTAACGTGTTGGAAACAAGTGAGGCGGACAGATACGCTGGTGAGGTGGGTAGATAAGCTGGGGAATGGGATGCGGGGCCCCAGGCCGGAGACGAGCAGCGTCGACGTGACGAAACCCACCACAATCTCCATCAAAAATCGCGTAGACATCTCACGGCAAGGAGCGACCCGAGAGGCGAAGAAACCCATTGCGAAATTATAGAAGGCAACCGTGCCGCGACAATCCTCCGACGGTTTGGCTTGTTCGGTTCTGCCGCATCGCACGGCCGCGCGACTCCGCCGAAGCCACTAGCCTGCCATCAGTGCGGTGCGCCACGGGCCACGGCCATCTTCGTGTGGGGACTGAGGACGCAGGCGAGACAGGCGCCCAGCCCAAACGCGTATTCAAGGGCGCCCTGGGATTCTGAGCTCCGGGTCTGCACCTCGATTTCTTCACGCGTTCACGCTCGCAAGAACGGAACGAGGGGCCAGGGGGAGGAGGAGGAGGGGATGGTGCACGGGACGCTGGAGTTGCTGTTTGTCGGGGCTGAGAACACCGATGACCTGTGTACGCATCCATCAGATACTACTCATTTTGTTTTCCCGGGGTTGTTCAAGCCCCATGTGAATATGCGATGCATGGATTGCTTTGCTAGTCTTGATCGATCAATTGATTAAGGGCATTAGATCGCTGCTTCGGCCCTGTGCATTGCCTGCCTGGGTGGGGAATTGATATTGTAGGTTGTTACGCTGCTAGAGATCAGTAGTATAAGCCTAAAAACACCATGCATGCAAAATGCAGGTCCGAGGAAAACACATAGTTTAAGGACAGAAGCTCTATCATTTATTTCAGAAGAAGAGAAAACCGCAAGCCTCAAAAGGCAACAAGGACACCGACCATTAGCTCTAAAATAGGATACACCAGCAACAAAGAAAGTCCCAAAACTAGAAAACTCTACCCAAGACACCAACTACACTAACTAGCTACAAAATAGAACCTCCACCATGGTCGAGAGACCTGTAACTTAGGACTGCGAACCAAACAACGACCACCCTATAACACCTCAGGGCAATAGTCCTCGACTAACAACTAGCACAACTTGATGCGACACGCACGCTACCTGCGGTCCTCGACAAACAACTAGCACCGCCCAGATGCTCCCTAGATGGCTGAAGACTCCTCGCTGTAGCCGCCGACCTCCACAGGCACCACACGCAGATTTCAAGGCCAACATTTGTATATACCATAGGCTGGGTGGGTTATTTGTATAGATTTTTCCACAGTGATTTTCTGTGATTTCAATCCGTGACATATGGGTTGTGAGCTTTATAATGATTGCGTGAGCCAATTGCTTTCACCTTTAAAGGTATCTATACCTATACCAATTAGGCATTCTGAGGAAGCTCCCACGTTAACTAAAAAGATCTGATCATTTATTTGTTGGACCCGAGTTATAATGGTTAGATTAAAAGAAAGAGTCCATATCAAGTACTCTTCCTCCCATGTTAACCAAAAAGATCTGGCCATCTATTTGTTGGACCCGAATTATAATGGTTTAGATTAAAAGAAAGAGTCTATATCAAGTATAATATGAAGCTCTCACGTTAACTAGAAAGATCTGACCATCTATTTGTTGGGCCCGAGTTATAATGATTTAGATTAAAAGAAAGATTTCATGTCAAGTACAATATAAATTAAGAAAAATTCTGAATAAAAAATTAAAGAAATTAGCAATCTAACTTCCATAATATTTTCAAAGTAAATGCATAAATAAATAAAATTTGAAATAATAATTAAATAAAATTAGCAAATTAAAACAATGAGTCTATCTCAAGGACAAGCCAAATTATGTAAAGTAAAATTTAGAATAAAAATAAAGAAAAATTAGCAATCCGACTTCCATACATTTCCAAAGTAAATACATAAATATCAAACAATAATCTATATCAAGTACAAGCCAAATTAACTAAAATTTGAAATAAAAAATTAGCAATTTTATTTCCATTGTAATTTGAGAATAAACCTACAAATAAAATTTTAAGTAATAATAAATAAAAATAGCATATGGATTTTTATACTAATTCCAACAAAAATTGAAAAAAACCACCAAAAGTATAATCGAGAAGTATACAATTAGGAATAAATTAAAAGATGCTTAAAATTTTGATTTGTATGTGAATTACAATGCTAAATTATAAAATTATTAAAATTCATAATATAATCTATTAACTGTACAAATTATGAACTATGACAAATTTTTCACATTAATAAAGAAAAGAAAAGAAATTTAGCGTCCATCTAATAGACCAAGATTATAACGGCTATTAAGTACAATCCAAATTAGCAGATCTAAGTGACTTTTTCTAAGAAACTAGCCCGTGCAAATACACGGGTTACCGGTTAGTTTAATATAATTCAACATTAGATTTTGTTGTTGTGTGGAATGGTTGTTAAAACTTTCTTGTACGTTGCTATGAAATGTTTACTGCTAATTGTGAAGCGGAATGTTTACTGCTGTTGGCATCAGAGTGGTGAAATTAGCTGCACTTGTTGGTTGGTTTGCCCCTTTTTTTCTTGAAGATTGGTAAAGATCCCGGTGATGAGTTTCTTGTTGGCAATTCGAGCCCGCAGGCAACATGGATCCGTACGCAATTATGAAATGCAACTCACAGGAGCAGAGGAGAAGCATTGCACAGGTGGATCCGTGGATGTCCTCATTGATTGTTTCCTTCCCCCCATAACAGTGCAGTTCTTCTTTTCTCTGTTGTGATTGTGCCATTTTTTTCAAACCTGATTGTTTGCACTACGAAACAAATATGCTTAGTTCGTAGCTCTAGCGATCTAGTGAAACCGAATGCCACAATTTGGCTATCAGAAGTATACTGAAATATTGCAGTGCCATGTGTAAACTCTGTTATGTGGAATACTAGGATGCAGGTAGTTAGTAATAATATGCTTGAAGAATGATAGACATCACGGGAATAGAACTGTACATGGTGCAAGTCAACTGGCAGTGTGACGAAGCGAGTTGTCACTTGTCAGTATAGTAATAGGGCAAATATCAGGTGGAAATCCAAATCAAGTGTAAATTCCAAGGAAACAAGGTGTAAAAGATGAATAATAGGAAATTTCAAGCTATTACCTCTCCTAGCATTCGTTTCGAGTCAGATATTGTCTCTGATGCACTGTTCGATGCTAATTTTATGTGCCTTAATTTTCCTTGCAGTTGTAACATGAATACATGATCCACACATGCAGGCAAAGAAGTAACCCTGAATGGAACGAAAGCTTTGTCTTCACCGTGTCTGACCGAGCTTCAGAACTGTTGATCAAGCTTTTCGACAGTGATACAGGCACAGCAGACGACTTCGTTGGTGAACGTATGTACATCTTATCGTTCATGTGTACAATCCTACAAATACTATTGTTATATTAAACTCTTCAAAATCTTTGCAGAGAACATCTGTCTTGAAGTTACTACTCTTACTTCTGGTCCTTACATTTTTGTTACAAAGCTGCAATGATGTTATGGGAATAAAAGTTTACTGGGCCCAACTAAACTGGCTCTCGTAGAATTCCTTTCGAAGCAGTGTACACGGAAGGGAGCATTCCGCAACAGCGTATAATGTTGCGAAAGGTGAACAGTACTGTGGAGAAATCAAGGTCTCACTGACATTCACTCCTGAGGTAGTTTCTAAAAAGCAGCCTTTACATTTATATTTTTTACTGAATCGTTGATTCTGGTCTTAGCTCTTTTTTTATACATATATATACAAAAATGACACAATTTGTAGGCAATTATTGTTTGCCCTTACTGTCAGTGAACCATGCACATCAACCCTTTAGTAACAGGAATCCATAAGAGCATAAGTCGGTCCTTATGCTATGCCAAGTAGTACGTCTACTTAGGATGTGAATTCAGTATTTCTTTTGCTTCGGCTTCTTTAGGAAAGCATGCAGCAACGAAATAGGCACATAGAATCGTTGTTTCAGCATCTAGTTCCATCATGGCTTGGAGCAAGCATTGGCAGTTGAGAATTGAGATTATGATTGTTTGTTCCTTGGGTAGATTGTAAGATTTCATAATCTGTTAGCTTTTCAGAATTCAGACTGCCAACTGCTTCCACATCATCTAGACTTATCACCGGCCTGTTCTATTCGCTGATTTTTTTACCACCGTTTGTTTTTAATGACGCCAAGAACAAATTTGAATCATTCCTTTACTTTCTATGGTGTGTGCATAACCTTCACTTCAAACCAGCAAGTTTCCGCTTTCTGGCGTTAAGTCAGCGGGCGGTACCGCATTTCAGTTGCGTGTGACTGTGCGAGGGCCTTCAAGTAAACAGCTGGATGCCAAGACTTGTGCAAGCATCTCTTTCAAAGAGTAGGTGCTTACGTTCTGGCATCCATGATTCAATAGATGCAGACAGTGATAAGTTCCTACTTTTTAGGCCTAATGCATAGCTGAACATAGCACAAGTACCCTACGGAGTCGAGTAATGCCATTGCCGGCAAGATGCAGTGGTTTATGCAACTTTGACGATAGTTGCAGTCCATTTCAGATGCAATTGTACATCGGTGCTGGGATGCAATTACAAAGGAAAGCTAAGGAACCATTTCCCTGAAATATATTCAGTGGTTCTGTAAACCAGGAATTATCGAAACATTTCTTTTCTGCTTCTTACTTCTCTTTTTTTTTTTTTTTACCTCCTGCGTTTGGCAATGCAATTGATATACAGTGTTATTAAGACATCGACTAATCGTGGATTAGTCATCCAGTTGTTACATGGAGCACGATTAGGATGATCGACTCGACTCGAACAACTAGTCGAGTGATTGGACGACTAATCTGCGACTAGCCGCGATTAATTGGGCTTTTCTAGCCAAACGACTCGAGGCCCACACTTCAAAGAGATGACCACAAGGCACATATAACACATGGATTGGAGAGGCTGAACCCTAAATCCTCTAGTCTAGATCGATTTCTTCCCTAGGAGCTGTCGCAATCGCTTGCACTCGTCTGCCCATCCGTCGGCTCTTTGGATCTACCCTCCTCCCATCCGCTTTGGGCCTCGGCCGCAGCTTGCCTCCGCTTGGCCTTAGCAAAGAAGCGCCATCTGCTTGCCTCGATCCACACCAGCCCATACCGCCTCGGCAATAACCGTCACTCACCGAAGCCCTCTTGTCGGAGCCGCTTCCTTCCCTCTGCCTCCACCTCCTCCCCTTCGCCCCTGCCCATCTCTGCCTTGGCCGCAGCCCATCCCTGCTTCCTACCGTCTGACCGCAGCCGCCTCCTGCTCCGCCTACCTCGGCCTCGGCCACAGCCGCTAATGTACGTCGGTCGTAGCCCACATCCGCCTCCTCCCCTACCCATCCAAACTCCAGATCGGGTAATGCTCTTGCTCGTTTCTTCGCTGTGCCATCTGTGATGTTTATGAATCTGTGACATGCCATTGGTTTGTTCTATTGTAGTCGGGGCTAGTCGTGATTAGTCGGCAAGTCGGTACCATGATGACTTGACTCGACTTTATGACTTAATAATCTTATTGATATATAGTAATTATTAACAGATAGTATCATTTTCTACCCTTTTTTCGTTATTTCTCGTTTGTAGTTGCTCTTTGTAGCCATAATGCCTGTAAATTTCTTGCATCAGTCATGAATCCTGTTTGGACAGAACCTGATATCCTTGCTTCAATACGCTGAAAACAAATGCACTACTATTTTTTCTGTAGGAATGAATTAGGTGATCAGAGGAGGGGTGAATGATCGAATAATATTTCCCCCCAATAATACAACTCCTCAGAAAATCTCAGCCAGGTTGGCATTACCCCAAGCAAAAGTTTAGTACTGCCAGATGAACAAGAAAATCAACACGGTTTCAAACACAAAGAATTGATGTAACTTTTAATCTACTAATCCAAATCCTATGAAACTTTGCATGCTTCTTCCTATTAATGTCAGGAACTTATTTCAATAATCAATCAAATAGATTGACATTAAAGTTCTGATATTTTTTAAATTTAGAGAATGTTACACCAAAACCAAGTCAAAAGCATAAATGTCAATCAAAGCTTGCTCATGGACTAAATATGATCATGATGATCTTGAATGATATCCCACAGGTCATAGAAAGCTAAACCAATAAAGAAGCAGCCGCAGAACAAGATCTAACAAAAGCTTCCTCCTCAAGCCAAAACCTGGTTTCTTGAGAGAACTTACAAGAGGATATGAGATGGTGCTTGGATGATTGGAGCAAGACCTTCTCAGGGTATTTTCATCAATCATGAAGCCTTCCAACCACTCAAAAATATAGGAGAAGAGGAAACTCGAAAATCAACATAATGTGAATTTGCAAGCATAATTTGAGCAAGAATAAGTTTTAATGGATTTTGCTGGGTTGAGACATGTTCTAAATGAATTCTTCAACCTTTTATACATCCTAGATCCAAAGCTCAAGTAGCATGAAAGAACTAAGCAAAAATACGAGAAATAAAATAAATTTCAGAACATAGATGAATTTGAATATTGAATTGTTTAAAAATGAATGGTTACAAAGCAACACTTCATGGTAGGCAAAGCTCAAAGGAGTATAAAGAAACCAAAATCCTTTCTCTAAGATCTGGCTAGGGCATCCCTCCACCCCTCTATTTATAACACACTAGGAGCAAACTTCACTCTTAGATGACCTTTTTGGTCACCAAGAAACCTCATCAAGTGCTGAGATTCGCTCCCTCACTTTTACAAGAACTAACCCATAATCCAACAATATAACGGGTTTTAACCATCACTTGTTATCCCGGCTAACAGTAGCTTCTCGGCCTTAGCCATCTTCTGGCGTCACCTTGACCGTCTGCACCTCAGCTCTCCTAGCCTATTCTTGGTCTCTCCACCTCACTATAATCTAGTTTCGAAGTCCTACAACAATCTCAGATAAGTAAAACATCACATAACATTGCTAACATAATATGCAATATGTAATATGCTGATTAGTCACACATCTAAGGATCCTACCTTAGATCACAACCACTTTTCAAGGCCACGACCACTGAAGGCTACAACCAGTCAAGGCCACGACCACTTAAGGCAATACCATTTAAAGCTACGACCAGTCAATGCCCCAATCACTTAAGACTATGACCGGTGGTCCTAGACAACTCACACAAATCATCATAAATCTGACAAATATCAAATACTTATCACACTTCCATGGATTAACCTCCACATGGTCCTACATTTTCATTAATCTAAAATGGTTATTCTGCATGCAGGATGTTTGCTAGCGTGGTCTCCCTGAGGACTACGGTGGATGGAAGTAATCTCATTGAGAAGACGCAGATTCTTTGAAGGTTTACCACAATACTAAGACAAGCCATGTTCTTGAAGCCTTGAGCAACACTACTTATGCAGTACAATCTGAAATTCAGTTTATTTTGCTTCATTGATCACTTTAAAAGAAGTAGCATACATGAATTTTAACTACAGATGACGCAATTCCTGTATTATCATAATGGCATCCTTTCTTAATACTGGAAATTATAGTACTGTTTGTGACTACTGAAAACAGTTTTAAATGGGTGAACTGTATTCTTGGTGTTCACTTGGCTGGTGTCTGGTTACAATTGCAGGGAAGTTACTTCTTTACTCTAGTTTTGAGTGTTCTTTCAATTGAATGCTTACTGATGGTAGGACTAGCTTTTGGGGTTTAAATGGTAGAAGTAACTTTGCAAGAGAAGAACGGATTCTCTTGCAGTAGCATCTTTCTTTGTGGTCCTCAAACAATGGCATCAGAACAAAATGCTCCTCTGACATGTATCTGATGAGAGTAGCCATAACCTTGGCGTTCCTCGTTGTAGTTCTTACTTGCAATGTAAAATTCGTCTGGTCGGTGAAAAATAAAAATCCCTGAAGGCTGAAGAGACCTACTTACCTTCTCTGTGAGGAAATTGAAGCTGGAAAAGGCTGCTTCTGCGAAGCGTCCATGCGCCATCTCCTGTGAGTTGTGAACTTGTGATCTGTATATGGACTATGGTTGTCCTATATTTAATTCTACCTATTAAATTCAGTAATGCTTCCCCTACCAACTTTCTTGGCGCATTTTTCTGCTCATCTTTCAAACAGCTCACTTCTCTAAGTGCGGGAGGGGAGCAATTGAACGCACTGCTTACCTGAAATTTGGATTTTTCTTTCCTTGGTTCATTGGGTTACTTCTTCAAAAACTTCAAAGATCTAGGGGAGTGGTCAGTGGAGCCAACCCACTTATCTGCTGAGTGTCACTATGTCAGACATGTTCAACCAAATCACGCAGAACGTGGGTGAAAGAAGAAGAGTCTTTGCATCCAACCAAGGTTAGCACGGTGTCTATGCGGTCCTCGCTGTGGACCCTATGAGCGCTTCAGGCAGGGTGAAGGTGTCTTAGTGCTCACTTAGAGCTTCGTGTTTTGTTTTGCTTTGCCTTTGTTAAAGTCGCTTGTTCAGCTAGACTCATGTTTAAGCTCTCCTTTTGTTGTCTTTCTTAAGCTGTTATCAGACCTTGTTTTTGCCCCTTCTCTTGGGTGAATGGCAGAGCTCCTACTAATCTTTCAAAAAAAAAAAACACTATGTCAGTTACATCTGTTCAGTCTTTCAAGAGCGGTTTTGAAAACGTCCGCAAGCCATCTGAAAGCAGTACAATCTCAGTGAGTCCAATCATTCATATCTCAAAGAGATGTTCTTCATCTGTGTATCTCTTCACCTATGTAATTCTCACTGAATTCATGAGTAGTACTCCTACCTGGTAGTCTGGTACGGAACTGGAACTAGTATCCTTGAAGTGCCAGTTCATAGCTGTTCCTGGGCACTCCATTCAATTCACTGCACGTCTGCACCCTCATTACAAAGGATACTTTACTAAGCTAGATATACCAAACAAATTTCACTCGTAGTTTAGGACGCATGCACGCAACAGAACAAAAGGGCAGTCATAATAGTTTAGCAAGGTGAGACAACTCACCGGAACTTGGTCCTGTACGTCCATCTCCCATTGCTTTCTGATCACCGTAGCGAAAATGATATCAGGACCCTCAAAAATCACAACAAACACCACAAGAACTCTCTACTTCCCTGATCATAGCCTCAACTCTCAACTCAATTTCATGGGGTGAAAATGATCTTCAAAAAGTAGTCACAGCTCTCAAGTTCTTGAAACAAAGATAAACTGCACGATTTCCAACCTTTAATTCTCCTATTTAACATCACATGGCACTGGTACAACAATCTTGTGTTGCCCTAAGCTCTATACTTTGCTAGCTAATTACAACACTGAACACCGTGTATGCTATATGTGCTCTTCAGCACAGGGAAAAGAAGAACAGAATATTAAAGAAGGTGCAGTGTGGTATGCAGTCCTCGGCACGCACGTACGGTTTGCAGCAGAACCTGCTAGTTGTGCAGCGGATTGGGGCCCTGGGGAACCTGCCTCTTGGACTCACCGTACACTGCTCCCCTCTCGCTGGCACCTGGCGCCGCAGGCGGCGGCGTTCGCAGCACTGTGTTGCGGTGCTTCCGCGCTCCATCCGCCGCCGCTACGTCCGCCTTGAGAGCTCTGCAGCCGTAGGCAAATGTGGCCAGTTCGGTCGCCAGCAGAAGCACCACCAAGAGCGTGGCTGGCAACGGAGGACGAGCACCACCAGCAGCAGCGTGTCGTCTCATGGTGAGAGGGAGACGGGGCTATCGCTAGCTAGAGGAACAGAGCAGGTGGTTTGCTTGGCTGTTTGGGTGCGCGCGATAGATGCAACCTGCAATGCAAAGCCACTTGCTGAGAGATTTGAGTTTGTTTGCTGCGTTTGTGTGGGAAGGCCGGGGGCGAGTTGGCCAGACGGGCGCCTGAGGAGAGGAGAGGAGAGGTGATGGGGTCATCATCCTTCTCAAGCGTGAATTTATGCTCTTGTCGAGTGAGACGAACCGGGAAAGTGGACCGGCTGCTGGGTGAGTGCTGGCCCTGTGGAAACGAAAGCAAACGTGTTCATTTTCCTTGGTTCGTGTCGTCGTTTCTATCTATTCAGCTTGGCGGTAGCAGCAGACTAGCAGTGGTACTGCGGTAACCACAGGGATTCTTTCCGGTAATTGTGTGCGTTTTTACTCTGAACCTTCAGTAACTGTCCGTTCGGCAGAAGTGCGGTTAATCGTACAACTGGAGTGAGAGACGGTGCAGTTTGTGGTAGAAAATGCTGGTTCAGTTCACTGGCTTCAGTACGTAGCTTGGCTATATATTTATGATCAATTTTATGGCTAAATGTAGACAGCATTTAGTACAGTATTTTCCGTGGGGCTTGACGCGCATCCTAGTTACATATCCACCTGGGTCTCTTCTCCGTAGACTCCTGTACAATGCCGGGGACTATTGCAAGCGCAGTGGTTCATCAAGCATACTCACGATGTTGTCTTACCTGCGGCTTATAGGATAAAGAGCTAGCATGTGAGGTCTCGTCGCATAACACAAGTCTACGAGAGAATCCTGTAAATTCTAACAAAATATACTCCTCTTCAAGTCACTTGCTAGCACTAGCATGTTTGGAGTTTGAACATTTGGGTGGTCAAACAGAGAGTAGTACCCTTTTCTTGATTAAAAATGGAGCATTGCGATTTATGAAGGCCAGTGCCCCGACAGTTGGCACTAATTGTGCAAGGGCTACGGAGTCTTGTGTTCTGCTAATTCGTATAGGTTGCCGCTCCTGATCAATTTATGTGGCTGCCGGTTGATGCCATTAAAATGTATGTAGTTGCAATGAGCTGTGTGCGTTAACTGGAAGGGACGACGTGCTTCTTGATGGACGTCCAGTGATTACAGAGCCCACATTTCTGTTGGGCATCCTACGGCCTCTGTTACTCAAAAATGCAAGTTAATACTAGCACAGAGACTCTCCGATGACCCGTCTGATGCAACAAAGAGAAAGCCAGGGCAGAAAAGTTGGAAAATGAGATAACTTCTAATGAAAAAAACCGATCGTTCCTTCTAAAATGTTAAGAAACATAAAACATGGGAAAGCATATTAAGAGAAGAAAAGAAAAAGGACAATTGATGTGTGTCTTCCAACCACACCGTGTTGAATTATATCTCTAGAGTAGTGCTTCTATGAATTTTTTTTAAAATAATATTATTTTTTTTAGAAATTACGACATTAATACGCGGATTAAAAAAATTACAAAAATAATACATCTTCGCCAAACCGTTTGGCGAAAATGGTATTTTCGCCAAATAGTTTGGCGAAAATAGGCTGATCACGGCCATTAAGGTTTAAAACGAGTATTAATGCCGGATTAACCTATTTTCGCCAAACCGTTTGGCGAAAATAGAATTTTTGCCATACCATTTGACAAAAATAGCTATTTTCGCCAAACCATTTGGCGAAAATAGTAAAATACTCGTAACTTTTTACTTCGAACTCCGATTTAAGTGATCTTGGACTCTATGTGAAGCTTATGAAGAGGGTTTCGCATAAAGTCCAAGATCACCTAAATCGAAGTTCGGAGTAAAAAGTTACGGGTATTTTACTATTTTTGCCAAATAGTGTGGCGAAATAGCTATTTTCGCTACACCATTTGGCGAAAATATGCTAATCTCGGTTATTAGGGTTCAAAATGAGTATTAATGCCGGATTAACCTATTTTCGCCAAACCGTTTGGCGAAAATAATATTTTCGCCGAATGGTTTGGCGAAAATACTATTTTCACCAAACGGTTTGGCGAAGATGTATTATTTTTGTAATTTTTTTAATCCGCATATTAATGTCGTAATTTATAAAAAAATATTATTATTTTTAAAAAAATTGTGCTTCTATGCATCATCTTTTAATACAAGTTACATAAATCTTAAAGGGGTATATAGTCCTACCTACTTTTCATTCACGCTGTAATAGTTATGCAACTTTTAAAAGGTGATGTATGGAAGCACACTCTTTCTAAAGCCTTCACCTTAATCCTAGGAAAGAAAAGACTAGAAATCCTTACATTAATAAAAAAAACAAAATAGTTCGAAATTCTCACATTAATTGTAGAAAAAATAGAAAAACTTGTCCATCTAGAGCTTTTTTTTTTTGAAAAGATTGGTAGGAGCTCTGCCTTTCATTCAAAAGAAAGAAAACACAGATCGAAAGTTTTTACAGCAATCAAGAAGAACAATGGAAAACAACAACCCTGTTTCTTCACTAGGAGACCCAGTGGAACAGGTTAATTATATTAATGCATGAAACCATTTTGTAGCTGTATGGATATGCCACCTCTACTGGCCTCTCTAATCAACAATAGCCGTTGAAACAAATTGTAGCACCATCTTTCAGTTGTTGATGTCCTGCATAATGAGGTTGAAGACCGCTTGTAGAGGATGGTAAAGATTGTTGAAGATTCTTGCATTTCTTTCCTTCCAAATTTTACAGAATGTGTAGATTAATAGTCCATCCACACGCTTACGCGAGCACCTCGGCATTTGTTATCGCAGAAGCTGCCATTATTGGGAAGCATTCATCCTCGGCTGCTGGATTGGAGGTTGAAAACGCAGCAAGAGAAAAATCCTCCTCTAAATCTGTCTTGAGAAAGGGCAATGAAGCAAGAGGTGTGTGGCTGTTTCCGGTTGAGAGCCATAGAGGGTAGTAGACATAATTTGGCCAACTTCTAACTGTCAACCTGTCTGCAGTGAGAATTTTGTCCTGGATAAAGAGCCACGTGAAGAAGCATATGTGGTGCAAACCACCCTTACAGTGAAAACCACCCGTAAAAGTTTTGAAAAATTCTCAGAAAATTACCATATGTAGGAGAGGTGAGCTTCTACAATCCTGCAAAATTTAAATATGAAACTCAATCTCATTTGAAATATATGAAAAAGACAAATAGCAAAATAAATAGTACTAAACAAGTGAAAAATTACTATTTAGGCTGAATTTATCTTTTTCATATCTTTCAAATGCGACTGAGTTTCATCTTCAAATTTTGCAAGATTATAGAAGCTCACCTCCCCTACATATGGTAATTTTTTGAGAATTTTTCAAAACTTTTACAGGTGGTTTTCATGGAGTTTTCATAGTAAGGACGGTTTGAACCAAATATGCCCCATATATATATAGTAGAATTACTTAGGGTATCATGGTGCATGGGCACCATAATATAAAAAAGGTATTTTCTCTATGCATTTTCATGTGATTTTTTGAACTTTTTAAGATGCTGAATTTAACCAATTTACTAACTTGTTTGAATTGAAACTAGAGTTTCCCTTTTTGATGATAGTTTGGTTGTAGGTATGTGCTGATTACATATATAAATCAGCAAAGCATGTAATCCAAACTCGCTTAAAATCTTTGAATCCGAGTATATTTTTTTAAAGGTATGTGTTTCATTTGAATCACTATAGATTGGTTTATACCCTAAAACTGAAATTTTTGAAAAATATACTCCAATATGACTTGAATTTGCGTATTTGAAATCATAGTGCTTAGGCACCATGATGCTCTATTTCAACTTTTCATATGTATATATATATATATATATATATATATATACACATATAGTGGTATATAGGATATGAGAGTACCTATTAAAAGTAGAAGATATTTTCCACACACACATATATATATATATAGTGGTATATAGGATATGAGAGTACCTACTAAAAGTAGAAGATATTTTTCACGTATGGTTTCACCCTTTATAGTGGGAGGGATTAGAGGCCAACCAGGGAGGCCACCTATCGCCTTGCACATTTGCGAAAAAGTCCCTCCGTTTCTTCGAAATTACGGATAGGTCCTTTGTGATTTTTTGTGAGACGAAGAAAATTTTTTTCTTCGCGTTTGGGTCCTCGCGCCAGATTTACTAAAAGCCTCCCGTTAAGGTCAAATCGTGAACAATCCTTTTCTAATTTTTTCAGATAGCGAACAGTTCAAAAAATAACAAACAGTCCTCGCTTCACGCTCAGATCCTTTCTCCATTTTTCCGGAAAAATGTTTTCGCCACCAAAAAAACCGGAAAAAATGTTTTCGTCACCCAAAAAACCCGAAAAAAATATTTTCGTCACAAAAAAAACACAGATTCGTCGAAGGTTTATAGCAACTTATGGATTTGCCAACGGGTCATAACCGCGGGTTTTTTTTTTAAAAATGTAGATTCATCCGAAGATTTATAGCGACCCATAGATTCGCCGACGGGTCCTAACGACCCATTTTTTTTAACAAACACAAAAAAACAAAAAACGAAAAAAATAGATTCGTCGAAGGTTTATAGCGGTTCATGGATTCGCTTCTGGGTCCGAAAGCGACCTTTTAAAAAGGAAATACATAAAAAAGTCCGTGACTTTTCTTCTAAAAAACAAAAACACAGATTCAATCGCAATTTCTAAATAAAACACGTATCGACAAAAAAAACGCGGATTCGTCAAAGATTTATAACAACTTGTATATTTGCCAACGGGTCATAACCGTGAATTTTTTTTTAAAAAAAGTAGATTCGTCCAAAGATTTATAGCGACCCGTAGATTCGCTGGCGGATCCTAACGACCCATTTTTTTAACAAACACAAAAACAAAAAACGGATTCAACCGCAATTTTCTAAATAAAACACGACGACAAAAAAACACGAATTCATCAAGGTTTATAACAACTTATGGATTTGCCAACTGTCATAACCGCGTTTTTTTAAAAAAAACGAGATTCGCTCCAGAGATTTATAGCGACCCATAGATTCGCCATGGGTCCTAACGACCCATTTTTTAACAAACACAAAAACCAAAAAAAACGATCAAATATCCCGAAATACGTAAAAAAACAACCACGGTTTTCTAAAAAAAACACAGATTCGTCAAAGGTTTATAGTAACCCGTAGATTAAACGCGGATTCATCGAAGGTTTGTAATATCCCATGAATTCACTAGCGAGTCCTACCGACCCATTTTATTTAAAAAATGCAAAAATCGAAAATTCGACAAATTTTATCAGACGACAGGTTGTAACCGCGGTTTTCTAAAAAAAAACGTAGATTCCTTGAAGGTTTATAGCTGACGACCTATTTTTTTAAACAAATATGAAAACCGAAAATACGACCCATATGAATTTACCAACACATCCTATCGACTCTATAGAATGACGCAGCGTAGCGCGTTATTATTGCTAGTATATGTATATATAGAGAGAGACTAATGGGAGGAGAGTAGCACCGTTGTACATGTACGTCCATCAAAGCCCAACGGTACAGCTCATGTGTAGGCATGCAGCGTACGGCGTTCAAATTGGAGATGACAGAGTACGTATCAAACTTGAAGTCAGACTGCAAGTCTGCAATGCTGCCGGCGCACAGTACATCAACATTGACAGCTTTAACCCGTGTACTAGGGGTTAAGGACAGGTATGCAAAGAAGTGGATTCATCGTTAAGGACCAGATCGGAGAGTGGCAAAAAACATGTTCATTCATTGGTTAAGGAGGGAACAGGTAAACCCAATAAACCCTCCGATTATGCCTTGGATTAACACCAACCTAAGAGTCCCATAAAATTTGTAATATATATTCAGCCCATGTCATGCACGAAGTGTCCGTACAAGTTTCAATTGAAATATACTGGGAAAGAAATATATATATATATATATATATATATATATATATATATATATATATATATATATATATATATATTGGTCCAAAGTTAAGGAATTTTAAAAATATATATATATTTTTCCTATTAAAGATACCCCAAAATGCACTATCCAGGATTAAAAATTCTTACTTGAATTTGGAAAAATAAATTTACGAATTATAAAAATATATAACGTTAAAATTTTATAACTGAAATTTGAAAATAACACTTGGGTATCAAACATGATATGAACTGGAAATCAAAATTGCCACAAATTATTGACGCTAAGAAAAATTATTCAACAAATGTAACCCGTGCGAATGCACTGATGCAAAACTAGTTTTGATAATAAGGGGCTGCTCTCGATTAAATCGAAAACAGGAGAAGGGAGTCTAGTCAGGGTATTGCAGGTACTTCGAGTGATATTGGGAATTTGCCGAGTTTTAACCGACTGCTATTTGGAAACTGAAATGCCCAGCAAAAGTTCAGCAGTTTATGTGGCAATTAGCACATAATAGTTTGGCTTTATGGGGAAACATCGTGAGAAGGGGAATGCAGATTGATACTATATTGCCCCGTTTGTCGTAGAATGGATGATGAAGATGGAGGTCATTTATTTCTTAGATGCAAGCCTACTCGTCGTTGTTGGCAACTACTGGGATTGGAGGAACTACGCCTCAAGCTTTGCAAATGCAACTCAGCAAAAAAAAATGATAGGTTAATTATTGTGTCAGGAAGGGAAATTTCAGATGACAGCTACTGTCTTTCTATGGTGCTGGTGGGATAACAGAAACAAAGCCAATGCAGGAGAAGTGATACATACACCTGAGAAAGTGGTTCCGTTAACAAAACAGCGGTGCGCAGATTACCATCAAGCTTTCGAGGTGGACAGTAAGGGACGTGATCATTTCAAGATGAAGGGGTCGGGCGGTCGGCCCCATCTAAAGATCATGTTGAAGTGAATATTAATGGTTCCTTCATTCCTGGCTCTATGACGTGAGGCTGGGATTTGGGGGCTGTTTGGGGGGCTATGTTTCAACTGTGCTTCAGTTTTGGCAAAAAACTTTCCCAAAATAGTATAGCTGCAAAGCAGCTGGGAAGCTAAGTCACGGCAAAAACATCATAAAAAACTGCAGCTGCTAGGGAGGAGTTTTTCAGCTATGGCTTTGCTTGATCGCTTCCCATCTCGCTCACTCCGCCTCCCCGACCTCTGCTGCCCTACCTCACCGCCTCCACGACACCTACCCACTCGACCGGCGCTGTGCTTCACTAGGTTATTACCTCCCTGCTTAGTTGCTCCCCAAAACTTACAGCAACAGTCTAGTTTATCAAACGGCATAATAAAAAAAGTCACAATCGCCAGCTACAGTTGTTTTACAACCTAGCCATAGTCCAGCAAACCAAAAATCAGCTACATCTACTTTTTAGCCCAACAAACCAAAAGCACCTGCTCATTGATGCAAATCCAAGGAGTGGAACAAGCAAAAGCTGAAGCTCACGTGAGGACTTTGAGAGAAATAACAAATCTGAGAATAGAAATTAAAACGTGGCGGTAGAAATGGATGCCTCGTCTACTTCAAAGAAATAGCTAAGTGTCCGTACTTCGCTACAGATAAAAAATCAAATTACTTTTGGTGCGTGGAGTCAATATCATCTAGATTGTCTTGTTTAGCCTATGTCTTTGGCTTCGCGTCTGCGCTTAGTCGTGTCGTGCCTTCGTGCTGTCGGTTTCACCATACATTCGGAACTGTTTCGTTATTTTTGTTTATTTTTGTTTTGTTTCTTGAGGAGGAATTTGTTTGTTGGTACATTATTTTTATATTTTTATTAAAGATTTTTTAGGGGTTTAGAAGAGAAAAGTGGAAAAGATAAAGAAATAATTTTCACCCCTAGATTTTTTAAGAAGTAAAGATAAGGTTGATGATGTTACTAAACTTCTCTAATTGTAATATTGTGTATGATTCCCGTTCGTGTAACAATGTGGCCCGTGTTTTGGCGAAGTTTGGGACCGCTATGGGTTCTGAATCGGACAGTGTTTGGCTGGATTTCTACCCAAAGAGTTCGTAATTTCAACGGTGACCGGTGATTTAGCGGAGTCCGAGTCCTCGGTTTAATGGAATCGGCCATGTGCCTTTAAGCCCCCCGCAGCCATAAAAAGGAAGGTCGCCACGCCACCACGGCATACCAAAAAAATTAACCGAACCGTACCCTAGCTATCTGCGGGAGGACGCGACGCACCCCACGAGCGCGCCGCGCGTGCTTGCCAATCTAGCGAGGCGAAGATGGAGGGGGAGAACAGCATTGTCGCCTCCTTCACGGAGATCACGTCCTGCGGCTCCCAAGCGGCCGCCGTCAACCGCTACTTCACCACCGGCGCCGCCGACCGGGTGCGCGATCCCATCCCCGCCCGTGCCGAAACGTTATACGACGACCGGTACGCTGCTAGTTCCAGTACTGCCCGCGCCGCCCCATCTATCTGGTCGACGGCGCCATCTCCAATGTCGACGGCTTCTGCGGTACCTGTACCAGAACCATGTCTACCTGAAGTAAAAGGAACCGGCTGCGAATCCGGCGGCGACAAGGGCAGAGAGGAAGAGGGAGGAGTCAATGGAATCGAGGGAGAGAAAGAACACAACGACAGCGACGAAGAGAGAGAACAAAACGACGTCGACGAAGAGAAAGAAGAGAACGACATGGAGGCGCAAGAAGAAGACGGGCACGACGGCATGGGTGCGGAAGAAGAAGACAGCTACTACGGCACGGAGGCGGAGGGCAGCGAGAAAGCGGATGAAGACAACGGCAGTGAGGAAGACCAAGAAGACTACTACATGGAGACGGGGTCAGAGTACAGCTACGACGGCATGGAGATGATTTACGATGACGAGCAACCGCCACCGCCAGCGAAGAAGACGCTGGCCGAGCTGTTCCAGCCTCCGTACGAGCTTATGTACACCGGAAGCTTCCACAACGCCAAGATAAGCGCCGCGAGGCAGGATCGGTGGCTAATGGTGACCGTACAGTCACGCGGGGAGTTCGCGTCGCACATGCACAACCGGGACCTATGGGCGAACGAGGTGGTCGCCCAGGTGATCAAGGACAGCTTCGTGTTCTCGCTGCTGGAGAAGAGGAATTCCGACGGCGACGAGGGAAGCAAAGTGTGCTGCTTCTACAAACTCGAAGATGATCAACTGCCAGCCGTGATCGTTCTGGACCCAATCACCGGGCAGATGCTGGCAAAGTGGTGCAGCGCCATGCAGCCCGACGATTTCCTGATCAACATCGAAGTGTACATGAAGTCGAAGCCGAGCATGCTCTCCAAACCCATTATCGTCCAAAGAACGGCAGCGCCTGAAAGCTCTGGATCAGCGGGTGCACGCGGTCAAGCAAGAATCGGCGATGCCTAAGAACGCTGGACCTGTGGGTGCATGCGAGGCACAAGAACCGGGACCGGTGCCGGAGATTGCAAAGATCGAGGCGCCCGCCGTGATGGTCGATTATGGGCAGCCTACGGAAGGTGAGAAGATCTGCAAGCTGAGGATACGGTTCCCTGATGGTAATGTGGTCACCAAAGAATTTGGCAGTAAACGTAGAGTCGCTGTGCTCTTCGCATACTGCAGATCAGTTGTTCATGATCGGGCGGAGAAGGAGCAGGCGTTCCGGATCATGAGGTTTGCTGGCCGCGCCTTTGAGGAGCTACTTGAAGATCATGTGTCCTCGTTTGAAGATTTGGGGCTGAACTGCACAGCCGTTTCGGTTGTTTTGGATACTTAAGTCTTTAGAGAGATAACTTAGTAGTGCTTGTTCTATATAATAATCTATGATACAATTATCTTTCGTATGGTGTTGCTATGTTTAATTTTTGGTAAAATGTACTATGGTTAAGCTTTTTCTAATGTATGCCTACTGTGTTAGCCTTTATTGTTGAATTGCATGCACGCAATATTATTGTGTTATTCACATCAAACTATCGAAGGTTGGCAGTATACACTTACTCCTCACGTCTAGACGCCTAGAGTCTAGCCTATGAAGTGACCTCAAAATTGATTGCAATTATTTTTCTTAGAATTGGTCTAGCTAGGTCTTAAACTGATTACTCTGGGCTTATAGTACAAGTTGTATCGACCAATTAGTTCATTCAAAAGATTAATCTGTTTGGAAAATGTGCGCCGTATATTTATACTTCAACATTCATTGTTGTTTCCGGTAGTAAGTAACATAGCTTTGCCTGTTTCAAATTATTTGAATGTATGGCTGATAAGGGTCGCTTTTCAGTACACCGTATGAGCTATGCTGTCGCTGCATTTGATTCTTGTAGAAGCAAGCAGAGAGCACACAACACGGCACTATAGTCTGTATCTGAACTCCGAAGCAGAGCACGGTCAACAGATCCCTGAACTCTGAAACCGTCAAGCTTTCTATGCATGCAATGCAAGCTGCAAAACTAGTTCAGAACTTTTTTTTGATCAACTAGTTCAGAATTCATACCATTGTACGATCTCCTGTTTTTGTTCTCTTCATGGCTATCCTTGCAAGTTATATTAAGTACGGGACGTAGGTGGAGCTGCATGGTACATCGCAAGAATAATTCGGCGGTCTAAAGCCGGACGAAAACCACAGGCACCTCTCGGCATCGGCAGGGGTCATGAAATCGTGTGTTTGTGACGCCTAAATGTGCCACGAGTGCTGACCGTGACACTGTACTTGCAATCTCCAATGGAGTGGCTGGAGAGCATGGCATCCACACCTCACCTCACGAGGAACAATTCGCACATGTCATGTCACAGTAGTTGGTTTACAAATGAACCATCAATCATGTGGCTGCAATCCATTCCAGACCTAAACCATATCAGCCTCCTCGTCTATCTCTGTCCTGCACTGCAAGATCGGAGCTCTCCACAGTCCACAATGGAAGAAAGTAACTCCATTCCAGCCGAAAGAAGGTATGCAACTACCTCCTGTCTGCTTATTGTTCAATTACCAAAATTGCTTAGCTGTGCTGATCGGTTTGCTCTGTTTCAGGGTTGCTGTGGTGACCGGAGGCAACAGAGGAATTGGGCTTGAAATATGCAAGCAGCTCTCTTCCAATGGAGTCACCGTCGTCTTGACGGCGAGGGACGAGAAGAGGGGTACTGAAGCAGTGGACGCACTTCATGAGCTTGGCCTATCGGATACCACGTTTTGCCAGCTAGACGTCGCTGATCCTTCCAGTGCTGCTTCTTTGGCTGATTTTATCAAGGACAAGTTTGGCAAGCTAGACATTTTGGTATGTGCTTTCCCCCTGCTGCTAACCTCTGTTTTGCTCTTTTGTCTAGTTCTACTATCACTATGCATGATTATTACGCTAATACGTTTCCTCCGTCCCATGGAACAAAAAGTATGGTTTCGGAGATGAGCATGGTGTCCAATCATGCAACTTCGACCACCAATTTGCGTTGTAATTATCCTATCAAACAAAAGTATGGTTTTGGACATCAGCATAGTGTCTAAACATGCAACTTCGACCAGTAATTTGCATATGCTAATATTACATGTTGGGAGGTGCTTCAGTGCATCGTTTGTTGCATCCTCAGCCGATCGAGTTTACTACCGGAGGCGACAAGGGCGCGGTCAGCCAGGCGCCCAGGCGTGCGGGCCGGGCCAGAAGGTTAGTTCAGTACTTGCATGGTATTTGCGGCCGGAGAGTACGTCTACAGTACCATACGGAGTATTTGCATGTATTTGCAGCGGGAGAGCACGTCTACAGTACCATACGGAGAATAAATAGGAGTTATTGAGTTATTGCGTCAAGTTCTTAGTCGAGTCGTTTTAGCCGAGCTTTTAGCGGGTTGTTAGCAAATTCTGTTTTTGGTTATTACTTTTTTTTAGATAAAGGATTAAAATCCGGCCTCTGCAAAGCGCACACAGCCAATGTTTACAAAGTTCTCAGCCAGAAGGCTGAAACAACAAAAAATAAAATTAAGGGAACAACGGAACGTTTATCATTAAAATCAAAAGCAAATTCTATAGTTGCTTCTCCATCTACTCTTGGCAAAAATGTCCAAAGCCACCACTTCCAAAGCCTTGCTCGCCCATCGGATGGTTGCCCTGTTGTTCTCAGACTGTAATAGTTCCCAATACCGCAGCCAATATGTCCCCCTAAATATTACCTGCATAAAAGTAGAATATTGTTTGTTCTGAAAGATTAAATCATTGCGAGTGCACCAAATAGCCCATAATAAAGAAGCAATGCCCACAAGGATCAATCTTTTTGTGCACTTCCCAATGCCTGTTAACCAGGGACCAAGCATATGAGAAATAGACTTTGGCGGAGATAAACCAGTAGCAATATGCACAATCCTCCAAATAGTCTTTGCATGATGACAATCAAAAAATAAATGAAGTATTGTTTCATTATAATTACAAAAACAACACTTTTGATTGCCATCTCAATTTCGTTTAGCGAGATTATCCTTTGTTAGAATTACTCCACTTGTAAATACCAAATGAAAATTTTAATTTTTAAAGGAAGTTTGAGTTTCCAAATAAAATCACTAGTGAAAGGGATATCCTGGTTCATCAAATAGGCATACATAGATCGTCCTGAGAATTGCCCATGTCAATGTAAACCCCATAAAAAAGTGTCCCTGCCATCAGTAAGCTGACAATTAGCTATTTTAGCTACAAGATTGTACCACGCCATCGGTTTATCCTCAACAAGAATCTCCGAAATTGAATATTAGGTGGCATTTGAGTTATGACTTTTGCCACCGTATCATGAGGCGATGAGCAATGGTATATAAGCTGGGAAATTGAACTTTCAGAGGAGCAGAACCCACCCAAGTATCCTCCCAAAACCTAGCTTGTGAACCGTCTCTTATTTGAAAGGATCCACATGTCAGGAAATCATCTTTGACCTTTAAAAGGCCCTTCCAAAAATGAGAATCACCAGGTTTAATATCCACTTGGGACAAACATTTTGAGCTTAAATATTTATTTCTAAGCAAGGTTTGCCATATCCCCTCCTCATTCAACAATTTAAATAACCATTTGCTTAGTAGACATTTATTCTTAACGTGAAGGTCTACAATACCTAGACCACCTTGATCTTTAGGGCGACACAAAATATCCCACTTAACAAGGCGATATTTCTTCTTATCATTATTGCCTTGCCAATAAAACCGAGAACGATAGAAATCCAACCTATGCAGAACACCCTTAGGAATTTCAAAGATGGACATCATGAACATAGGGAGACTACTAAGCACTGAATTTAGTAAAACAAGTCTACCCCCAGAAGAAAGGTGTTTGGCTTTCCAAGTACTCAGCTTTCTTTTAAATCTATCCTCTATAACATTCCAGTCCGCATTACGTAATTTACGAAAGTGCATCGGAATACCTAAGTACCGGAAAGGGTATGATCCTATCCCACAGCCAAACAGATCAGAATATTGTTGCTCATACTGACTAGCCTCCCCAAAACAATACATCTCACTTTTATGAAAGTTAATTTTAAGACCCGATAACTGCTCAAACACACAAAGCAATAACTTCATATTTTTTGCTTGCTCCATATCATGATCCATGAAAAGAATAGTATCATCAGCATACTGCAAAATTGACAAGCCATCCTCGACAAGATGAGGTATAACGCCACAAATCATACCATCATCTTTCGCACGCTTAATCAGAATAGCTAGCATGTCGGCCACTATGTTATTACGTATCCGAGAAGGAGTAATCTGTAGCGTCTAATAAAAGGAGGAATAAACAAGAGAAGGGGTATGCTGGTTTTGAGTTGAAAACTAGCCTTAGGCGGTGGCGTCGATAACCGCCAATCCATCTTATCCGAGCGATGACACGGCGGAATCATCTTCCTCGGGCGTCCGTCCAGGGCGTCGACCGGGAACGCAGGCGTACTAGTTGGTTCACGCTGGGCTAGCACGTACCAATTTGGTATCAGAGCCACCCGACCCTGGCATCATGTCCACCACAACCATGGAAGAGCAGATCGCTGCGTTGAAGGAGGAGAACAAAGAGATACGTCGGGTCCTGGAGGAAGTACTCAAACACGTGAAGGGAAAGGAACCGGTCGGAGCGCCGATTTCGCACCCGGAGGATTTACGCGAGCCGTATGAGGAAGGAGGACCCCGGTGGCCGAGACCGGCGTCGGAAGGATCGATGCGCGGAAGGGAGAGAGCGCGCAATCTTCCCACACCGCGTGGGGAGAACGACGTGCCTCACAGGCGGAATCCGTGGCAGGGACGGGATGACGAACATGACCGGAGATGGACACGTCGTCCGCCTCGGTTTGAACTATCAGGGTATGACGGGTCGGAAGATCCTTTGGGATGGTTACGCATTTGTGAGCTGTTCTTCCGTTTCCATCAGATCCCAGAAGAGGAGTGGGTAGGCGTGGCAGGCATTCATCTACGCGGGGAAGCCCTGGAGGTTCTGGACAATTGGCAGCAAGATGAGAGATGGGTGTGTTGGATGATTTCCAGGAAACTTTCATCCAACGGTTCACCCGACACTCAACTGTTGGACCTCTCGGCGATTTGGTGAATTTGAAGCAGGGTAGCAACAGAGTGGATGATTATGCACGGGAGTTCCAACGGTTGCTGGCGCGCGCTCCTCGCATGCGCCGCACAGACCAGATAGAAACTTTCACCGCTGGGCTATCGGTCGCTTTGGCCGCGAAAGTCTGGAGGGAGAGACCGAGAGATCTGGCAGACGCCATAGGCTGCGCCCAGGAGGCCGAAGCGAGGAAGGAAGCGTGGATTTCAGAGGCTCTGCAAGGCCTGTCCCTAAACAATCGGCCGAGACAGGCGTTTGGGCGAGGGGCCTCCTCGACAACGTCAGCACCGATGCCTACGCCCTGGACAGGAGGATGCACGCTACACGGAGGAAGCACCATATCAGGCCAGACGCCTGCTGCTACGTCGGCAAACGGCAGTGCCAAGTTAACCCCGATCACGTCTACTGTCTCGCAAGGGAGCTCTGCGTCTTCGCCGATGCGCCTTCGCCTGAGTGCGGACCAGCTTGCTGAGTGCCGAGCTAAAGGCCTCTGTTACAATTGTGATGAGATCTATTCTCGGGGACATAAGTGCAAACGGCTGTTTCATCTCGAAGTGGTTGAGGAGGAAGAAGAGGAGGCAGAAGAGGAAGACAATGCTGCCGAAGGCGAGCTGTCCCTGTCCATGTTGGCAGTGCACGGCCCAAAAGGAGGTAACACAATGCAGGTAGAAGCGGAGGTCCGTGGTCATCGTCTTTTGGTTCTGGCCGACAGCGGGAGTACTCACGCTGGGCTAGCACGTACCATCATTATTTAAAAGTTATATAAATATTAAAGTATAAATTAAGAGTTGATAGTGATTACTTAACTTTTCACTTGCTTTAAAATTTGTATAATTTGTATTGAGAGTGTGATGCATAGAAACATTACTATTACATGTTTGGTGTTGGTGAAAAGGAACAACAAGGTCAATTGCGAAGAAAAGAAGTATTTTTATCCCTTTTTCAAGTATAAGAAAGGAAGCACATCCTCCCACACCACACGCACACACGTGCTGCACTGATTAAATAAGATAATTTTTGTCAACCCGGGTAAATGAAAACAAACACCCTTGCTTACAACCAGGCCACTAGCTCATCTTTAAATTTTCTTTTTATATGGTTGTCTTATATTTTCTCGTTCTCCTTCCTTATCTCTGAACTATTAATTGTACTCCTTCCTTTTCTCTGAACTATTAATTGTACTTCGCTCAACAAGCCTAACATTCTCAATACAGATGTGTAAATGAGGTCAAATTGCATTAAATAAAACTTCCTGGAATTTTTATATGGTGTGATTTTTTTTAACACGCGTACAGTAATTATTCTTTGCTTTCATAGCTCAACAACGCAGGAATTTCCGGGGTGATGTTTGACTTCGGCGACTCGACGGCACTTCATAAAATGGTGGGCGGTCTTTCTTTGTGTATTTGTACATCCGTAGTACTACCAACGAGGAAAATGAACCTAGGACTAGCCTCAATCAAGCCCTCATGAAAGACATATAATCCTGTAAATTGCCTGATGTTCTTCAGAATCATCATTCAACTGAAAAAAAGAGTACTACTTCAGTTGTAGGCTCCAAGTATTAACTAAGACTAACTACTAAACTAAGGGTGCGTGATTATATCGAAACAGGTTGAAGGCAAGAATGCAGACGAGAGGCTCGAATGGTTGATGCAGCACACCATTGAGACTTGTGAGGGTGCAGAAGAATGCTTGAGAATAAACTACCATGGCACCAAAAATGTCATACAAGCACTACTTCCTCTTCTTCAGTCCTCCCGTGAAGGAAGAATTGTGAACGTGTCCTCTATTTTGGGACAACTGTCGGTACGTGTGCCTTAACAAGCAGCATGTGTTCAGCAGAACAACGGCTCGCTCACGAATTGTTCGACTACCACATATGTTACACATGCAAATACAGCTCTAATTGCATATTGCTTGCTTAATTAATCGCCCCCCGAAACAAAGGATCGAACTAAGCAAATTAAGCAGTCTCTTTCTTAAACATTGTTCTTTTGATTCAGTTTTTCAGTGGTGAAGAACTCAAACAAGAGCTCAACGACGTCGACAAGCTAAGCGAAGAGAGGCTAGACGAGCTGTCAGAGTTGTTCCTCAAGGACTTCAAGGATGGCGTGCTGGAGTCCCGTGGATGGCCGGCGAAAGGCGGGTTGTTGGCCTACAAAGCTTCCAAGGCTCTGGTGAACGGCTACACGAGGGTCCTCGCGAGGAAGCACGCTTCCTCGTTGCGTGTCAACTGCGTGCATCCTGGCTTTGTCAAGACGGACATGAACTACAACGCTGGAGAGCTGACGGTGAAGGAAGGCGCAGATGGGCCGGTCGCGGTGGCCCTCTTGCCGGAGGGAGGACCGACGGGTGTGTTCTTCAACCGCACCGAAGCGGCGTCCTTTGTCTGATTCCCAAAAGATAGCCAATGTTGATGAAGCAGTTGATCAGAGTGCTATGAGTCTGGTTGTTGTCTACTGCTCCCTCCGGTTAAAAATGGCTAGTCATATGCCTGTGTGTGTTGTAATAAAAACTTAATTTGTGATAAAAATTTATTTGCAAAAAGCACTAACCTTGTTTGAATAATACTGTTTAATCTGAATGTACAATGGTTAAAACTTAATTTGTGATAAAAAGTTTATTTGCAAAGAGCACTAACAGCGGCAAAGGTGGGTAATTAAAGAGCGGTGGCAAAGGTGGGTAATTTTGATGAAGTGATACGGGAAGAAACTCTTGCTTTATATAGTAGAGATTATCGTCTTATACTCCCTCCGTTCAAAAATATAAGGTCTATTTTTACTTTGTACATAGACTAAGATTGCAGTAAAATTGAAAAAATATATAAGAGAAAATGAATTAGATGTTCTACTTAATTGTTTTGGAAGATAGGAGATACTTCCTCTGTCCAAATTTATATGACGTATTTTTTAAATGATCTTATCCGTAAATATATGATGTATTTTATATTCCAATGCAAATTAGTGTGATGTTCTCTTTATACCTCTAATAAATATCTAGATTTACTTCATACTCTTTATATGCTTGCATTGAATATAATACTTAGAAATAATAATTAAGGGCAATTTCTTATATACCACTACAAGTTTGTATCATAGCTTATATGTCACTTATTGTCTTACTAACATATAGACCTGTCAATGATACATTCAGGGATTTTTTTCAAATTCTAGTGGCATATAAAAAATTAATACTAATAATTAGGGATAGTCTAGTCATTTTTAATATCTCATTGGTCAATATGCAAAGAGAAAATAAGTACTACAAACTTGGACAAAGGAGTAATACTTTGTATGAGTGGTAATGAATAAATACATATGGTTAAAAAAGAATAAATAGAGGTTTAATGGAAAAGGCATTGTTAAATACACATGCAAGCCTTATATTTCTAAACAATATCCTTCAAACTATATGTCTAATATTTCTAAATAGAGGAGTAATACATTAAGTTAAACTATTTTAACATTAACTAATAATATCTTTACAAATGCTTAGACTGTAAATAGAAAAGGATATGAATAGACTTGTATCGATAAATATTTTCGTTGTATTATTGTTTTCCTACTATCTCATTGTTTTAATATTCATGCAAATTAGTTTGTTTTAGAGAGAGAGAGAGAGAGCGCACCTAAGAGCAAGTACAATAATAAAACCTATTACTTACTTTATCTCTCATATATATCATCTAGAGTAAACATTAAAATTAGTTTGTACAATACCTATATCTAAAGATTGGCTCTCGATGTTGTGCAATAACTTTCTCTTCTCTCTTATACATAACTAATCCACCTATACTCCTATACAATGCTTACTACTAAATAAGAGCTAATTTTTTCTCTTTTCTGTTTTCTTACTCTTCCACCTAAAAAGAAACTGATGTAGGCATGCCAAGAGAAAGCTCGAAACAACACAGTACGGCAGCCCAAAAGTTCCCTAGGGCCGAACTAGAAGCAGGTCCGAACTCGGAAGGAAGAGCGCAGCCCACAGAGCTGGACCAAGCCTGCAGGGAAACGACCGCAATCCGAAAAAGGAATGGCAGCAACTAGTCACCACTATCGAGTCCAATGTAATGGCACTTTACCATTCATGCGACCACGGCAACAGCCAACAGCACTTTATCCGCGCGTACACAGAACGGAGCTACGAGAGCTAAGCCTCGTCGAGAATTATCAAGATGTGATCATGCAAGACACGGCGGCTGCACCAGAGAGGCGGTGTAGCACGCGACGACTGTGACGACTCCCCAGTCAGATAGTTAGATACAAGGTACTCTGATCACCGAGTACCAGATTGGCGAAGAGAATTCCCAACAAATGGTGAGAGCACCCACATGGCCGCAACAAGGCTGTTCGGTCAGATCATTCATGACTAATCCAAAGTATGATCGGGGCTAGACCTGGGAGTTGGAATGTGCCATGCAGCGGCACGGGCCTAACGGGAGTCAGGCCGCGGCGTGTGGTACTTGCTCGGTACAGTCACTCACCTCACCGTAATGTGTCGTGCTAGCATGAGTCACTTCCATCGAGGCCTAGGTACAACCTAGGACACGCAGTGCTGTAACGGTCTAGGTCTTATCATGTTGAACGTGTGGAGTTGTGAATTTCGCTGTTGTCCGTCCGTCGCTATGGACGGTACAGGGACGAGGAGCGATTGTCGGTCGCCAGCGCGGATCCAAAATACACAATTATTTAGAGAAAAGAACTAAATTTTATAGATTCATTAATTATGGATACAAAGTTATTGCCTAGTTAAAAACCTTACACTCTAAGGTGGGATTCCCCTTGTAAAGAAAAGTGCACATTAACAATATGCATACATACTAATTACTCTATATATTCAGATCATCCATGCATTCTAGGTTAGCGTATGCTTGCACGATCTCGGGTTTCTCCGGTTTATGTTGTTTTCGCTCTTATGCCAATTCCTAGTCCTTGATGCGGGTAATTACCTCTACCATCTTGAGCATGAGCGATGACCTCCTTTCTTCAATTATTTCTCCTACCATACTAAACATTGCTTCCGAAGAGACGATAGATACTAAACCAAAAGAACATCTTGTGCGAATAGCATAGTACAGGAAATATTCACTGTCGTTCTTACACCACTCGAGAAGTCTATCTTGTCTTCACTAACAAGATCATAATCAGTATTTGCAAAATCATGCTCTAGGTAGTTGTTCAGCTCTAAGACAGAATTCCACTTGGAGGACACTTGAGATTGAGAGGATGAGGAACTATAATTGCCCTTTAGCTTCTTCTATAAGTGGGCTGTCACGTTTGTCTTACCTTATTGCGCCAGCTGCGAGGCCTCTCATCTCACACTGCTACCAAGCTTGTCGTGATACAAGCGAAAAACATGAAAAAGCTTCTTTTTGATATATTCAAAAGCTTAAGAGAAATTAAGGCCGAGGCACTCACCTATTCCCTCTGTAGCAATCAGCAAAACTGCTAAAGGATTGAAAATAGTAGCAAAGCAATATAAATGTGAAATAGATCCAAAATATTTAACAAATTTTTTCTCCAATGTTGCAACAACATGACCTAAAAGGGGGACCCCTAGATTTAGCAAACTTATCTGCATTAGTCAAATAAAATTTATAACTAAACAAGTGCTAGGGTCCTAAACACTGGATAGAGACGTAGTTGCTTGGTAAAAAGTTCTTAAAACTCTAAAAAAATGATTAACAATTTGCTAATCCGAATTAGTAACTAACAATTTATTATTCTGAGCATTAGCATAGGCAGGCTAGGCAACTGTTCTTTGCCCATTGCCTCTTTGCTATCTAGACTCATTCTTTGTCTATAAGAAGACATGAGAGAAGCCAAAAGAAACTGCTTTTTATCTCTTTGCTTGATACCGAAGAACTAAATAGAGCAAAGTGACCCCTGTTCAGCCTGTTCGTCTTCACCTGTGGCTACTCCTCCTCGGATTCCCCTCCTCGCCAGCCCCCCCTCCACCAAACAACCCTGCTTCCCCTCCACTCTGCTCCTCCTTCAATTCCCCTCCTCTCTGGCTCCCTACCCACCAAACTGCCTCCTCGCCAAAACCCGCACCCCGTCCGCTCATCCTCTGATTCCCACCTCTCCAACTCCCTCTACACAAACCTTTACCTCACTGGATCAAGCGCCTCCTCCACTCCGCTCCGGCTCCCCTCCATTGATTCCCTCCCTCACTAGCCTCACGCCCCCTCCGATTTCCCTCCTTGCCGACATCGATGCACCACTATCGCCAGCATCGGCGACCGCCACCGCCATGGAGATGAGGGTGCCCACCACCGCCAGCATTGACTACTAGTTGTGCTGCATCAACTCCTCTTGCTTGACGGGATAGGGGCTAGCCGGCCATGGAGGCGGCAAATCTAGGCTAGATGCAACGGGAAGAGGAGGAGGGTCGCCGTGTCCGATGAGCTAACAACAACAAAGGCCACAACGAGATACACCCTCACCCCTACTCCCTTGTCACACCATCCCCTCACCGTCAGCACGACATCAAAGGCCCAGCCACGTTGCGCCCCGCCGCTGTGCTGCTCAGCCTAAGCATGGCCTAACTATCATGCCATGCCATACCGACCAAGACTTGGGCTGGCCCAGCCTATTCCCAGGTCTAATCGGAGCTATTCAAATTCAAAGTTGGCAATCTTTACTCGAATAACAAGTGATGCTTCCTTCAAGATCATCCGTCCTTGTTTGCCACGTTTCTCAATGATCAAGGCTGAAAGCTCAAACCGCCCAATCATCCCGTGCACAGTGTCTTGATGCGGTGTTGCTGACGTGAAGGCTTACATGCATCCTCGCGTCACATGCAGTATATATACGAACTACCTGGCTGTCTGCAAATGCAAACATTTCAAGACTAATTAATTAATCATCAGTCCCTACGATTAATACTCTCTGTGATCCTCCACCACCAATAGCTTTCGAGATAATGGAAGGAAGAATAACCAGCTCATCTGAGAAGAGGTGCACAGCTTTCTGTCCGAACAGTAGCCGAGTGCTGCTTCTGTACACCCGTCTGCTTAGTTATTAGCTGTGCTAATTGGTTTTTCTTTTCTTTTCTTAAGGGATGCCGTGGTGACCGGAGGGAAACGGGGAATGTGTTCGAGATATGCCGGCAAGTGGCGACCAACGGGCTCACCGTCGTCTTGACGGCAAGGAACGAGAAGAGGGGTGCCGAAGCGGTCGACAAGCTTCGAGGGCTCCGGCTATCGGACATCGTGTTTCACCAGCTGGAGATCACCTAGCCCGCCAGTGCTGCTCGGTTGGTTGATTTCATCAAGGACAAGTTCGGCAAGCTTGATGTACTGGTATGGCTCTCTTAATCTCCCTGTTTATCCCTAATATTACTCCACGATTTACGGCCTAACTAGCGATGCGTAAGTTTGGCAAGCTTGATGTGTTGTGTTCGTGTTTCATACATTACATCATTGCGATTGTTTCGTGCGCCGCAGGTCAACAATGCAGGAGTACTCGGGGTGACCACGGAGGTCGGCGACCCCGGCAACTCTACAGGAAATGGTACATTAGGATACTAATTTTGGACTTAATTTGTCTTCCATTCTATCGTTTAGAGTTAAATTGCTGAAGTGGTTTGGTTATGCTTGCATCAGCTTGCAGAAGGAGGGTGCCAGCGTCTCCGTCGCGATCGCCCTCGCGGAGGAGGGCGGCGTACGTGACCGGCGCGTACTTCGACGACCGCACGGAAGTGTCGTCTTTCGTGTAATCTAGCTTGGAGTCTGCTTCAGAGTTGGCGCGGCGATTTTTCATCTGTGTGTATTGGCTGTGCCTGTTATTTATGAGGTCATGCTTCTGGTTATCCATTCAATTGATGATACGTATATTGAAATTTAGCTCTTGCCCAAGGTTTAGCTAGGTTTGTCGTCTCTCTTACTGTACGCTCTTGAACGCTCCTCCCTGTTACTGTAAAGTGAGTACTTTGTTAGATATTTTTTTGATTTTGTATATTATAGAAGAAAGAAGTTCATCCCACTGAGAGAAAATACAACGGCATACAGTTTTAAAGTTCTTTGCGAAGTGATCGATTTTTTTAGTTCCCTTTGCTTTATTTTTTTAAAAAATATGACTTTCTTTTGAGCGAAATTGTAAATATAGCTTCGTCCTGACTGCAAAACATGTCTCCCGCGCACCCCTACCGCTTTTACCTTAAACCATCATGGTTTTAGATGATGTGTCGTCCATGTATATAAGTTTCCTTTAAGTAGCATCTACATAGGTAGGTATCACTAGGTCAACAAACCTCAATTAAAAAAACAAAAAAACTTCTTAGGTTCATCTGTCATACTCACCCCCTCTCTTTTTTCGAAATCATAACTTTTCTAGTCCCCTTATAAACCCTCTTTGCAAATATGATCTCCTTCCTAACATAATTACAGAAATAACCTCATCCCCAACCGCAGAAACTTACCGAGTCCAGAAGAAGACTACATTTGACAAAAAAAGTTGGCTGGGCTGTAAAAGTAACGACATCTCTATTTTCTCCTTAGCCAACCTCCTCCTCCTCTCTCTCTATCTTTGCGCGAGCGCTTCCCTTCCTCACCCTTTCTCTTTTCCTCTCTTTCACACACGTGCATCCCTCATTGCGCCCTCTCTCTCTCTCTCACACACACACACTGTTAAAGATAGAGTTTAGCCATTAGCTGTTGAGTTTTGTTATGCTGTTGTAACAGATCCATGCCGTTATTATCTTGATTGTAATCGTGTAACCAACTGTAGACTTATCCGGCAATTGCCTGGGCTTATATAAATGAGAAGGCCGGCTCCAACAGGAGTTACGGCAAATCCTCTTCCTGAACCCGTGTTTTTCACATGGTATCAGAGCTCTAGGTATAGATCTCAAAAATTTCTTCTCATGGCGAGCCCATCTACGCCTGCGTATCCTGCTGCTGCCGTCGCAGGACCTGGCTTCAGTCATTTGGTGAACATCAAGCTGCATCAAGACAACTACCTCCTGTGGAAGGCTCAATTGATGCCTTACCTAAGGGGGCAGCAGTTGCTCGGGTATGTCGATGGAACACTGAAGGTACCAGAGGCAACCCTGAAGCAAACCAATGAAAAAGGAGAAGAAGTAGTGATTCCTAATCCTGAGTATCGTCACTGGCTTCAACAAGATAAGATGGTGCTGGGCACCATCCTCTCCACGCTGGAGCCGGATGTACTCTCAAGAGTATTATTCCTGGCAACGGCGGCTGAGGTCTGGGCTGCGCTCGAGCGTATGTATTCATCACAGTCTCGTGCACGGATGATCCAGGTGCGCCGGCAACTGGCGACGGCCCGGAAAGGTACTCAATCTATGGCTGAGTATTTCAATAAGGTTAAAGGATATGCAGATTCTCTCGCTGCCGCTGGACGCCCATTGGATGAAGAGGAGGTAGGAATCTACATGCTCTCTGGGCTAGATGCCGAGTACGATCCATTGGTGACATCAGTCGCCACAAGCTCAGATAAGATCACACTCAGTGATCTTTATGCCCATATGCTGAGTTATGAGATTCGTCAGCAACAAAATCATGTCACCATCGAGCACCCTGGCGCATCTGCCAACAATGCGTCGCGGGGTGGAGGCGGTGGTGGACACTGGCGTGGCCGCGGTGGTGGTGATCGTGGCCGTGGGCATGATCACCGCGGTGGACAAGGCGGCGGCCGCGGAAGTTTCAATGGGGACAACAGAAATCGGCCGACATGCCAGGTCTGCAACAAACCTGATCACTCAGCTATTCGATGCTATCATCGCTTCAACCATAGCTATCAAGAAGAAGATACCAGGCTGGCTGCGTTGGCGAATTCAGGCTGTGGCACTGATCTGGCGTGGTACTCTGATACCGGCGCCACTGATCATATCACCGCAGACCTGGACAAGATGACCATGAAAGAGAGATACAATGGAAAAGATCAGATTCATGCTGCAAACGGGACAGGTATGCCCATAATGCACATTGGTTATTCTCAAATTAGGACATTATCCAAACCTCTTCTCTTGAACAATGTTCTGCATGTTCCTCATACACAAAAGAATCTTCTCTCTGTTCATAAGCTTTGCAATGACAACAATGTTTACTTCGAGTTTCATCCCAATTACTTTCTTATCAAGGACCGCATCACGAAGAACATTCTCCTTCGTGGTTCCAGTAAAGGTGGCTTGTACCCCTTGGGAGAAGTCAGCTCTATCCAGAGAAGAGAAGTCAACTCAGTCAGTGTGTTGCCTACTGTTGAACTATGGCACTCACGCCTTGGCCATCCATCGTTTCCAGTAGTGAAACAAGTAGTTTCAAAGAATAAATTGCCATGTCTTAGCAATAAAACTCCTGTTCATGTTTGTGACTCTTGTCAGTGTGCAAAGAGTCACCAATTGCCATTTCCAAATTCAATAAATGTCTCTTCTCGACCACTTGAACTTGTATTCTCTGACGTGTGGGGGCCTGCAGTCACTTCTTTTGGTGGCTACAAGTTCTATGTGAGTTTTGTTGATCACTATAGCAGATTTACCTGGATGTATCCCATAAAAACAAAAGCAGATGCGTATAAGATATTTCCTCAATTCAAAAATCATGTTGAGCGTTTGTTTGATACAAAACTTCTTCGCCTCCAGTCAGATTGGGGAGGGGAGTATGAAAAGCTCAACTCCTTCCTGTTATCTCAAGGGATCATGCATCGGGTATCCTGCCCACACACACACCAACAAAATGGCACAGCAGAACGCAAACATCGCCACATTGTCGAGATAGGACTAGCTCTGTTGCATCAATCCGGATTACCTTTTAGGTTCTGGGATGTGGCGTTTTCAACAGCTTGTTTCCTCATCAATAGAATTCCAACTCCTACTATTGGTTCTATTTCTCCCCTTGAAAAGCTGTTTGGCAAAGTGCCAGATTACTCCTTCCTTAAAAACTTTGGGTGTGCATGCTGGCCCAATCTCAGGCCTTATAACTCCAAGAAACTTCAGTTTCGTTCTGCTAATGCGTCTTTCTCGGGTATAGTAGCATGCACAAGGGCTACAAGTGCTACCATCGACCTACAGGTCGTCTGTATGTCTCAAGGGATGTGGTGTTTGATGAACACATTTATCCCTATGCCTCTTCAACATCCACACCCTCGCCAGCATTTCCCACCGAAGCAGCCATCTTACTTCCAGCTCACCTACCTGCATTCCCGCATAATGATCCTATTATTGAGAATAACCCTGTGCATATTGAGCATGCTAATCTTTTTTCAGAGGAATCAGGTTTTGATTTTTCAGCACAGGACCAAGATCCTACAAATGCAAGCATTGATCAGACTGCTGGTATTTCTGGCGACAATACTGTAGCAGATCCTGCTGTTGCTGAAAATCCTTCGACTGCAGCTGCGTCTCCTTCTGTCCCAGATCATGCTGGCGACGCTGTGGCTGAGGGGGCCTCTGGTCCAGAGTGTCGCACGCATAGCATGCGTACAAGATTGTAGGATAATATCCGAAAACCCAAGACTCGCACTGATGGCACTGTTCCGTTTGGTCGAACAGCACATCTTGCGGCAAGTTCAACAGAGACAGAGCCTGCTACGTTTGCCGATGCAGTTCAGAGTAAGGAGTGGTGTGAGGCAATGAACCAAGAGTTCAGTGCCTTAATCAAAAACCAGACTTGGCACTTGGTTCCCTATAGCAAAGAAATGAATCTGATTGACTCCAAATGGGTGTTTAAATTGAAAAGAAGAGCAGATGGATCAGTGGACAGATACAAAGCTAGACTGGTGGCCAAGGGTTACAAGCAGAGGTATGGAGTAGATTATGGAGATACTTTTAGTCCTGTAGTAAAACCAGTGACCATTAGGACTATTATCTCCTTGGCTGTATCAAGAGGATGGCAATTGAAACAGTTAGATGTTCAAAATGCCTTCTTACATGGAGTGCTTGAGGAAGATGTTTATATGAAGCAACCTGAAGGCTATATTGATAAAAAGCATCCCACAGCAGTTTGCAAGCTCGACAAGTCGCTGTATGGACTGAAACAATCACCCAGAGCATGGTACTCTCGGTTAAGCAAGAAACTTCAAGAGTGTGGCTTTGTTCCATCCAAAGCAGACATATCTCTGTTTGTATTCGACAGAGAAGGAGTGATAGTATATTTGCTAGTGTATGTCGATGACATCATCGTCACAGGGTCATCAAGCAAGACTGTAGAGAGATTAATTCAGAAATTGAAGAGTGAGTTTGCTGTCAAGGAACTAGGTGATCTGCACTATTTCCTGGGCATTTAGGTTCAGAAACAAGAGGATGGAGTCCTGCTTACTCAATCAAGGTATATCTCTGATGTTCTAAAGAAAGCAGGAATGACAAATTGCAAACCCATTACCACACCATTATCAGTTTCAGAAAAACTATCCAAGGAAGATGGCAAAGTGTTACCAGCAGAAGAAGCAACAAAGTATAGAAGTACAGTGGGAGCCTTGCAATACCTCACTTTAACACGCCCAGACATTTCCTTTTCTGTAAACAAGGTGTGCCAATTTATGCAAACACCTACAGATGTTCACTGGACAGCTACCAAGAGGATACTAAGGTATCTGCAGTATACAAAGGAAATAGGTCTTCACATCAGAAAATCTAAGTCACTTCTAGTAAGTGCATTCTCAGATGCTGATTGGGCAGGATGCCCAGATGATAGAAAGTCCACCGGAGGTTTTGCTGTGTATCTTGGACAGAATTTAGTGTCTTGGAGTTCACGAAAACAAGCTACAGTTTCAAGATCCAGCACAGAGGCAGAGTATAAAGCATTGGCAAATGCAACCGCAGAACTTGTATGGATTCAGTCATTACTGAAGGAATTGGGTGTTTATCAAGGAAGAGCACCAGTGTTATGGTGTGATAATTTGGGAGCAACATATTTAACTGCTAATCCAGTGTTCCATGCAAGGACGAAGCATGTTGAGGTGGATTTTCACTTTGTAAGGGAAAGAGTAGCAAACAAGGCACTTGAAGTCAGATTTATTCCCTCTAGGGATCAGATTGCTGATGGTTTGACAAAGGCCATTCCAGCTTCAGATCTTGCCCGTTTTCGACACAATCTCAACCTCTGTAAGAGTTGTGATTGAGGAGGGGTGTTAAAGATAGAGTTTAGCCATTAGCTGTTGAGTTTTGTTATGCTGTTGTAACAGATCCATGCCGTTATTATCTTGATTGTAATCGTGTAACCAACTGTAGACTTATCCGGCAATTGCCTGGGCTTATATAAATGAGAAGGCCGGCTCCAACAGGAGTTACGGCAAATCCTCTTCCTGAACCCGTGTTTTTCACACACACTGCATATCTAGCCCCTTGGACATCGTTTTTTATATCTAACTCCCAACGCTTTTTTTTTGGGCAAAAATGGCTCCTTCCCCACCGTGGAAGGTGGGCGACATGGTGGCAGGGACACACCCGGAGAGCGTAGAAGATCTCCGCCGTGCACGGGGAGTGCGTGCGAGCGCAGATGAGCATGAATGGGTGTGGGAGCATGAGTGACAAGCGCGGGCGTAGGTGTGAGCACTTGCGAGCGCCGTTGCCGCGAATGAGCAGCGTGGAAGTTCTTGCTCCCATGCTCACACGAGCTGCCGCAGTGCCGGCGAACTTCCACGCTCTCCGGTCACGGAAGAGAGCTGCTGCGGCACCGGCGAGCTTCCGCGCTCTCCGATCACGGAAGAGAGCTGCCACGCTCCCATGCACAGTAGGCACCAAGGAGGGGGCCAATTTTGCAATTGCGCATGCGAGAAAGCTAGATTTGCAAGAAAAATAAAATTTATAGGACTAGATAAGTGATGAATTCTTCAATGTTTCTGCACCGCCACCTTTGCCGCCAATTTCCTCCATACAATATCACCGCTGACGTCCACAAATCGCCTCCTGTCATTTTGGGGTTCTATTTTGGTCCAATTTCTACTTGAATGGGCCAGGTGAGGTCTCCTAATTTTCCCCCCTTCTCTTATCTGTGTGTTCATGCTCGTGCTGTTCTTGAGCAGCGTTCATCTTGTGCTTGTGATGGATCTTGCGACTAATCGCCTCCACTTGCTTGCTCGGTACCATGAGAATCCATGTTTACTTGAAGAGAAGCATGATTTGTTTAATAGATTTTGAGTTGTGTCATGGCTGGCCTCAACGACTCAACGAGAACCATGCTCCTCTAGGCGTTGTTTGATGTCGCCATGACTGCCGCCCGGGTTTATTTGCACATGCTGCTCAGGGGTGGCAGGTAGATGCATCCGGCGGAGGCAACGCTTGAGCGGCAGGTGACAGACGGAGGAGGCCGACCGGCGGCGAGGCCCTGCTCCGACGAGCTGAGCCTAGCCGATTCGGGCTTGTGGTGGCTTGTAAGAGAGAAACAGAGAGATGTGAGGAAGAAGACGATGTGGGCATCTAGTGGATGCCACATCAGCTAAAATTGTACGCATGGATGCTAGGTCATCCAAAACCGGGTGGCTGAGGGTTGTAAAGTGAACGATTTTATAGTTGATGATGTTTTTTGATCTCGAGTCATAAATTCAAAGCGTAAAGTGGACTCATTTCTAAACTATATCCCTTTATCAGCCTACTGTATGATTAACATGATACTCAACGGTTAATACTATCCCTGTATCTATATGTATTACCAGTTGTGCTAACCATGTAGCTAGAGATGATATCCAGACGGGCCAGAATAACAGTGAAAGAAAAGGCAAGCTAGATAAATGCAAGTCCACATGTGCATGAATGTTTAGAGTAAAAACGGGTCGGATATCTCTCGTTCGATCTGGAACAGAATTCAGTTGGGATTGGATTCTAGACCGGATTTAACTATCCGGTCGGATCCAGGACCGGATCCCGATACTTGAATATGGATTCGGAATCGGATCCAGAGCATCCAATATCGGCAACGACTGCCGTGCAATCAGGCCTCCCGTGCAATCCAACTAAGAAAAGTTTCAAAAAATTCTGAAAAAAATCATGGATGTACATCTCATCTTACCTCATCTACATATAAATTTTCATGATCAAATTCGTCCTATGCTAGAAGTTACAAAAAAGACAAATTTCTGACAAACTTGAATAGTTCAAATGCACCCCAAATTTGTCTTTTTTGTAACTTCTAGCATAGGACGAATTTGATCATGAAAATTTATATGTAGATGGGGTAAGATGAGATGTACATCCATGATTGTTTTCAGAATTTTTTGAAACTTTTCTTAGTTGGATTGCACGGTGATTGCACGGGAGACCTGATTGCACAGCAGTCGTTGCCTCCAATATCTGGTAAATACAGGACGGATCTGGATATTCGGATATTCGATCGGACATTCGGATTTTTTCTATTCGGATATCAGCAAGGCCTAGCTAATTTTCATCACATTTTTTCCATGGCAGCCCATTTATATTAACAATTAGTTGATTTTATTGATCCACAAATAGCATATTCTTTCTACGACGTCCATTAAGTTTGATTGATATATAACTTGTTACTATAGTTATGTACTCATATGATTTTAATTCAATATATATTACTTTATATATGCGTACATTATTCGTATATCTTTATCCGTTTTTGATCCGAATCTATCATATATCTGTCTCGTATTTGTATCCTGAATAACCCGGATCCGTATTTGTATCCAGCTAGCCCGTATCCGATTCTAAAACCAGAAAAAAAATGGATTAGGATACCAAAAGAGTAATATCCGCTCGTATCCGACCCGTTTTCACCCCTACATGTACTATCTATGCAAGTGCTCCAAGATTTGTGCAAACAAACTAAAATTATGAGATGATGGGATGTTGGTTTGAATTTTAAAAATTTGTATCAATCTCAACGCACATTTGATGGTGAAAAATTTGGATGTCCGTATACATGTGGAAACACCGCTCTCGAAAACTTTATCTGATTTCTTGCGAAAAACATTCCCAACGAATACTAGGAGCCTATTTGGATGCATAGTATTTTTGGAGTTTTACAGAATACCGTGGTTTCTGCAAAATACCACAGTATCGAAAACTTAGAGGTTTTTGGATTGAACAAACTTTGTAGTTTTATAGACCATAGTATTTTTGGAGTTTTTAAAAATCTACTCATGACCTCTTTTTTCTAAACCGAACACGCTTCCAGCCTCTCATACATTGCATCGTTTTTTCTCCCTCGCTCTCTTTTATCTCTTGTAGAACGGATCATTTAAAGCCCTACTAGTAAATTTTTCGCAGCGTAACACGTCGCTTCGTAGAAATTTTTCTCTTTTTTCCGGCGTCGTTTTTTTATTTTTTTTGAATCGTCGAAATAATGAGCGAAACGGCTGAAAGAACGCTCTCTTTTATCTCTTGTAGAACGGATCATTTAAAGATCTACTAGTAAATTTTTCGCGGCGTAACACGTCGCTTCGTAGAAAATTTTCTTTTTTTTCCAGCGTTGTTTTTTTATTTTTTTGAATCGTCGAAATAATGAGCGAAACGGCTGAAAGAACACAAAATTTTTCACGGCGTAACACGTCACACGCGTCGTTTTTTCGTAGGAAAATTTTCTTTTTTTTCGGCGGCGTCTTATTTCCTAAATCGTCGAAATAATGAGCGAAACGGGGAAAAAATAGAGAGATAGAGTTGTAAAAATATCTATTTCAATGAATTATTTGGAAAATATTGGAGGCCGAGCTGAAGAACCACAGCGGGGAAAAAGTCTAGAGGAAAAAGGGTGAAAAATTATTAGAGATGACAACCTTCTTTTGCCGAGTCTAACACTCTACGCGCTCACCGAGTAATAATACATGTTTTAAAAAATATTAGAGATCGATGAACGAAACGGGAAAAAAATAGAGAGATAGAGTTGTAGAAATATCTCTTTCGACGAATTAGTTGGAAAATATCGGAGACCGAGCTGGAGAACCGCGGCGGGGAAAAAGTCTAGAGGAAAAAGGGCGAAAAATTATTAGAGATGACAACCTTCTTTTGCCGAGTCTAGAAATTTTTCTCTTTTTTCCGGCGTCATTTTTTTATTTTTTTGAATCGTCGAAATAATGAGCGAAACGGCTGAAAGAACAAAAAAAAATCCACGGCGTAACACGTCGCACGCGTCGTTTTTTCGTAGAGAAAATTTCTTTTTTTTCGGTGGCGTCTTATTTCCTAAATCGTCGAAATAATGAGCGAAACGGGGAAAAAATAGTGAGATAGAGTTGTAAAAATATCTATTTCGATGAACTATTTGGAAAATATTGGAGACCGAGCTGAAGAACCGCAGCGGGGAAAAAGTCTAGAGGGAAAAAGGTGAAAAATTATTAGAGACGACAACCTTCTTTTGTCGAGTCTAACACTCTACGCGCTCACCGAGTAATAATACATGTTTTAAAAAATATTAGAGATCGAGATGGAAAATCGAGTTGGGAAAAAAGTCTAGAGATAGAGCCACACAGATATTTCTAGCGACAAAAACTTTTTTTCCCGGGAAAACGGAGAAAGGATCTAGACGTAAGGAGTAAGGACCTTAATGTTACGTTTTTGGACCTGTCCGCTATCCTGAAAAATTAGAAAAGAGCTTGTTCGCGATTTGAATTTAACGGGAGGTTATTTCCGTAAAATGGCGCACAAGGGACCTGAACGCGATTTTCGGGAAAAAATCTTGCACTCACAAAAAATCGCGAAGGGTCTATTCGTAATTTATAAAAGGACTAAAACGCAATTTTTTTTGAGCCGAGCCGGCGACTCGGCTCAAACGGCCCTGAGCGCGTGAATTCTTCAGCCTTTAGGAAAGGAGTTATACCTCTAGTCGTGCATGGAGCCGTATAGGCGTCGGCTTGTTTTCATATATCGTGGCATTGTATAAAACTCGTATGGTAAAATAACAGAACAATTTTGGGTCTGTTTGTTTCAGCTTGGATTTTTTAAAAGCTGATTTTAGATTGTAATTATAGAGAAGATGATTTTTTAAAAGTTAGAATCTAAAAGCACATATGAAGTGGATTGCGGATTGTGTATATGAATGGGTTAGATTGTGACAATTGGATTTTAGAATTAGACTGTTTATTTTTTATTCTGCTTTTGAATCAAAAGCTAAAACTATTGAGTTGTATGCATCAGCCAGTTCACCCAAAAACTTAAGCTAATGAGGAAAAGTGGGCAATTTACTTATATTTCAACACTCCTCCTCACGTGCAGACTCCCTCAGGCCTAGGACGTGGAATAGAAGTGAGCTACAATTATTTTTTTAAAATTACGCCAACCAGCTTTTGAACTCGAGACCTCTTAACTTTGATACCATATTGAGTTACATGCACCAGCTAGTTCACCCAAAAATTTAAGCTGATGAGGAATAGACCTTTTGATTGATGCTCAAGGCTGCGCATCAATGTACCGGGGCATCAATGTACCGGGCCTATAACATTTGCTGGGTAAAATCTAGCAACAATATGTACATTTATGAGCATGCATCTAGACATAACCATTTTTTTTGGTAGCTTCTAGCTAACATAGAAAGTACGTTTATTAACAAAATACGGCAATTCTCAAACACACCATGGTTTTTCTCGAAACAGTAAAATATTGTACTATTCATAAACTATAGTATCTTATGGGTAGTACGTTATAAACTGTGGTTTATAAATTCTGTGACATAAAAAAAAACCCCTGAACTTCGTAGTTCTTTTGAATTGGGTTGGAACTTTGACCCTCGAATAGAAGTAAAACATTTTTATCGGCCATAGGGCGGAGCTGGCCCAATGCCAAGATTAGTATAAGAGAGGTGCTTCATGCTTCTTCTTTTTTTTTTTTTTTTACAGTTGCACAAATATTAAAGTATGAATGAATAGGAGATGATGAATTAATAGTAGATAGTGATTACTTATCCCTTCGCTTGCTTCAATATTTAGGCAACTTTATTAGGAGGTGCAAAATCGCTTTCGAATCACCCAATCAGGTTCTTCAAGGAGTACAAGTGATTGAGATTGTGTTGTGCCATCTGCGCAATGCCGCGATCAAATTGACGAATGACATTGACGACTGCCTCGCGAGCAAGCATTCCGCATTCCAGGAAGGGTGGCTTCCAGTCTTCCACTCGTTTCTTACCCCGGCACGGATCATTCTGGGCTCCTAATCCGCCGTCTTGCTCCAGAACCAGAAGCTCTCCACAATGGAAGGAAGCGTCACCAGCTCATTTGGCAAAAGGTGCGCATCGATATTCTATTCCTATGCACGATCCAAACCTCAAAGATCGTTCAGTGTTCGTGTCGAGCCTTGAATGGCTAATTTAATTTGTTTGCTCTCTTCAGGGTTGCCGTGGTCACCGGAGCGAACAAAGGGATCGGGCTGGAGATATGCAGGCAGCTGGCTGCGTCCAACGGAGTCACCGTCGTCCTGACGGCGAGGGACGAGAAAAGGGGCGCCACGGCGGTCGGCACGCTTCGAGGGCTTGGGCTATCGGACGTCGTGTTCCATCAGCTGGACGTCGGCGAGCCGTCGGGCGCTGCTCGTCTGGCTGATTTCGTCAGGGAGAAGTTCGGCAAGCTAGATATATTGGTACGCTTTTTTCACCACAATCTTATCATATTTGCGTAGTTCATGAATGGCAAGTTGCAGGGCCGATCTAGGGGGTGCCGGCACCCTAAAAAAAATTAAGAAACACTGAAGATCACCTTTTCAATAGACCAAATTTATTAATTGAATTGATTTATATTTTGGTGGTTTGAGATTTTTTTAAGGCCTTAGAACTTATTGTATTGAACTTTTAGTAAATTTCAAATATATATGTTGGATTTATAATGTTGTGAAATTATTATACAAGACTATAGAATTGTACATGTGAAGTGTGCATCCACGTGGAAAATTTTCTAGTTGTAGTGTCCTAGCAGGGAATTATGTGCGCTAAACTTTGTATTGGTGATTTTATTTTGCAGTATGCAAATGGTTTATGCTGTGAATACTTCATGCTTTGCAGGTCAACAACGCAGGAATCCCTGGGGTGACAACGGAGATAGGCGACACGACAGCTCTTCACGAAGTGGTGAGCAGAGTTCCTTCTCTGACGTCACTAGTTGCATCTAACCACAGTAAATTAAGTTACCGATAAACTAACTACCCATCTTTCATAGAAACAATCACAGTACTAGTATTAGCAAGACAACCAGTTTGGGGCGCAAAAATCAAACTTGGCCTGTTGTATAAACTCTGCATGGAAGCAAAGCATCACAGTTCGGCAACATTTACTGCATAGTTAAATCATGGGAGAAATATTTCAGTTTTTTTTTTTCCTCTTGTCTGGAGCTCGATTGTAGTAGTAACTGGTTTCATCAGAGCAGTGCGCACGCATGGGCACAATGGAGAGGCTCGAGTGGTTGAAGCAGCGCACGACAGAGCCTTACGAGAAGGCAGAAGAATGCCTACGAACAAACTACCACGGCACCAAGAATGTCACGGAAGCACTGCTTCCTCTGCTTCTATCCTCCTCCGATGCTAGAGTTGTTAACATCTCCTCCGTTTTTGGATTGCTCAGGGTACTTTCCTCAACTCTGAAGGGGAAAAAAATGCCATGTAGCATTGTAGCTGCCAAGGACATCCCATGAATTTTAATCTTCCTTTTGACACTAGTTTTTCAGGGGCGAAGAGCTCAAACAGGAGCTTGACAACATCGACAGCCTGTCAGAAGAGAGACTGGATGAGCTATCAGAACTGTTCCTCCAGGACTTCAAGAATGGCCAGCTGGAGCCCCATGGATGGCCAGTTGAGGGAGGCTTCTCAGCCTACAAAGCGTCCAAGGCTCTGATCAATGCTTACACGAGGGTTCTCGCGAAGGAGCACGCCTCGCTGCGCGTCAACTGCGTGCATCCTGGCTATGTTAAGACCGACGTCAACTTCCACACCGGAGATCTGACCGTCGAGGAAGGCGCAAGAGGCCCCGTGATGCTGGCCCTCATGCCGAAGGGAGGGCCGACAGGAGCGTACTTTGACGGCACAGAAATGGCACCCTTTGTGTAATTCGCCGGAAGTACGCAAAACAATATCGAGTACTGAAATCTGGTGAACTAGTTGTACTGTTGTTGACAATAAGAGTACCGGCAGTCTGACGGAGCTTGCGATGCTGTGTTTCCTGCAGAACTCTGTACTTACGATGCATGTATTAAGGCATGTACAGTAGTATAGACGACAGCTGTCTATAATATATCTCCACATCACTTATAGACAGCACTAAAAATAACTCATACAAGAGAAGTACCTCAGCGTACCATTACACTTTAGGCAGTTGAGAAGGATTGAAATTCAACCTTTGATTGATAAAATAAGCAATAGGCTAGCAGGTTGGAAAGGAAAACTTCTTTCCACGGCCGAAAGAGAGACCCTTGTTAAGTCGGTGTTAACATCCTAACTAATATACCATATGACAGTCTTCCCAGCACAAAAGTGGCTAATTCGATGCATCGATAAACTTAGATGTGGCTTTCTCTGGAGAGGAAAAGAACCGGCAAATTGTAGCGGCGGACACTGCTTGATCAAGTGGACGGTCACCTGTCTACCTAAAAGCAAAGGGGGACTTGGTATCAAAGACCTGGAACGCATCGGCAGAGCGCTTAGACTTCGTTGGCTATGGTTTAGATGGAAGAACAACGAGCGGGCCTGGACGGGTTTAGATCTGCCATGTGACAAAACTGATATTGCTCTCTTCAATGCTTCAACGGTTGTCACGGTGGGAAATGGTAAACTTGCGGATTTTTGGAGATCAAGTTGGATTGAGGGGAAAGCACCAATCCACATTGCACCGAGCCTTTTCCAGATAGCGAGAAGAAAGAAAGTCACAGTCCACCGAGCCCTGGAAAATAATTACTGGATCTGGTTCTGCAGACCGGGGAACTCAGAAAAAGAAATCAGGGAGTTTGTAGCGCTCTTCGAGGCAATACGTCGAATCAGTAGAGATGAAAGCAGGGAAGATCAAATAATCTGGCGTTGGACGGCTGATGGACAATACAGAACAAAGAGTGCATATATGGTGCAATTCCAAAATGTTTACTGCAAGATGAAGTTTTCCCCGATATGGAAAGCGAAAGCTGAACCTAAATGTCGATTCTTCGTATGGACGTTGATCCACAATAAAATTTTAACAGCGGACAACCTACTCAAGAAGGGGTGGCCGTGTAATGCCACCTGCAGTCTTTGCAACACGTCGTAGGAAACACCAGCTCCTTCTTTCGTTTTTTATCTTTGTGGTGATTTAGTTGTCGTCATCTACGTTGGAGTGGTTGGTGTAGTGGTGCTATTTTGTTAGTGCTAATTGTTTGTGAGGTTTTTTCACGGGTCCGATTTTTTCCTTAAAAAACAGGACCCACAAACTGCTTTCCTTCTTCTTAATAAAATTCGCAGCAATTCTCTTGCTGCTCTTTCAAAAAAACAATGGATCGTCTGTATAGTTGTCTGTAATGTTCTTTCATCCAAATAACAGACTGTCTATACAATGGTACATAAAATAGAAAGCTGTCTATAAGACCGTCTATTAAATAGTAGACAGCAACTTTCTCTCTCCTTCACATCACCTAAAATCCTAGATAGCATAGTCTTACAGACAGCTGACATGTACCATTGTACATGCCCGTTGCCTCTACTTGTTTGATATTTGTCCTGAATTTTATGCATTAACTGGTTCAAATTTCAATCAAAAGCTAGGGGCCATATGCCCCCAACGATTCAGTTAGGTGCAGTTTTTTAGGCCCTGTTTGGGAGAGCTCCAGATCCCAGCTTCAGCTCAGAGCTGAAACTTATAGGCTAAAATAAAGTGAATTAAGTTTATATTTTTAGTCTAAAATGTAAACAAGATGATCTACCTAAACACTCTTAATGTATCCACAGCTCCAGCTTCACAAATATCTGGAGCTAGAAATACCCTGCTCCACCAACTCCACAGATTTTGGTGGAGCTGGAGCTGTCCCAAATACCCCCTTAGTAGACAAGTTTCAGCTCTGAGCTGGAGCTGGGATCTGAAGCTCTCCCAAACAGAACCTTAATTTGCAAGTAATAATCCTTTTGAGGGAAAAATCAGGCATGTGTTCCTTTTATTTTCTTTGTAACTTTGGAGCTACCGTGATCACAGCCATGGTTACTTCCATTGGGCATGATTTTTTTTAAATTTTGAGAGGTTTTATTATACTTGCTTCCTGTGGGTGTATGTAGAGAGGATCGGAAGCAACGATTCAAAAAATCTAACGGCTGAATCCTACACTCAGGGGCTAAAAAATTTGAGAAAAGCTAAAATTTCACCTCTTCAATAAGCTAAATTTATTGATTGAATTGGTTTTTATTTTGGTGGTTTATAATTTTTAATACCTTAGAACTATTTTTTTTAGATAAAGGATTAAAATCCGGCCTCTGCAATTGCACACAGCCGAATTCTTACAAATATCACATCTGCATAGCATTATTGAATAATAGAGACAAAGAGAGTGTAAAATTAAAAGCAAATTCTATAATTGCTTCTCCATCCATTCTTGGAAAAAATATCGAACGCCACAACCTCCAATGCATTGCAAACCAGTTGAATGGTCTCCCTGTTGTTCTCAGACTGCAATAGAGCCCAAAACCGCATCCAAAGATGTTCCTCGAACGTAGTCTCGGTATCGCAATAGAGCCCAAAACCGCATCCAACATGTTCCCCTGAACGTAGCCTTTATTACTACCACCAGTATCACGAGCACTCCCCTTTTCATTGGATTGCTTAGCGATAACATCATCAGAACCTTATCCGCAAAGCAACCGAAGCCCCTGTGATTTCCAACACTGGCGCCACCAAAGAAGAACACCGCGACTATTTGAATCGGCGCGGTCCCCAAAATCTTGAACGGGAGCACGGACTCCATACCGCCCACGACCACGCCCACGAAATCCTGGGGAACGAAGACCTCCACGAGCAGGATGAAGTTGACCACCATAGCTGCAACCATGAAATCGATCGCCACCAAAGATCCGCCGCAGCCCACCAAATTCAACCGCCCAAAGACCATTCAAATTCGAATGAATGACAGGCGAACATTCCGGGACTAACGAAACAACAGGAACCGAGCGAAGAACATGCTGACTTGATCCATCCATCAAACTTTGAATAGATTCTTAAAACATCGTTGCCCAATATACAGCACATCCAGTTGCACTTCGCCGAGATTGGACTCAGGAACAAAGACAGCATTGCTGCAAGAGGACTGGAATTTGCCTCCAGCAACAAGGGCCGAAAATCTCCGCGACAAACGCATCTTCTCAAAATTTGAAGAAGAAAGACGATACCTTGCACTATCCAACTCACTCTGCGAATTGCACCTCCTTCATCCAAAATAGATTTCGGAATGAAGGCCATCTGAAAGGAACGAGCACGACTGCCATGGCGTCGCCTCATCCAGATCCTTCCCCTCTCCCCCCCCCCCAATTGGAAGAAACAATCCGACCTTGCCCGATCCGCACGACCTTAGAACTATTTGTATTATACTTTTAGCAAATTTCAAATATATATGATAGATTTATGATAGTATTAAATCATTGTACAAGACTATAGAATTGTACACGTGAAGTGTGCATCCACACCAAAAAAATTTAGTTCCGCCACTACTATACTGCTGCGATTGGTAATGACGATATAGTGTTTTTTTAGTTTTTCTCAAAAAAATAAGGTCAGAGTAGATGCTTTATTTTTGTTCAAAGGCCCCAAATCCTCTCAGCTCAGGCACAACACACGCCTCTGTGCTACCATAAATTTACTAATTATGAGTTAGAATACGGCACCGTTGGAGTTGTTTTTTTTTCAATCAAGCCCTAAATCGAAATGGTTTTTAGGCACTGTTAGAGATGCTCTTAACCGTTAGCCATAGATGCTTAACCGAAATCATAGTACAAATTAAAGGCCCAACTCAGGACGTCCTCAGCCTAGGCGTTCTTCTGGCCCGAATCGAACAGAGAACACACAGTTCTGTAAACCAATTCTTCCTGTAATTCCGCAGCCCGCAGCCGAGCCATGCCGCGAGCGCTTCGGGGGAGGTCTAACACGCGTTGGACGAGCCGCTCGTCCAACGCGCGCTAGACTATCGGATGGATCGTGATGCGCTTAATCTTCAACGCGCGCTAGACCGTATTGGCTCAGCTCGCTTCTTGCACCGCTCCGCGCCGCAGCTGGCCTCCAAGTGGACCGCTGCTGGGCCTTAACGCGCGGCTACACGACCTGCACCTCCGGGTGAGCCCAATTGGATCGCCGGCAGGACCTGCGCCAAGCATAACATGCCTTCCTGACCTCGAACTGAAACCTGTATCACCAGAAGGAAGGGTTACTTTGCCTGATGTCCCAACCACAAGACCTGCCTGTGTACAGCCTGTAGAACTCATTGATGCACCGCAAGTAGAAGACTTGGTGGAAGTCCCCGAAGAAATGGACATGCCTTTTAATGAACTTTCTGATTTGATCCTTGTCATCGAAGTCAGACCCTGCAAGTCACTATGAATCACTATGAATCAACAGATCCAATTGGGCTCACCAGGAGGTGCAGGTCCTGCCGCGTGAGGTGTGCCTCAAGAGTCTTGAGCACACAGATCCGCTGCCGTAGCCCCTTTGCAGATCGTTGTGCATGCGTGCGACGGTGGCTAGAACAAGGGTTTGGTGGGATCTGCATGTCGTGCGCGTTGCTACCGCTCGGCTCCGCGTGTAGCCGCGCGTTAAGGCCCAGCAACGGAACATTTGGAGGCCAGCTGTGGCGCGGAGCGGTGCAAGAAGCGAGCCGAGCCGATGCGGTCTAGCGCGCATTGGAGATTAAGCGCATCGCGATTGATCCGACGGTCTAGCGCGCGTTGGACCTCCCCCGAAGCGTGCCACGAGCGCGCCATACCATCACACGATCACACCCCACCGTCGACCGGTGGGTCCACGCAAAACTCAAACGGACACCAAGTCGCGGCCCCTATGCCCACTCAGCACAACATAGTATCTTAATCATATTATGTCTTAATAATATATCTTAATCTTATCCATATGTTATATGTTCACACAATATAAAAAGAGTTCGGAAATGCTAATTTATGGACATCCTCAGCGTCGCTCTCGTGTGTATATGCTCGCTGCATGCCCCGTGTCACTTGTTGGTTTTGTTCGTGTTCAAACGATTATGCTTCTCTGTGCGACCCACATCGCACATGCGGGAGGCGAAAGCAAAAAACTTCAATTGGTTAGTAATCTCAACAATTGAAGCTTTTGTTTGAGAAATTTCAACCCAAATTCAAAACTTTCATTTGGGGCAACTTAGATTCAAAACTTCCATTGGGAAAGTTTCAACTGGAATTCAAAAGTTTCATTTGGGAAGTTTCAACTCAAATTTTCAGAAACGTCAGCCAGTGAAATTTCAACGCGAGTTTTAAAACTTTCAACAGAGCAAATTTCGATCCAAAAACCACATAAACTTTTGATTGCCACATGATTCAAATTTAAGTCGGAAATTTCAAATTGAGACCACAAATTTTCAAATCGGAAAACATGTACAAGCAAGGCCTCACGGGACGGCGGGGTTGTGGCTACACTCGTAGTCGTGGAGGCGATGCCCTCTCGCGGGTGGACACACAGCGCGGTGGCTGGACAAACGCAGCGTCGCGGCTCTTCGACTAATAGGATTTGGTCCAAACCAAGTAGGACAAGGAGAGAGTCCGTTTATAATTTAGTTTTTTTAATCTTTTTTAATTTTTAGAGTTATAGGTTATATATAAAAAATTTTAGATAGTCCTAAGATTTGTAATTAAGATGAGAATAAGAAAGAGAGTAAGAAAATAAGATGTGCTAGTCATGGATCACTATCAAAATACTTTTGTTCGTGAGTTTTATGGTTGATTTTTGCCGTCATATGTGTGAGTTGATCCAGACTAAAACAAACAATTGGTATCAAAGTGAAGGTGTAATCTTGGTGTCGCGCTTGCCCCACGGAGGCCACCATTGTTGTGCCTCAAGGTAGGCTGTCATCGCTGCAGTGTTGAGCGGGATCTGATGGTGTATCAAGCACGGCTATGGCGGTACATGTGGCTTCACGACGAGAAGATGATAAGGTAGCAAGCTGTCATCAAGGTACATATTGTACACAATGTGTAGTGTACGTCCATGTGTGTATGTAAGTTATTGTGTTAGTGTCCCATATATGCATAAGTACTTGTGAGTGTGTGCCCAAGTGCTCGTGTGTGTAATGCTCAAGTCCGAGTCTCTATGCCATCGAAGTTGCGTCACGAACAGGAAGTCGGCTAGAAGATATGGCGATGAACGGGTGGAGGAGGTGTGTCTCCCCGATACCTACTATTGACCAGCATCGTCAATAACCGGTGTAACAAGACAACATTGACGATCATCTGCGTGTCTCATCGATAAGGCAGCCAAATTAATAAGTTTTTCTACGAGTTGTGTCTACAAGATAAACATGTGCGAGTTCCTTCAGAAATATTGTGCTCATCGGAAGAGATCATACTGTACAAGAAGATCAAAAGAAGGACACTGTGTATGCCAAGAGGAGTCCAGGATATTAAGGAGATGTTTTTTCCATCTAAGTTGAGTTTGTGGAAGGTGTGCCCAGGACATTGAAGAGATGTATTCACCGTTCTAAGTCATGTCCGTTGAAGATGAGTGCAGAACGTTGAGGAGATGCGTTCATTGTTTGTGTCAAGTAAATGTTGAGTAAATCATAGTTGAGACTGACTTCCTCAATAAGTTAGAATTACGTCAGAGACCTCACGCAGCCAAGTTTGGATTGGGGGTGTGATTGTTGAACTAATCGGACTTTGTACAAATCGAGTAGGACAATGAGAGACGTTTGTGGTTTGATTTCTTGAACCTTTTTATGATTCTTAGAGTTGCAGGATATAAGTATAAATTTCTAAGTAGTAATGAGGTTAAGCAAGATGAGAGAATAAGAAAGAGAGCAAGAAAATAAGAAAATATACGGACACGTGGTGGCTGAATCGGACGTGGCGTGACGGCTGTGCCCGCTAGCGGACGCGGCAGCTCTCACGGGCGGCGGCGCGGCTGCCAGACGGACGCGCGGCACGATGGCGGTACGTGTTCGAGGACGGATCCCGAAGGCAGATGATGATGCTCGACTGCTCGTCACAACAGTTCATGGCGTACACGCCGATCCATGTCGAGCTCATGTCCGTGTTCAGAAGGGAGACGATGACGCTGCTCAGAGTGAGGGGACGATGGCGTGCAGATCTCGAGTCTCGACAGCGCTCTACCGGGCGTTCATGGATGCCTTCGCGGCCACTTCCTGCACATCGCATGAGGAGCGCGACAAGGTTCGTTAGCAGCAGTGAACAGGCGTCGGCACTCCGTCACATCTGACTCGAACGATTTGTTTCGCATACGTATATTAGCTTAAGAAGGTGAGTACGGTATGTCTATGCCCATAGTTGACATGCATATGATGCATGCATGCAGCCAAGCATATATACGTATATGAGAATACTCAAAGACCTTACGTGATTAAAATGTAATCTGCATATCGTGCACTCCTCAATCCTCATAGTTAAACGCCTCTGTTTACTTAATCAAATATTCATAGCTCCATGCATCCATGCATGCGTGCAGCAGCGACAAATGCAAATATTTCTTTCGTGCATGTAAATGGGGCTGTTCATTCTCTCGTAGTTGACCATCTTGGTGTGCAGGTTCCTACTCAATGATAGGTGGATGTGGATCCTGCACTGTTAGAGCATCTATGTGCATATAATTGTGCCTAGATGATGTGTAACTGAGAGACCACGTGTTGGTCTACTATGATGAGTAATTAACTGTGTTTGAGTCTGTGATGCTCAGGTTTGAGTCTGATTTAAGGTCATTTTGGATTTAAAGCAATTTAAGCTGCTATCAGTTGAGGGCGATACCAGACCTAGGTTCGCGATAGTTATTTTCCAAGAATGGTAGTTTTTTGGGATTTCTAGGGGCGGTATTACCGACATTGAAAATGCGGTAGTACCGACTGACGATGCTACCGGCCTCTAGTTGGCGGTAATATCTTCAGAGCGAATGTCTGTGAGCTATTAATTGGGTTTAAGTGATATTTATTGCATATTTTGTTGAGCAATATTGATTTCTAGGGGTGGTATTACCGGTGTTGAAAATGTGGTAGTACCGATCGACAATACTACCAGCCTCTAGTTGGCGGTAGATATCTCCAGAGCGAATGTCTGTGCACTATTAATTGGGTTTAAGTGATGTTTATTGCATATTTTGTTGAGCAATATTACATGACGTGTTTGCTTGTTTATGTTGGTTGTAGGACTTTAAAGCTAGGTCATGGTGAGGCAGAGAAGACCAGAACTAGACTAAAAGAGCTGAGGTCCAGGCAGTCAGGGTGATGTCGAAGATGATCAAGGCCAAGGAGTTGTTGCAAGCCAGAAAAACAAGAAGCTAAAGCGCGGGCTATTGGTGATGAACATAGCAAGCAACAGCAAGGTGGATCGATACTATATTCAGGGAAGAGCCAAGGTCGAGAACGATCAAGGAAGTCGTAGCCGTTATGGTCAAAAGGTGAAGAACATGTGTTGCGCCAAATGGCTTGGGCCTATTTGCAAGTGAGGAAGGTTCGAAGGAGTTCGGATGCTTGAGAGGCTTAGCAGGAAGTCATTGGGGCCACATGGAAGGTGACAAAGTATGGACAAATGCTTCGAGGCAAAAAAGATTGGTAGTGGAGCAAATTGGTAATTTGACCATCACCGGAGATCGAGGTGGTTTGAAAATTCGCGATGGTAGCCTAAGTGGTTTAGGTCAAGCTAAAGAGGGCATAGACACGAATTCGGGTTTGTGGAGCCTTTTGAAGTGTCATAGAGTAAGCCGCTTTGAAAAGCATGTGTGTGAGTGTAAAACTCGTAATGTGTTGGGTTAGCATGTTAGCCCATGTGAATGTAGACGGTATCCACTTGTGTAACCAGGTTAGGATTGTGACTTGCCGCCTTTATATAAGGGCTTCAGATGTAGAGGGAGGCAACAACAAAAACACCTAGAGAAGAAAGAGGGTTTCCACCAGATTTTAATTTTCTTGTGTGTGTGAGTGCTCTTTCGGAGTTTTGCTCTCTTTGAGGAGGCTTTGTAATCATCTCTTTTCATCTGAAATAAGAAAAAAAATTCATGCACAAGTTCTTGCTCAAATGTTGATCTTCTTCTCTCTTGAGTTTTTGATCTCATTTTGGTTTCTCTCTCTTAATCTTGTATTGCCAAGGATAAATGATTGATGGATAAATCCTCTATAGATTATATCTTAATCATTTAGGCAAGCTTCAACAAGATCTCCAAAATTTCTCCCAAGAATCAGTTTTTGGCTTGGAAAGGAAAGATTTTTGGTAGATCGGATTTTTGCTCATTTGAGGGCTATTTCTCTAATGTCCTTGCTTGTTGTGACATATGAGAGATCATCTCAATCATCAAATCCCCATAAGTAAGCTTAAGGTGAAATTTTTTGCATTTGATCCGATTTTAGTGCATCCTTTGTTAAATTTGAAAAAGGTTGGAATTTTAACATCAATCCTTGCATTGATGGTTGGAATAGGCTCCTGATATCTATAGGAAGGTATATGCAAAGTTTCATGAGTTTTAGATCATCCAATCAAAAGTTACATCAATTCTTGGATTTGAACTTGTGCTAATTTTATTGTTCACCCTGATTTTACTATTTATGTAGTAGTACCGCCCCTGTATGGCGGTATGGCTGCCCCAGACTGAGTTTATCTGAAAATTTATATTTCCGCTCATATTTGATCAAGTGGGCTTTGGGTTGGTTATTTTGGGGAGAAAATTTATTGTTGATCATTTACTCCCCTCTGATCACCATTTTTGATCCTTCAGTGACTGATTGGGTGACGACACCGAGGATTGTACACGTTAAGTTTGTAATTATGTCTAGAAAATAGGTACAACAGGTTGGAGATACCAATTGTGTGGCATAGCATAGTATAATGTAATGTAACATAATTACAAAATTTGAATTTTCTCTTTCCAAAACAAAATTTACATTTGAGATATCTGATAACATATTCTATTAGCACAATTTATTTTGATATATTTTCCCTTGTGAAAAAGAAAGTACTGGGAGATAGGCCCATCGACAAATTTACTTGCTCTCAACCTTTGAATTATACATAGTGCTACTTATATCTGTTTTCATTTCAAAAAAGTATTTTATTCCATTTTTGAAAAAAAAATAAACCATATTATTTTTTAGGAAAAAAATTAAACCATATTCTCATATATATTTCATCCAAACTTTGTATTCTATCATGTGTTTTGCATGTTGCAATCATTTGTTATCCATGTATAGTTCTTGTCTATTCATGTGATTTTCCTATTAAGAAAACACAATCGCATATGTATTGCCAAATTAATTAAACATATTTTTAAAACGATGCCCTTGCAAGTTGCAAGTGCAAAGGCCACCTTGCTAGTTCACATAAAAGTTGAATAAAATAATTCAAACCGTAAATATTGTTCCTTTTGCTATAGTATTTCAAGAGCGACGAACTTAAGGAGGAGCTCAACAACATAAACAACCTATTCGTCGAGAGGCTCGATGAGATATAAGGAGTGTTCCTTGAGGACTAAGTCATGAACTGATAAAGGCTCATGGATGACCTAGGAACAATGTGTTCTCGGCCTAATTTCTTTTTTTTAAAAAAAGGGTATTGCATCCTATTTCTATTACTAGAAACCACACTACAAAATTCGAAACTTACAGATACCGATTAAGAGATGTGGTTCTAACCAAACCAACATCCAGGACAAGGAAAATATAGAAACAGGCAACTGTAATTCCAAACGTAACAAAAAACCTCAGCTAGAATGAGTAATCTAAGCATAACTATCAACTTTGCCATTATACAAGATTACAAGCCAGCTAAAGATCAAAAGAACTTGCTCTACTAAGGACTTCCCAACATTTTCCCCAGGATTCCTGTGATTATAGCAGCAAGACATAGAAGCAAAACAGCAACTAGCTTCAAAAGCAACAACTGTCACCCATTTCGAGTCTTCTCACTCTAGGCCTCCATCCCTTCTTATCTTGAAAGCTCTTTGATCCCACCAGGTCCATCACTCTTGCTCGCTGCTTGACCGCTTCTTGATCTGCCTCCTTTGTCTGCAACCGAGCCCAGGAACACAACCAATAACAGATCAAATAAATGAGATTAGTGGGGAAGTCAGCTTATTTTCAAAGCAAGCTGCATTACGGCTCCGTCAAATCATCCAAAAGACAGTTGCCACACCAACCATGATCAGCTTCTTAAGTTTACAATGAAAGATTTTCATCCACACACCAAAAAATTGGTCCATGCCACTAGGAATATTGGTGAAACCAAAAACACATCCCACCACATTCCAAATAAATTTGGCCATAGGACACATCAAAACTAAATGGTTTATACTTTCATTAGCACCACAAAAATGACAACTAATTGACCCATTCCATCCTCTTTTCTTTAAATTGTCTTTGGTTAACATACATTTTTCCATCAACAACCAAATAAAAACCTTTATTTTCACAGGAATCTTTGTTTTCCAAAGATATTTGTGGGGAAAATCCACCCCCCCCCCCCCTCATCATCATAGACAAGTAAAAGGATTTTACTGTGAATTGACCATTGGAAGTTAGCATCCAAGTAATACTATCTTCCTCCTCCATTAATTTAAAATTTTCACATTCTTCCGACAGCTGTTTCCACATTATTTTGGTTTTTCCCCAAAATGTTCTCCTAAAACTTATCACCCCCCAACCCACCCATGATTGTAAACATCAGCTGCGGTGACATGTCGGCTAAAGGTAATATTATACAATTTAGGATATTTTTTAGCCAATGAGTCATCACACAACCAATTATCCTTCAGAACCTTGTTCCATCCCCATTCCCAACTTTTTTCTTGCAAAATTGGTAGAAGAGGTTATGGATTTTCATTAACCCAGACCAAGGTTCTCGGCCTACTACGTGTCCAAAGCTCTACTCAAGAGAATTTTTACTGTGCACTACCATGGTAGTATATAGCGGTAGTAGAAATTATATCTGACCGTTGATTTGTCGAGGGTATTCTGATCTTTTGGCTTGGAGTCAGGGCGGTGCTAAATGCCATTTTGCTCAATTACCATTATACCCCTTCACGAGACACAGGGTTGGGTGCTAGCTCAGAAAATTATTTACCATTATACCCCTCTACGGGTTATACTACTCATACTACACATGGTAGTATAGTCAAATCTAATCTAATCTCAACCTTTGGATCTAAAGAAATAGATGGCCCATATTCATTCTTGTGTATTGTAAAAAAGCTCCTACTCAATGCTTACACAAACACAAGGATCCTTGCAAAAGAGCACGACGGCGCATCAACTGTGTGCATCCTGGTTATGTCATGACAGACCTCACATTCAACACCGGAAATTTGACAGCCGAGGAAGGCGCAAGAAGCCCGGTCATGGTGGCCCTCGTGCCTAAGGGAGGTCCAACAGGTGCATACTTCGACTGCACCGATGTGGCATCCCTAATTTGTGTAAGAGCATTCAAAAGATACCCACTATGTAACTTTAAAGAAGTACTCAGAAACAATTAGGCAATAAACCCTAGTGCATATGTGTAATGGCATATTTCTCACATTGTAATTCTATATGATTATATGTTACCCAAAGCCTAGAGGACAAGTAACCATAATGTTATGTTTTCCAGCATTTATCTAGTTTTTGACTTATGTTGTACTCCAAGCCACAACACACTTTTTTTTTCATATCCAGTTGTAATACAGGAATGTGTTTGCTATGGTAATGATTCATTTGCATGTTGTAGCGTAGTGCGCTGTTACAGTTTACTGTGGAATATTGTATAGCCGTCGGGTAACGAAATAGAGTATCACAATTTTCCCAACAAAAAGCCATATAGAAGCGTTTGTCTCCCTCATTTTCAGAGAATACGAAGGAAGCTTTCATGCAATGGAAAGCAATGTTTTTGGCCATGCAAACCAATAGTTTCATGTCAAGGTGACAAGTCAACGAGTGATACACTTCCAGATAGACAAAAACCAAGCTTTCAGAGGCAGAACAAACAAAAAAGGAAGCAAGGAAGAAAGTATTGCAAATTACTATCTGAAATTGCAGAGGTTTTTTATATATATCTGATTCTGTTTTTCTTTGCTTTGCCCCTAATCTTTGTTCTATGTCGCGTCCTGTGGGGGCACTTCCTGCTCCTTCTCCTTGGCCTCTGTCTCTTCCTCCACCCCTGACTCGGCTGCAGCCTCCTCGGACTCTTTCTTTGTTTGCGCGGTCTTGATGAGGTGGTTGTAGCTGCCCTTCTCCTTGAACAGCTGTGAGAAATGGATCTTGCAGTAAAGGATCCCGTTCAGCGCGGCGTAGGAAGACGTCGTCAGGATGCAGCCTCCATGCGAGCACTTGAAGCAGCTCTTATGGTAGGACTCGCCTTCCAAAGTTAGCTGAACAAAAAGATCAAGCTCAGTAAACTTGTTGATGCATTAAATGCTGTATGATTTGATCAGATAAACTATCTGAGATTTATTTACAAGTCTTTGACAGTTGGATATTTATTTACTTTGAGTAACAGGACAGAATTCCTGTACCTTTTCCAACGGGTACACAGTTTTTTGGCAGGCTGCACATTTATCTTGAGTTCCAGAGAATGCAGAAGATAGCTTGCTTGGAGCTTTTGCCTGCAGGAAAATTCAAATTTATGATTCGACGATTATCTCAGTTCATGAGAACTAACCGAGAAATGTTGAGAATACAATATGTGAATTCTGGGTTTATTATTCCAGCATATTTGCGGAACTGTACCTGGTCGTTCTTGTCTGAAGATTTGCCACCTGAGTAACGGAACAAAAATTCAGAATATGCTCATTTCTGATAAGTATAGGACATTGTGAAACTACTACTGCGGTTTAGCACTACCTTGTGAAAATTTCTTTGAGAAGCTCCCCGTCTCCTTGAAGAGCTGCTCAAAGTGAGTCTTGCAGTAGAGGACACCATCCATGGAAGAGTAGTTGCACATCTAGAGGTGATGCATAAACGAAAGACAAACCAACTTACTAAAATTTTCATTTGCCCAAAAGTGATAAATTTTTTTTTAAAAAAATGCAGGTCTTCCTCGGAAATGGACATATCATGCGTCACTAGATTTGTCAAGGAAGGAAAGCGTCACAACAAGAGAACATTGCGGTTGGAACATGGAAAGTTGAGGCCATGCATACCGACAGGGTACCCTTGCAGTGGCTGCACTTGAAGCATGTCTTGTGGTAGGAGACGCCGTCGGCGGTCAGGAGGTCGATGAAATGGACGGTCTTGTCGCACGCCTTGCACTTGTCCTGCGTGCCGGTGAAAGACATGGCGATCGAATCTGTTCCGGTGATCCAACACTGGAGACGCCTGCCTGGGCCTCGCACAAAACCTTATCTACTTCTTATTCGGACGCGTCTCCAGTTGGTTGGTGATCGATGAGCAAACGTAGAGAGATGGACAAGGAGTTATTCAGAAAAACGAGCGTGGCATCTCGAGAACGATGTGGAGACGGTAATGGCCAATGCTTTAAAGGGCGAGGCATGAGTTTGGGAGCGAAGGTAGGAGATGCATGGGCTCCAAGCCACACAAACCCAGCCAAGCAAACAAAGCAGCTTGCTTAATTTGGGAGGGGTGGTGATGGCCTTCGTGATCTCGCTTCCTTCGCTATTTCCCCGGACGTGTCCGGATGACATGCCCGTTCGTTTTAGGTCGTGCGAGCCGCGAGCACGACGTGGTGAGATTGATGCTTCCGTCGAAACTGTCGTGCTAGGCAGTTGTTTCTTTTGTTCAGGATAGAGACATTTGTTCTTGATTGGGTGATGGTCTACTTGATACGATCCCTTTTTTTGCTTGAGTGGATGGTGAGAAATATGTGTAGCCCTGCTTGCATTTGTAACCACCACGCCCTATTCCGCAGCAACATGGTGCTTCTATGCATGACCTCTGATACAAGTTGCATACATTTTAAAACATCCAATACAGGTTGCATAAATTTTGAAACAAACGACCTCAAGTGCAAAACGACATCATTTGAAAATGGTCTGCAGACGGAAATTACTCGGCCAAGATAGCATACAATGTGCAGTTTCATGGTTCAGTCAAGGATCGTAACTACACTTTGATTTGGCGATCGAACACAGAAAAACAGATGCAAGTTCTTCACGTGGATCCTTCTTCAAAATAGAATTTTAACTGCTGACAAGCTGACAATAAAAGGATAGCCAAATAGTACTTCTTGCCCCTCGTGTGGATCCAAATTGGAGAAGGCCAATCATTTGTTGATCCTATGCCCATTTGCAAAACAAGTGTGGAGAAAGATTTTACATTACGCCCGCATACAAATGCCTAGCTTGCAGTTCAACATAGGATCAGACACAATATCTAGGTGGTGGCAGACAATTAGGGAGGTGCCACAGCACAGGAGAAAAGACGTCGACGGCATGCTCATTTACGGGTTCTGGAACCTGTGAAAAGAACGAAACAACGGTATCTTCGGCCATGTTTGGATCCATTAGCACTAATAGTTAGCTAGCTAATGGCTAATAGCTAGCTAACTATTAGCTGACTAATTATTAGCTGGGGCTGTTTGGATCTACTAGCTAATAGGTAGTTGAAAATTTGGTTGTGGATACAAATGTCCATTGTACCCTTGCATTAATGATGGTTCGCGATGCTTTTGGAAAAGGGGACTGCAGTGGACAAGGCCGAGGGCAAATCAGTCATTTCACCAGCTATTAGCTGCAATTAGCAGGGGAGAACCAGCTAATGAGATAACTATTAGCTGGGTTAGTAGCTAACTGTTAGCTGGGTTATTAGTTAGCCCGTTTGGATCCATTTTAGCTAATTTTAGCAGCTAACTTTTTTTTTAGATAAAGGATAATAATCCGGTCTCTGCGATTACACACAACCGAGTTTTACAAAGATCATAATCTTATATCTTGAAAGAATAAAATGGCAAAGAGAACTGAAAATTAAAAGCAAAGTCTATAATTGCTCCTCCATCCAGTTTTGGCAAAAATATCCAACGCCACAACCTTCAGTGTCCTGCTTGCCAACCGGATGAGCTCCCTTTTGCTCTCATGCTGCAATAACGCCCAAAACCGCAGCCAGTATGTTCCCTTGAAGATAACCTGTATAAAGGAAGAGTATTGTTTTTTCTCAAATATTAGATCATTACGTGTGCACCAAATAGCCCACAAAAGGGCAGCACCCCCCACCAGAAGCAGTCGTTTTTCACACTTATCAATGCCTGTTAACCAACTATCAAGCATCTGAAAAACTGATTTGGGCAGTGATAATCCAGTAGCAACGTTCACAATTCGCCAAATAGTCCTTGAGTGATAGCAATCAAAAAATAGATGTTGTATTGTTTCATTACAATTACAGTAACAATATTTCTGATTCCCATGCCAATTTTGTTTAGTTAGATTATCCTTTGTTAATAGTACTCCTCGTTGCAAATACCAGAGAAAAAATTTAATTTTTAAAGGAACTTTCAACTTCCAGAGGACCTGACATGTAAAAGGAGTGCCCTGATTCATTAAATAAACATACATAGATCGTACAGAGAACTGTCCATTCCTATGTAAATCCCAGTGGAAAACATCCTTGCCATCTGTAAGCTGATAATGAGCTAATTTTGCTACAAGGTTAGACCATGCCGTCCATTTGTTCCCTACTAATAATCTTCGGAAATTAATATTTTGTGGCATCTGAGTCATAACTTTTCCTACAATATCATGTGGGGGAATTGAAACTTCAGTGGTGTAGAATCTACCCAAGAGTCTTCCCAAAACCTAGCATGTGATCTATCTCTTATCCGAAATGAACCACAACGTAGGAACTCATCCTTAACCTTTAAGAGTCCTTTCCAAAAATACGAGTCCCCTGGTTTAGCTTTCACTTGGGACAAACATTTGGAATTTAAATATTTATTTGTCAGCAATGTCTGCCAAATCCCCTCCTCATTCAACAACTTAAATAACCATTTACTAAGGAGACATTTATTCTGAGTTTGAAGATCTATAATACCCAGTCCTCCTTGTTCTTTAGGACGACACAGAATATCCCACTTAGCAAGACGATATTTTCTCTTAGCATTATTGCTTTGCCAAAAAAACCGAGAACGATAGAAATCCAACCTATGAACAACACCTTTGGAATTTCAAAGAATGACATCATAAACATAGGAAGATTACTTAGAACAGAATTTAATAAGACAAGTCTGCCCCCGTAAGAAAGATGTTTGGTCTTCCAGGTACTTAGTTTTTTTGAAATCTATCCTCAATGACACCCTAGTCCGCATTACGGAGCTTATGATAGTGCATCGGAATACCTAAGTATCGAAATGGATATGATCCTATCCCACAGCCAAACAAATCAGTATATTCTTGTTCATGATAACTGGCATCACCAAAGCAAAAAATCTCGCTTTTATGAAAATTAATTTTTAGACCCGATAATTGTTCAAACACACACAGCAATAGTTTCATATTTTTTGCCTACTCAATATCATGATCCATAAAAAGAATGGTATCATCGACATACTGCAAAATCGATCCAAACATGCCCTTCAATACGTCGTATCGAACAGTCCAAGGTGCAGTTAACACCATCAACCAGGATATTCAGAATTGAAGATCGGCGCGGGCGCTCGCGCACACTCCAAACGCTCAGCCTCCACAATGAAGACTGACGATTTATGCTGTTACTGAAGCCTTTGTCGCTTGTTTTTCATTATCCCAGAACTGTTTCTACTCATGTTTTTCTATCTATAATGCAAAGCAGAGCTTCTGCTATTTCCTTTTCAAATTTTGAAACAAACGAAAAGATAATTTCTCACAATCTATCCTTTATTCGTATTTTTTTTAAAAGATTGGCAGAAGCTCTACCTTTCATTCAAGAGAGATAATAGCAAAATCGTTTTACAAACAAACCACGCGCGGAAAGTTTGCGACAACAAAACCAATAGAAAACAAAAGAGAGAGATGCGGAAACTTCTGGATAACAAAAACATTTAGACATTGGACACTGTATTCGTATTTTAATATTTGTGTTAGCTGTCAAAAAGTGTTGCATAGAAGTAACTCTCAAATAACTATTACCGACGATGAACGCACAAGCACAGTACTATGCTTCTTTGCGGTAGCAGTTGGATCAGCGTCCGGTTTCACACCTTTTTTATCTCCTTTTTTCACTAGGAGAGATACAAATTGAATTTTTTTAATATATATATAAAAGAAAGGGAGAGAGACACTTTGCATGGGAAGGGAAACGGAGAAGGAATGACAGGCGACCCAATGGGGCAAGAAGCACACAAAGGTTGCCCCAAAAACCATGGCTTCATCGCACTCGAGATGCTAAGCCTAGTAAGCCTGTATGGGCCTTGAAGCGCATTCTTGCGGGCTTTGCTTTGATTTGAGCTCGTGCGATTAAAGGAAAAAAAAAACATGTCTTGTTGACCACAACCGTGAAGAACAATCCTACAAGTAATCGATTTTGTCATTCCCGTGCGATCTTTCTTGGAAGAATAAGCCTGTCATACAATACATGTGATGTTATAGAAGACACCGACACCGAGTAGAAGGAAGTACTAGAAGCATAGCGCAAAGCATCAACCTGACAGGGCAAAGGTTTTTATGTTAGTCATTGTTAAATTCCTTGTAAAAGTATGCATGATAAAAACGTCCTACCATTCAGTGAGTAGCTAGTATATATGTAGCCAAGGCAAGCGCTAGTCTTTCATAACCGACCTGTCAGCTTTGGATGCGTTAGTCCACAAGATAGTTGACGTTTTGTTACTTTCTGGGAACTTTTGGGTGGACAAAATGTGGAAAAATCATTCAAAGTTTTTAGGTACAGTTACAACTGAACTATCTAGTTATTAGTCACTTGGCCAGTGACTCAGTAAGAGGTACATACCACCCAATTTTTTTTGTAATAAATACGTGTGAGGTTAATCGGCATATAGACAAAGGCGAAATTATTTGATTTGACGTAGAGAAAGCAAGACTGAAAAGAGAGGCAGAATTCAGTACATCGTCGAATCACCGGCCTCTACCAACGGCTCGAAGCAGCAGGCTATTTTACTGTTGTGCAAAAACGTTGATGAAATAACTTAATCTATTAAAAAACGTTGATGAATATCTTGTGTCGTCCGAAAGATCAAGGAGGACTGGGTATTATGGATTTGCAGACTAAGAATAAATGTCTCCTGAGTAAATGATTATTTAAGCTATTGAATGAGGATGGGATCTGGCAATCCTTGCTTATTAATAAATATCTAAGATCCAAATGTTTGTCCCAAGTGCATATTAAATCTGGGGGTATATCCAGTGCAATCAGGACTTTGGTGCAATCACCGTGCAATCCAACTAAGAAAAGTTTCAAAAAATTCTGAAAAAAATCATGGATGTACATCTCATCTTACCCCATCTATATATAAAATTTCATGATCAAATTCGTCCTATGCTAGAAGTTACAAAAAAGACAAATTTGGGGTGCATTTGAACTATTCAAGTTTGTCAGAAATTTATCTTTTTTATTACTCTTAACATAGGACGAATTTGATCATGAAATTTTATATGTAGATGGGGTAAGATGAGATGTACATCCATGATTTTTTTCAGAATTTTTTGAAACTTTTCTTAGTTGGATTGCACGGTGATTGCACCAAAGTCCTGATTGCATTGGATATGCCCCCATTAAACCTAGGGACTCACATTTTTGGAAAGGCCTATTAAAGGTTAAGGATGATTTTCTAGAATGTGGATCCTTTAGGGTTAAAGATGGTTCCCAAACCAGATTTTGGGAGGACACTTGGATAGGTTCTACACTTCTTCATGTTCAATTTTCAAGTCTGTATAACATTGTTCGTCATCCTCATAATAATGTGGCAGAGGTTATGACTCAGTTGCCGCCAAATATTAATTTTCGACGATCTTTATCGAGGGATAAATTGATGGCTTGGTATACTTTAGTAGCTAAAATTGCTAGTACTCAGCTTACTGATGGTAGGGACATTTTTCTATAGGGTTTACATCGAAATGGTCAGTTCTCTGTACGTTCTATGTATGGTTACTTGATGAACCAGGGTACTCCTTTCATCAGTCAAATTATCTGGAAGTTGAAACTTCCTTTAAAAATAAAAATTTTCCTCTGGTATTTACAGAAAGGAATAATTTTAACAAAGGACAATATAGCTAAAAGGAATTGGACTGGGGATCAAAAATGTTGTTTCTGTAATTGTAATGAAACAATACGACATTTATTTTTCCAGTGCCAGCACTCAACCTCTATTTGGCGTGTTGTGAATATTGCTACTGGTCTCTCACCGCCGAGGTCTATGTCTCATATGCTTGGTCATTGGTTAACTGGCATTGACAAGTGTGCTAAAAAATTGATTCTTGTGAGGGGGGGCTGCCATGTTATGGGCGATTTGGTGCACCCGTAATGATCTAACTTTTGAGAAAAAATATTACTCTTCTTTTATGCAGGCTACTTTCAGGGGAGCATACTGGCTCCGGTTTTGGGCATTATTGCAGTCTGAGAATAATAGGGAGACTATCCGGATGGTGAGCAGGACATTGGAGATCGTGGCATTGGACATATTTGCTCAGAATGGATGGAGAAGCAATTATAGAATTTGCTTTTGATTTTCAGTTCTTTTTGTTTGTTCTTCTTGATAGCCATACGGCTGTGCAATTTGTATGAACTCGGTTGTGTGCTCTTGCAGAGACCGGATTTAAATCCTTTATTTAAAAAAAATTCAAAGCTTATTGTATTAGAAATATGGTTGATGGCTCTCTCTGAGCTCTGGATAGAAGTGCCCTTAGGTCTTGACTCTTAAGTCTACATCCAGCTCTTTCTACAGCATTTGCATTTTTTTTTACCGGAAACATAGTTGAAGTTTTGCAGGACAATTGCATATTTTATTGGTCTGAAAAACTTATATATGTTCAGACGGTTGCCGTGTTGGCATGGCACTAGCCATGATAATTGTAGTAGCTAGTAGCTAAGATCTTTCAGAACGCATATATAGACCAATCCAAACTCCAAACATTTAACCAGTACAAATGGAACAACTTCGTTGACTTTGAAGTTAAACTGCTCCTTCTTAATTGATCCGTTCCTACCCTGCATTCAACTGTTCAAGAATCCGTGGGCATTGCTAAATCAGCTGTCTGTTATCCCTTGCTCTATGCATCATCAAGCCATCGATGGACAGACTTTCTCCTGATCTCGAACTTCCAGTGACATGAATTGCTACTTTTCTCTTATCATTGTCCTAGCGAATTAACTGTTGTGCTCATCAATAATGCTCTAATGCCAATTGGGGGTGTTTAGGTAGGATCTGAAATGCGAAAGTCTGAGAAATATAGTAGCGGTCAGTGTCATAGTTGTTACTTAAAAACCCCGTACTAGGTATAGAAAAACAAACAAACAGAAAGCGAAATGAACACGTCTGAACCCTGAAGTTATTACTACGTTTTATGAGTCCCAACTAAAAAAGAATTTTGTCTATAGTCCTGAATTTTTATATTTGGTTTATTACCTTTTCTTCTGACTCGTTCGGCAGTAGTACAGGGAGCACAAAATTAAAGGGGTGATCTGCTGGACTGAACATTGCCAATTTCCGGGAGTTGTGCGGTGACTTCAGTTTCATACTCTCATATGGGAGTAGTCATACTTACTGTGGAGAAAGTCAGATGCGTAACAACTTACAACACCGCGAACACAGAGCAAGAAACGAGATCAAAGAAGAAAAGTGCCACCACGCGCGCATGGGACAAAGAGAGAACTAAAGGCACAAGTACTATACTAGTGTCCGCTGGTCCAGCACTTGTACGATTCTGAGATGGGAGTTTTACTGATTTGGTTGGCAATGCTACAGTAGAGTCCTGCCTGTCTATTAAGACAAGCCATCGCCATAGATGAATGTAGGTAGGGTCACACACGAAGATCACCGCCAATAATTGGAGCTCCAACTATAAAATTGTTCTGACTGGAACGAGTTCGTTAGCCGCCAGGGCATCGTCGTGCATCGGTATTGCGGAAGTGTGCATGTGTGATTTGAGTTGCACTTGTTTCTTCTTTTAATGCATGCGGTTCGACTGTGCGCTTCCAATAAGATAACACCTAACTCTGAACTGAAGTTTTGTCGCTCGTTTTAGTTGTGATTCCTGCTCCTTGCAAATTGAGGTCAATCATTACAGTAGGTTTCTGAGGCTTACCTGCTGCTACAATTCGATGCAGCAGGAGTCGGCGAATTGTACGACCAATCTGCAGCTCACTAACCGTTCGTACTTGTTTTCATTTACAGGGAATTTGAAGCTTGAGGGTGTGTTTGGTAAGGATTCAGCTTCTACATATTCGTGAATCTGGTGAAACTGAAAATTCTAGTTTTATCAGATTCGTGAAGCTGAATCTGTGAGTACATTAAGAGTGTTTAGATATATCATCTTGTTTACATTTTAGACCAAAAATATAAACTTAATTCACTTTATTTTAGCCTACAAATTTTAGATTTCAGGTGAAGCTGGAATCTGAAGCTCTGCCAAAAGACCCTGAATCAAACACCGAACAGCTTCGTTTTTCTTGTCCCGAATGGACGCATGAGTGCATGACAAGACCATGAAGGTTGCAAATTTGCAATGCATGCAGCGCTTAGCTATCACTTGACTAGTAGTACTACTATGTTTTCAAAAAGATTAGTAGTAATACTAATAATTAAACCCTTTTTTCTGTTGACGATATATTAATATTATGAATACACTTGTTTGAGTCCCAAAAGTCCGAAAGAAAAATGCAGGAATTTTATAATAACTAAAGACAATTGAGAGGCTGATTTGCAATTTTTTTAGGTTGGTGTTTTTTAGTAACTATCTCATTTTGCAAGACAATCTTCACAAAATTTGGTTCCATTTCTAACCTTTTAAAAAAATGATTTCTAACTGATTTTGTATCTTTGACAAACATTCTTTGTTCCAAGGATTTAAATAGTGGTTCCCGGTCTGTCATGGTAAGCGATATGAAAAAGTTATTGCGGAAGCTATGCTACATGTCATAGTTTACTATAATATTTTATTATTATTATTTCAAGTATGTGGTATCGGTAATTTATATATAATGAACTATATTTAAATTCGGAGTACACGATCATTATATGTTAGTTGTATAATGTGTAACAGAAAATAATCTATATAATTATGTAAATTTTGGAAGTGGATTTGGATTTTAATTAATTATTATTATTTCTAAGAGCCAAATTAATTCAATTTAAGTAAAAAAGAATATGATAAAAGAAGAAGATCATAAACAACATAATTAATGTTTAGGAATATAAAGAAAACTGACACATATGGCATAGCGGAGCTATCGTGGCTACAAATATAACAGAAAATAGTAGATAATATAGTGGCTGCAGTAGTAGTTGTAGCTGTGTTTGTAAAATTTTATTCAATTACATAGTGTTTTATATATGTTTGAAAAAGTTATAGCGTTTTATATATGTTTGAAAAAGTTATAGCGTTTTATATATGTTTGAAAAAGTTATAGCGGAGCGTAAGAAGGCCATTGATCAGAACTTGACAACACCACCTACGTATACTAACGCAACTGAATACCATAACTTATCGATCAGAGTTAGACAAGGACGTAGGGTAGAACACACACATGTGTAGATTTTGCTAGTACTACTAACTTAACCACACTGAACACAAGCATAGGCACATCCTTCTGCAGAGTCCAATACTCAATTAACGATGAACTTGTACTTAAAGAAAACCTCGAACCCTTACTCATGAGAGGCATGCATCTGCCACGTGCAATACTTAACTCCCTGGAGAGATGTTTATTAAACAAAGCATGCAACCTAATCCACGAGCTAACTAAGTTTAAGCAGGAAACATCAATTCCAACGGCTTAGCAGTTTGTCGTTTTCCCCTCCAGTTTTCTTCCAGAAAGCAAAAGAAATGAGTTCATGGCCCGGTCTCGACCGACGACATATATTCCTAGAAAAAACAAGAAAGCTACATTTTGCAAGTATTTCTTGGCAATTGGCTTGGTAGTGATCTCATTAGAAACAACAAAATAGTAGTTATATATACTTGGCTCGCTGTCTGCACGCGTACACAAACAAAAGTCCTACCTTTTTTCTAGCCGACAAAAGCCGGCAGAAAATCTGTTCCATAAGACTGCCATTTCTGGTCAGTAGAGAATTGCTCCAGATGCGTACTCCTATGTGCCTAGAAAAGCAAATAAATTTTAAGAGGTTAGTTGAAGGTGCCCGTTCAAAGACAAAAAAGAATACCCCATGAATTGTCGAAAAATAGATGCTCAGTACGCAAACAAAATTCTGAATAACTGGGTTTGCGTCGGTACTTACGTATTTGTTAATTAATACGTCACAGTTATAGGTCTAGGATTTCTGTATGTATGTTTTGAGTTAGTTGTGCGTTTTCAAGAGACCGACACAATGCGCTCTGGTCTGGTCATTCATCATCTTACGCTGTATAACACCACGCTGATACGGACAGTCTACCGTTCGTCAACGTCGTTGCGCCATTAGTTCTTTGCCAACGCAGGATGCATGTTGTAATGCGATCTGGTCCCAGTATATACAGGAGTTCACGAGTCCGTTTCAAATTCAGTTGCAGTACTTTATCTATCAGGTGGAACACACAAGCAAAATTCTGAATAATTGGGTTTGCGTCGGTACTTACGTATTTGTTAATTAATACGTCACAGTTATAGTCTAGGAGTTCTGTATGTTTTCAAGAGACTGACAATACGCCCTGGTCATCATCTTACGCTGTATAATACCATGCTGATACGGACAATCTACCGTTCGTCAACGTCGTTGTTGCGCCATTAGTTCTTTGCCAACGCAGGATGTTGTAATGCGATCTGGTCCCAGTATATACAGGAGTTCACGAGTCTGTTTCAAATTCAATTGCACTTTGTCGATCAGGTGGAAACCAACTTCTTCTAGGTGTAAACTCCATGAAAATTATATGTCAAAAATTCTCAAACAGTTATTGTATGTAGGATAAGTGGTATTCTACAACTCTGTAAAACTTAAAGATCAAAGTCAATCACACTTAAAAGATACGAAGAAGACAAATTCAGCATATATATTGATTTTTATTGTTTATCACTATTTATCTCTCTGTTTATCAATTTCATATCTTTCAAATGCGCGCGATTGGGTTTGATCTTCCAAGTTCACATGATAATAGAAGCTCTTCTCTCCTATATATGGTAATTTTTAAGAATTTTTAAAAACTTTTATATATGATTTTCATGCAGTTTACGTCTAGAGAGTGGTTTCCACCTAATATATCAATCTTGTGTAAGATCGTCGAATTCAAGGAAAAGAAACACAGGCCCCTGGCCCTCGCTTCCTTTCATGACATATACGCAAAGAGGCTACTAAAGTGAGGGCAATTTCCCAAGATTATTCTCCACCAGATTCAATCTTATTTTGCACAGATTTGGTTCCAAATTTGTTTATTAGTCTAGATAAGATATGCTACGATTTAGGCCGGGTCCTGTGATATGAGGTGCCTTTTGTTGTTGTTTCTTGACAAACAAAATCATAAAAAAATAATGGGCGTGTGTTTAACTATAATGATATGATAAAACCAACTGTCTCCAAAAGATTTATGTATGTATTATCGGTATTGGTGGATCACAGAAGTCCACAACCAACCCACATTTAAGTATGTGATCTGGCAGCTCAAAACTAATGATAAGAAGCTTCTTATTCCATTGGCTACAAATATCATTCTTCTGATACTAGCCACAAAATTAACAAAAGTTTCATCATTTCCTAATGCCGGTGTATTGAAACAGTGTAACGAACTCTTGTACAGTTGTACTTCCCCAGTACATCCTGAGCCATTAGTAAACTAATACTAATCATTAGCTTCTGTACAATGCGATAAGCTTTGCTCCCGTGAGCAATCATGCATTTGTGGTGGTTTACAGGATAGGATGGAAGTGGTAGTACTATGAGGTTTTTGTCATGTACTCACGAAGTTTGGCATGAAGTTTTTCAAGGGAAGAAAGAATTGGGGAGGAAGCAGAGGTTAACTTGGAGACGACGAAAAGCATCCTCGACCACACTCGGTGTCCAGGTTATATACTCCCCCACAAGACTTTTACAAGTGGGTCCCATCCACAATACAAGACGCTCACCACAACTTGCCCCTTCTCTCGGCTCTCAGGACGACTTCGCCAACTCCTACCTCTGGCCTTGCTCTGCAACCATAGCCCGACTAGCCTCTTCATGACATTCTCCCGCCCCCCCTCAAGCCGAAGCTACAGGAAAATGATGGCACACTGCAGAGAGTTTCTCCCAGGTTGTGAAGGATGGCGATACTCCAGCCCATTGAACAAGCACGCACAGCGTAGCAGCATCGCCGTGCTTGATCAAGCGACAATCCAGGATTGTCACTGGTATAGACATTGCATGAGAATTATCAGCAATAAGGGATAAATCAGTATTGACCTCCGTTGTGGGTTGTATACTCTACTTTAATTGAGACACATGAACCACTGGATGAATTTGGCTCCCTGCTGGCAAATCAAGCTTATAAGCAACCGCTCCCACCCTTTCCAGAATTCTGTATGGTCCGTAAAATCGGAAACAGAGTTTCTGATTACGCTTGTTCGCCACGGAGGTTTGCACATAAGGCTGCAATTTGAGATATATTGAATCACCGACTTGAAATTCCCATTCAGAGCGATGCTTATCCGCTTGCATTTTCATACGTAGTTGCGCCCTCTCCAAATGCTGCTGAAGCAACTAAGACATCTCTATTCTCTGTGATAGCCATTCTTGTACATTAGTCACCGAACAGGCAGAGATGTTAGAGATACCAAAGTGGTGAGGAGGAAACCTGTAGAGCACTTCAAATGGTGTTTTACCCAATGCGGAGTGGTAGGTTGTATTGTACCATTATTCCGCAAGTGCTAACCAATCCGACCACTTCTTTGGCATTGTGTGAACAAAGCACCTTAAATAGGTTTCCAAACATTGATTCAGCCGCTCAGTCTGGCCATTCGTTTGAGGATGGTATGATGAGCTCATGTTCAACTTTGTGTCCGATAAACGGAATAGTTCTTGCCACACAGCACTTGTGAAGATCTTGTCTCGATCCGATATGATGGCTTGGGGTAAACCATGGAGCTTGTACACATTGTCAAAGAATACTTGCACTACTTGTAATGCTATGTAGGGGTGGGCTAATGGCAAGAAATATGCGTATTTGGAAAACTTGCGCGAGGGAGGGAGACCTTCAATGAAGTCCATGCTGATTACATTCCAAGATTGCGAAGGTACTGGTAATGGTTGTAGAAGCCCGAGTAACCAAATGTGTTCTGCCTTTGCTCTTTGACAAACCCCACAACCTTGCACAAACTGTTGCACAGACAGCCGCATTTTCGGCTAAGCGAACAAGGCCTTCACCTTTTGATAGGTAGCCTAAACCCCGGAATGTCCCCCAATGCCGCTACTATGTAATGCTTGCAGTATATAATTTTGGGCCAGAGCATTGTTACCAACCCAAATTAGGCTGTGGAAGCGGACAATTCCATTCATCAGGGTAAACCCCTTCGTATTGGAGTTAGTGACCGAGAGTTCAGCCAACAATTGTTTCATTTCCTCATCTTAGTGTTATCCTGTCATCGGGTTCTCTATCCATAACGGAGTACTCACTGAAATAGCAGAGACATCGTTCTGAACTTGACGGCGAGATAAAGCATTAACTGCAGCGTTCTGAACACCCTTCTTGTAATGTATTTGGAAATGCAGACCTAGTAATTTCAAAAACGCCTTGTGCTGAACTCCTGTGGTCAGACGTTGGTCACTGAGATGCACCAGCGATCGTTGGTCGGTTCGGATTATGAATTCTCGATGTTGAAGATAAGAGCGCCACTTGCCCACCGCCAGGAGGATAGCTAGACACTCCTTTTCATAAGCTGAGAGTACCTAATTTCGAGGACTTAAGGACTTACTGAGGTAAGCTATTGGATGATCATCTTGCATCAATACAGCTCCGATACTTGCATCTGTCTCCAATACAAATTGCTTCGCAAAATTGGGCATAGCCAGCACCGGGGCTTGAACTAGTGCACGTTGAAAAGTTCGAAAGGCTTCTTCTGTCACAGATGTCCACTGAAATTGAGCTCCCTTCTTAAGCAATGTTGTCAAAGGTTTGCAAATAATGTCGTAATGCTTTATGAACTTGCGATAATATTCTGTGAGGCCTAGGAATCCCCATACCTCCTTCAATGATTTTGGCACCGGCCACTCAAGAACTGCTTTAACTTTGGTTGGATCGGTGGCCACCCCGGTTGTAGTGATAACATGGCCTAAATATTCCAATGTCTGTTGAGCAAATGAGCACTTCGATCTCTTAAGCCACAGCTCATGTTGTTGCAGAATACTGAACACCTCCGAAAGATGAGCCACATGATTTACCAGTGTCTTACTATACACAAGAATGTCATCGACAAACACCAGAACGGTCTTGCACAACTGCTGAGCAAATATCTGATTGATGACACTTTGAAAAGTTGCTGGCACGTTCATCAGACCAAATGGCATCACCGAAACCTCATATAAACATTGATGAGTGCGAAAAGCCGTTTTGTATTCATCACCAGCAACCACCCGAATTTGGTGATAGCCGGAGCGCAAATCCAGCTTCGAAAACCACTGTGCACCTGTCAGTTCATCCAGGAGTTCGTCAATAATGGGCAACGAGTGTTTATTCTTCACCGTGATGGAGTTTAATTGATGGTAGTCCACACAAATCCACCACGTTCCATCCTTTTTCTTCACTAACAGCACTGGAGATGCAAAAGGACTGGTGCTTCTTTGTATAACGCCAGAGCGCAACATTTTCAGTCACCTGTTTTTCAATTTCGTCTTTGTGCTATGGGGAATAACGATAAGGCCGCACATTCACTGGTTGAGCTCCCCCAATAAGAGGAATGGAATGATCAAAGCTGCATCGTGGAGGCAGTTCCTTGGGTTCCTAAAATAGGTGTGCAAACTTGCTGATCACTGCCTGAATTGGTTGCGGCACCACATCTTCTTGAATTTCCATGATATCAGCTTCTGTGGAGGGTGGTGGAACCGAGTGATTAATCAGGTGTAGTTGCACTAAGTGAGTAAGTGCCCCGCGTTTTAACAAACCCTTTAGCTTGTTTGCACCGACTTGCTGACAACCTAGCATGACATCTTGCACCCCCTTGTAAGGAAACTCGTCTGCCTCTATGCGTGAACTTCATCCATTTTTTCCTCCAATGTACCCACATTGGTGCATGATCTTCAAGCCAATCTACTCCCAAGATAATGTCATAACAGCCAAGTGCTAACACTCGTATATCATATTGAAAAGAGTGGCCCTGAATCCACCACTCCAACCCTGGCACCATTCTGTTACAAGTTAAGGAACCCCCGTTTGCTATCACCATGCAAGAAGCTTTGATTTCGGTAGTAGGACACTGCAACCTTTGAGCCATTTGATCACTGATGAAGGAGTAAGTGCTTCCGTAGTCTACTAATATCAAGACCTCCTGTTTGTCTATGAGACCTTGCAATCGAAGAGTCTTACGACCATGCTTCTGCTTGTTGAATTGTTGAGAAACTACCATTAATTGTTCCTCATTTGATTTGCCGGTGTTACTATTGTCTGAATCTGTCTTGGCTTGGATTTGTAACACCTCAAGCAGCTCCTCAATAATATGCACTAGAATCTTCTCAGGGCATTTATGATTCTTGCCCCACTTCTCACCACATATGAAACATAGCTTGTTAGCTCTGCAATAAGCTCTCAATGCTTCTAGCTTTTCATTCCACTGCACACTACTGGGTTTCCTTGTGTCCTCCATTCTTGTTGTCATCCTGTTTAACTGTGAACTTTGATTTCTCTACAAACTTACTGCCACTCTTCGTAAATTCCCTGTTGTCCCCTTTGCCTCCATGCTTCTTACGGAATAACTCCAGTTCTTCCTCCTGCAACAAAGCAAGGGAAGTAGCAGTATCCACATCCTCCAGGTTATGCAAAACTATGGCAGCTCGAATCTCTTCCCGTAATCCACCCAAAAAATGAGTAACAAAGAAAACATTGTCCTGAGTCAGATTGTATAACAAAATATGATGCTGCAACTCCTCAAACCGCTCTACATACTTACTAACAGATGTCGTTTGCTTAAGGTTAATGATCGGACTCATTTGGTGCTTATACAAATTATGCCCAAAACGCCTTTCTACAACAGCACACATATCCTCCTAGTTTTCAAACCGACCTTTGGACTCGGCATTCTGCAACCAGAGTGCGGTGTTGCCTGTGAAATACAACGCTGCAAATCTAGTGCGTAACCTAGGGTGAATTGCAAAGACCTCAAAATAAGTTTCACAACGCTCCTTTCACAACCTAGGATTCTCCCCATCAAACTTAGGAAACTCTAATTTGGGTAAAGATTGACGAGGAAGAGAAATCGGATTATGATGCGGAACCCTTCCCTCACTGGCCATAACATCAAACACTTAAAGGGTAGTCGGAGTTTCATACGTAATTGTGACCGGAGGTAGCGCTGGGGAACCAAGGATACCCCTTGCTTGCCCTCGGTTTTGATCTGAAGTGCAGCGGCCATTGGCCTGTATGTTCTCATCACCCATTGGTGCAATTCGCGGCGGTAGCCCTGACGGAGTTGGTGTTGAATGCATCACTGGTGGAGTGGGAATCTCCGGTCGTGCCTCGAGGTTTACCACATGCCCCATGACTCCATCCACCGTTGAGCAAACCTCACTGATCTCGGACTTCATGCCATGCATGTCGTCCAGAATCTGCTTCAACAGCGAACTCATTCCTTCGAGTTGAGTCTCCATTGTTGCCATGGTGGTGGTGATCCTCCCTTCTAGCTGCGATTGTCTCTTCTTGAGCGTCAGCACGAAAGTTCTCTAGCTCTGATACCAATTGTCATGTACTCATGAAGTTTGGCGTGAAGTTTTTTAAGGAAGGGAAGAAAGAATTAGGGAGGAAGCAGAGGTTAACTTGGAGACGACGAAAAGCATCCTCAACCACACTCGGTGTCCAGGTTATATACTCCCCCACAAGACTCTTACAAGAGTGGGTCCCACCCACAATACAAAACGCTCACGACAACTTGCCCCTTCTCTCGGCTCTTAGGACGATTTCGCCAACTCCTACCTCTGGTCTTGCTCTGCAACCATAGCCCGACTAGCCTCTTCATGACAGTTATGTATAACCATGCATATTCAGATTGATTAACCCACGTAGGACCAAAAACAATCTGCAAAAAACCACCCTTACTTGAAATCGACTCGGATAAGGAGCTCTACGCGTCATATGCAGCTACGCAGCTCAGATCAAAGGTTACATGCAGACAATGGTGGATTCATAAAACTTTATCCTGTGAACTCAATTATTGTTACTTTACACTTTAGTGGGGTCATTTCTACAAATTTATACTGATTTATAAGTAAATATAAAGAACTGCAGGGCATATATAAAAAAATGACGTGGAGTTGGTTGACCCCACAGCCAATACGTGGCGCATGCATGCAAATGCGGGATTATGAAGAAAGAAACAGACCTAAAAGTTACCATAACTCACCCTTTTCTCATACTAGCTATGTGCCCATGTGATACAGCAGAAACTCAATTTGCGATAAAAAATTATTTGCAAAGAGCACTAACTTTATCTAAATAATAATGTTCACTCTGAATGCGCAATGGTTAAATGTTTAAATCAATTCATCGAAACATACAAATTCTAAGCACTTGTTTATAAACATGAGCTTAAAATTATTTTTAATTTCATAAACTTAAATAATAGCATTACAACACTTGGGATTGTAAATTTGTAACGCTATAATTTGAGATCGGTCGATCGACCGAAAGAGGCATCACTTATTGCCCTACGGACACAAAGGCATCGAAGAGGTATGCGTCATCCATATGTGGCTACCACCATCAGCGGCGTGCATGGCTCGTACACCTTGCTCCGGTCATACCATAGCCCCACCCTATCAACCAGCTCCACCACCTCTCCCCGTGAATGCCTCCCTTGACCTATTATATTATCCACCGCGGCGAGCTCCAGTAGCGCCGTCAGCCTACCTCGCTGGCCACTATCGGCGACCTGCCCCTACGCCGTATCAACGAGATCAGGAAGGTCGCCAATTACTTCTACTCAACAGATAAACTCAACACATCTGCAGGAGAGGCAAGAAGTGGTGGGGTTATATAGATTCAGCAACCGAGGAGATATCTGCGGAATCCAGATTAAGAAATCGTTGAATAAGGAAGGCAATAAAAGGGAAAGAGGTGAGAAGAAACTCAACTCCATGAATCGGAGTTCTGCTTCCTTCGGAAGAAAATCAATCAATCCAATCCGAAAAGCACCGGGAACAATCGTCGCTGATTCGAATGCCAGATCAATGGGAGAAAGAAAAGTAATAAATGAGTCATGCATGTTCATTTACCTCTCGTGACGGGATGATCCGATCCAATTTACCGGGGTGGCAACTGCCCGCTTCCTATTCAGCCATGTGGGTGTGCACACGTGTCAGGATGAGGATAGAGAACGGACGTACCACAACCAACTCCTAATTAGAATTAGTAGAGATAGAGATAACAAACTTATCTAGTCATGTCATGCATAGCCGTGCGCATGCTGCTGACTGGCCAGAATCAAATCCATATGTGATTAGATAAAAAGAAAAGATGATCTTATTTACATAAACAAGTAAATATTTAATGGAAAAGATGCATATGGCAACTCAAAGGCACATGGTAACTCAGAAACTGTATGTATGCAATATATGGAAAAGGAATCTACCGTACAGTATTTGAAAACAGAATCGGCTGATTGAGATAAGAATCTGATACACTGCAAATTACGCATGTATGCATATGCAACTGAATTAAAACTTTCTCAATTCATCGATACATAGAAGATTGGGACAAGGCGGTTTCGTAGGTATGCCTGGGGAAAAAACATGCAGACCAACACTATCAACTTATTATAATTAGAAGTAGTAGAGATATCGTGGGAAAAACCTTGCACTCGAACCATTTGCTCAACACTCACACATCTACCCCACTCTTTCTCTAGCGTTACGGTTAACTCGTGATTTTGCCTCTTGACCCACATGTCGCACAACTCATTCGTGGATTATAAAAAAGGAAAAGATAGAAAGAAAGACTGACGACGCATACTAGTTGTATTATTTATTTTTCAAAAAATAAATATCATGTCATGTACAAAGGAATTTGCCCAAAATCAATTCATTATTATAAATCTAGCATACACACACGGTAGTTTAATTGTAGGTATGTGCTGATTTTATATATAAATCAACAAAGTATGTTATCTAAATTCATTATATATATATATATATATATATATATATATATATATATATATATATATATATAGAATTACTTGGGGCACTATGATGCAGGCTCTATGATCTAAAACGGTATTTTTTCTATGTATTTTCATGCAATATTTTTTTAAAATTTTTATGATGCTGAGTTTAACCAGTTTACTAATTAACTCAAACAAATTTCAACTAAAATTCAAACTAGAGATTCCTTTTTTATGATAGTTTGGTTGTAGGTATGTGCTGATTATATATATAAATCAGCAAAGTATGTGATCCAAACTCATTCAAAATCTTTGAATTCTAGTATATTTTCTCGAAGGTATGCATTTCATTTGACTTTTTATAGATGGGTATGTACCCTAAAATTGAAATTTTTGAAAAAATATACTCGAATATAGTTTGAATTTGTGCATTTGAAATCATGGTGCTTAGGTACCATGGTGCCCCATTTCGCCTGATTATATATATATAGAGAGAGAGAGAGTGGGGTGGCGCTTAGGCCATTCTACGCGCTAGCCGAAACGTACAATGAATTAGTCGGCAATGTACGGTCCAAAACTACCGCATGCCACCATACGTAGATCAAATTGTGTCGCTATTACAAGTTCAGTAGTAATAGATTGAGAAATGCATTACATGTTCGACAGTAATATGCATTGTATTTCATAATAAAAAAGTTGTTATGTATATTAACAAGAATTCTTTCTGCAAGACCGTAAAAAAAAGTCACGAATCCCTAATATTTGAAAAAATTTATCATCAGACTGTGTTCAACATAACTTATGTTTATTATATTATAATTTTCTAATTAATTGTCTCTGTCATACAGTATTACTACCGCAACTTATGTTTTTTACTATGTTAGAAATAACTCATGTACAAAAAAATAAACACGTTTACTAATTGGTTAGCGTATCGAGAACATGTCATTCAATTCGTCTAGTCGTTAGTAAGCCACAGGTGAAAACCATTTGTAAATCAAAGTTGCCAATCAAAAAATTATAGCTAAAACAAATAAACAACATATTCATGTTTAAATAAGTAAATCCATTTACTAGTTGGTCTATGTAGTGATAACACGTTTTATAGTTTGTACATGAATCTATTTTTACCTTGTTTCAGCTATATATTTTTATTGGTAGCTACAATTCATGAACTAATTTCACTATTAGATTACTAATAATAAGAGGAATAGAATGAAACAAATCTCGCCAATAAACATCGTATAAATCAAATTTTACTACCAAATAAACATCAATTTACTACTGAAATGCATTACTACTAAAATCAAAACGTGGCCAACTAACTAATAAATGTGCTTACTAGTTTGTACACAAATCTATTTTTCTTTTTTTAGCCATAACTTTTGATTCGCAGCTCCGATTGATGAACGAATTTCACCGGTATATTACTGACGATGAGAGGAACAATATAATAAGTCCCGCTAATAAACGTCACATAAATTAAATTTTACTACCAAATAAATATCAATTTACTACTAAAACGCATTACTACTGAAATCAGAACTGTGGCCAACTAACTAATAAGGGTGTGTTTGGTAGGGCTCCAGCTCCACCAGATTCATGAATCTGGTAGAGCTGGGTATTTCTAGCTCCACCAGATCTGTGAAGCTGAAGCTGTGAGTACATTAAGAATATTTAGATGGGTCATTTTGTTTACATTTTAGATCAAAAATATAAACTTAATTCACTTTATTTTAGCCTATAAGTTTCAGATCTCAGGTGAAACTAGGATCTGGAGTTCTACCAAACAGACCCTAAATGTGTTTACTAATTCATACACAAATCTATTTTTTCTTTCTTCTAGGTATAACTTTTTAGTCGCAGCTCTGATCGACGAACGAATTTCACTAGTAAATTTGTGACGACGAGAGGAACAATATGGTATAAGTCTCACTAATAAACATCGCATAAATCAAATTTTACTCCAATGAACATCAATTTACTGCTGTATAAATATTAGTTTACTACTGAAACACATTACTAGTTGGTTTCGATACGCTAAAATCTTAGGCTTGGTCGTGGTTTCCACAGTAGAAATCATACATACTATAGAATAGCATATCTATGTATACACACACTAATTTCTCACCTAATTCTTATTATTTTTATGCAAGCAAATTACTACTACCAACTACATACGCTTCTAAATTTTAATCATAGCAAATTGTAACTGAAGTAGGAGAAGGAAAATGTCCTCACCGTTGCAATATATTCCCTTCTTTCAATTTTCTATAGCATATTTTTTTAATAGTCTTGTTCATAAATATATAGCGTATTTTATGTTTCAATGCGAAAATTAATATGATGTTCACTTTATACCTATAATAAATATCCAGATTTATTTGATATTTTCTGCATGCATACATTAAATATAGTGCTTAGAGATGATAATTAGAGGTGGTTTAGCTATTTTTGATATCTCATTAATTTATATAACAAGAAAAAATACACCACGTAAATCTGTACTAAAAGGACGTAACTTGGACGAAGGGAACAACGTAGACGCACGAGAATCTTCCATGGAAAAGCAGTATGCGCTAGAAAATGAGAAGGGCGCTACCAAGGGTTCCATCAACCGGAAACAACCGATGCAGGAAGGACCACGCTGCCCTGCTGGCACTAGCAGTGCAGCCTACATCATCGTCGTGGCACGACATATCTCCTTTTCTCAAAGCGCCATCTACGATCAACGCATACAGCAAACACACAAATATTTTTATCAATACTAACATATAAATACGAGTCAGTGCCAATCGTTCATTCTAAAGAGTACAATTTTATTTTTATAAATACATAACAATTTGATTATTTTGTTTAAAAATGTGTTTTCGTAGTAACACACGAGCATTTGACTAGTTATAGAAAAAATTATCTATAGCACAAGTATAAGCTAAGTACAAAAAAACACCACAAATGTAGCCTGTTGCCAAAAAGTAGCATAAGGGGTGCACAAAGAATAGAATAGTTTTTAGACCTTCGGAAAGTATACTTTTTAGCCTTTGAAACTGAATGTAACAGGTCAAAATGGAAAAAAGTTACCGATGTGTAATTGAAGATTCGGTGAAAACTAGTCGACCTTTCATCATAAATTGAAACATACCCTCAAAAAGAAAAAAAATCAAGAAAGTTCCTTGTCTGTGATTTAATCGGCCCTAAGGATGTGTTGCTTACTAGGCTCGAGCTCTTGTAGACCCGCTCGTGCATGCTCGTCCGGGTACATGCGTGCACTTTCATCGAAAAATGGATTCCTTAGCATGTGTATCGACGCGCACGCGTGTGTATAGCGTGCGTGGTAGTGTGCTCCTCCTCGTACCCTAAAAAAAACTCCCATCCATACTTGTTCTGTTAACTTGGGGCTGATGGGGTGAAAAAAATACCAAAATGCTCATGTCATTTGCGCACTCCCCCGTCATGTTTCCCTTTTCCCTTGAGTCTCTGATTCCCCTTTTCTCCGACGAACCTAAACTGTGTTGCGACCTTGTTGTTACGGCAAGAGTCCTCGGTGTTGGCTGAGATGTAACTAGGATGCTCCGACGTTGCTTGATCCTGGTCGTTGAAAACAGCAACATACCACCTCGAGCGCCAGGCCTAGCCAACAAGCTGGCTGACGAGTGTGGCACGATAAGGGAGATGGGCTCGAGGGTGACCCTGTCGAAGGTGGGTTTTGAAAGATTTCCATCAAGAGATCAATAAGCAATGGCAATAGGGCCCAATTCCCCGCTAGGGAATTCCCCTATTAGGGAGCGAGGATAGGGGAGTCCCCCCCTCACTAACGGGGAAAATTCATCCATATAGAAAAAACAGATAGGAGGTGTTCAACTGCATTTTGTCCTCGTTACTAGGCCCCGCCCCACTTTCTAACCCTATCCCGTTGGCTCGGTCTCCCTCAACCCCTACCCCCCCCCAAATCCCAATCCCTAAACACTCCCCATCGATGCTCGCTTCGCCCTTGTTGCCTCTGCCTCTGCCTGCTCCACCTCGCCTCCGTCAAGTGCTCTCATCACCTCCGACAGCTCTACCTCGCCCCCTCTGCCTCGCCCTCACCCTCCCTCCTCCTCAGCCATGGCCGCCTTGCCCTCACCTCCGTGGGTCGAGTTCGCAAAGCAACACAACATCGGTGGTGCAGGCGCATGCAGCATCGATGGTCGCCTCCCCCTCCACCATGGCATGCCGCCTCGGTGGTGTGGGCGTTAGTGGCCGCCGCCCCCTCCCCTCTACCATGGCCTACTCGATGGTGAAAGCATCTAGGCCCCCATGTGGTTATAGTTTTGATAATTAATGACAATCACGCGAAAAAGACTAACGTCATTTTCAGTGGTTAAGTTGAAAACAGGAAAAGCTATCGTTCAAAGGAAGTCGGATATTCACAAGCGCAAAAAGGAAGAAGTACGCGCAAAAGAAGCTAGAGAAATGAAAGTATCAAAGAAGTGAAGGTATAAAAACTTCAGTAGTGTTTTCTAGTCTTTTCACCGATCTCGGAGTTGGGAAAAAGATTGGATTATTAGGATAGTAGCCGTACTATCAAGAGGGACTTGATATGGGTCTTTGAATCTTGAAAGTGCATAGAATATGGCTCAATAGATCATTCATACACTCATACATTCGAGAGTTAATTCAAAAACCTGAAAATTCCTTGAGGCCGGCACTACCGCATGTTTTAAGCGGTAGTACCGCAGGTGCAGTACTACCGGGGTCTCTATGGCGATAGCAATTTTCTAGAGAGGTATTTTTCTGGAACTCCTCGTGGCACTACTACCTCGGATTAGGCGGTAGTATCAAAATCTTGATACTACCGCACCTAAGCTTCTTGATAGCTTTATTCGAATCGATTCTTTTTCCTATTCGTTAGTCTTTGTACTCAAGACCCCAAAGGCGGTAGTACCGCCATAAAGTTTTCGCGACGAATTGACTCGTGTCGGTAGCATTAAATGCCCGTTCTAGCCGTTGAACCCCAGGTGCGGTACTACCGGCCCTTAGAGGGCGGTAGTACCGGCCATGGCGCAAAATCTGCAGTAAAAGAAAATAACGGCTAGTTTGAGTGGTTGGGGGTTATAAATACCCCCTCACCTGTGCTAGGGCCTGGTTGGTGACTCCATTGAATATATTCTAAGCCCTAGCAACTCTCTCCACACTCTTGTGCATTCAATTGTTGTCTTTTGAGTTCTTGGAGAGAAAATTGAGTGCATTGAAAGCATTGCATTAGTTGAGCCATTTTGGTTGCACTCTTGAGCTTCAAGCCCACGTCAAGTTTATTACTCTTGGAGGTTGCCGCCTCCTAGACGGCTTGGAGGCGATCGGGATTGGTGATCTTCTCAAAGAAGGTTGTGAGAAGGTCCAATCGGTGTGAAGGCAAGGAGCTCGCCTACCCGGAGCGGGGAAGAGCTACCGATAGTGATCGGGGAAGGCTCAAACGAGAGGAGCCGGCTTGAAGGAATTCAAGCTACCTCAACGTGGAGTAGGGGAGACCGGCAAGTCTCCGAGACCACGGGATAAATTCTCTTGTCCATCATTTGTGGTTTGCTTATATTTACTCTTGTGCTATTCTAGCAATTTGATTCTCTTGTGCTTATTGCTTAGCTATTGATATACTTGTGTAGGGATATCATCTTGTGATCACTAGAATTGTTAAGTATTAAATTTGCCAAAATTGTCACTTGTTCTTAGAAATCATTAAACTTGAATTTTAGTGATAGAAAAAATTAGAAAAGCCTATTCACCCCCCCTCTAGGCTCATCCTCGATCTTACAGATGGTCGGGGCGCCGCACCACAAGCATGGTGTAGGCATCGGTGGCCGCCTCTCTCTTCCTCTCCGCCATGGCTGCCTTTCCTGTCCCACACCGCCGCACCATGGCACAAGCGAGTGAACTCAATCCCCAATACCTCATCCTCCTTTAGAACTCCCCAATTGATATATTGGTGCTTTCGTACTTTGAATGTGTGATTTGTGCTTTGAATGATTGAATATATGATTTGTGCTTATTATCGGGTATGGCTCCTCACAAGGGACCCAGTATCCTGATAGGAATAGGGAACAGGGCGAAGTGACCCCAATGTTGGGTCCGAGACTGGGGAATAGGGTTTTTCTCCTCTTCTCATAGACGAGGGCGTTCCACCACTCCCTGCTGGGAACATCCACGTTGCCATTCCTATTCCTAGTGAGCACTGACATGTTCTCACCTCAAAACCCCCAAAAGATCTGATTTTTCCAACTAATCCCATCTCCAACCCTCGAGAAAAGAAAGCATCCAATTATTCCATCCCTTCGATCGCAAAATGCTCAAGAAAGATACAACAGCAATCTGTCCAACCAATCCACCATGAAAACCTCGAACACATTCAATCTTTACAACTAGTTCCTCGCCAAAAATCTCTATGTAGCATAAGAGAAGAGCATAGTCTGGGTATATCAATCAGACTAGCTCACAATTTTGCACCCGCCGCCAAGCTTCTCCTTAGCCACAATCGCGAGAAAGAGATCAAATGCAATCACTATTATGACTACAAGTTTAGCAGTTGAAGATCGACTGTTGGATCAAAAAGCGACGGTTCAAATCTTTCATATTACTGTTTAGAAAAACATTGTACCAAATCTGTTTACTGTAGCAACATGGTATAGTTGAACGTTGTTTGACAATTCGGACAGTCAGTTGCTTCGATCCAATGGTGTTGACAGCTAGTGTCTGCTTAAGTTACAGTCACCTTATGACTGCACACGATCTCTATCCCGATTGAAGAATAAGAGAAAGGAAAGAGCATCAGGATGGGAAAGGAGCTGAGGATGAACAAGGGTATGGCTGGGTCGGCCATGGCCAAACTAGCTTGGGGGGTATAATTGTCATCTTGTGTGGCTAAGGTTGGGAAAAAGGTGAAAATAAGATAGGTAACAAGGGTTGACTAGAGTGGCATAGACAACCACTCTGCACAGAGCCACGATCTATTGCAATTAACCACTCTGTACATAGGCACGATCTGTACATAGACGTGAAGTGGCATTTGACGGGATAACCACCCCACGTATGTTGTAATTAACCACTGTATACATAGACACAATCTGTTGGTGCATAGCCTATGTTAAGACTTTAGACTAGTTACTTAATTTTCGATTAGCTGTTTAAAAGTGATTTCTTAACTAGTACTGTGCTGGACGCGCGACTCTGCTCGAACTTTTCTATTTGACCAGCTGGGCAGCCCTAATGCCTTGGCGATGGGCGATGGCCACGTACGCCACAGTCCGATTTGCGCCCAGATATGCTTGCCGCTGGACACCGAACAGATAGCCTTTTGGCCCTTTTCGTAGCTCCTGACAGCCAGGAACCAACTCTGCTCCCGCACCAGACAAATTGGAACGTCAAACACGCACGCACCCATGCCCGCGGATCGATGACAGCACCGGGCTGGATGTTGAGATGGTGCGATATGCTGGATCGATGCCACCCATCTCACGTACGTCCCCATTGACCGCGCGCGCGGGGCTCTGGTTCGGCCGCGTCGTCGGTGACGACGGCGCGGGAGGGCACCGCATGCGGCAAGTGGGAAACCCCGTGTTTTTGCCTTGCTTTTGCGCTGCGCGCGCGCGGTGCCGGTGCGTGCGAACACGTACCGACGTACGGCTGCGACCCACCCGCCCGTGGACGCGTCGTCGGTTAAGCCCACCTAAACGCGGACTCTAGCTTGCTACACCGACGAATTCAGCTGGATTCTGGAGTAGCTACGAAGCACGAACACACTTGTTAATGGAGTGGTGCTAATGACACGCTGGATTAGTGGACTGGCCAGCAAAAATGATGGATGGCTCCGAGTATAACGGTCCGATTCTGAAACTTTCAACTACCATCATAGAGCGTTGATTACAGATCGCGGGGCTGTAATTTGTTCTTCTTTTGGACTTTCTGTACGCGCGTTTTGAATGGACAACATAAAAGGACAAGCCTTAAGTCTCCTAGTTCCTGCTCTGCTCCTTCATTCTTCGCTTCTATCACAAGCAAGTCTCTTTCTGCTATGAAGAAAAAAGGGAAAATAAATAATTTTGTTTTTTGTTTTTTTGGCCTTGAGGAGCAAACAAGGGGGGAAATGCAAAAACAACAATAACTAATCAAAGTTTTAAGTACGTCACACTGAATTTTACCGTTAATATGCTGCAACTTACCAAGCGATGAGACGTGCTCTTCAAATTTGTTTGAAAATAAATTTCCTGGGGAAAGCGATGGCTTTCCAAGGGCTAATAACAACGCAAAAATTACATGCCGTTTGGTTGGTGTGTTTATCCCTGTAGGGGCGCGTCTGAAGCTGCTACGTCATCGCACTTTGATAATTGGCTCCACCATTGAGTAGTACTGCACTTTACTTATTTTCCACTTCAAAGCCATCTCGCAGCTGGCTTGGATCAATTCCGAGTTACTTGCTTTGACTTCCTCTAAGGTCTCGCACACAATGCATGCATGCTTCTTCGATGTGTACATTGGGCCAACGTCTTAGTTTTCCGTACAATGAGAGAAAGAGTTAGGATGGCAACACGTCCTCTGTTTTACATATATATATATATATACATATGTATACATATGTATATATATATATACATATGTATATATATATATATGACAAATACCTTTTACTCCTGGGTGCAGTTACTCTCACCTTTGAAATACCACCTAAACAAACTTAAAATACTCTTTTATCACTTTGGCTACACTCATATACTAAGTATAAGATATTCCAAGATGAACACGTGCATACCTTCTGTTGTGCGAGATACTCTCTATATTGTGAGATACTGGATAGGGAATAATTACTTCCGAGAGTAGAAAAGAGATTATATATATATGTACAGATTAATCATATATAACAAATATAATTGTATTTCAATCATTACAATGATCTCTACCACTTAATTTGGTGGGGTCAAATTATAATGATGCATATTAATTATATGTAAATAGAGATATATAACAAATACAATTGTATTTCAATAATCGGAGGTAGAGTTGTATATCATAATATCTAGACACATAGTTGCATGAGTAAGGGCCTGTTTGTTTCAGCTAGAGATTATAGAAAGCAGATTTTAAAAGCTGGATTGTAAAAGCTGGATTGTTAAAAGCTGATGACTGTTTGGTAACCCAGATTATAGTGTATTTGTATTGTTGTTTCTGCGTGGCAAAAGTCTCGTAGTACTTCGGCTGCTTTTGTTGCCTTATTTTCTTGGAAGGTGGAAGGGTATTATAGTCTTTTGTACAAAAAAAAAAGCTGAGGAAAGCTCCTCCAAAGTGGATTGTGGGATTCTAACAATCTGGACTCTGGATTGTTACAATCCAAATTAAAAGCTGTCTGTTTGTTAACCTTCTAACTTTTAAAAGCTGCTTTCTATAATCCCTAACTGAAACAAACATACCCTAAATCTGCTAGTTTCCAAACAAAACAAAAAAGAAAAAAAAAACTTTATCGCCGTTCGAGGCCTATAAAACTCCTACCTACTGCGTCGCTGTTTAGACGCCAAAACGCTCCTCCATCCGAAGTCTTGCAGCCAAAGCCTCCCTTCTCTTCTACCTTCCTTCTGAGCTTCCGCGCCGTGACATTCCCCTGAAATGGGATGCAAGGCGTGCGAGAAGCCCAGGGCGACCTACCGGAAGGGGCTGTGGTCGCCGGAGGAGGACCAGAAGCTCCGCGACTACATTCTCCGGCACGGCCACGGCTGCTGGAGCGCGCTCCCTGCTCAAGCCGGTAAGGCCGACAACCGCTGCTGCATTTGCATTCCGCCGAATGTAAAGAAGAGCATATTCGAGGCGATTTAGGTGCATTGGGTCGAAAAATAGGCACCGAAGCACTGTCGATTGGTGGAGAAACAGAGCCTGGTGCAGCTCTCTTAGCTGAATTTCTCTTGCCGGCTCGTCTGAACTGGCCAATTCTGAACAGAAAAATTCTGCTCATGTTTGTTCGTATTTAATTTCACCTCTCCGAAACAAAATGCACATTGGTTTTCTGGTCTAAAGATTCTCCGGCGTTGCAGGGCTCCAGCGGAATGGCAAGAGCTGCAGGCTGCGGTGGATCAACTACCTGCGGCCGGGGCTGAAGCACGGCATGTTCTCGCCGGAGGAGGAGGAGACGGTGATGAGCCTCCACGCTGCACTCGGCAACAAGTAAGCACCGGGCAGCACGCACTCTTCCCTGCACTCTTTAGAGGCTGATTGTTATTCCGTGGATTTTAGATTCTGGTTCTAAAAGCTGAATAAAAAACAAAAAACCACAACCCACTTAACAGGCAATTTTATAGATTCTGAGAAATGCAAATATGAGAATGTCACTGAAAATTCCAAGTAATTAATTACCTATCAAATAACATTCTAGTATCCAAAATCAACTTCTCTGTAGCCATAACCTAAAATCACCTCTCGAAGAAGAATAAAAAAAAACAGTCCCTTAGACTTTACACGCAAATGATTGAAACGAAAGACAGTACTCCACGTTGTGGCCGTGCTGCCTTTTCTTCCTTTTAGTTTTCTGCACACTAGATGGCCGTAGTAGCACATCTTTTCGACGGAAAGCAAAGTGTCCCTGCTCGGCAGTGCCGAGCTGGCGGCAATCCGGTTCTAGAACACTCCGATGAAGTGAAAACGAAGGGGGGAAATGGAAAAGCAAACCGGTGATGCTGGCCACCGAGGCCATTTTTCGTAGTGGAGTTGATGCTGACGCGCACGCTCCACAGACGCTCCTGCGCATTAGAAATCCGCGAGATTTTTCCCTCCCTCTGTTGGGTGTACAATGTGATGATTAAAACCGCTATTCCCCCTCGCGTCATTAGTTTATTGAAAAAAGTGTGGTCCTCTTTAGCAGCGCAAGAAAGGACAGGCTGAGATGGCCAAAATAATGTGGACTTGGGACGCTAAATGCCATACAGTACAGTTGCGTCCTAGAGCAAGTTAGCTCAAAATCATTTTCTTGAAAGAAAATTGTTTTTCTCAATTGCTCTCCCTCTTATCTTCTTCTAGTTATTGTACAGAAGAATAGCGACCAGAACATGTCGTCGACTATTTGGACCAATCCGCGCTCACTTGCGAGCTAATGAAAACAGCAGATTTGACGATCCGAACTGGCACGTTCTAATCTCCCGAGAAGATTAGATTCTTTATTGGGCCTTGCAATTATGGACCCCCAAAAAAAATCAAAAGATAGTGGTCCTCATGAATAGACTACGTATACGCTTGTCCCTTTCACCCAAGTGGCACATTTTCTTTAAGCTAGCAACAGAGAAAAAAAGAAACAGGAAAAGAAAGAAACCTCAACTTGTCAATGCAAAAGCTGAGTTTTCCGCTAACCCCCACCGACAGAAATCAATTTAAGTGAATTAGGTCTGTGACATTCTAGCTTAATTATTGACACTAATTTTTCTACTGCAGGTGGTCTAGGATAGCAAGGCATTTACCTGGGCGAACAGACAATGAGGTCAAGAATTACTGGAACTCTTACCTGAAGAAGAGAGTCCAGAGAAGCAAGCAAGGGCCAAACACACCTGCACCGGAGACGAACTCTGCTGCTGATTCAGACGACTCTCAGAGCCCGAAGTCCGGCGAAATGGCCCAAGAGCCGGCCAGCCGACCGTCGAACTCCGACTCGTCGGAGCTGCCGCACGAGTCGTCGTCGGCCGACTCGAGCTGGCTGACCGCGACCGAGCCTCCTACCTGCAGGGCCCATGCCCCTGTGACTCCCAAGGTCATGTTTGCAGATTGGCTGAACACGGACTACATCAGTGGTCAGATCGCGGCAGCACCTGGTCTGGATTCCGCAGGGGTGATTGGTGCAAGTGCAAGCCCAGGCGATCACCTTCGGGTCATGAGCCAGGGATCCGTGCAGGTCGATGGGCCATCCAGTGTCGAAGATTCCTTGCATTGCTTCGGTGACAATGGCACCTGCTGGGAGTTCCAGGAGCAGTTCGACAGCATCGATCAGATGCAGGCAGGCGGGTTCTGCGACCTACTCTTCATGAGCGAATTCTTTGGGCTGAACTAGAGCGTGCTTGGTGAAGGAGTTTAGAGTTTCTTAAATTTAGACATTTCGTCAAATTAAGGGGTGTTTGTAATACTGCAATGTAAATTATCGCCGTGCATGTATAGAGCAATGTAACAACATATAAAGTTCAGAGGCATGATAAATGAGAATTACTACTACTGTATATCAGTATATGTCCTCCACTTTGCTTTGGAGAATAAGGCACCGACAGAAAGATGGATAGGAAGAAGAAAAACTATTAAGAGTCGCAATTACGGGTACAATTGTTTTGTTCGTTAGTTAATATTATCTTTGTGCTGTGCTTGGAGCTGTATCATGGAACAATCTATTCAAATCTCGCTTTCATATACCCACTGACCACTGCGAAGTGCCAAGTTTTGTTGCACTTCAAGAATTGTCGGGGGTCCCTTGCACGTAGGCTATAGGTCTTAAAAGTTGTAATGATCGTTTTGTTATATAAATATTGAATCGATCCCAACTAGTATTAAGAAATCCACACGTAATCTTTTCTGAAACCAACAAATTCATACATCATGGCCGTGACTGCTAGTTGTGTCCCTAGCCCTGATTAAACAGAGGAACAATACTACTGAAGTATCCGTTAGTGCCTCTGCTTTCTTCCTCCCTACCTTAGCTCTTCAAAAAGTAAATTGCACAGATCCAAAGCAATATTGTTAGCAGCGTAGTGGGTGGTCACCAAATAAAACCCTCAATAGACCTTAAAATTCGTGCAATCTACTTTTTTTAGAGAGCATGGAAGCATTTTATCGCCATGCAATGTTAGTGGTCATGATGTTCTCATTGACGTAAGGGCCAATTTGCTGCTTGATAAAGCATAATAGTTAAAAGATTGTTGTTTCGGCTCCAAAAAAGGACATGCTTGTAGGCAGGTATAAAAGTACCTGTCAAAAGACATTACATTGCTAAACAGAATCTGATGTAGAGGACAGGTGGAGATGAATAAATGGAAGGAAAAATAAATAAAAGCACAGGTATGTGACTTTTAGATGGGTTATAGCTGACGCAGAACCTCCCTCAAATGGGTCTACCGCTGGAGGAGATGAATAAATGAATAACAGTGCTTTCGCCCATACATTTCACAGCTAAATTAGCACAAATTCATAAAAGATACAAAAATGCAAAAGCTTCATATTCAGATTTGAAAAAAAATGTAACGAGATAAGGGAATTTATTGTGAACTTGGGCACCTCCAATCCTCCGTAGCTATTTCGGCTTCTTTCTTTCTGTTTTTGAACGGATAGCTATTTCGGCTTTAAGATTACAGGCCGTTAGGTGTTTTTTAACAGGATAGCTAGACGCCGTTAGATTAAGCTCTCTCAACCACCTTATCTACTCAAGATCTTATCCAAAACTGAAGCCATATAAACTACTCAAACCAACATATCTTTCACTCTCTCTTCCTCGCTTGCCCTTACTCACCACGAGCCCCTTAGCAATGGCACAAATGGACAGTGAGGCCACGTCTCCACGAGGCATCGTAGGGCGGCTGCGGGAGGCATAGTGGAACACGGTGCGGTGCGGTGGTGGCATGACACCACCACATAGAGGCGAGTTGCAGTTGTGGTGCATGCAGACACCTATAGTGGCCCAATGGCCATGGTTGTCGTGGCACACAAAGAGTAATTGTGTACAATAGACTATAGGGCAATTGTGGCCCAAGCATTGTGATGTGCATCCACGTACGGGCAGCTATGTGTGAGCTTGATGGCATGTAGCTCGTCGATGAGATCTCTAGTGGCTTCCTAACTTTTGATGAGACTAGTTATGTGCTTATGCGTTGTAACAAAAACTCAATTTATGACAAAAATTTATTTGCAAAAATACTAACTTTGTTTGAATAATACTGTTTAATCTGAATGTACAATGATTGAAACTCAATTTGCAATAAAAATTTTATTTGCAAAGAGCACTAACAGTGGCAAAGGTGGGTAATTAAAGAGCAGTGGCAAATATGGATAATTAAAGAGCAGTGGCAAAGGTGGGTAATTTTGATAAAGTGACGTGGGAAGAAACTTTTGCTTTATATAGTAAAGATTTGATGTTGAGCATTGCTTCAATGCTTTCCCTCCTAATACAAGTTGCACAAATCTTGAAGCAAATGAAGGGGTAAGTAATCACTATTTACCCTTTATTCATGCTTTAATATTTATACAGCTTAAAAAAAAGCATGGAAACACCTCTCTTTGATGTTTCTTTTTTTAAACATGAATGGACTTATGAAATTCCCCACAAAACTTTTTGAAACTCCCTAAATTTTGAAATTTGACTTTCAAAACTCAGTTGAGATTCTTTTGAAACTTGTTTTAATTAAGTTTCAGATTTGAGAATAGATGAAACTTATAGTTTCATATTTGCAAACCATTGAATTTTTTTTGGAACACACTAAAACCTTATGAAACCCGTTTTGAAACTACATGATGAAACTTGTGAAACGGCTTTGAAACTTTGAAGTTTGTTGTTTAAAACTTAGTTAAAATTCTTCTAAAACTTGTTTTTTTACTCAAGTTTCATTTTTAAAACAGGATGAAACTTATAATTTCATATTTGAAACCTTCAAAATTTGTTGAAACACGCTGAAACCTTGTAACCGCTGTTTGACACTTTTCTGAAACTTTCAGAAATATGTGATACATGTTATGAAGTTGTGATTTTTTTTGAAATTTGTTTTAATCAAGTTTCATATTTGAAATTGGATGGAGCTTATAGTTTCACATTTGAAACCAATTGATTTTATTTGAAACGTGCTAAAACCTAATGAAACCCATGAAATGTGCTATGAAACTTTGAAATTCGCCTTTTGAAACTTAGTTGAATTCTTCTAAAACTCATTTTTTAATCAAGTTTCAATTTTGAAACTGGACAAAACTTATATTTTCAGATGTGAAACCCATAAAAATTTATTGAAACATGATAAAACCTTGTGAAACCTGTTTGACGCTTCTTTGAAACCCGTGAAACATGCTTTGAAATTTTGAAGTTTGTCTTTCGAAACTTAGTTGGAATTCCTTGAAAACTTGTTTTTAATTGAGTTCCAGTTTTGAAACTTTTTCGAAACTTGCAGTTTTAGATTTAAAACCTATTGAAATTTGTTGAAACATGTTGAAATATTACGAAATCTGTTTGGAACTTTTCTGAAACCAGTGAAATATTGATAAAAGGGGCTATTTGGCTTGCTTTCAATGGTTGCCAATGTTTACCTTACCAAAGTTTAGTAGCACTGACGAAATTTTGGAATTATTTGGTTTGCTACCGGTCTTTGGCAAGATTTTTTTCTCCCCTAGGTTTCTATTGATTGGCAATGCCAAATTTTGGTAATATTTGATGAATCAAATTTGTCATCAAAATAAAGAATCCTAAAATCTGGTGAAACGTGCCTATGTTATTGAGGGCCTGTTTGGATCCATTAGCTCTAATAGTTAGCTGGCTAACGGCTAATAGCTAGCTAACTATTAGCTGGCTAATTATTAGCTGAGGTTGTTTGGATCTACTAGCTAATAAATGGTTGAAAATTTGGTTGTGAGTGCAAATGTCCATTGTACCCTTGCGTTAATTAGATATTTGCATCTTTTTTGGCTATTGTATCACGGTGGAGGAGCCGAGGACAAATTGGTCTTTTGACTATCTATTAGCTGAAATTAGCAGGGGAGAACCAACTAATGAGATAACTATTAGCTGGGTTGTTGGCTAACTATTAGCTGGGTTATTAGCTGGACTGTTTGGATCCATTTCAGCTAATTTTAGCAGCTAACTGTTAGTGCCAATGGATCCAAAGATGACCTAAAATCGATACAAACAATACAGCTTGGGATGGCATCTCCCTTGAGATTATCTTGCTAGCAAAAACCAAGAATTTTTTTAGTAATATATTTTTTAAGAAATTGCAACATTAATACGTGTATTTAAAAAAATGCAAGAATAATACAACATAGCCAGACGGTTTGGCGAAATAGATATTTTCGCCATTTGGTTGGGCGAAAATACTATTTTCGCCAAATCATTCAGCGATTATACGTTAATCCGTGATTATTATGTGATTTAAACCCAAATGACTGGAATCACCTTATTTTCGCTGAACGGTGTGGCGAAAATAGGCATTTTTGCCATACCATTTGGCGAAAATAGTGGTCGTCGAACGGTGTGGCAAAAATGCTGCCACACCATTTGGCAAAAATAGGCACCTACTGCACGGGGTGACGCCGAAGAACCGGTTCGACCGAAGAAAAAAAGAGGAGGAGCGAGCTCGGGTGATCGGCGAAAAGAGAAGAGAGGGGGAGGAAAAGAGGAGAGGGAGAGGGAGAGAAAGAGAGGGAGAGAGAGTTCGGGAGAGAGAGGAGGGAGGGAGAGAGAGAGAGAGGAGGGAGGAAGAAGGAAGAAGAGAAAAAGAAGAAAAAAGAAGTAAAATTGTCACTTTTTAATTTTGTTGTTAAATTTTTATAGTGAATATTAGGATAGTCAAATATTAGATATTGATGCAATATTAGTGATTTTAGATATTGATGAAATATTAGCGATATTAGATATTAGATGTATACTATAGTTAGGGATATTAGATGTATAATATAATTAGTTAGTTATAGTTAATATTCTTGTTAATTAGCGATATTAGATATTCTAGGTTAGCGATATTAGATGTGTAATATAATTAGTTAGTTCTAGTTAATATTCTTATTAATTAGCGATATTAGATATTCTAGGTTAGCGATATTAGATGTATTGTAATATTGCAGTATTGGTAGCGGGATAGTTAATTAGCACTGTTTAATTTAAGTTAGCGATATTACATGTTAGGAGTGATCTAAAATTTAATTTTGTTTAGTTTGTGATATTAAACATGAGTGGTGATCTAAAAATTAATTTTGTTTATGTCGTCGTAGTAATGTCGGATCCAGTCAAATTTAGGGCATATTATAGCGATGGTGAAATAAAAACTGGCCCGAATGGTATTGATTTGAGCAGTTTTGCAGTCACTATGGTGGAACACTTATTCCCCGATAGAGTTAGCATCCGTGATATAAAGCGTTGGTTGACCCAATATTTTTCTCTGGATCCAAGTGTTTACTCTGTTACCATCTAAATCTTATTCACGCATAGTAAGGATGACCCGACTCTGTGGGAGTTGAAGAAAGTAGATTGGACATACTTGTGGCAGAAATGGTTAAGGTGGTGTAAGAGATCTAGCTTTGAATGTGTAATACTGGTGCAGGCTTGCCCTAGAGAAGAGGTGAATATTAGCGGTGTGTGCGAAAGCAGCACATCGCTACAACTGAACAAGTTCAGTCAGTGGTGCCAGTTGAGGTAGCAGCGGAGGATGATAACAGGGATGTAGCAAGTGCAGAAGGTCGGGCCGATGAAGGGGAGGAGATCCATCAACTTGTTGATCAATTGGAGTTGGTGGACCGTATGGCGATGCAAGATAAAGCTGAAATGTTAGAGTGTGATGATGACATCGACGAAGATGAGGAAGGGGGGAAGATGATGATGATGAAATGCATGGTAGTACTGAGGCAATAGATGTATCCATCCCTGACGAGTGGAACAGGAAAATCAAAGCTGCTATGAAAGTTTTGTGGAGCTATGAGTCACGTTGGGAGCATGGTACCAATGCCATTCGGCTGAATCAAATTTTCGCAAACAATTCTGAGTTGAAGTTGGCAGTGAGGCTGTGGGCACTATCGCAGCAGAGAGAGTTCCAGGTTGTTTTGTCCAGGCCAGATAGATACACAGTAAAGTGCAGAATCGAAGGATGTGAATTCCGAGTTCATGCATACAAGCCGAAATGCGAGACATTTTGGATTACATCACGAGTAGATGGGCACACATGCAGACTAGAAAATGTTCTGGTGAAACACCGCAACTTGAATGCGGCTGTAATCGCTAGCGTGATGTTCAATGAGATCATCAAGAAGCGGGACATTGAGTGTTCTTATATTCAAAAAGCAATCTTGAGAACATTTAAGTACCAGATAAGTTACTCAATGTCCTAGCGTGCGAAGCAAAAAGCATTAGAGAAAATGTTTGGTACATACGAGGTTTTGTATTGTAACCTACCTCGTGTGCTTGATGTCTTGAAGGAAACCAACCCTGACACGTACACCGCTTTCGAAGAAAGTGAAGCTGATGGTAATGGGATCTCGATATTTCGTCGTGCTTTTTTTGATTGGGTCCTTGCATTGCGTCATTCAGGTACTGCCGTCCATTGTTGTGTGTCGATGGTACATTTTTTACTGGAAAATACAAGGGGCGGATTCTAACGGCCATTGCAGTTGATGTGAACAACCACATACTTCCATTGGCCTTTGCATTTGTTGAGGGTGAGAACCGGGATAGCTGGCTGTGGTTTTTCAGACATTTGAAGTTCGGGGTAGTTGATGATCGGTCCAACGTGTGCATCATTCATGATCGTCATAAAGGTATCATTTCGGCAATTAAGACTCTATAGGAGGGCCTTGATGAGCCTTTTCCATGGCGTGGCATGCAGAACATGTGGTGCATGAGACATTTGGGAGCAAATTTTTTCAGGCAGTTCAAGAATAAGAAACTGATGAACCTATTTAAGAGGTTATGCAAGCAGAATCAGGCACGTAAGTTCAACGCGATATTGGCCTAGTTGGATAAGCACACTACCGCACATATTGAAGAGCTGAAGAAGTAACCACCAACGCCGAACGATTGCCCACCCAAAAGGCTATCACCCCTTGGGCGCTCGATTCTCCAAATCTGAGGAGACGATCGTCAAGGAACATTAAGTGTTTCTCGCACTGGATAGAGGCGGAGCCGTTGGAGAAGTGGACATTGCTCCATGACACTAGAGGCGCCAGGTTAGTATACTAAATCAGGATAGTTGCGACGGTTGAACAATTAGGGTTATTGTACTAACTGATATGTGTTGAACTTGTTTGGTGTCATGACAACGAATATAGCCAAGATTTACAATTGGGCCATCAGAGGCCTGCGTCCGCTACCACTTGTGGCCATCCTGGAAGGCATGTTGCACGACATCGTTGCCTACTTCCAGAAAAGGCATGCGGAGGCTGTACTTCATGCCATGACATTGCAAACACCGTATTGTGGGCAGATGATAGCCTACATGGAGGAGTGAACCAGTAAAGCTCAGCAGCATGTGGTGCGTAGCTTCAGAATCACTGAGTACCGCTTCAAAGTAACTCTCCGGTGCAAAGGGGGATTGGGAACCGACACAGCGGTTATTACACACGAGGTTAACCTAGACCAAGGGGCCACTGGATGGTGTGAATGCACCTGCAACAAGCAAAGACTTCTTCATATTCCTTGCTCACATGTAATCGCTGCTTGTGGGCAAATTGGGATGAACACGTCGCAATACGCGTTCCCTTTCTACTTGAAGGATCATGCTGTCTATCCTTAGTCCGCTGAGTTCCGTGTTTTTCGTGCACACGGTGATTTCACTATCATTAACAGAGATGAGCACATATGTCTACCGGATGCAAACTTGCGGAGGTGTGCGGAAGGGTAGGCTGGTCGTCCACAGTCTAGGCGCATTCGCAATGACATGGATGAATCTGAAGTGGGTGGCCCTGTTAGGAGGTGTTCTCAGTGCGGTGAGTACGGGTACAAGACAACGCAATGTCCATAGTATTATGTAATATGTATCATTTTATCATATGTTATGTATTTGCGGGTATATTGGACCTTTATCATGTTTATATATTGAATTATGTAATATGTAGAATTATGTAATATGTATAATTTTATCATATGTTATGTATTTGTGGGTATATTGGACCTTTATCATATTTATGGTATGCCGTTTGTTTATTTATGTTGAACTCTTCAGTCTTTTGTTTTACATTAATAATCATGCTGCCTTCGTGTTTATCAAATGTTATGTGTAATAAATGTTTCATTGTTTACTTATAGGGATGGAGCACCTCGAGTCACTTCTGGACTCTGCCTTGGATCGGCGACACCGTGCGCTTGTCCACACGACAGAGGGCATTGAGAAGATGCCTCCGCTGCGGATCCATGTGCCTAACAAGGCATGGTGGATCCACCCACGTTTCCACACCAGGTGAGTTGCACTACATTTACATGTTTCATTGCTCGCATAATTTCATTTCATTTAACTAATATTTGAATATTGCAACTGTTTTTCCTATCGATAGGTTGGCGCGTGCGGGGTTGCTTCCTCTCGTTCGCATGGTTGAGGGCTCAGCTGAGGACGCGGCTGTGGTCAAGGATCAGGCGGAGGGTGAGGATGGTCTAGAGCGGTCACTGCGTTTTTCATTCGACCAGTCCCTGCTGTCCTGTTTGGTCGACCGTTGGAGGCCGGAGATGCACACTTTTCACCCGCCATTCGGTGAGGTGACGGTGACCCTGCAGGACGTCGCCATGCTTACAGGGTTGCCGATCACTAGGACACCGATGGGACCCTCGGTGACTCCTGCGGGGTGGGTGAAAGACTTGAAGGAGAGGTTCGCCGGAGTGGTTGACATTGATCCGGAGATACGTATCGGGAAGAGGCACGGGCCATCGAGGAAGTGGTTGGCCCAGTTTGAGGTTAGTGCTTGTTCGTGTATATGTTATTCTAATTTTTTGTAACCTTAATCTGATATTACCATATGTTAATTGTCACAAGTGCAGTGGATGGCGATGGTACCCACGGAATACTAGGTCGCACGGCACTTGGAGGCCTACCTGCTTTGGTTGTTCGGGATGGTCATGTTCATGACGACTCACGGCGACAACATCGACACGCGGTGGATAGCCTATGCACGGGCTATTGCCGATGCTGACCCAGACCACATCCCGTAGGTATCCTACGGTTCGGCGGTTCTTGCTGGCACGTACCACGCCCTTTGCGACGCGTAAGTGAAGAAAAGCAAGACCGCCAATCTGGCTGGGATGCCTCTTCTTTAGTTATGGTCATTCGAGCGCTACCCTGTGGTTGTGGGTCAACCCTTTGTCGACCCGCAACACTATATCGTCGACATGTACAGAGGAGATGTGATCGACCGCCCGACCATGGGCTTGCTTTGGACTCAACGACGGGTACATATTTTCTTGTATTGCATTTATCAAATTTTAATTGCAGTCGCATGTGCTTACACATTTTTTTGTATTGTAGTCATAGTGGGCAGTAGTACAGGTACATTTGGTGTACCACTCCTTCACGGAGGTGTTTGACCACCTGCATGTGGACCAGGTGATTTGGTACCCTTACAATGAGCGCCGTGTCATGGAGAGAGCCGCGGCAGGTGGGCTCTCGACGCTTTGCTATAGGGACCAGGCTTACTGGCTTATGAGGAGGAAGATCATCTATGACGTCTTTGTGGAGGATTACGTGGAGAAATTTAGTATTTTGCCACTTCAAAGATTGACTCTTTGATTATGATGCCACTTGAGCCAATGACATATGGGACCATCTGAGTCAATGAAATGTGGGTCCAGTGGCAAATTTGCGAAGCCACATGTTTGAAGTGGCAAAATACTAAATCTCTCGGATTACGTGCCGCACCGTGTCCTCAGACAGTTCGGCCTTCGCCAGCTGGTCCCTGTTCCTTGGGGGGATCGTGTACCGCAGGGAGTACACACGTGAGTTATTTGACCAAGAATATGTTAAATGCTTATGTCATATGTCTAATAATTTGGATTTCTCTTCAGGTTCTCCACCTAGGGACCTCAGAAGACCCTGGCGACCTTGCTATGGAGGATGGAGTCGTGGCTCGCACAGTGGAATGGGGTACTGGACGACATCGTCGATGAGGACACACCTTACGACTGCTTGTCCTACCAACAGTACCTTGCTTGGTACGTGCTTGGATGCGTGCCCGTCTCCTACTTGTGGAGGAGCCTCTAACCCATACGTCGCTCCCAGTGTAGCTGACTTGTACCCAGGCTAGGTAGGAGCGGCCGTGCACGCCATGGTAAGTTTTATTTTGTAAATTACATTATGTATTCTTTACGCTATGTCCATGTGCATATCATTTGGTCGTACGTGGCAGGTGGACCACGCTAGGGACTTGCACAAGCACGGCAACAATGTCTTGTCCAGGCTACATGTCGGAGTCACTATGACGCTGGACGAGATGACAGAGGCGTGAGACGCGTGGTGACTGTGACCCGCAGGATCGTGGAGCTCTGTTCTTGTCGGCACGTTGACGCTACTGATCATGGCATCTCGTGCAGGATGCCACGCGTGCCTTCGTATCACACACCGACCCTAGCTCCTCGTTACATAGTGGAGGCGGAGTCCAGCTTCCACACCCCTTTGCTCCCTGGCCCCAAACGTGGCTGGAGGGTCCAGTTGGCAGGCACCACGCGGTCCTACTATGATCCCCACACCAGGTAAGTCGAGCTACTCACATTTCGTATCAGTAACACCTAATTATAATTAAAAGTTATTACCCGAACATGCAGGTTGCCCTCTTGGTGCAGGAAAGCTCTCATTCGCCGCACTCCTCGGGGTACGCTGAGCCTGAGTACTGGGCGAACCAGTTCTTCACTGGTACACAGTTCACACAGCCCCCTCCATCGACGCAGTTCACGCAGCAGGACTACGGCACCTCCTACGGGTACGCGTTGCACCCTGCGAGCGTCAACCGATGCAGCGTTACAGCCCTTTAGACTATGGGCAGGTGCGACCATCGCAAGAGCTTCACACATGCCCTCGAGATGATGCACCGGCTTCAGCACGTAGGGCGAAGAGAGGTCGTGGTAGGGGTACAGGTCAGGGTCCACAGTAGGGGGTGCGGCTGACCAGGGATTTATTGTTAGGCTGTTGTCCTATTTATATTTTATACTCTGTACTGTTTTACAGTGTTAATAGTGTTGTTGTCGCTTTTTTACTTTATTCCGTACTGTTTTACAGTGTTAATACTGCTGTTGTCGTTTTTTTACCTTTCCGATGTCAATGTGATGTGACAACACGAACATTGCAGCTTTGTTGGATTGAAACGACAACACATTGCAACCCGCTTTGTTAGACTGAAACGACAACATGCTACGACAACGACGACACACACAACAACTTTCTCAGTGCGATGTGACAGCACGCTGCTATCAGTTTTCTCAGACTAATTCGACAACACTATGCACACCACCAAACGACAAATCACTATCCATCTCACACCGACGGACAAGACACTAGCGACCTCACAGCGAAATGACAACACCCTACCACCCACCGCTTTTTAAGATTGAAACAAGGACACGCTGCAGCCCACTTTTTCAGACGAACGAGCGATAGATAATAAATCGAGCGAGACCAAGAGGAAAGGCGATAGCTGCCCTATATAAGGGCGATAACTGCCCTTTATATCACCCGCTTGCCTTCCTTCTCACCAAGCGAAACCAAGAGGAAAGGCAAAACCGAAAAAAGAGTGAAAAGAAGTAGAGGATCAACCAAAAATGCTGAGGTGTGCAAGTGGAAAGAGAAAGAGGAAAGCAAAGGAAGAGGGAGGCACTTCGAACTGACCGCGCAACATCGCGTACCAGGATCTCTTCCTACCTCCCGGGGCTGTCCCATTGATATGTATATGCGGAGATCCTTGCAGGCTTGTCCGCTCTTGGGAAATTACAGCTTGAAAGAGAAGGTATTGGAAGTGCCGCACTACGCCTTCGACCCGCCGGAGAAGAGCCTGAGGAATCGGCAGATGGTAATCATCATACGTGCTTCGTAATATTTCTACATGAAACTTTGCTAATTTATGTTTCATGTAGTCGCCTCCGCCACTGTGTGAATTTGAGCAGTGGTTTGATATAGAGATCAACCCCGAAAATCAAAGGCTCCTTGATCAAGCCAACTGGGACGAGAAGTTCAGGCGGCAGCTTCGAGAGTAGTGTGACGCCTCACGTGAGGAGGCATGTTGAAAGGAAGCAGAGGAGAAGGAGGCCGAGAGAGAAAGATGAATCAAGAGAGGGCACGCCTTGCCAGAGAAACCCCATCGGAGGCATGGGCGAAGGGGAAGTGGCCTCGATTCACTCAGTAGACGTCAAGTTATGCTGCTCCCAGTTTTAAGTTATAATAAAGAGTGTGGCCTATCTTATTTTCCGTAGTAACATCTTATTTCCGTAGTATTTTGTATCTTATTTCCGTAGTATGATTTTATCATATGTTATGTATTTGCGGGTATATTGGACCTTTATCATGTTTATGGTATGTCGTTTGTCGAATTATTTATGGTATGTAGTTTCTGTATCTTTCGTGTTGTTCACATGCTGTACTGTTGTAGTTGTGATACTTATTACGCTTTGTAATTTAAATGATTTATTCAATGTTTTAATATGATTTCTCGTGAAATTTATCGTCAAAGAGAATGAAGAACAGCGAAATTTGCATTATTGGTTAACCAAAAGACACTGAATAATAATTTTGTAAAATACTATATGAATTATCACTGAACAATATGATTTTTTTGTCAACCAAATGACATTGAACAATAATTTTGTTAAATACTACATGACTTATCCTCAGCAGGACGGAAGGGAGGAGGCCATGGTGGGCCGGCACCAAATCCTTAGCGAAAGCAGTGTGGGTTGCAGTTTTTCACGGGCTAGAGACGGTTATTTTTCACCGAGGGTGATAGAGCAGGCGAGGGAGTACAGGAGGAAGAGCATAGTATACTTTTCCAATGTGAAAAAAATTATCGTACTAAAAAACTCGTTAACGCTTCAAAGTTACAACGAATTTGTGAACGAAATTAATGTAAAAAATATTTGCTGTAAATTTAATTTTCTAATATTCTACATTTTTTATACTTTTTAATATTATACAATTTCCAAAATGAAATTAGTAGAGCACATTTTCGCCAAACGGTGTGGCGAAATTAGTATTTTCGCCACACCATTTGGCAATAATATTTTCGCCAAATGGTGTAGCGAAAATACTAATTTCACCACACCGTTCGGCGAAAATAGGTGGCTACCGGTCATTTCGGCTTAAATCGCGTAATAATCACGAATTAACGTATAATCATCAAATGATTTGGCGAAAATAGTATTTTCGCCGAACTGATTGGCGAAAATATCTATTTCACCAAACCGTTTGGCGACGGTACATTATTCTTGCAATTTTTTAAATACACGTATTAATGTTGTAATATCTTAAAAAATATATATTATTTTAAAAAAATTCCAAAAACCAAATCAGGAAGGCGCCCACAAAAATAAAAGAGCCAGGGCCATTCTTGTAATTTCGGCCTCCACCAATCCCAAGTCCCAACAGGCCGTTGCCCTAGCTTTGGACGATACGGCGAGGCTCACGATACGGCGAGGCTCCCCTCCCCTCCTGCCGCTCCTCCCCGCACCCCTCCACACGAACACTCCGGAAAAGGGCAGAAAGGGGTTCAAATTTGCGCCTGATCCGGGCGCCAAGCCGCCAAACACCTAGATCCCGCCATCCAAATCCCCTTTGCTAACCCGATCTGCCTGTCGCTGTTCGATCTTCCCGTCCTCTCGCCGATTCCTGAGAAGATCCGATCCCCCCTCCTCGCACCCATGGATCCGCGCGCCAGGTACCCTCCCGGCATCGGCAACGGCCGCGGCGGGAATCCCAACTACTACGGCCGCGGCCCGCCGCCGCAGCAGTACAACCACCACTACCAGCAGCAGCAGACGTCGGCGGCGCACTACCAGCAGTACGTGCAGCGGCAGCCGCAGCAGCATCACCACAACCACCACCAACAGCTGCACCACCAACAGCAGCAGCAGCAGTGGCTGCGGCGGAATCAGATCGCCCGCGAGGCAGCGGGCGCGGCCGGGACCAGCGAGCCGAAGGCCGTGGCGCAATCCCCGGTCGCCGACGGCATCGATTCGAGGTGAGACGATGGGAAGCTTAAGAGTTTTGGGGATGACGTTGTGATATCTGTTAGGTTTTGGTATCCGCAGGTTCAAGTACATAATTTAAGCGCCAATGCTGTAGCTTGTTTCCTGGCGAAATTGAACCGAATGCTGTGAGGAGCACCTGCTTTCCGTGAAGCAACCCACAAAACGAACCCTGCAATTTTGTATGTGCAGCAGCAATCGCAGCATGTAGGCCTGTAAACGAGTCGAGCTTGAGCGTGCCTGGCCTCCCAGGCTTGAGCTCGGTAAAAGCTCGAGCCGAACTCCAACGAGCTCAAGTTGGGGTTCGAGTCTGGACCAGACTTGAGCTTGGCTCAAGTAAGCTCGATAACAACAAACAATTCAATACGCACTATTTTTCAACAATAAAAAATGCTCAAGCTCGAGCTCGGCTCGAGTAAGCTCAGTAAGAGTTAACATATGGTAATATGTAACAAGTAATTTGTAAATTTACCAAGCTCGCGAGCTATTTGAGCTTGGCTCGGTGAAGCTCGTGAGCTTAGGATCAAGCTCGAGTTCGGCTTGTTTGGAGCTCGAACCGAGTTCAAATCAAGCCTAGAGCATGCTGAGCTCAAGCAGCTTGCAAGCCTCGTGCTTTTTTTTACAGCGCTAGCTGCATGTTGCTGGAGTCGAAACGTGTGTTCTTATTCAGCATACACTGATAGTGGTAAAACTAGGGTTTGCTACATTCTAAATTGCAGCTGAATAGTACTAGTAGTTTGACAGCTGAATCAGTAATAGCATGATTGGTTTAGCAAATGTTAAGTAGTCTGATGAATTATTAATGTAGATATGCTCATAAATAAAATAGCCACCCTTGTGGAGGTAGCCAGTCAAGCAATTGTGCTTATATTTGTGCAGTTCACAAGATTGGAAGTCCCAACTAAAGCTTCCACCTCCAGATACACGATACAGAACGGAGGTAATTCATGGCATTTATATTATTTATTCTTTTGTTTTTGAGATGTCAGTACTATCAATACTCCTGAACTTAGAAATATGTTGATTGTCATCTGTACTTTGTAAAAATTTCTACTCAGGAATTTCTTCATTTTTGTTAGTTCTTCATGACATACAATGCATACTGAAAATATTAACTTGGATCATTGAAAAATCATGGGGAACCTAGGTTTTAACAATATTCTTAACCTAGGTTTTAACAATATTCTTCTTATATCTGTGAGTTACATTCGCGTTAGAACTTGGTATTTTATGTTATATAATTGATGCTAGTTATTTCTATTTTCCACACTGAATAAATAAGATTCGTCCTATGGAATATCTTGTAATGATACATTGAAATTTGGATATTAAGGTGTTTAGAACTTTAGATTATGGATTTCCACTGGAATACTTTACCTTATAAATGTTGCTATGCTTTGGACGGACCGATGGAATGCCTCAAGCCCTCCTCAACTGTCCATAAGGCCACATGGTTCAATGCAGAAGTTTCCTTGTACCGTAACAATGTAGCATTCATATTTTTGTTTGCAAAAAATGTGTTCTATTGAGTTTTTAGCCACTGGTATTGGATTTCATCGTCCTATTATTTTGTTCCTCTTGTGTTGTTGCCTATACTTTTGATCTTGTGTTGAACTAGTGTTATGTGAATATATTAAGTTGCTACGGCGCTGTGGCTGTGAGCTTTATTATCTTCTTTTGTTATTTGCACAGGATGTTACTGCCACCAAAGGAAATGAGTTTGAAGACTATTTTCTCAAGCGTGAACTCCTGATGGGAATATATGAGAAAGGATTTGAAAAGCCCTCTCCTATCCAAGAAGAAAGCATTCCTATTGCATTAACCGGTAGTGACATTCTTGCTAGAGCAAAAAATGGAACTGGCAAGACTGCTGCATTTTGTATTCCTGCACTGGAAAAGATTGATCAAGACAAAAATGCTATTCAAGGTTTGTTCCACAGTGTCCTGGTCCACACACACTTGATCTGATATATACTCTATAAAATTCGAAGTTCAAAAATGTTATTCATGCCTGTTGATAACAGTAATAGCTGGAGGGAACTTTAACATCTCTCTCTCTCTCTCTCTCTTCTGTGTGTGTGATAGCATGGGGTGTGGGGGCTTTTCTAGGCTGCCCTCCTTTGTGTTTAGACTTGATCTCATTTTATTTTAATAGTTTTCATGCTATATAGTGTGAGAAAGCTTCAATGACGCCTCTTGTGATGTGTAGTTGTTATATTGGTTCCCACAAGGGAATTGGCTCTACAGACATCACAAGTTTGCAAAGAGCTTGCCAAGCACCTGAAGATCCAAGTTATGGTCACCACTGGTGGAACCAGCCTGAAGGATGATATTATTCGTCTGTATCAACCTGTCCATTTACTTGTTGGAACGCCTGGACGTATTTTGGACCTTACGAAGAAAGGTGTTTGCATTTTGAAGGAATGTTCGATGCTTATCATGGATGAGGTAATTCATTTTAAGCTCTGTCCAAATTGAGTAATTTTACATTCTCATGTAAATGATCTGTTTCACCTGTCAAGTAGATGCTACCATGTTATTCAGTAATCAGTATCTGTCCACTTGTATGGTGCTGTTTGGATTCTTGCCATACTTTGCTACACTTTTTGTGCCAAAAGTGTGTCAGGCCACAGTTATTATGGTGATTTGTGGCAAATTTTGGCTAAGAAATGAGTTTATGACTGATGGGTTTGGAGCTTAGAAAGTTTGATGCATCACAACTGTAGTTGCGAACCAAATGGTAGCCACAAAAGTTGAAGTTGTCTAACTTGATTTTGTAAGCAAACCAAATAGCCCCTATATCTCACCTTTATCTCTGCAAAGTTCATTTTAGAAGGATAGCTTATAGCTATTGGACCCCATGCAATTCTATGCTTCTGATTTACAACTAAATCATTAGTGTTCGAAAAAAACTCAAGTATTTTTTTTGTTTGGTATAATTTTTATTGAGATTTTTCATGTTATTTATGTTTCCCAGGTTTCTTCTTCTTCAAACGAGTGTTAACATTTCAAAACTCTCTTGGTTTTCCTAGCGTCTGAGCAAGTGAACCCCTTGTATTGTGTTAGCAACCACTTGATGATTCCATTTGCCTCTATCCAGACACATAAGTCGGTATTTATCAACTAGTTACCCTTTCTTGTTCCTATCGAACATAGGATCTATATGGAAATGTGGAATGCATTACTATTAAGCTCATTTTGTAATATGCATAAAAATAAGAACGATAAAAAATGGCTAAAAAACACACACAAGGCATGTACAGCTCTAGACAATCAATAATTAGTCCACGCAAAAGATTTGAGTAATGATTCTTAAAGCCAAATAGCAGCTGGAAGTTAGAAGCTTTGTGGTATTAAGATTATTTTGTAATTTATGTATAAACTAGCAGGGTGACCCGCACATTTACGCGGCTAGATTTTTTAAAAGTTTGTAGTATCAAATGATATAACTTATATGCTTGATAATATATTAATGTATTTTGTAAACTATTTAGATTTTTAAGGCATCATAAACATTAGAAATAACAATAGAAGCTTGAAGAAAAAAATCAACTTAATGGATGTAATTGAAGTAAAAGTTTTGATGGTAGAAAATCATTGAGAATAAAAAGCTGTTGGGGGTTCTTAGAAATGTAGCAATTCTTCATCTTGCATGGAGTATATAGCTATATACCCTAGTTTTTTCTCCATTAGTAACTTTTCTTTTTCAAAACATATGCAACACATGTACCTCTATTTAATCTCAAGTAATCTACTGATTATTTTACATGGTATTAGAGTACGTTGGTCATGTATACATTGATACATCATGTGCGACTTTGAATGTATCTTCCTCACATGTTGGCTACCTCGCAGAATCATATGTCTTATGTCTCTTATTGATCGCCCCACAACTTTTCTGCTTCAACCACCAATAACAAGTCTAATTTCTTATCAACCTTCTCAACTGCTAACCTTTTAATGCAACACTCTATCATATGACTATCTTCTATTTCTCTTCAATTATGACTTAATGATGAACGTTACGTCATCAATATATAATGCATACATGTACAAGTATTGCTTATCCCTACCGGGGAGGCCCGTCGTGCTCTCAACAGTAGCCCCAAGTCTATTTCATAGAGTAGCGCTATCTCTACTCTGAGTTTTTTTGCAACTTGTTTTGATTCAAACGAATTCATGCATGCATATACACATGCAAGATATTATACATGCTTGATTTACGCTTGTCCCATATCGGTTGCTTCTCTTATTCGATGTTTGCCAACTCAACGATGTTGTTTCCTCACTAACGCGGCGACCTCCCATCTTCTATGATGCTAGCATGTTTACTTTTGTCGTTATCTAACAATATGAAGACTTTTCCCACCATCGTGTGTGATGTCTTGTCACTCAGCAGTGATGGCACGTTTCTAGTTTCAATGCAAAGCTTCTTCTCTCTACCTGGGCCTCCTCCTCATCAAGCTTCTTTTGCTACTGACTTCTTCAACAATGCAGACACACAACACTCATCATCCGGCTTTTGGCTCCTTTGGCTTTGGCCTTTCTCTTTTTATTTTATTTTTATTTTAAATTTCAGTTATTTTTTGTGTGTTGTTGGATCATACATGACATAGATTTTTTTAATATAGTTTTAGGTTAGAATCGTATACAAATCCAATTGGTATTTTTTTTAATTTCATTTTTATTTCGAGCTTAAGCGATTTAGGGATTTTACTTTAGAGTTCGTATGGAAATTAAATTGCTAATTTTATTTTGTTTTGTGTTCTAAATTTTAGTTTTAGGTTGATATTCAAATACAAATCCAATTGCTAATTTTCAATTGATTTTTGTTTCGAATTTTATTTTTATTTTGATGTTTGTATGTTAGCCATAGAATTAAAGCGGGGGGATGGATGAAATAGCGTCAAGCATCTGGCGTTCTCTGTGACAAGAGGGTACCATAGAAGCTAAAAGGCAAGTTCTATAGGACGGTTATTAGACCTGCGATGTTGTATGGTGCAGAATGTTGGCCTACTAAAAGGCGGCATGTTCAGCAATTAAGTGTCGCAGAGATGCGTATGCTGCGTTGGATTTGTGGTCATACAAGAATGGACCGAGTTCGAAATGACGAGATACGTGATCGGCTAGGGGTAGCTCCAATTGAAGAAAAGCTTGTACAGCACCGGTTGAGATGGTTTGGACATGTACAACGGAGACCTCTAGAGGCACTAGTGCATAGCGGCATCATAAGACGTGACAATAATGTGAAGAGAGGTAGGGGCCGGCCAAACTTGACTTGGGAAACTTGACTTGGGAGGAGGCAATCAAAAGGGATTTAAAAGGATGGAATATATCGAAAGAGTTGGCTTTGGATAGAAGTGCGTGGAAAGCAGCTATCCACGTGCCTGAACCTTGATTAGGTTTTATGCCACGTTTTGGTATAGTTTTAGGCTTTGTTCTACTTCCTCATCTCTCTCTCTCCCTTTGTTAGCGGATTGTTTTGGGTTTCAATTCTAGCCTACCCTAACTTGCTTGGGACTAAAAGGCTTTGTTGTTGTTGTTGTTCGTATGGAAATCAAATCGCTACTTTTATTTTATTTTTACAGGGAATTTTTGTTTTTTATTGTACTTGACGTGGACTCTTTATTTTGATGTTCGTATGGAAATAAAATTCCTATTTTTTTTATTTTTCATTCCGAATTTCAGTTTTTTATATTAGAATTCATATACAAATCCAACTACTAATTTTATTCTAAATTTAATTTTTATTTTGATGTTGGTATGGAAATCAGATTAGTAATTATATTTTGTTTTTGCTCTGCTTTTTTTAAAAATTATTCTGAATTTTAATTTTATTTTGATGTTCGTATGGAAATTATGTTATTAATTATCTTTTGTTTTTTGTTTCAATTTTTTTATTGCACTTGGACTCTTTCTTTTAATTGTATGGAAATCAATTTTCTGATTTTATTTTATTTTTATTCCGAATTTCAGTTACTTTTGTATTTTATATAATACAAACTCTTGTATTTTACACGACACAAACTCTTGTATTAATTGTACATGACACAAACTCTTTCTTTCAATCTGAACCATTATAATCTGGACCCACCATGATCAACGATGTAGATCTTTCTTTTTTTTCCTTCGATTAATGTGGGAATTTCTAGCCTTGGGAGCGAACGTGGTGGCTTCTTTTGCATCCGCTTTAATATTATAATATATAAGAATGATAAAAAATTGAATGAACTATGAATGCAGTAATTGGCCCGTGTAAAAATTGAGTTATGGTTCTTAATGCCAAATGCTAAGCTGGAAGTGAGAAGCATTGTGGTACCCTGTTCTGCATGACTGCACCATTTAAGATACTAATGAATTGTATATCTAGCTGTTTTTTTTTTGGTAGAAGTTATGTTGAATGAATTGGCTTGATGTTCGGTTTTAGTTCATATATATCTTATTTCTTTCTTATAAGATATATCACCTTTTGTTGCAGGCTGACAAGCTCCTCTCTCCTGAGTTCCAACCTTCCATTGAACAGCTAATTCGTTACCTTCCAGCAAGTCGACAGATTTTAATGTTTTCAGCAACATTCCCTGTGACCGTCAAGGAGTTCAAGGACAAATATCTGCCTAAACCTTATGTTATCAACCTCATGGATGAACTTACACTGAAGGGAATTACACAGTTCTATGCTTTTGTAGAAGAAAGGCAGAAAGTCCACTGCCTTAACACCCTCTTTTCCAAGGTTGTGCTGATGAACACCTTTACTTTGTTTCTTAATGTTTATTTGACTAGGCATTTTGACCTCTCATATAAGTCATTCAATTTATGTTTTTTTAATACAGCTTCAAATAAATCAATCAATAATCTTCTGCAACTCTGTAAATCGTGTTGAGCTATTGGCAAAAAAGATCACAGAGCTTGGCTACTCTTGCTTCTACATCCATGCAAAGATGTTGCAAGATCACCGTAATAGAGTTTTCCATGATTTCCGTAATGGGGCATGCAGGAACCTTGTTTGTACTGGTATGCAATTCTATTTCTTATGTATTACCCATTTTTCTACTTGAAGGATATTGCTAGTTAGCTCTTTTTTTGTGTGCACTGACTGGTGGAATTCTGTTTGCTTTCTTATTACAATTATTATATTTGGTTCATTTTAAATCTAGCTTGCTTCTTTATCCCTGTTACAACTATTATATTTGGGTTTCTTTCCTAGCCTACCCCAACTTGTTTGGGACAAAAGGCTTGGTTGTTGTTTTATTTTTTGAGGAAAGGCACCTATATCATTGTTTCAACACTTTACTTGAAATTCTAACTTTGGCCAATTTGCCTCTAAATTTTTTGGCTTCGCAGTTTGCCACTTGATAGATTACTCTGAACTATAAATTCATGCGTTCTCAAAACAGTATTGCATGAAAAATATTTTCAATAAGCCCATAAGATTTGTCTATTTAGTTGGTTTTTACTTTGAATTGTGAGTTCAATCCTCAAAAAGATGCTGCTAAGTGACAAATTACTGACTGATAATTGACGCAAATTAGTTATAGTAGTGAAAACCAAAAAAAAAAAAAGAGATCATGTCTACCTCAATCATTTTTCCTGTGGCTGCTTTTAAATTTTTATCAGCTGCTTGTTACAAACAGATTAACTTTAAATGGTTAGGTTATTAAGAAATTTATGTACGCCTTGCTGCTGTTGAACAACATGTAAGGGGTTCTAGGCTAGTAAATTGTCTAGTAGTTTTTGTATTTGTTAGCGAGTTGCTATGGAGGAAGTGTGACATACCATTTGGTAGTAAATCCTCTAGTAGGTTTTGTACTTGTTGCTATGAAGTGTGGCACACCATTTGGTTCCAGTTTCTAATATTTGTGGCCTTCTCCTTGGCAGATCTTTTCACAAGGGGAATAGATATTCAAGCTGTTAATGTTGTTATCAATTTTGATTTCCCCAAGAACTCTGAAACATATCTCCACAGGGTATGGCATTGAACGTGTGCTTTTGACTTTAGTTTCCGTACTGTGACAATCTAATTGTCATTGTGTGTTTCAATTCACAAGTTGTTGGTTTTCAGTACAAAAAAAAACTTGTACCATATAAATGGTTTATCAGTGATTAAAATAGCAGGCTGTAGCACCGCTATAGCGTTTTCAGGCACCCAATTGCTAAGCTAAGCAGGGGAAGCACCCTATCACAACTACGGTCAGTGGTCGCTATAGTGGATTTAGCTTAACACTATAGCTGTTAGCGTTTGGCAGCCACCATGGTTCATGACCGATGATTTACACATGTATGTCCGATTTTGTTGCTCCTATTGATATGTAGTTCTATAACCCTGAAGCCCTAGCCGATCCTGTGGAGCCACTTCTAATCCAAACTCCAATTCCCAGATAACAGCACAATCCTAGCTTGTCTTTACTCAAGATGAGTTGCTCCAGTTGGTAGACGCACGGCTGCAGCCCATAGAGGAAGGTGACGACTTAGGTGCAGCCGTTTCTTGCCTTTGATCTTTGATTCGTATCTTGCATCTTGCCACTCTCATATGAACAAGTAGACAGATCTTTGATTTCTCTTACGCGCTGTTACTTATGGACAAATTAGTGAATTGCTAAGTAGCATACATGCATATCCTATTATCATGCTGTATGCTAGTGAAGCAAGTAGCCAAGTAGTCAAGTACTACTAAGTAGTAGGTAGTGGTTGCTTTTAGTCTGTGGTCTGTTCATTTACTTGTGAATCGTGATTGTAGATACAACTTATGATGTTTCTTGCAGCTTTTGTGGTAATTTACATTATATGAAAAATAATAAAAACGACATTTTATATGTGACCACAGTGTAGGATAGCTTCTGCTATTCATGATAGCTCTTTTGCCCGCGATGCAGCGATATCACAAATTCACAATTTAAATCACTGTAGTTTATCCTTGTTTATATTTATTTCCTTTTTGTTCATAGTATCTCTTCCTGTTGCTCACCTGACCTTTTTTTTTCCGGCTTACTAGGTTGGTAGATCTGGGAGATTTGGCCACCTTGGTCTGGCTGTGAATTTGATCACCTACGAGGATCGGTTTAACTTGTATGCACATTTTCGTACCACAAATTTGTTGACCTCTTTTATTCATTAGTTTGGCTATCTTGACAGTATTGTTTCTGGTAACAGGTATAGGATTGAGCAAGAACTTGGGACTGAGATAAAACCAATTCCTCCTCAGATAGACCAGGCTATATATTGCCAATGATGTGATAAAAGTTTTCACGTGTATTCACTTTCTCTGAGAGTAATAAGAAGACAACTCTTGTAAATACCATCTCATCAGGTAACAAGTTCTTGCTTGCTTATCAATTGTCTTCACGATCCATAAGCGCTGCTGCCTATCTTTTTTTATCATAAATTCACAATGATTGCATCACTGGAAGGTTGGTGATTTTCATCTGAACTTTTTATTGTTCCATGTCCTGGTTATGTTGCGAGAACATGCAAATTTACACTCGTACATCTCTGTGGGTTGTTACAACTCACAAATTCTGTTCAAGAAGTCAAACAATCATATTTGAATTTCTTAGGGGTACATATTAGTACAACTCTTAAGTTAGTTCAGCTTACAGCCTGTAGGTGTTTTTGTACCTGGAAACTCATCGTTTCAGTGAGAAGTTATTGTTTATAGGTTTTTTTTGGGTGCACCAAAACTCCACTGCTTAGCATTCTGAGTTCTGGCCACTTTATCTTCTTTTTTGGGCATGTCTTTTCTGGGGTGCATAGATTGTAAGGTTATACCTAGAAAGTATGTTGTTCCACAACATGAGTTGGTTGTTTGGGACTTTCGATTTGGGATATGGGCTTGATTGGCTAATATCATCAAAGTCATGAGGATGAAGTGCTGGCAGCTCAAAGGGACACCTCACGGGCGTTTAAGGAGAGGATGATCATGGAAGGGATATGGAACGTGGGAGAAGACACGAATAGTACGTGGGCGGAGATGGTAGCTCGCATTAGGAAGGTGGCTACGGAGGTGTGTGGAGTGACCCGAGAGGACTAAATGTGAACCTAAAGACACTTGGTGGTGGAACGAAGAAATGTAGAAGGCTATCGAGGAGGAGGCATGCTACAAGCATGCAGCACGATAGGAGTGATGACAAGGTAGAGAAGTACAAATCACCCAAAAGGAATTCAAAGAAAGTGGTGAGTGAGGCGCGTGGCAAGGCTTATGAGGATTTTTATTGAAAGCTAAGTACAAAGGAGGGCGAGAAGAACATCAACAAGATGGCTAAACTTCAAAAAAGGAATACGAGAGATTTCGACCATGTTAAATGCATCAAATACGACGCGACAATGAGATCACGAATAGGTGGTGAGACTACTTTGACAAGTTGTACAATGGAGACAACAGGGTTAGTATGATTGAGCTGGATGATACTTTTGACGACACCAATAGGCTATTCATTCAAAGAATTTAATAGTCTGAAGTAAGAGAGGCTTTAAAAAGGATGAAAGTAGGTAAGGCGTTGGGGCTTGATATCATCCCTATCAAGGTGTGGCAATGCCTAGAGATGTGGCAATCGTTTGGCTAACTAAATTATTTAATAGCATTTTTAGGTTGAACAAGATGCTTGACGAGTGGCGGAGAAGCACATTAGTGCCAATTTTCAAGAATAAAGGAGACATTTAAAGTTGTACCAATTACAGGGAATTAAGCTTGTGAGCCACACAATGAAGTTTTGGGAGCGAGTGATTGAGCATTGTATAAGAAGAGTGACTAGCGTGACAAAAAACCAATTTGATTTTATACTTGTGAGGTCGACCACAGAGGCGATTTTCTTGACACGACATTTGATGGAGAGATATAGGGAGGAAAAGAAGGATCTACACACCGTGTTTACCGATTTAGAGAGCTTATGATAAAGTGCCAAGAAAGGTCATGTGGTGGGCACTTGAAAAGAAAAAGTCCCAACAAAGTACCTTACCTAATCAAGGATATGTACGACGACGTTGGGACTAATGTCAGAGCATGTGATGGTTATACTGATGACTTTTCTTAATAGATAGGACTACATCAATTGACTTGGAGAAAGCTTATGATAAAGTGCCAAGAAAGGTCATGTGGTGGCTGCTTGAAAAGAAAAAGTCCCAACAAAGTACCTTACCTAATCAAGGATATGCACGGGATGTTGTGACTAATATTAGAGCATGCGATAGCTATACCAGTGACTTCCTTTTAAGATAGGACTACATCAATGGTCACCATTGAGACCCTACATTTTGCTCTAACAATGTGTGGAGTCATGCAAAACATACAAGGAGAAATTCCTTGGTGTATGTCTTTTTTTGCCGATGATGCGGTGCTAATTGATGAGAGCAGGGTAGGTGCTAATAGGAAACTGGAGTCGTGGAGGAAGACTTTAGAATCAAAGGACTTTAGACTTAGTAGTACTAAAATTGAGTTATACGAGATCTGTTTTCAGTGGTGTTGTGACAGATAGAGATGTTAGTTTGGATGGAAAAGTAGTGCCAAGGAAGGAAGCTTTTTGATATTTTGGGATCGATGCTACAGAGTGACAGCGAGATTGATAAGATGTGAGCTACAAGATACAAGCATCGTGGGTGTAATGGCGCCAAGCATTTGGTGTCTTATGTGATAGGAAAGTCTCTCAAAAGGTAAAGGGTAAGTTTTATAGGATGGTGATCAGACCTGTGATATTGTATGGAGCGGAATGTTGAGCGACAAAAAGATATCTACAGAAGACGAGTGTAGCAGAGATGTGGATGCTGCGGTAGATCAGTGGTCATATAAGGCGAGATCGAATCTGCAATGATATGCGTGATAGGGTCGGGGTAGTGTCAATTGAAGAAAAGCTTGTCCAATATCGTTTGGAGATTGTTTGGACATCTCCAACGGAAGCTTTTTAAGGCATCGGGGTGTGATGGAATTTTAAGCCGTCTCGAAAACATGAGGCAGAGTTCGACTAAGACTAACGTGAGTAGAAGCAATTAAAAGCGACTTGAGGGATTGGAATGTATCCAAATAGTTTGCGTTGGATAGGAGTGCACGGAAGTTAGCAATTCACATACCGGAACCATGATCCAAGATCGAAGGTTTAGGAGTTCTATTGACTTTGATTGGGTTTCGTTCCTAGCCTATCTCAACTTGTTTGGGACAAGGCTTGGTTGCTGTTTTGTTCTATCTTTTCTGTTGGTGCATGTAGTATTTTATGGATAAGGAAGTTCCAGGCTAATTCTAACAGTAGTGTATGAATGAGGCAGTTCCAGGCTAATTCTAAGGGCATGTTTGGCAAAGCTCCAGATCCTGACTCTCCAGTTCTTGATTTTCTATAGAATCGATTCTCTAGTGGAAGTGATTCTTGTCTGAGAAATAGTTGTGAACTTAGTGGGGAGGTTTATAACTGGGAGGTTGTGAATCAGGTGGAGAACATTTTTTTTGGCTCCCAAGCTGCAAGTCAAAAAATATGAATCACTTTCTCGGATTTCTATGTGAAGCTGGTTGGTTTTTTCTTGTTTAGTAGAGCTCCTCAGCTTCTTATAGGAAGCTGAAGCTGGGGGCTCTGCCAAACGCACCCTAACTGTGCAACATACGCATGATTTCAATTCACACTCTGTTTTACATGCTGAAATTTGTCTGGTTAAGGTTGTGTAAACTGCAAATATTTGGTTAAGGTTGTCCAAAGATTTGGCGTTGGATAGGAATGCATGTAAGTTAGCGATTCATGTACTGCAACCATGATTTAAGATCGAAGGTTTGGAGGTTTTATCGACTTCAATTGGGTTTTATTCGTAACCTATCTCAACTTGTTTGGGACAAAAGGCTTGGTTGCTGCTGCTGCTGTTGTTGTATCTTTTCTGATGGTGCATGTAGTATTTTATGGATGAGGAAGTTCCAGGCTAATTCTAACAGTAGTATATGAACAAGGCAGTTCCAGGCCAATTCTAACTGTGCAACATACGCATGATTTCAATTCACGGTCTGTTTTACATGCTGAAATTTGCTTAGTTAAGGTTGTGTAAACTACAAATATTTGACGCTTGTGGTTGACATTCTATTACATGTGCAGGTTTTATCGTGGGCCTCCTGTGGTGTATGGGAACATTCTATTTTGGAGCATGTGTGAGATTAGACATCCTGTTCTTCTTATGGACCTTGTTACTCTTGACATATTTATGGCTAACTCAGGGCAAACGTCCTGTTACTTCCAGGCACACAGTGGTGTATATTGCTAGGTGCCTGTTCCTGGTTCAGCCGTGGCCGTTTAGTTCTTCATATGATATTTCTCTTCTATATTGTGTCGTTTGCTGTTTCTCACAGGACATTTTAACCCTGTTACTGGGTGTGGGCTTGTGCCCTGTTGGTGCACTCAAGTGGGTCTCCCAAGTCCCAACTTGGGCTGTGTGCTGTTGATGTCTCATTAGGTTCCGGAGAAGTGGGTCATCTCTATGGGTCGTGATTTGGATGTTAGTTTGCCAATAATGTGTAGTAAGCTGCGTCATGCTATGCAGTCTTGCTCTTGCATGGCCTAGGCTGTGTGCCTGCGTGCCATGATCGTTGTTTAGATTCTGCCTTATCTTTCAGAGTTGGGAAATGTAATGTTCAACAAACTGAGCTTATCTAGTGTTTCCTGTGCTGCAAAAGGGGTGTGAGGCGCATGCAACTTATTCCAGTTATGGGTAATGAATTGCTACTTGATGTTTCTTTGTTGATTACGAGCCTTCCCGCTCTTTGATTCATTATGTGTTGCCTTAATGTATTTTTGTGTTATACATTTTCGTTCATATTAGCTAAATTAAAGTTGATATGGTTGATTGAATCTTTAAAAGAAGTTTGTTCACAAAAAGGTGGCCAGTTAATTACCCCTGTTTGAATGAAAGAATTTCGTCTGTGTGCTCAAATAAGGCATGAAACTACGTTCTAGCCTTGCAATTTTTAAGGTACAAAGTGTGGTGCTCATGTAAGATTTTTGTTGATATAGAGGCGAGAGTAATCGAAGACATGATAATATGGATAGTATAAAACTATTGTATGAGTTATTGACTTATTGTGTATAATAATCACTTTTTCATGTTATAATTAAAGATTGTAGGATCTTAAAGATGTCATCATTATAGAAGTTATCATGATATGCAAGAATATATAGATAACAACTGTCTTTGCTGTTGTTTATGTTCTTATTGTGCAATTCTTAGTTTGTAGATGCCTGTTTTTACCGTATGTGTTATAAATTTTGAACTTGCTGGTTGTACTGGTCACATATTCGGATGGCCCCGTATCTTAATGCACATATTCGGATGATCCGTGGTTGATTTCACAACTTGCTCAGGTTTAGTTGATCCTCGACCGCCAATTGTAAATCCAAAATGTTGCGTTGGCAACGTAATGCACTATAGGTGCAGGGTTCTAATTTTTGCTGAAATTTTGGATTCGGTGTCATTACAAAATCTAAAGGTGCGTTTGGTAAAGTTTTCAGCTTCAACTTCTCTAGGAGTTCTACTAAATAAAAAAAAAATCAACCAGTTTCACATAGAAATTTGAGGAAATGATTCATGTTTTTTTTTGACATGCAACTTGGGAGTCAAAAAAATCTGCTTCTCACCTGATTCAGAACCTCCTAGTTATAAACCTCTCTACCAAGTTTATAACTATTTTTCAGATAGGAATCATTTTTACCAGAGAATTGATTCCATACAGAATCGGGAGCTGGAGAATAAGGATCTGGAGCTCTGCCAAACAGGCTCTAAACCACCGTCCGAATAAAAATTTTTGAGATTGCTATAGTAATTTTGTTTCTTCGCGAAATTTCATGAATTTTGGCTGGATTTTGAACTTTTACGGCCGAATTTGACCGGATTTGGTCCAATAACCCGTAAGAAAGTCAACTTTTGTGAAAAATTGTTGAAATACCGAATTTTTGAGATATTTTAAAATTTTGGCAGAAACACTCTTAGATTTTTATAAAATTATACAAGTTTGATAATGAGTTGAAAATTTCATGGCACTATCTTGAGCAGTGTAGGATCATACCAAAATTTTTTTCAAAATTATTGTTGTAAATTTCCCGAATGCCAAGATATAGGGGGAGCTCCTACTAAATTTCACCCCTAATGCTCTCATTTAGAGGGAGCTCTACATATCTTGTTCATTCACCAAATCTTTATTCATTCATTTCTATCAAGTTTTAATCGTGTTGTTATCAATCACCAAAAAGGGGGAGATTGAAAGTGCATCTAGGTCCCTAATTGTGTTTTGGATGATTAATGACAAAGATTAAGGGACTAATGGCTTATGTGAGTATATGAGCAGGTGATAGTCCCAAAAGGAACGCATCTACGGACGTTGATGACCCTCAAAAGTGAAAAGAAAATCGGCGTCGATTTAGCGTAGATTTTTCATTTAATTGAGTCGATAGGATTGCCGTACTATCAAGAGGGATGGGATGTAGGTGCCTTAGAAATGATCTCTGTGCTCAGATGAACATCTTTTACAAAATGAGTTTTAATAGTCTCCAAGCACGACACTCACTTCGTTTTCATTTTGTGCTGATAATATCGGAATATCCGATGTGTATATCGGATAGTCCGATAGTATCGGATTCTCCGGTGTGAGTGTAGTTGCTGTCTTGGGATCGCTCGGGAAACATCGGAATGTCCGATAGTTTATATCGGAATGTCCGATGTTATCTGGAAATGTTTCTAAGTCTTTGTGCTGGAACTCTCTGTATTTATCGGATAGTCCGATGTCAGGTATCGGATAGTCCGATGTGGACTTAGAAAGATTTTGGAAAATGTTTTTCGCTCTGAAACTCTCTGGAATTATCGGAATGTCCGATGTCATATATCGGACAGTCCGATATACACTTAGAAGATTTTCAAGGTTGCTGACTTTGTTGGAAACTCTCTGGAATCATCGGAATATTCGATATATGTCATCGGACAGTCCGATGTGTGTTTTCTCTCAGAGATTGTGAATTTTCGAGTGGAGTCGATCTGGAAATTTGTACTGATCAGATAGTCCGATGTGGGGTCTGACACAGGGCAGAACGGCTATATTTTGTGTCTTGGCTATAAATACCCCACCCACTCCCTCATTTACTCCGACCTAACTAGTGTGTTGAGCATTTATTTCTCTCTTGTGTTCATCCTTGTGATATTTGTTGAGAGATTTGAGCAAGTGGTTTTCTAGTGCTTTGTTGCAAACCGTGGAAGTTCTTTTGAGCACTAGGGTGACTTTCAAGAGCGGGTCTACACTCCATTTATTACTCTTGGAGATTGAGGTCTCCTAGACGGATAGGAGTCACCGGTGAGCTCCCGATCTTCGTGTGGGAAGTCACCGGAGTTTGTGAAGGTTCGATTCCACCTCCGCAAGGGAAGGAATCAAGAAGTGAAACCGGCGAGTGCTTGGTGCAACACCGGGAGGAAAGTGGTCAAGAGGGACCCGGACTTTGTGCCTCCTCAATCGGAGACGTAGGATCTCCTCAAAGATCCGAACTTCGGAAAAATCATTGCATCCCTTTGGTTTGTGAGTTGACTACTTGTTTCCTTTTGCTTAGCCTAATCTTTTGGGGATTCAAGTATTTGGTAGCTTCTTGCAGTAGATATTGGTGTGATCTAATATTCTGTAAGTTGTCTTAACTCTGAAATTTCATTTGGTAGCAATCTAGCCCTCCAAATTGCTCAGATCTACTTTTTAGGGTTTTCTTGCGCTCTGATCGGATAGTTCGACTTCTCATATCGGATAGTCCGATATATATATCGGACAGTCCGATATCAAGGTCGGATATTCTGGTGTTTCCGCTGCAAAATTAGGTTTTATTTTTATAAACGCCTATTCACCCCCCCTCTAGGCGACTTTATCGATCCTTCAATTGGTATCAGAGCCAAATCTCCATAGTTTGGCTTAACCGCTTGGAGAATCAATATGTCGCAAGGAGATAAGACTACCGAAGGCCTTACCCAATCTAAGGGTACGGGTGACGGTATTGGGGTTGCAATTCCATTTGATTATCGTTCCCTCGGTTCCTCAAGCTCTTCCTCATATGTTTCCGTGCCCTCCGGTCGAGCGCCTCATTTCGATGGCATTCACTATGCGGCATGGAAACATAAGATAAAGATGCACTTGAGGTCGCTTCACCCTTCTATTTGGAAGATTGTGCAAACAGGTTTCCAACCCGTCGATCCAGACAACCTCACTTCTGAAGAAGACAAAGCACAACACTTCAACGATCTAGCCGTCAATGCTTTATTCAATGCCTTAAGTGATTCTGAGTTCAACCGAGTGGATGGACTCGAAGAAGCTAAAGCGATCTGGGACAGACTCATGGTCACACATGAAGGAATATCAAGTGTCAAGGAATCAAAAATCGAGCTCATTATTGGTGAGTTAAGTCGGTTCACCTTGGAAGAAGGAGAATCGTATACTAAAATGTTTGACCGCTTGATGGTGCTTGTAAATCAAGCGAAGGGTCTTGGGTGCACCGATCTCACCGACAAATCTGTCGTTAAAATCATTCTTCGTGTGATCACCCCCACCAACCGCAATTTGGTTCAACTCATCCGTGACCGGCCAAATTTCGATGCTTTGACGCCTCATGATGTAATTGGCCGACTAATGATGGATGAGATGATGATTAAGGAGGCGGAAGTTGTGGAAGAGCTCAAGTCCGGGAAGAAGAAGGGTATTGCCTTGAAAGCCGTCAAGGTTGTGCGCCAAGCCAAAGAAAGCACAAGTGAAGATGAAGAGTCTTGTGGTCCATTAACAAATGAAGATATGGCCCTATTCGTAAGAAGATTCAACAAATTCTTCAAGAAGAAGAATTTCAAACAAGGAGGTCAATCGAGAAACTTTAGAAGAAAATCAAAGGGGAGACATTCCACAAGAAGATGCTATGAATGCGGCGAAACCGGCCATTTCATTGCCGAGTGTCCGCATAAGGAGAACAAGAATGAGAAGTCGCACAAGAAGGACAAGTACCGGGGCAAAGACAAGGAGAAGAGCAAGAAGTACAAGGGCAAGGGTCGTGCCTACATTGGAAAGGAGTGGAACTCCGACACCGACTCCAGCTCCGACTCCGACTCCGAGTCAAACTCCGACAATGAAGGAGGAATTGCCTCCGTCGCCATCGCCGTTTCCTCTACTCCAACAATGTCGAAGGGCCTCTTCGATAATTTGAGCGATGACGATGAGGTTGCTCCAATGTGCCTCATGGCAAAGGGGCACAAAGTATCATTGCTTGTTTCCACTCCCTCCATTGCTAATGAATGTCTAGATGAGCACAATAGCGATAGTGATGATGATGACATTAACACCGCGCTTAAGTCTATGAAAAACTTTGACATTCATAAGTTAATTTTGCTTTTAAATGATATTGAAAAATTGGAGGAAATTGTAGAACAAAAAGAAGCTACTCTCGAGGCTCAAGAGGATTTTCTCATCCTCGAAAAAGAGAAAAATGAGAAATTGGTTAAAAATTTAACATTGACCAAATCCGAGGTGACTAGTCTTGAGATCACCAACGCTTCACTCGAAGAGGAACTTGCTAAATCAAGGGATGCTGGCAAGGCTCTTGAGTTGAAGCTTGTTGATCTCAAGAATAGCCCTCCGACTATCTCAATCATTAGTTCAAATTCTTCTTTACCCTCTACTAGCAACGGATGCGCTAGATGCTACGACGTTAATATTGATACTTATGCCACTAACCTTGAGACATTGCAAGTATTAGCATATGAAAATGAGAAGCTCAAGGGAATGCTCGAAGATGGACTTCAAAAGTCCTACAAGACAAGTAAGGGACTAGAGGAGTTCCTAGGTAAGCGACAAGGTAACACTATGAAGCATTGGTTAGAATATATTCCACCTAAAGGGAAGAAGAACAACATCGTGGTTGCTCCTTTAAATAAGCCCATACAATTTGTTAAGAGCAAGGAAAACTCTAAGTACAAAACTCATTCTACATTCTTTGCATCCTATGTACTTAAGAGGACTAACTTTGGTCGTGTAGTTGCTTGTCACATTGGGGGTAAGCCCAAAAATTCCTCTCATGAACGATCTATTTGGGTTCCAAAGTCACTTGTCTCTAACGTGCGTGGACCTAAGCAAGTTTGGGTACCAAAGAGCAAAAACTAAATTTTATTTTGTAGGTCTACATCTCCGGTGGATCGAGTTGGATCTTGGATAGCGTATGTACACACCATATGACCGGAGAAAGGGCAATGTTCGCACACTTGGAAGCCAATGGATCAAACAGTGAAAGCATCATTTTTGGCGATAATGGAAAAGGTGAAGTGGTAGGTTTATGTAAGATTCTAATCACAAAAGATTTCCATATAAATAATGTTTTACTTGTTGAATCACTAAGCTACAATTTGTTGTCCGTTGCTCAATTATGTGAAGCGGGCTGCAATTGCGTGTTTAGTGATAAGGGTGTGGATGTCATTAAGAGAGATGACGGTTCAATAGCCGTTAAGGGTCGTTTGAAGGGTGCTTAATGGCCAAATCAAGCATGGGTTGGCTTTGGCACCGCCGGCTTGCCCATGTTGGCATGAGGAACCTTCACAAACTTATTAAGGGCAATCACATCCTTGGATTAACGAATATTGTGTTTGAGAAAGATAGGGTGTGTAGTGCATGTCAAGCCGGGAAGCAAGTTGGAGCCTCTCATCCCGCGAAGAACGTGATGACTACTTCAAGACCATTGGAGATGCTACACATGGATTTATTCGGCCCGGTCACCTACATAAGCATCGGAGGAAATAAGTACGGTTTAGTTATTATTGATGATTTTTCTCGCTTTACTTGGGTATTTTTCTTGCATGACAAAAGTGAAGCCCAAGGAAGCTTAAAGAAGTTCATGAGAAGAGCACAAAATGAGTTTGAGGTGAAGATCAAGAAAATTCGGAGTGACAACGGCACCGAATTCAAAAATACTGGTGTGGAGGAGTTTCTCGATGAAGAGGGCATCAAGCATGAGTTTTCGGCTCCTTATTCCCCTCAACAGAATGGGGTAGCCGAACGGAAGAATCGAACCCTCATCGAGATGGCACGAACGATACTTGATGAATACAAGGTATCCGACATCTTCTGGGCGGAGGCCATCAACACCGCGTGCCATAGTTCCAACCGCCTTTACTTTCACAAGTTGTTGAAAAAGACGGCGTACGAGCTCCTCACCGGCAAGAAACCAAATGTCTCCTACTTTCGGGTATTTGGTAGCAAATGTTATATCCTTAACAAGAAAGCTAAGTCTTCTAAATTTGCTACTAAAGTAGATGAAGGTTTCTTACTTGGTTATGGGTCTAATGCATATGCTTATCGAGTTTTCAATAACACCACCGGTGTAGTTGAAATCTCGCGTGATGTAACCTTTGATGAAACTAATGGCTCTCAAGTAGAGCAAGTTGATCGTGCTGTGATTAACAGGGAAGAACCTCCATGCGAAGCAATCAAGAGATTGGCAATTGGAGAAGTGAGACCTCTTGAGCAAGAAGAAGCCCCGCGCACTCCAACTCGAGATGCACCGTTGGATGAAGCTCCATCGTCCTCAATACAAGCTCAAGATGGTTCAAACACCGCTCAAGATGACGAGGACCCAATTCAAAAGTCAAATGCAACGGTGCCTCATCCAAGGGTTCATCAAAATATTCAACGAGATCACCCCGTCGACAACATTCTTGGAGATATTAACAGGGGAGTATCCACTAGATCTCGCTTAGCTAATTTTTGTGAATTTTACTCCTTTGTTTCCTCTCTTGAACCTCTTAAGGTAGAAGAAGCACTCCAAGATCCGGATTGGGTGATGGCAATGCAAGAGGAGTTAAATAACTTCGAGAGAAATCAAGTATGGAAGCTTGTCGAAAGACCCAAGCAAAACGTGATCGGAACCAAATGGGTGTTTCGGAACAAGCAAGACGAGAACGGAATAGTAACGAGAAATAAAGCCTGGTTAGTTGCTCAAGGCTTCACGCAAATCGAAGGTTTGGATTTCGATGAAACATATGCTCCTGTAGCTAGGCTTGAATCTATTAGAATATTTCTTGCCTTTCCTACTCACCATGATTTTAAGTTGTATCAAATGGACGTGAAAAGCGCATTCTTGAATGGACCACTCTCCGAAATGGTCTATGTTGAGCAACCACCCGGCTTCGAAGACCCAAATCATCCGGACCACGTCTACTTCCTACACAAGGCCCTCTACGGACTTAAGCAAGCACCTAGAGCGTGGTTCGAATGTCTTCGAGATTTTCTTCTCGGTCAAGGTTTTGTAGTCGGAAAGGCCGACCCCACTCTTTTTACCAAAAATATTGATAATGATTTATTTGTTTGTCAAATATATGTTGATGATATAATATTTGGATCTACTAATGAACATTTGTGCAAGGAGTTTAGTAGGATCATGACCAAAAGGTTTGAGATGTCCATGATGGGCGAGTTGAAATTCTTCCTCGGTTTTCAAGTCAAACAACTCAAGGAAGGAACTTTCCTATGCCAAACCAAGTACATCAAGGAAATGCTCAAGAAATTCGGCATGGAGAACGCCAAGCCAATCAAGACGCCAATACAAGCCAACGGGCATCTAGACCTCGACAAAGAAGGTAAACCGGTCATTCAAAAGGTATATCGTTCGATGATCGGCTCTCTACTTTATCTTTGTGCATCTAGGCCCGATATTATGCTTAGTGTATGCATGTGTGCAAGATTTCAAGCCACTCCTAAAGAGTGCCACATGGTGGCCGTAAAGAGAATTCTGAGATATTTAGTGCACACTCCTCATTTCGGCCTATGGTATCCTAAAGGTTCATCCTTTGAATTAGTCGGGTATTCCGATGCGGATTATGCCGGATGTATGGTGGATAGGAAGAGTACTTCGGGAACATGCCAATTCTTAGGTAGATCCCTTGTTTTTTGGTCCTCCAAGAAACAAAATTCCGTAGCTCTATCTACAGCCGAAGCCGAATACATTGTTGCCGGGAGTTGTTGTGCCCAATTGTTTTGGATGAGACAAACTCTAAATGATTATGGCCTAACCTATAACCGTGTTCCACTTTTGTGTGACAATGAGAGCGCCATAAAAATTGCCAACAATCCCGTCCAACATTCCCGCACAAAGTATATCGATATCCGCCATCATTTTCTAAGAGACCACTCAACTAAAGGCGATATCGACATCCAGCATGTGAGCACAAATGACCAATTAGCTGACATATTCACCAAGCCTCTAGATGAAAAGAGATTCTGCGAGTTGAGGAGTGGGCTGAATATTTTAGATTCTCGAAACTTGGCTTGAAAGATTGCATACTTCACAATATCTTGGTTGGTTGTTTTAAATCAAAAAGTTTTCAAAAGTTATTTATTTCTTTGAAAATGCTTTGTTTTGGTTCTTGAGTTGTGTCAAACTACTTGTGATCATAGCTCCTATTGATTCTATGTTCGCTGATCACAAGTGGGGAGACGGCAAAAGTGTTCACAAGTCATATCTGCTCATTCCCAATTTCAACTCTCCTTGTGCTAGAAATTTACACAAACCGGACTGTCCGATTTTTCTGTATCGGACTATCCGATTTCTGTAAATTTGCACATATCGGACTGTCCGATGTCAACATCGGACTATCCGATATCTGAGTGATCGCACACATCGGAATGTCCGATGTCCTTATCGGACTATCCGATGTGGGGAGGTTTAAGTGAAGTCCAAGGGTTTTTCTCTCTCCCTGCGGTTACTTCTCTCATATTCTCTCGGGTCTCTCATCTTCCGGCGATTTTGGAGCACCAAGGTCATCTTCCTCATCTCAGGGGCGTTCCTCCGCGAATTTGCTCCTTCTTGCCAAAGATCCTTCCCCTCATTCTCATATCATCTTGGATTTGACCTTTGAGGTAATCTTTTTCCCCTTATTTCTAGGGTTTCGCATCTCCTTTGTTTTTTTTTGTCAATCCTCTTCGGTAGATGTGTTCTCCTTGACCCTAGGTTTATATCTCACAAATTTATTGAGAAATGCGTGGTCAATCTTCAAGAAATCACTTTTTTGCATTCTCCCACAAATATCGGATTATCCGGTCGTTGGCATCGGACTGTCCGACCTCATCATCGGACAGTCCGACCCAAAATATCGGACTATCCGATGTTTCCAGGGAATTACAAAATTGTGAGTTTCTTTCCGATTCCCTCGGTTATCATCTCACTTTCAACTCATCGTCCCCTCTAGACCTCTGCAATGGCTGCCGGAGACGACAAGGGAGAGAAATTGAAGAGGGCTCTCCACACCGACGAGCAAGGGCAATTCAAGAGAAAGACTCCGACGAACACCAGGACCAAGGCAGCGGCTAATCGAGGAAATCCTCCGGATGTGTCAGCTTCTCCGCCTGAGATTGAGACTGCTCCTGCTCCAACTCCTGCCGGGGGCAAAATAAAGAAGAAGGTTGTCTCCAAGCCTAAGTCGCAGGGCATCACAATTTCTGAGCCTTGTCGTCAAGATGATGCACCTCCTGCCCGTCCTCCTCCCACTCCATCAGGCAAGGGCAAAGGATTCTCTTCCAGTGCCCCCTCAGCAGATGATAAGGGTAAAGGTCCTGCTCAAGAAGACGAAGACTATCTTCCTTTTCCGATGATGTTTAAGCCTAGTCGTCGTCCTGATCTTCAGAGAGCAGTAGTGAGCTACAAAGGCAAGTCTAGGATGGTCACTAAGGCTAGGGCATCTGATCCGTACGTCTCAAGGCAATTCTCCTCGGACAAGCGTTTCTGGAACTTCTTTCAACAGGACTTTTATGAGTCAGTTATTCTTCCTCGCAAGAATCCTATTGTCAATATGCAGTGGATTGACTGGGACTACATGGAGTCTTGTGATGACCCTGTCTTCAACGACGTCATTGAAGCATGTGAAAGACTTGGAATAAAAAGGATCATGGGGATGCAGCAAGATTGGAACACCGAGGTCATTGCTCAATTTTATGCTACCCTGCATGTCTCAAATGATACCATGTCTTGGATGACTGAAGGTGAGCGTTTCAGAATGTCTGTGGGGGCGTTTTGGCACTCTTCTGGAGTTTAGAGCCGAAGATAGCATGGATAAGGATGATCTTCATAACAATCGCTCTTTGGTTGCTGACAATTTGAGTCCCCTGTACATTGAGGATTCTGCTTTTGAGTCCGGGAACACCAAATTTTTGAAGCCAATGATTGCAGCTGCCAACAGACTCCTTCGGAAGACTCTTGCTCCCAAGGAAGGTGATGCCTCACACATTCTGTCCTACACCCGTGATATTTTGAGTCGAATGCTACCGGGTGGAAGACCGTTTATGGTGGCACTATATCTGTGGAATGAAATTCATGCCAGTTCCCTCGACCCAAAGCGTAGCTGTGGATTTGCTCCATATATTATGAGGGTGATTGAGGGTGTCACCAAGATGAAGTTTGAATGCGATGCGAAGCACCTAGGGCTGCAGATAAGGCCAATCAAGGCTGTTGCTCCTCAAGCTCCTCCGGCCTCAGCACCTTCTGTATCTACTCGCTCTGGTCCAACTGCTCCTACTGTCCCTTCGCAGTCTTCCTCCTCCACCGACAAAGTCCTGAAGTATCTTGTCAAGATGGCGAAGAAGAACGCGAAGAGCTTCAAGTCTATCCAGAAGCATCTCAATCTTCCTTGCTCCAGTGGCAGCGATGACTCCTTGGCGGATCCCTTCGACTCTCCGGCTGCTGCAGATTCCTCCTCGTCTGAAGAATATGCCGCTTCTAATGATGAGTCCGAAGATTGATCGTTTCGCTTGCTGTTTTTCTCCCTTTTTGGTGCCTTGATGCCAAAGGGGGAGAGAAAAGAAATCTTTCTGTTTCGATTTGTGAACACTATTGCTGTTTGGTTGGTGGATATTTGTTGGTTGTGTCAGTTCTTTTGGTCTTGAACTTGTTGGTTATTGTTAGAGCAAACTGTTGCTTAACTGTTGCTTTGCTTTAATATATTTTATACCTCAGTTCTGTTAATTATCGATGACTTTGTTTCTCGTGTTCATCATATTATTGTTGTAAATTTCCCGAATGCCAAGATATAGGGGGAGCTCCTACTAAATTTCACCCCTAATGCTCTCATTTAGGGGGAGCTCTACATATCTTGTTCATTCACCAAATCTTTATTCATTCATTTCTACCAAGCTTTAATCGTGTTGTCATCAATCACCAAAAAGGGGGAGATTGAAAGTGCATCTAGGCCCCTAATTGTGTTTTGGATGATTAATGACAAACGATTAAGGGACTAATGGCTTATGTGAGTATATGAGCAGGTGATAGTCCCAAAAGGAACACATCTACGGACGTTGATGACCCTCAAAAGTGAAAAGAAAATCGGCGTCGACTTAGCGTAGATTTTTCATTTAATTGAGTCGATAGGATTGCTGTACTATCAAGAGGGATGGGATGTAGGTGCCTTAGAAATGATCTCTGTGCTCAGATGAACATCTTTTACAAAATGAGTTTTGGTAGTCTCCAAGCACGACACTCACTTCGTTTTCATTTTGTGCTGATAATATCGGAATATCCGATGTGTATATCGGATAGTCCGATAGTATCGGATTGTCCGGTGTGAGTGTAGTTGCTGTCTTGGGATCTCGCGGGAAACATCGGAATGTCCGATAGTTTATATCGGAATGTCCGATGTTGTCTGGAAATGTTTCTAAGTCTTTGTGTTGGAACTCTCGGTATTTATCGGATATTCCGATGTCAGGTATCGGATAGTCCGATGTGGACTTAGAAAGATTTTGGAAAATGTTTTTCGCTCTGAAACTCTCTGAAATTATCGGAATGTCCGATGTCATATATCGGACAGTCCGATATACACTTAGAAGATTTTCAAGGTTACTGACTTTGTTGGAAACTCTCTGGAATCATCGGAATATCCGATGTATGTCATCGGACAGTCCGATGTGTGTTTTCTCTCAGAGATTGTGAATTTTCGAGTGGAGTCGATCTGGAAATTTGTACTGATCGGATAGTCCGATGTATGGTATCGGATAGTCTGATGTGGGTCCGACCTGAGGCGTAATCGGCTATATTTTGTGTCTTGGCTATAAATACCCCACCCACTCCCTCATTTACTCCGACCAACTAGTGTGTTGAGCATTTATTTCTCTCTTGCTCTCTCTTGTGTTCATCTTTGTGATATTTGTTGAGAGATTTGAGCAAGTGGTTTTCTAGTGCTTTGTTGCAAACCGTGGAAGTTTTTCGAGCACTAGGGTGACTTTCAAGAGCGGGTCTACACTCCATTTATTACTCTTGGAGATTGAGGTCTCCTAGACGGCTAGGAGTCAACGGTGAGCTCCCGATCTTCGTGTGGGAAGCCGCCGGAGTTTGTGAAGGTTCGATTCCACCTCCGCGAGGGAAGGAATCAAGAAGTGAAACCGGCGAGTGCTTGGTGCAACACCGGGAGGAAAGTGGTCAAGAGGGACCTGGGCTTTGTGCCTCCTCAACGGAGACGTAGGATCTCCTCAAAGATCCGAACTTCGGGAAAAATCGCTGCATCCCTTTGGTTTGTTAGTTGTCTACTTGTTTCCCTTTTTGCTTAGCCTAATCTTTTGGGGATTGAAGTATTTGGTAGCTTCTTGCAGTAGATATTGGTGTGATCTAATATTCTGTAAGTTGTCTTAACTCTGAAATTTCATTTGGTAGCAATCTAGCCCTCCAAATTGCTCAGATCTACTTTTTAGGGTTTTCTTGCGCTCTGATCGGATAGTCCGACTTCTCATATCGGATAGTCCGATATATATATCGAACAGTCCGATATCAAGGTCGGATATTCTGGTGTTTCCGCTGCAAAATTAGGTTTTATTTTTATAAACGCCTATTCACCCCCCTCTAGGCGACTTTATCGATCCTTCAGTAGGACATGCTGCGGTTCCAAAACACGATAGGAGCCGCCCTTTGCCCGATTTAGTCATTACAGTATTTTTTAGTTTTATTTAAAGATAAATTAGAAGCAACAAAATTAGCTAACTATTCTATTATGAAATCAATTAGACTAATTTTTAGCAAGCTTTGGTTTGAGCGAGAATAAAGCCAACATAGTTCTATCTAGTTTTGAAATAATAGCTAACTATTAAAGAGAGAATTTAACGAATTTATTGTATGCACGTAGGGAGGTTGAGTGATGATTTGTATTTAAATAAACCATTTCAAACTCGACATAACACTTTATAATGAAGTTATGAATCACATGATGCATAGGCTTTGATTAGTGCATATGTTCCTATGATACAGATGGCAACATGCACGAACCATCAACCCAAACTACAGCTAAGATACACACGCGTCTTTTAGAATCGAAAACACTATAGGGATGAAGAAGAAGTCAAAGCTTGCGGTCATGCATCTTATGCATCAAGGTCTATACATGTCTTTCTCTTGAAGAGCCTGCTGGCACGGGTTTTGATCTTACTTCAATTATTCTCATAATAGATAAACCAACACTCATCTTTTGGGTGCAATTTAGGCTTATCCAAGTCTAAAATAAGCTCATTCACCTTTAGCAGAGGCATCGGGGACCATCGCCATCTTTCCCTTGTCTTCCCACTCTCGGTCTTCCCCTTGTCTTCTGTGATGTAAGGTTTAGCATATATTTTTGTTGGATGAAAACTCTATCGTACTTCTCTAGCTTGTCAAACCACTAAAAAAAGTGGCATTGCTCCAACGGTTGCCAGTATGCATAGATGATTATGATATGAAAATTGCAAGATGCGATATGAAATATCAATACATAACATTCACCATGTGATAATCCCCGCATATTTCGTATGCCCAGGCGACGGTGTCTGGATGTGTCAATTGAATGATCTACATTGAATTGCTTCAATCGCATTGCGGCGCGTGGAAACTCTGATGGTATAGGTGTATCCTTGTAAGATGAATCGGGTTGGTTCCTGACTTTTTAGAAACCCACTTCCTCTTCCAAAGCATCTCTTTGTAGTCTAACATCCACAACCCTAGTAGAGTGACCTCCTCTGCCTCTCTTCTCTTTCTCCTCTCCTTGTTTTCAACATTAGCTCGAGTGAAGTGTTGGCTATGATGGTGGAGTTGACTTGTTTTTACAGGTGGCTAGTCCTTAGAGTTGTGGGAGTATTGTGGCAAATGGAAATACACTGACATCCGCTAGAAGGTATCTTTGGGCACAGGAAATCTCAGCAAGTTGTTAAATCATTGTGAAAAGGTGATGTGAATTATCAAATCACTAAGAAAAACTAGTGCGTGTTGTCAATATACCAAGAAAAGTTGTTATGTGTTGTCAACCCACTGAGAAAAGCTTGTGCATGTTGTCACTTCCGTATGAAATGGTTGCATGGAATGGTGTAGTCAATTCTATTAGAACATTGACATAGTACAATAAATTCAGTCAGACAAGGTGAAATATTGATGGTATACAATTGTAAATGGCATGTTTTAGACATATAATCAAGTCATGAAGCATCACTACATAGTAACCCAATAAAATGTAAGCTCACATAATTCTTGATGATAATTCAAGAAGGAAACATGGAGTTATATGGTGCGTAGGGTTCATTCTAGTGCATAGTTTTGCCGTCTATGCTTACGGTACAAATGGCAAGATGCATAACCCAACCAACATCGCTACAACTACGATACATGAGCACCTTTTGGAATGCGTGACGGGTGACCATGGGCTACACAATCTTGATGCGGTCTGGTGTCGTAGTAGGAGGTGCTGCACTCGGGTACTGCAATAGATGATGCTATGATCTCATACTATGGAATGTACGTGGGACTCAGCACCTGTCACGCTTGTTTGGAAGTTTCTGTGGTGGGTGATGGTGCTGTGATGCCGACATCCTGCTTCGGTATAGGAGTGCGATAGGTGATACGTATTGCATGCTGTTGCTTCTACGGATAAGAAGGGCCTATTTGAATCATACATTAATATTACCATAGTTTGCTACATTTCCGTGGATCCTGAATAGCAGAAAAGAAATATTACCATAAGTATGGCTATAAATCAAACGGACAACTAATTCGATTAAACTTAGTTAACAAAATATGACAAGGTTTGATCATGGATCAAACGGTCTCTAAATTTACAATTTCGTTGGCAAAGAGATCTAAGTAGGGGTGAAAACGGATCGGACACGGACGGATAATAGCTCTACCATATTTGTTTTCATATTTTTCTCGGATGCGGATATGGATACGGATAGTATCGAATACGAATTGAATCGGATACGTTTTCGAATATTTATCGGAACATGATAACCTCTTAAATTATATATAAAAAATCAACAGAAACACATAACTAATTAATTTGATCAAAGTACTATTGAAAATTGAACAAATGTAAATATTTTCATTCACTTAGACAATAGTTAGATACTATGCCGCAAACAAAATTATATAAGGTTTAGTTTATCACACACATACGATTAGTTCATCATACACATAGATTAAAACACAAAATAAAGATAATTCTTGCTTAGAGATACAAATAGAAGCAAACACATAAGACACTAAAAGTTTGATAATACTTAGATATCATATCTCTAGAAAAAATATATAACACTTACATGTAATGACTCAAGATTTATATTCTTAGTTGAATTATGTTTAAAATAATAAATTATGTATTTATGAGTTTTATGCATTTTAGCTACTTATTTAATATATTTTCCTATCAAGAATAGGAGTTTTTGAATTTTTGAGAAAAATTAAAATTTGATAAAATCTTGAAAATAATTTTTTAAATGTTATATTGTTACTGGAACTTTATCAAAAAAAATCATAATTTTTTAAGTTGGTTTGCTAATTTTAATAATTCAAAATTGCTTTAGAGATTAGTTAAATTAGAAAATAATTTTGAAATTAAGAAATCTTTTTGATCAAAAGAGTAGTCTTGATCCAACCCATATATCTATTCTGATATCCGACCCATATCCGATCCAACAGAATCCGTATTTAAAAATATTCAGATCGATTAGATCGATCTAAGTATGGCAAAGACTCAGCGGCCGCCACTGCAGCAGCAACAGCAGCGGTCGCAGAGAAGCAGGAGCCCTGAACTGTGCATTTAATATCGAGAGAGAGACGTACTCTTTCCCCTTACTCAAACTCCGAGCTACACTCGTATGCCAGAGGCCTCATTTAAGGTAACTCCCTCCCATTTACATCTTCATCTCGTCGGCCTTGCTCGCACGATTAACTCCCATGCACTACTACTCCCTCCACTCATCACCGTCCCTGCCTGTGGACGTACGTGCGGCGCCGCTACGCGCACCCCCGCACGCTGCCCACAGATAATGCACTACTCCGATCCGTCTGAGAGGAGCGCGCGGCGTGGGGTTGTCCTTGCGCGAAAGCCCCTCAGCTGAGGTGAGCCCCGTGTATTGAATGCATGGCCCAAAACGCAAACCATAGAATTGAGCCGAGCCGTGCCGAGCTCTCCCCCTCCCGTCCCGTCCCCGCCGCACGCTGTATCTCGTTTCCTTACGCCTCCGTCGTCCGTCTCGTTGTCGCAGCAGCGCAGGTGGAAAAATCTCCGGCATTAAAGTGTCCCCCCCGGGGATCCTCCTCGGCCACAAACAAAACACTCCTCGTCCTCCGCGTCCCCTCCTCTCCTCTCTCTCTCTCTCCGTGTGTGTGTCTCTGTCTCGCCTCGGCCGTCAAAATCTTTTGCCCTTTCCCCTCTCACATCGCATTCATCGCCTCCACGATCCTGCGTCACCTAGCTTGCTACTTGAGTGTTTGTGGAGCGTGGCTGTTAGGAGTTTGATCGATCGATCGATGGGGAGGGCGCCGTGCTGCGACAAGAAGGGGCTCAAGAAGGGGCCGTGGACGCCCGAGGAGGACAAGCTCCTCGTCGACTACATCCAGGCCAACGGCCACGGCAGCTGGCGCCTGCTCCCCAAGCTGGCAGGTCTGGTACTCGCATCAATCCAGCCATCTAATATGGTTTGCTGCCTCTTTCCCTTCTTGTTCGCATGATAGTCTTTCCTGGTCTCGCTGTCTTGTGCGGAACAAGTCGCGATGCGTATTCAGGAAATATCTTGACTTTTGATTTTGGTTTACATGTTGTGTTTTGTGCATGCACGATTGTTCTGCCCTGCAAATCACTACTAGTAGTACTAGTTCGATTGAGGCAACTTCTCTTCTGGGACACAAAAAGTTTGCATTGTTTCAGCTACGAGTTTGTTCCTACATAGTACCACTACTCCACTAGTCGTGATCTGGACGAGGTCAATGATCACCGGCTCGCCGGTCACCGCCTATTACCGTCTGCCTGTGTCCTGCTCATGCATCATGTTTATCGTTTGGATTGGTTGCATGCAGGGCTGAACCGATGCGGCAAGAGCTGCCGGCTGCGGTGGACGAACTACCTGCGGCCGGACATCAAGCGCGGGCCCTTTACCCCGGAGGAGCAGAAGTCCATCGTCCAGCTCCACGGCATCGTCGGCAACAAGTAAGAGCTAGCCCCTTCCCCACTTTGCCTGCCCAGCACATTTCAGCCACTAATGCACCTAGCTAGCTAGGAGTAGCCGACTACAGCTCGAACAAGCCGATGTACTGCTCGGTGCAGTGTTGTACCACTGTATATATACACTGTGCGTGCTCTCCTGCGCATTCAATGATGCCATCTCCGTCCATCACATCGCATCTAAAACCAGTTGCCTTAAGCATTCTGTATGTATAGCTTGTAGTAGTGTTTATTTCACTACATACACCTGTTTTTATTATCTTGCATCATATTCGTAGTGTTACTAGTGAGTATTGATTGAAAGTGCCAGCTGGTCTGGTTCTGGTCAGGTGGTCCATGATCGCGGCGCAGCTGCCCGGGCGGACGGACAACGAGATCAAGAACTACTGGAACACGCACCTCAAGAAGCAGCTGCGTCGGATGGGCCTCGACGAGCCCCCGCCCGGCCCGGCCGCCGGCTGCCCTGCCGCGCGCCACATGGCGCAGTGGGAGATCGCACGGCTCGAGGCCGAGGCGCGCCTCTCGCTGCTCTCGTCCGGCGCTGCAGCGACGGCCACCACCTCCGCCTCCGCCTCGTCGTCCTCGACAGCGGCCCCCGTCATTGCCGCCACCGCCGCGGCCAAGCTCGCGACGCCCGCTGACGTCTTCCTGCGCCTGTGGAACTCCGACATCGGGAACTCCTTCCGCAAGGTGGCAGCGGAGGCCGGGTCGTCCCTGCCGGTAGCCGTCAAGAAAGACACGGTGAAGCAGGAGGCGATGCTGCTCGGGGACGACTCCTCGGCGGCCTCCAACGAGATGGAGGCGCCTGATCAGGCGGTGGACGAGTACCAGATGTTCCTCGACTTCGCCGGCGAGGAGCTGGGTCTCTTCCATGGCCGGCACGGTGGCTTCTCGCTGTTCCCGCCGATCGACGTGCTCGCCGAGGCGTCCCTGGACACGGCATTCAAGTGAGGCCCAGCTAGCCCGCGCGCCACGTACGTACGTAGTAGCTAGCTAGCGCCAGTGTCTCTACGTGTGTATGTATATATGCATGCCTTTTGTGGCGTCCGGCCGACGTATGGCGCACGTACGTACCAAGTACGTGCGCCGAGATGCACGAGAAAATTTTGGGAGTTAGGGCTTTAATCAGGAGGTTTTAATTGGGCCTAAGGCTGGACATCATGGTGTATTACGGCCTGTGATGGGATTTTCGGAAATGCTCTAATACATCCAATGATGTTCGATCTTAACTTTGTGATCTTATTCGCAGTTCAGTATCACCACTTCAGAACAGGTACTCTAGTCATAACTCATGCACCTAAAAGACCTATTCGCTTTCTTTGAATGAATCCCAGTCATAATTGAGATCTGCTGATGGTCAATTGTGACTGACAGGGTTAACAATGCTTTTTTGGGCTCGGATTTCGATGATCCAGCAGTATCGAAAATTGTAAAAAAAAAAGGCTCGAAATTCGTTCAAAACCGAATAGTTTGAAAAGTCAAATTATTTTAAAATATAATCAAACCGATGAACGATTTTCGAATGAAATAGGTGAAAACCACTCAACAAGGCAAATTTGGAGATGTTTTTGGTGAAAACCGATGACAATTAAAAAAATAAGGAAAATGTAAAAAAAAATGGGAAAATTGCAAAAAAATATTGTAAAATTTGTGAAAAAACATTAAAGACCCAAAAAATAAGAAAAATGTAAGAAATATATAAGAAAAGTACGGAATAACACGAAAAAAATCAGCATAATCTTTCCTAAATATGAAAAAATTTTGACATAACCTTTGCTATATTTTAAGCAATTGCAAGTTGTAAAGTAGGTATTTAGCAATAATATATCAACACATAATCTTTCATTTCAATACTACTCACATACCAATCCAACAAACGCAAAAATAGGTATTCACATAATGACATCAATACCATTCACTTATCAACACCATTTACATTTCAATACCTTTCATTTGAAGTTGTGAAGTAGGCATTATATCAAATTGCAGGCTGTACAGCAAAATAAGTACAGAATATAACTAGTAGTACAGAGTAGAACTTCTGTACTAAAGTTTTGGTAGTTCATTCATGCATACAGCGAGAAATAAGCTTTTCAATATTAGATAACATTAACATATTAAAATATACTATAGCAAGATAACTTATGTGCATACAAATATTGCTACTTGAACAAATAGTACTATTTTTGGGTGTCATCCATTGCTACTAAATATACTTCAACAAATATTAATACTTGATATACTTCAACAAATATTGTTACTTGCCATACTCGAACAAATATTTCTGTTTTTTTAGATTTTCCAATTTCTACATTTTGAATGGCTCAAGAACGTCTCTAAACTTCGTTTTTTCAAAAAAAAAATCATGTTGGAGGTCATAAAGCTATTAATACTAATTTTAGGCAATTTTCGGATAATTTTTTTAAATTTTTTTGAAATTGAATTTGAACTTGATCGGTAAACCGAGTGGTATAGCTTTTTAAACTGGAGCGGTATAGGTGATTTTCGTGAAAACCAAACGGTTTTTGAACCCTGGTGACCGGTTCAGTGCTTGTGACTGTGAGGAACAAGATGATAACTGTAAGAGGGACATATCATATGCTACGTCACCTGTGTTTGGACTTTGGACCATATTCAAATGATTCAGTTTGTTGGGAACCCTTCCTGCCACCACTGTCACTTCATACCTACATGTTCTTCAGGGAAATTTGATCATTGCATCGGCTTAGAGTGCAGTGTTACGTCGCACCAGTCTACCAGTATTGTTGTCTTGTTGCAACCAATGTATGTATGTCTGATGACTGGTGCAATGTTACGTCGCACCAGTCTACTAGTCTTCAGGAAAAAACCGATTCATCTCTCGTCTTTCTTCCCCCATTCACTCATCCGCCACTAAACTCGCTTCCCTATGGCCGCCGCCACCGCTCTTGCTTCCGCTTCTTTGTCATGGAGCCGGCAATGGTGACCAAGATATAAGGCTCGAAGACCTTATTCTAGCCTGGAGACATCGATCCGGCGACCCCGACCACGATCCGGTGAGGACGACCTCAATCCGGTGACGGCAACAATGCTCCACAGCGCGACTTGATCCGGCGATGGCCAGCTCAACCTGACTCCGCGGTGACAAGGTCGAGGTGGCTACGACGAGACGAGCAATGACGTCGGCGGAAAGAAGAGGCAGCAACGAGTTGGCGATGCTGACATCATCTCCCTCCGTCTTCCTCCATCACGAGCCGCTGCACCACGATGGCGACGGGTTGACAGGTGGACCTGCACAAATTGTTTATTGGGTTGGCATCGATGCACAGGTTTCAAGAATCTTGCTTCTAGCTTCGATTGCTCTGGTTTGACGCATCGATGCCATCTCATCTCTCTCCTCTTCTAGCTTCGGTAGTACGTGTAGAGAAAGTGACAAGAACAATACTAAAATTATATGGAATTCCTTTTCCTTTGTACTACACCACAATTGTAAGACTCCATCCTGTCTGTGTAAAACCGTGTGGGCTCACAAGGTAGGGTCCCAAGTGCGCAGCGGACGACTCTGTTTGACTTGTTTCTATTCAGTAAATGCACCGGATAGCTGAGGGGCCAACCCAACGAGAAAGAATTTATTGCCAAGTTCAGACAAAACGCCAAAAGAGAGCATTAAAAAGTTTCCCCCAACATCTGCTGCCTATGGCTTCATGGGCCGGAAAGAACAGAAAAGGCAGCTCCTCTCCTCGCTCCCATGCTATGCTACGGCTAATGATTCTCTTCTGGGAGATATTAAATGCCATGGCAGCTGATATCGTGGTCCTCAGTTGATATGATTGCACTTTAACCATGACTGCCCTGGAGGAAAATTTTGCAAAATCATTTTCTTCTTTGAAGTGTCCAATTTGGAAGGAGGGTATACTCAAATAATAAAGGAAATTAGTGTGCAGCGGGCCCATATGTTACTACGGACGTAAGAAATCGTTGATACAGGTAGAAATTTTAACAGAGAAAGAAAATCTTTTTCACAAACACATAAAAAAAAGCGAATTGTCACAAATTTTTAAAATCGTAAAAGCTCAATCATTGATTCTATTTTTTTTATGATAGATGCTCTGAGAACTCTTCCAACAAATCTTAAAGAATTTACAAATTTAGTACCTCAATCCAACCAGTGAACTTGCTTTAAGGATTTTTTTTTATAATACATTTTTTATTCGGAATTTCAAAAATATTCCACCGAAAAAAAAATTTCAGAAATATACCTCTGTCGCACGTTGGACGTGCGACAGGGGCCTAAATAGAAAAATACACTGACGACAAAGTTGCGGGCGCCGACGTGGCCTCTGTCGCCAAATAACGTCGACAGAGCCGAACGCGGCGCCGTCGCCGGCGAACGTCGATGAAGCGAAAAAGGCACTGTCGCCGCATTTAACGTCGACGAGGAGAAAATCGACCGATGGTCGTGCGACAGGTGGGGGCGCGGGTTCCTGTCGCACTATGGTCGTGCGACAGGTGGGGGCGCGGGTTCCTGTCGCACTATGGTCGAAGAAGAAGGGACAAGGGGAAGCAGCCGGCCGAGGTCCGCAACACGCAACAAATCCTTGACTTGTTGCGCAGACCATCCGGGAACCCGGGTGGTATTAACATAGGAGACGCCGGGAATCGGGATGGCATGCCCATATGGGAGGGCAGAAATCCACATAAACAACAACCAAAATTTAAGTCTTATACACCCGAGACGTACGGCATAGGCCACCCAATCGGCGACAGCTGGGAGCACTGCGGAACCCCATGGAGTTCTTTCATAGTAGGGATTGAGCGGTGTCCGATGACACGTCGCAAAATTAGAACGGGTCAGGTAATATGCAGAAAATGTCTTAAATCATTCATTTGTACCCGGATAGGCGAACGATCATTTGTTCCACCATGACGAACAGTGCTTTCGTTAGTTAGTTCGTCACTGTTGTAATGCCCTTGTAATATCATCTAATCTTTTGCTTATTTTATCATCTGAACTTTCGGTGTATGTGCCCTTATATATGTATTGTTTGAATTTTAAAAAATCCCTCATATCTTAAAATCATTTGAAATTTTTATGGTAATATCAGCGATATATCGTGAACCTCCATAAAGAGTTTCAAAATTTTTCGACGTCGTAAAAGTTTCCATGGTTTCGTGGCGCAAGTGCTTTTTCCGATTTTAGCAACAAAATGCCGAGGCAACGTCCGGCTATCTCGCCCATACGTAAGTGGTAGCCCGCATTATGTGAGGCCGCCTTGATTTTTTCAGTATTTTTGGACCATGTCCGCTTTGTCCATGAGCTACGAAAACCCCTAAGTGGCCACGATTACCGTCGTTTCGTGCCCGCGAGTGCCTTTTCCGATTTTGGTAACAAAATGCTGGGCCAACGTCCGACCATCTCGCCGGCACTGAAGTGGTATGCCACGTTGCGTAGGCCGCCCGTGCTTTTTCCCGTCATTTTTCGGCCATATTCGGCGGACCTTACGAGGCTACGAAAACCCCTAAGTGAAATGCGTATCACTAACGAAATAAAATAATTTTTCCGATTCATTACAGGACAATTATGTACAACCAATTTACAACAAAAATTGTCAACAAAAAATATTAAATACAAAAAATTCAGTATTCCTGTTGCTGTCGCACGTTAGTCGTGCGACAGCCTCCTGTAGCACTTTCGTCGTGCGACAGGTTCCTTTTCGGCTCCTGTCGCACGTTCGCCGTGCGACAGACGCCGTTTCGGTTCCTGTCGCACGTTAAGCGGCGACAGAGGCCACGTAGCGCCGGAACACATCGCCGTGTACTTTTCTATTTAGGCCTGTCGCGTCCAACGTCGCGGCAGGTATATTCTGAAATTTTTTTTTCGGTGGAATATTTTTGAAATTCCGAATAAAAAATGTATTATTAAAAAAAATTCTTGCTTTAAGTGCATCAGTAGCATTGTCAGTTTTTTTTGAAATCGCAAAAGTTTGATCATGATCTGTAATTTTTATAGTAGCACAGGTATGCTCTCAGGACCCTTCCCTTTTGAAAAATTTCCAAGAATTTGCAAATTTAGTAGCTCAACTAAATTAGTAAAGCTGCTTTAAACACATTAGTAGCATCAACAGAATTTTTAAAAATTGCATAGATTTTATCATGATCCAGTTTGTTCATGTTAGGCTAGGCATGCTTTCAGGGCCATTATAAACAAAAATCAAAAAATTACAGCATGATTTAATAGTTCAATAAATTCAGCAAAATCTATTATCTTCTCTGTTCCCTCTAAAAAAAGAAAACTGTAGCCACTACGGTATCCGTGTAGCTACAGTGTTAAAAAAAACAACTCTTTGGCTAGGATTCGAACTACCGATCACATGCGTGGAGGCCAAGGGCTTTGCCAGCCGAGCCAAGCGGGCTATGTGAAAAGCGACGCACAGAGAAGGCACTGTAGATCCACAGGACGTGACGGCGTAGGCGGGTGTGCACCGTACCTCCCAAGAATAATAGTATCTTTATGATATTCTATTTCTAGTAAAAAAATTCTTATGTATTCACAACAAATACCATACTTCACTGTTACCCCACCCCATCCTCTCTCCAGTCTCCGCTAGCACCAACCACACTTTAAATACGGTGATTTATATTTAGATTTTTAGAATTTAGAGATTCCTAATTCTAATAGAAGTAGGATTCCTATTTGTTTTAGAGAAGATCCATAAAGGCTATATAAATCTAGGGGGCAATCATAGTTAAACCAAATAACTAAGAAATCACAAACCAACTGTCCAACTCATTTAAAATAAGAAGTTGTATGAGAAGACTACAGGTTGGGTTGTTTTTTAGCACTAGATTTTTTATATAGATCAAGAATCAAGGAGTCTTAAAATTTTTTAGAGGGTTATGAGAAAGCGACAATCTCTTATATTCTTTTAAGGCTGTGCTTAAATAAATTACGGTCAATTTCACCCAATCCTTCCTCTCTCGCCTTAGTTGTTTCAATATCGTTATTTTGGTTATCTCTATAAGATTTATCTTTTTTATTCTTGAGACCGTGCACGCTTGTATCGTATCTCGTAAAACTTTGATCCGATCTAGGAGCTATTGCGTATAAGAAGGGTGTGTTTTGTCCATGGCTGACATGATTAGGTTAGCTAATATTTACCAAGCTAGATTAGCTTAACGTAGTTTTGTGTTTGGCAACAAATCTGGACAAAACAAAATGTTGTTTGGCTAAATTAAGTGGATTAGTTTATTCCGTGTATTTGATGGGTTAGTTCATTCCTGATTTAATAAGGATCAAATTCAGCACTCCGTGATAGTCGTGACGTACCCATTCTCCAAGTCCAATCTGAGCTTCTCCATCCGGAAAATCAAATCGCAGGTAAACTGATAGGCTCCTTATTTTTGGGTTGGCTCGACCCCACTAACCACAGTTCGTCAGCTGGCTATAACTAGCATCATATTTTGGGCTAAGGCCGCCCTTGGAGCCGGATTAAACGAGTGTTGTTGCTCCTCAGGATTTCATAAATGTTCATACTGTTTGGTCAGGAGGCCTCCTGCTCGAATTGAGCTTGCAAAGAACAAACTCCAAAATAACCCGAAGTGCGTACCACCCTACCTGCCAAAGTCCAAACGAACGGCAGCATCGCACATGGAAGCGATCATGAGGCGGCACGAGCTGAGCTCACAAAGCACGAGAGGGACTTGAGGGAGGCTACCGGCGATGTCACTCACAACCGTGCTCGTGGAGCACCCACCCAATGTGGGAAGGAACGGCCATTAACGTGGCTCTGGGCATCATGCATTGAATGCGCCAAGGACGGTGAGGGGCAGCAGGCCATGTGTTGATGCACGGCAGGGATCCCTGCAGCCATGCTAAGGACTGCACTGGATCTGTGTCGATGCACTTGAGGCAGCGTCGCAGTCGCAGACGGGAAACCAGTGAGAGAGGAGAAGAAATCGAAAGGGTGAGAGGTAGTGATTGCTTGTGAATGTGCACTGCCTCTGCCACCCACGTCAAAATGGGAAGCAACGCGGGCTGGCTTGACTGGACTGGACGGGACGAGGGCGAGCGGCCAACCAGGCAGGGAGGAGTAGTAGCCTAGTAGGCACTAGGCAGCAGCTCTAGTTTGCACGCGCGTTCTTCCGAGCACCAACAACGGCCGTGGCATTGTACGCGCCTCTCGTGTGCTCGCAGGAAATACATGGGGTATTAACTACTCTATGGCAGGAAAAAGTTGCCAATAGGTAGGGAGATCAAATCAAATAGGTGCGTGTTTCAAGTTTGATTGCGATACTTGGCGTCAGAGTGCATTCAATGGTTGGAAGCGTCGTGTTTTGCACGACGTTTTCTGTGTTCCTTTGAAAATGCTCCAGGAGGCGTTTAATTGGGTGTGTAGTAGTAATGACTAACGAGAGATTCGTTGTACTGATGCTGGAGCTAAGGGGGGGCCAAGTGCCCTGCAGTTCTCTACAAGACATTATAACACGACAAGACTGTGGTCGTGCCCTTAAGCAGGGGCGGAGCTCAGTCTGAAGCGTCGGATCAGGCCACATCTTTATGAGCAAATTTATAATTTTATTGTTTTTTAATATAATTTATATAATCATCGAGAGAAAAAACATATACACGTGCTAATGTGCAATGGCTTTCGGGCTATCACTAAATGCAGGGACCATTGGGGCTCCTAGAGGAAGTGAGACTACGGGCCTGTTTAGTAGAACTCCAGATTCCAGCTTCTCTTGAAATTTGAAACTTGTAAACTAAAACAAAGTGAATTAAGTTTATATTTTTGGTCTAAAATGTAAACAAGATTGTCTATCTAAACACTCTTAATGTACTCACAGCTCCAGTTTCATGAATCTGGTGAAGCTAAAATTTTCAGTTTCATCAGATTCTCAGAATCTGGAGAAGGTGAATCCCTGCCAAACAGGCCCTACATATTGGTGCAGCCCACCCCAAAAATAAATGCAAGATCGCGTGAGAAATGAGAAATCAAGTGGGAGGAGAGAGAAGTGTCAAGGGACTCACAATATCGATATCATGATTATCGAATATTTTTGAGTTTCGATAATCGATAGAAACCGAACAAGATTGAATTCAAAATTTTGAGCTCGGTGGTGCGAAAAAAATCAAAAATAAAGTGATTTTCAACAATTGTTGACCCGTATTCTTCGATTATCGACCGTGTCGGGGACTGGGGAATCTCTGACAGGTCAACGCACAGTCAACAGAGTCCCTAGCTCGGAGCCGAGTATCATAGGACTTCGACCACGACTTAAGACTGCGTCGATCCCCGCATGACCTCGAGCTTGGGGAGTGGGGATTCAACCCCCGCACGATCTCGACCTTGACTTGGAAGTGTGCGGTTACTCGACGGTTACCAGACCCGGGAATCCCGGAGTTAAGGCGAACGTGGGCGTCAGATCCGAAACGGTTGCAGCACGTCCTCAATGCGCACTATGAATTACTCCGAGAATTTCTCCCAGCTGTTTCTAGTAACGGCTGGGAGGGGTATAAAATCTCTTGAGGCAGATCGACAAAGGACACGACATCGACGCACAAGCAGTAGGACAATAGTCATAATCAGAGTGCTCAAGCTCGAGCTGTAACCACCTCTGTGCTCAAGGATAGTGATCCCCCTCCGCCTCAGGAGAAGACTGGAGTAAAGCTATTACCCTCACGGGGGCTCGAACCAGTATAATTCGCTGTGTCTTGCTTGTTGTTATCTCGCCCCGACCAACGTCCGTTCCTCCGTTGAGCGTAACTCGTTTTGGGTCCCTCATTCACACTAACCCCGTTTTCACCTCTGCGGTCAGGCGATCTCGATCGTCGACAGACCGATATTTCGATTTTCAGTATACTAAAGGAAAATTGAAAAAACTCAAAAAATATTATAAAAATTGAAAAATAGAAAAGTTGTATAAAAATTCCAATTAATCTACAAAACACCTTAGAGAAATTAGGGAAATATTGGACTTCACTTATTGCCCCTAGAAAAACAAAAATAGAAGAATACATACAAAAATAACAGTATTGTTAGAATTTTTTAAAAAATACATAAGTCTGATCATCATCAAAAAAAATTTCAGAATCATTATAATTTCCTCTAGACCTTGCACAAATTTTTTTAAGAAATATTAGACTTCATTTGGTGCCCCTAGAAAATAAAAACAGAACAATATATAAAAAGATAATAGCAATGTCAGATTTTTTTAAAAAAATACATAGATCTGATAATAATTTGAAAATTTTACAAAATCATTAGTATTCCCTCAGGGCCTCACAAAAAAAATTAACACTTTTTAATAACTTTTTCTATTTTTTTTGTATTTGTATTTGACTGGTTTACTAAGTGGTTTTTATTGCCAAGCCAGCTCAATACATGTGAAATTTGTGAACTCTCATCAGGACGCTACATGTAGTGCGATTGTAATTTCTCTCTCTTCTATGTCCCATCAAACAATTCCGAAATTATAAAAAGAAACACGAAAAATGTGGTATATATTTTGAACATTGATGAACGGCTTGGATATTGGGTGCATAGGAACGTGAGTTCATGATATTCTTATTCCCGTTCTATAGCGTCAAACTCCAAATGCAATGCAAAATGAATGAAAGTAATGCTTGAGCCGACGCCGCCGAGCAAAACCATTGGGCCAAGCCCGATACGATATAGAATTTAGCTTTTGTAGGCCCACCCTAAATATTGTGGGACTCGTAGTTTGTAGGCTTGACCATGTTCGGCGCCAGGACAGCAAAAGCCTTCCCCGTCAAGGGTGCCCTGCCTGCCCCGCATCCGTTCTATACACTGCGTCCGCAAAGTCCGCGCACTTGCGCTGTCGAGCGCACCACCGACCTCCGTAAGTCTGTAAGTGCTACTCGCAAAAGTTAGAAATACACGTTGCTTTGAGGGGGTTTTTTAAATAATATATTTTAAAATAAAATTACAGAAAAATTCATCAAAAATAATTATATAAAAACACTTCTGTCGCCAATTCATTTAGCGACATAACTCTTATCGTCAACTAAATTAAGGGCATCCGCAATGGTTAAAGATAATTGCTCTCTATAGTAAGATCCATGTCATCTATATACCATGCTATAGTAAACCCTTGCAATGGTGAATCTATATAGATGTCTATAGCTATTTTTAATTAATAGAGTGCTCTCTCTCTCTTTCTTCATTTAATTAATAGACAATCTACAGGTCTATAGATAGCAGCGCTCTCTCTTCATTTAATTGCTTGCCACATAGGATAGATGCTGATATGGACTTCTTATAGATAGCTGAGTAGGCACCATTGCGAATGCCCTAATGACAAGTCATTTATCGCCAAATGAATTGATGATATAGTTTTATTTAGCCGATAATTTTGTCACCGGATCATTTAGTTGACATATCTATTTGGGTGGTAGGCTTCTATCGCCAAATGAATTAATGACAGAAGATCTATAAGCACTATCGCCAATTCAATTTTCTATCACCAGTTCATTCGGTAAGAGGTATATTTTTGTAATTATTTTTTAAAGTTATTTTTATGTAATTTTATTTAAAAAATTCTTGTTTTGAATATCTTGTGATTAAACTTTTAAAATTGTATCTATCAATATCATTTTAAACATTTATGTATATGTGTTTGTGTGTGTGTGTATATATATATATTTTTTCCAAAAATGTTTTCATAATATTATAATTTCATTGAGTGTAATAAGCTATACTACAGAAAAATTAGTGTTCAAAGCTGCATTTTAGGAACCATATCAATATATAAATACAAGTTAGTGATGGTCATCCAACCTCTTTCTCCTCCTCAAGAAAAGCAACGCGTTGACATACGAGTCATGGGTCACGAGACGCTCTCTCCATCTCTATAAAAAGGAAGCCAACCGTATCTCCTTCTTTTTGCCCACACCCACTCTCCTAGTCGGGCCATTCTCTACTTCTCCCTCTCTATTGGTAACTTAGGGGCTGTTTGGTTGGCCGCATCCAAAGAGAATTGCATCTACAGATACAAAAGACATTTGTTTGGTTGGCTGCATGAGGGGTGGAGCCTGTCCCTCGAGATGCAATTGCATGAGTTGAGCCAGGCTGTGGGGAAACGTAGATTTTGGTCGTTTCCTGTGGGTCTGGCTGGTGGGATGCAAGATGAGATGCATGCAAGGCATGGGGAGGCACATAAACAGTCAACCAAACACATTCTCTCCATTCTTCTCACAGCCTGACTCAACTTATGCACTCAACCAAACACCATCTCTTTGCATCTACGCAACCTGGCTCTCATCAGCCTGGCTGACTCGTACGAGCCAGGCTGAAATGAGAAGGCAACCAAACAGCCCCTTAAGAGCACAGTTTTATTTTTTAAACATGCGACATAAATTAATTATTTGGTTTAAAAATATATTTTTAGTGCAACGCGTGAACACTTGACTAACCACTGTATAGCAAGTCATAGTCCCTGCTACACGATATGGTGCGTCCACCAGCGGCCGAGCAAACTCTCGCCGCACCGGGCGCTGGACTTGCTCGCACTCCATCGGCGCACGCGCATCCGCCCAGTGCCCCCACGCGTCGTACATGCTATATGCACGCCTTGCGCGCACCGACTGGGACGTGACCGACCGTGTCGCGTTGCTCCATCCACCGCTGGCTGGACCTGTTCGGTGCACCGCGCCAACCTGAAGACGAGCAAACTCATGTCCCGCCCGGTGCGCGCACAAGCGGTCCGGCGAGCTCACGTCAAGCACGCTGCCCCGTTGGATCTGCCCGCCCGCGCGCGCCTTTCTGCCCATCGGCGGCCAAATTATTGGTCGCCACTGTCATTTTTAATTATTTGATGTCCAATGGAATTATCGTGGAGTGCAATGCAACACGTCCGTACCGTTGCTTGGCTGCGCAATTGTTCCAGGGTTTTGATAAACATCATCCAGATGTTTTTTTATCAAAAATCAACCAAATTGTGAATCGTTGGATTTTGATCAACCAAATTGTGAACCGTTGGATTTTGTTGTGATTAGTGCAGTTTAGTGGGACTGATTGTGATTAGTGCAGTTAAGTGGCCTGATTTTGCTGTGATTAGTGCGGTTAAGTGGGCCTGATTAGTGCAGAACTTAAGCGTTTTGATCGTTCACAATTTGATTGATCGAAATCCAACGGTCTAAAATTTGGATGTTTTCTTACACAAAAACATCCGGGGGACATTGTTCCGTTATTCATAACACGATGTAAGTATCTTTGCTAGTGTCTTTAATATGAATCCTGAATATGAGCGCATGGATGTCTTGTTAAAAAAGGAACAAAAAATTCCATCTATGATGAACAATGTGACTTCTTATTAACTGCACGTAGGTATTCCTTCTCTGAGTAGTACGAACAAAATATACTTTGTACCACCAAACATGAAAAGTAGGCTTTAAACACAATAAACAAGACACAACTACATGCGCCATTTCTAGAGCCGAATAAATAACGCATCACACACTTTCAGAATATAAAGTAGAAAACCACTACACAAGAACAAATCATCTCCCAAGAACAAATCACCTCCAGCGCATAAGATTTAGATGATTCTTAGGCCCCAAAGCACCCGAGAAGTTTCTTCGGGGCCAGCCCGGTTGCACGGTACTTAGCTGCCGTCTCCTCGGCCTGGAGAACTTCTTCACCTCGCTGCGCTACTACCGTTGCTCTCTTCTCTTCAGCTTCCTTGTGGACGCTTGCCGCTTTGTTCTTCATTTTCTCAGCGTATTCAGCCTTCTTTTTTTCTAACTCTTCCTGAGCACTCGTGAATTACAGAACATTAGCTCAGAAGATGTTACATGGACTTCCTTTAAAAAACGACGTTGCGTAGTCTATGGAATGAACAATAACGTGTGAACTATTCAATAACACCAGAACAAAAAAAATGAATTCTTCTATGTGTTTTTTTTTTCGTATATTATGATCTGCTTTGTTTGCATTGCAATCAAACATTATAACTAAAATCTACAGATGTCATATGCATGGCATTCGAATAAGGTACCCCCCTCGCCAAAAGAGAGAGAAAGAGAGAAGAGAACAAAGTACCTGAACAGAACAAAATGTTCCAACAAAGCAAAATGTAGCAACACAGAATGAAACGGCCAACTTACTTCCTTGCTTTTCAATCGAGCTTCTATGGCTGCCTTTTTTGTGTTCTCCCATGAAAGAACAGCCGATAGCTTCTTAGCGGCCCTGTGACACAGACAGCAGTTGATTATGGCTTTGCACTTTATTTCCTCAATAGGTACACCGCGTTGTTGCAATGAAATGGAGCACTTGCTGTAAGACATGTATTGGTTTAACATTCCCTCATGCATTTCGTGATCCTACTTGCTATGTTTCTTTTTCAATATGTTTTTAAGTAAGGCATACCATACCCTTATGATCTCAAGAAGAGATAGTATTTAGAGACCACCAACGAAAAGCGTTATGATAGCATTTTCCACGATTGACCAGTGATACATATTCACGTAATTGAAGAATACTACTGAAGAAAGGACGCCTCTGCTAACTGAGAACATACTTGTTCTCAGCTTTTGCCTTCTCGTTCTCCTCCCATGCTTTGATCAAAGAATTCCTCTTTTCCGTTTCCACCTTTGCAAGAGCAATGTCTGAAGGCAGGTTATTTTAGGTCGTTAGTTTAGCTGGTTGTACTCAATGACAAGAAAAGGGGAAAAGACGAATCATCAGTTAACCACCTCTGTCATTTGAGCTCCTCTGTGTGTTCGTCTCAGCATGAGTTTTTTCAGCAACTTCTGGCAAGAGAAAACAGGAGCAGAAATGCAGAATATCAGAAGTCAGTATAATGACTCGATTAAAATTGCACTACGGCAAACATGTGTAGAATTCAAGAAATAATGGACATATATATAAAACTTCATGCCGCCAATAGCATGAGTTTTACATAATGTCTGAGAACGGTTAAGCATTCTGACATATTACCAGTCGCATGAGTTTCCTTTGACGCCACGGTTCCGCCTAGACTAGTAAGTTTTTTCTTTTTTTTTTCTCGAGGAAAAGAGAGATTTATTAGTTACTCATGTTACAATCCCGAGAAATTATTTGCTCGATAGAATTAGGGGTTACCACCCTCCACACCGCAGAATGCAGGTTGTGAGTTGTGACTACTGACTGACTAGCTAATTGAGCAAGCTCATGAGCAGCACTATTAAACTCTTTTTTCACCTTCTGAAACTTAATTGCCAGAAACTGAGAAGTAATACTTGGTGTGAAAAGTAAGGCTATCTGAAACACCATTACTACCAATGACTCAATTCTTTTGCCATCACTTGATGGCCTGTAAAATGATTAGCACAATGCATAATTAGAAGTGTGCTTGTAATGGATCGGTTGTATCCAGTACAGGACCATTCTATACCTCCTTCCCTTCTTCCCCATTCCCTCCTCCCATGTCTCCCGTCCCGAAACTCCCTTCCCTCGTCCTTCCCCCCACTCGAACTCCCTTCTCTACTTCCCCTACTCCTCACTAAAACCGGTTAAAACGGATATAAAATCTTCGTCTTGTTGTAACATTGATCAATAGTCGTGCAGTAACGTCGGATTAATATACCTCTAGAATCTGATCATATAAAATCTCCATATCATAGTAACGCCACAATGGACATGCAGTAACATCTGATGAAAGGTACAATAATATCTGAGTGTCGCAGGGAGACGTGGGAGTGTGAGGAAGTCGTGTTAGTTGTTACTGCACGATGCCTGTCGTATTACTGCGCACTTCCAGGATAATTACTGCACTTTTCTGAGCTCATGGGGCTCTTTTAGGGTACACTAAATTCAATATGAATCATTCATGCACCGTAAAATTTCTCTTAACTAAACGGTCCGCAAACTTTGAATCGCAATATCTCTTTAACCAAACCGTTATCATGCGATCTGTTTAGACCGTTGTGTTCGAAATTACGAGCTTAACAACATAAAATCTAAGCGCCGAAGGGTGATGTGCGAGTGGATGGAACTGGAAGTCAGTGGTGGGCTAATGGGAGGTTGAGGACTTGAGGTGACCGAGTTTTGATCCAGGTCGAAGGTAACTCATGGAAAAAGATAGGGGTATAGAATACCTATTTTATAGGGGGTATAGAATAGTCTTGCTGTATATTTTTTTAACTATTTTATGATTTGCAGTACGATTGGATGCTTGGAAGGATGCGATTGTCCACCGGAAGGTATGCAACTTGAGGTGGAAATCAGTTTCTACCAAATCTGCGCAAGGAAGTCTTCTAGTTAGCATGTTTCTGTTTCTTCCGTCTTTCTTTAGGATTGCCACTCCAAGAATTCGTCCAGCTTGTGGAACCAGAGAGCTCCGTACTTCCGTTATGTCGACATTTGCAGAAGGTTTATTGGAGAACAAAATTTCAACATTAAGGTTTTGGAAATGACTCTAATCTACAACTAAAAAAGTCCTCGACTAATAGAATTTATATTTGGAACGCAAATGGAGATTTTCAGAAGAAAACGATTGCCCATCAAATTCGACGATCTGTAAGCGCTCGCCGCTCGGGATTTCACAACGGAAATTAGCATGTTACTAGTGACAGAAAGGGTTAAACAAGAAGTACTAACAAAGTGCTACTCACTCTCGACGACGACAAGAGCCTTCGAGTCATCAGCCGGCGGCTTCTTGTTCTCGGACTTTGCGGCCTGTGGTGGGGGAGTCGGGATAACGGCCTTCTCCTCCGCCATGTCCTTCGATGCCTCCGGCGCAGCCGGCGTCGCCTCCACCTCCGCCTTCTTCGCTCCCTCGCCAGCCATCACCCCGCTGACCCACACAGGTGACTTGGTGCGCTGCTGCTGAAATTTCTGCAGCTGTTTCGCCGTCGTTGGGCGTGTTATACGTGGCTACGCGCTGCTGCGTACTGATACACCACTGTGTAATATATAGAGCCGATTTAATTGACTGCAACTCTTTCCCAACCCCATACACTCTCCCTCCGTTCTATTTTCAGAAATACGGTTTTGTGGTCACCTTACGAAGTAGATCGTATCGGATCGGTGGTACGATATTTTAGTACAGGTCTAATTCCAATCGAAATCTCTGTAGATGAGTTGGGATTTTAGACTAAGATCTCTGTGGATGGGTTGGGATTTTAGGCTAAAATCCCGGTCCATCCACAGAGATCTCGATCAAGATTGGAACTTCCAAACAAAGCCTTAGAGAGAAGTATGTGCTAAAACATTAGAGTAATAACTAAATCCTAGGACACTCGGCCGGGACCTCTGTGGATGGGCCGAGATTTTAGTCTAAAATTTCGGCCCCTCCACAGGGATCTCGGTCAGAATTAAGCCTCCCAAATAAGACCTTAGAGAAAAGTATGCGTTAAAACATTAGAGTAATAACTAAATACTAGCACCTGGGAGATGTGACATTTCTTAGTGCTGTATCATTACTCCACAGTCCACACCATATATGTGTTTAGTGGAGTGTCTTGAGTTGAGTTGCATGTGTTTGGGTCTATGCATAAACAATTGCAATTGAGATCCCATACAATAGCTATTGGGACCGCAAGTTTAGCAGCCATAGCACTGATCGTTGGATAAAAAAATTAATGATCCAATTCTTCCACACATAATGTCCAACGAGAGCTGCAGAGCACATGTACAATGGCAACTAATGTAGTAAAATGTTTACAATGGCAATTAATGTAGTAAAATGTTGTTGTTTCACGCTGTACTACGATTTAAACTGTTGGTTCCTTTAATTAAAGGTGCTGATGGTCTGTTACTGCTAAAGTTGCATATGTTACTGTGACTGAGTTGCTCGCCTGGACGAGTGAGCGTGGGTACTGTGGAATCCGTGTATTAACACTGGTAAATTCAATGTGGCCGGTGCGCTCGCGCTCGGTGCCTCCTGAGGAACGAACCACCGGTGACTTTGATGGCGCGCACGCGTGCGGTGCCGGTGCGTCCTCTCGTCTTTGGCCCGTCCGTCCGATCCACCCGCTTCCTCCCATCCATCCGCCTCCAAAGCCGCACCGCGCGGCCGGGACGGCACGTACGAAGCAGGCCGTTGTACCCAAAGGCGGACGGATCCGCGTGCGCTTGTCACCACTCTCCACGCCGACGATTCGGAACTCGGAAGCAGGATTCTTTTTCTGACCCGATTTCTTTTGACGCGATTAGAAGTAGAATTCTCACGAGTCGAAGTGATTTGGGGTGCGTTTGGTTGGGTGTATAAAAATAAATAGGATAGGATGGTATATAATGGGTGGGATAATTCTGGATAAGATGGTACAGGGAAAGTGTTTGGTTGTTTGAATGGAATGATATAAGATTTTGTTTGGTTGGTTAGATGGAATGATATAGGATGGTACGAGATGATGTTTGGTTGAAGAAATGAGATTGTATTGAGGGATGAGGTTGGTTTGAGGGATGGTGCAGCATCTTTTTTAGAATATTTTAAGAATCTGTACAATCTCATCCTGTACCAAATGGTTCCGTTCAGCTAATCAAACGCGGAGACAGAACCAGATCCTGTACGGAACAGTTCAGTTCGGTTCACTCTTATACACCCAACTAAACGCATCTTTAGTGTCTTGCTGATATAGTACAGGCATAGTGAATTCCGGAGAGAAAATTAGTTGCAAAGTTTTTCATTTGACAAATTGAATACCATTGTTCCATAGGTAAAAAGCAATGGTTGGTGATACACTCGAGCTCGAATGCAATGCTAGCGATTATTCGTGACACGCCTTTATCTTCCCTTTCCCACACATGCATCATCTTTTCTCCTTTTTAGACCATCTTCTTTTCTACTTAAAACACATGGCGATAAGCTATATTAAACTACAGCCAAAACCCTCCAATTTGGACTATATTTTACGCATTAAATCCCTGTCGCGATGTCACCTATTTTTTCTCAGTAGTCTCATGAGTTAGTCTTTTTCTGTCGTGTACCGTCTGGGACCAGCCTTAGCCTGTCTTGGCGACTTCCACTAATTTTTCCCCGGAACTTTTGCATCATTGTAATGTTCAGACCGCAAATACGATACTTTTCTTTTGAGATCTCGCAAATACAACGCTAGTGGAGTGCAATTTATGCCATCTGCACGTTAACCATATCTCCCCTTTTCCCTTTCGATAAAGTAGATAGTACGTATTCTGCATTTTCACAACATTTATGATGTGGAAGCTATCTGGCTATGCGCTAGTAGGAGTTGTCGCCAGCGCTTTGATTATTTTTTCGTGCCTGCTCCGTTATGCTTCGATGGATCGTCACTTGGCGGGATAAACAAGTGAGGTTGGAGATCATGCCAACCTGAACGCACTCCAATTATTGGAATCTTGCTGGGGAAATAATGTAGTATGAATCTGGCTATTAGTTGTCGTGCTAAAACGGACCAATCGCAATTCATTTAGGCCGGGATGGGCTGCCCACCTAACAAGGACTAACGACGAACATACATACTGATACACTGCACTACACTTTACCAAACTTTTATCACCAACACATGACAGTTTTGATGAATCAGTCGCCGTAGTTAGACGTCTCTCTCACATTCCAACTGTGAGTACCTCTTTACTTTTGTAGTTGGAATAGGGGTGTAGGACTATGATCTAATCAACACTTGGGCGGGTCACCGTAGTACGATGGTACACGGTGTTCTGTGCTCTGCTTTCTGGCTCCTTTCCTTCACGAGATTACTACTAAGCTTTTACCGTCGAGCGCAGGTCACGTAAAGACGTTTACAGTTTGCTGTCGTGTCATAATCAAACAAGTGTACAGTACATGGTTTATAGCAAAACTTACGTCGTTCTGTAAGGTGAGGTGCGGGAGAGGATTTCCAAAAGCAAAGCAAAACACAAAACTTCAGCCCATCCAAGCCCATGGCAAGGTCCATAACTTGTGACGTCGCACTGGGTTCAGATTTCAAAGTTTCGGTTACTAGTAGGTCCTGTTTAGAGCAGTCCTAACCCATAGTTTCCATAAGTAGTGTCTAGAGGAGAGAGAAAATAATAAACCAATGCAAAGTTTTTTAACCCATGGTTTACATGAGTAGTGTCTAAAGGAGAGAGAGAGCAATAAACCAATGCATGCACCACAAACACAGCTTGGTAAATACGTAGAAACGTCTAACCCCGATTTTGCTCGTTTCTTGCGTCTTGGTACCCGCGTCGACCCAGTTTTTTGCATGAGACACGGTTTCTGTGTTTTTCCTTCTCTCCCTTCCTTAATTCCTATGCCACATCAGATTTTTGCTTAGTTGGCAGCGTAATTAATTCTATGGACATCAGCTGAGGTGGAGGGTTGGGACTGCCCTTAGAACTGTGGATAGACTATTTTTGTTTTACAGGCTGTAAAGCAGCTGTGGCTGGTGGCTATATAGGGATGGCAATTGGGTGGGTACTTTTGGGTACAACTGCCGCCCGTCCAAACCCGAAAACCGAAATCATGTTGTGCACCCAAACCCATTAGACTTATCGGGTACAGATCTATGCCCATACCTAAACCCGATGGGTACCCATAGGTAGCAGTCTGTGCTGAAAACAGAGAGTTAATATAGGTTATAGGTGACCAATGATACGCCAATTTATTTTATTTAATCAGCACATTATGATGACCTATAGGTGACCAATGATACTACAAATTCAAATGAATACATAAAAGATATCTGATAGCAAATACTACACCATTCCATAGTGTTTTCATAGATATTGTATTTGGTTTCAATGAACAAGATAATAAGCATTAGAGTAAAATGTGAGACAGTGATATGTAAGCTCATTAATCAATAACTAAGATAAGATAGGAAACTCAATTGACCTGCATTTAACTCAGTCACATATCATACATTTAACACTTATGACTACAGTGATATCAGAGATACCAACAAATAATAGAACATCGTCTAAAAGAAAGAGCGTGATATATACACAACAAATTCAGAGTATGATATGTGCAAAACAAATTCAGAGCATGATATATACTCAATAAGTTTCTGAATATAGTATTTATTGCCTTTTAAAACCTTACGTGTATCTCAATATCTTATTTAGGTAGTTACGTTTTTAATTTTCTAATATATATCTTATAAAAAATGGGGCCCACACGTCATAGGATACCCATCGGGTACCTATGGGTACAAATTAACACCCACACCCATCCTATGTCCTTATCGGATACCCAAACCCAAAAACCCATGGGTCTGAAATGCTACCCGTGCCTACTCTTATCGGGTCGGGTACTCGCGGGTACCCAAACCCATAGATAAAACCGCCATCCCTACGGGCTATAGCTTTACTTTCGTGTCATTTGGCAAACCAGCTATAGCTTTTTGTTAGTTTTTTTAGATGACCAGGAGTAGCGGAAGGACGACGCCGGCCGTGAGGAGGAGGGTGACGAGGCGGTGGACGATGAATGCGAGGAGGAGGGCACCGGTCGTGAGGAGGGCGAGGAGGCGGGCGGTGACCCGAGCGGGGGGCGAATAGGCGACGACGTGGGAGGGAGACGGGGAGGCGATGATCGGGCTGGGAGGAGACGGAGAGCGGCGACCGAGCAACAGCCAAGCGGAGGAGACAGAGGTAGGGAAGTGGCGACCAGGCGGCAGGCGAGCGGCGATTGAGCCCGAAGGAGACAGGGAGGTGGCGGTGAGTGGGAGCGAGTTGGGGAGACGGCGATCGAGCATGGCAGCCACAGCTATGAAGCACCTCCCTAACTGCTGCAGCTTTTGGTGGTGCTTGTATTATGGCTTAGCTACCTAGCTGCAAAGCAGCTAGGTTATTTGCTGGGAGGATTTTTGGCCCAAACCAAAGCACAACCCCATAAACAGTTCACCATCTGCACTTAGCATCAAGTTTTCGTGGGTATAATTCTTTTTTGAGCAAGGTTTTGGAGTATAATGCATGCCATATGGTACATGTGTTTATAATTAATAATCAACTATGACACTATCTCCTAAAAAAAACTATGACACTATCAAATTTCTTGCAGACAAAACTGAGCATATCTTTATAGTGCATCTTCTCGCGATCAAATCACTATCTAGGTCTTAAATAAGTCGTACATCACATACAGTCACAAGATAAACATGCTGCCATTACCACCAAACAAAGCGTACCTCCACTATGCTTATCCCATGAATTAATTTCAGAATTAATTTAATAGAAGAAGTTAAAGGAGTATTGAGTTGAGTATATAGGACTTCAGTCCTATATTGTTTAGCTGGATGGAGGGAAATCAACTTATAAAGGGAACTCTTATATAGACTTAGTATAGGTTAAGGTTAGTGGCAAGTCTAGAGGTACGCATAGTTGACTATATTAGGCTATGTACACATACGCATGTTTAACGTGTGGCGTCGCGCGACCGAGATGTACTAAGTGTACTTAAACGTGGCGCCGCGGACTCAGGAGATGAATGTTCTCATGCGGTTTGTCCGTTTGCTCGTGATGCGAGATTTTAGTGGGCGGTTCCTAGAATCATGGCAGTTCGATCTCTGTTATCACAGACAGTTTTGGTTGTACGCCCTTTCTCAAAGGAGATGTCCCTGTACACGAAGAACTAAGTGATAGAAAACCAATCTCATTATGCTTCGGCGCTCTCTCCCTGCACATGAGATCGGCTATTAGATTTTTGGGAAGCGTCGTTCTGCTCGACTGCTCGTCTTCATTTTCGATCGACGCGTTGTGCCTACACAGTTTCCAATTCTTCATCAAGCCCTCTGTAAGTACCTCGAACCGACCAGTTGTTGGTCAAAGCGATCTCCTGTTGTGATTAGATCTGATGAGAATGCATGCTGCTATGATAGCATTGTTTACATCTATGTATCAGTTAGCTATCTAGCATATGTAGGATTGTCTTCCTTATTAGTATGTTTTGTATTCTTTGAATATCTATTGGCCACTAGTAATTATGTTGTAGATGTAATGTTTAACTTTATGTTTTTATTAAGTAACTATAGAATTAAATTAATGTTATGCCACATTAATATTCCAACATAAACATAGTCACACAAATTGCTGGTAACTGAGCAAACAAGTACTTCAATCCTAATATTTCAGGATTCTCTTTTCAATCTATAAAAATAGGAAAGCGTATCTGTAATATGTTAGCGCTGGATGCTAAGTACGGATTTCTCGTATTATCGGATAGGGAGTGGGATGAGTAAGTTGTTGGAGGAGAAAATTGACGTTTTACCATTATTAATATGTGGACTCGCATTTTTACCATCAATTCTATGACGCTCGCACTTTTACCACTCATCTCGGGCGCATTTTGCACATTTGCCATTTCCAGGACTTTAAGCATTTTCGAGCCATTTTCGGATACATTTTCGAGTGAATATCCGATTTTGCCCCTGGACTGACAGAATCCAAACTTCTTCGCCAAAATTATAGTCAAAGCTGGAGAGAAATCCAAGCTAATCAAAATCATCGTTACATATGTAGAGTTATAGCCTTGTAGACCCTCATGCCACCACTAATCCATAGTTCAAAAGATCCAAACTCGAACGAATATCGTCAAGATTCTTACAGAAAGCCAAATCCTCAACATAATCTCTCACAAATGGATCCTAGATACATCATAGCCTACACCCAATCATCCCGAGTCCTAAAACTATCGCACTAAGTTCCAGCTTTAACCACGAGTTCTCGCTATAATCAGATCCAGCAACCAATCAGCGCTGCAACAAATTCGAAATCCGAAGCTAGGGGCAAAACCGGAGCTAGGGGCAAACACCTCACGAGGACGATGACCGACGAGCCATGGACTCAGCGTGCGATGCCTCACGAGCCATGGAGCTAGGGGCAAACACCTCACGAGTGCGATGCCTCCGGCGAGGAGCCCGCCGGAATCCAAGCTCGTCGCCGCCTCCGGTGAGGTCCTCGGCGATTCGCGCGTGCGCTTGGGTCGGATGTCCCCGCGTGAGGTGTTTGTGACGAGAAAGTCCAGGGGCAAAATCGGATATTCACTCGAAAATATATCCGAAAATGTTTAAAATCCTGGAAATAGCAAATGTGCAAAGTGCGCCCGAGATGAGTGGTAAAAGTGCGAGCGTCATAGAATTGATGGTAAAAATGCGAGTCCACGTATTAATAATGGTAAAACGTCAATTTTCTCGTTGTTGGAGATGGTCTTAGGCCCCTTTTTCACTCTCATGATCAGAAACAGAATTTATACACAAAGCTATCACCCATCCGATTCTCCTAAAATCTAGAATCTTTATTCTCATAATCTGTCCCAAAGAGGACCTTAATATCTCGTCTCACTGTGGTAACAGCTTATTAAACCTTGCCTATTGTATGTGCGGTACACTTTCATATAAATTAGTTTTCTGGGATTGGAGCATAACCCTGAGGTTCTTCAAGGCGGGCTGGAGCAACAGCAGCTACCACGACAGAAGCACCAAATAGCACAACAACCATTGCTGTGAAGTTCACCAAAAATGGCTCTGCACCATATTTGTCGAGGCCTGAGCTTTGGAGGAAAGTGAGCTTCTCCAGGAAACCAAGTTCTGCGGTAGCCAGGGCTAAAATGTAGACGAAGAGCCCAAATAGTACGTGCCAAGAAAGAGCACCCCTCCTCACATTTGGTGCAGCACCAGGGAAGAAGAAAGCAACAAATCCAAATACCCACTGGGATAGTTAAGGCAAATTTAAGAACATTCGTCAACACTAAAGTAAAAATATAATGTCTATTCTTGGGCAGACTTCAACTGTAATGTAACTTCCCAGTTCAATAATTTCGTTATGCAATCTTCAGCTCTGAAAACCAAGCCAAATTTTCATGTCTTTTGGTGGCCGATAATATGTATTGGTAATAAGATTTAAAAAGAGCAATTATGAAGCTTACCAGCCACTGATAACATATTTCAGGTTTGTGACAACCACACAAGGATATCAATTCACCCAAACTTCAGAAATGGAATGCTACAGTATACTTGATTAAAATGTTCAGAATCTTCTATATGCATAATTGATTAAAATGTTTAAAACCTTCTCTATCAGTTCTACTGTAAGTCAACTATGTCAACCATTTCATAATGATTGCAGTTATCTGCAAATATATCAAATTATAGTAATAAAGGGAACTGATTAGAAATAGAACTGCAATCATATGTGAAGTCTTACTTGAATACCATATAAACAAATTGTTCCGATCCCAAGCCAAGAATGCAGACTGTAAAGGTTGGCAATCCCACTTTCATTGTGAAATTTGAAAGCACAGTATATGCCAACCGCACCCAGCACAAGTGCAATTGCGTGGAGAAGTAGATGGATAAGCTTAGTTGTGTCATGGTTCCACGTAGGAAGCACCTTGTATACCATTATAGCTGCCAAAATGAAACAAGTATATTACTAAATTATGTTGTGAGCCAGAAAACTCGCACAATTTTTAACATTACCTTCACTGCCAAGAATAATATAGCCAATCAGCATAAGAACAGGGTGAACCTGCAATATGTTGATATCGATTTTCAGATGCTAATGTAAACCAATTTTATTACCCTGAATAGCTAAAAGCTTAACATAGTAAAGATTACATAAATGACTAAGAAACCGCATCTCTCACTGAGATTCTTCGGAATTCCACGTCAAGGATTAAGGTGAAACAAAGGAGAAGAGGATATAGATTTAAAAGGCCCATGTGCAATGAGATACATGGCCATCTGCAGTTAACTCAGAGAGCAACAGATACAAATTATGGCACACACTAACATTTAAATTAATCATTTTTCAGAATGCATTAGAGAGAAAATTAGGCGGTTGCTCTAACAGAAACTGTTAGAAAGTTGACATTTAAAATACAACTGCTTTTAATCGTGCTCCATTTCTTTTGATATAATATTCAACATCAAACCATCATTTTGGAGTTCTCTATTTTCCCCACCAGATGGCCAACATGCCGTGTGTTAACCAATATGGGCGTATGAGCATCCACTCCCAACCGAAACCAAACAGAGTATACACTGCCTAGTGTAGTAACCAAGAAACCCTCCTTTTTTCAGAACAAAGCCATGGCCCAGCTTTTATTGAAAGCCAACAGAAAAACAGAGTTCCTGGGAGGTAAGGCGCCCTTTTTTTTAGCCATTGTATCTTTTATCATGACCGCTCTAGCACTTGCTAAACAATTTTCTTGGATTCTGTACTCTGATGAACAGCTCTAAACCGAACGGCCGTTCTAAGCGCCTCGTCCAACAAATATCAATTATCAAATAAATATATGCTGCAAACTTATAAAATTTAACCCGATCCTTAATGAGCAGTCACATCGCAACAGATTGGCTAAAAAATGCTTAGCTACCGATGTATGACGCTAAAAAAGCGTTTTTATCACCAGTAACACAGCCTTCATATGACTACTAGTTAAGCATCAGTTAATCTTCAAGAAACCTATGCTTAAAAAGCATCAGGCCAAAGTATACAGCAAAAAGTTAAGCAGATACTTTTCTTAGTCGGACGAGCACGACGATCAAATTTTCGCACTTCCTTCCTTGTTCATGAAGCTACCTACCACCACTCGATGTGACTTCAAAATTTTCTTTTAGAGAACAAAACAAAAACGCAGCATCCAAGATTGTCCGCATCGAACCCGCGCCCACCCAATCCAAGAGCTCGGGAAGAGAAGATAACTAAACCAGAGAAGATGAGGAAGTAGTACTCACGTTGAAGATGAGGTTCTTGTTGGTGGCCTCGAAGGCGAGGCCGCCGCGGAAGTGGATGCACCAGACCAGCACCATGGCGGCCACCGCCACGGCCAACGCGTGCGCCACGTACGTGAACGGCGCCGCCCTCACGCCCAGCCCCATCGCCTCCTACCCTTCCTTCCTTCCTTCCCTCTCCTCTTCTTCCCCTCTCCTTCTGTGTCCCTCTCGCTGCTGCTGGTACTACCGCCGGACGGAGTGAGTGGAGACACTGCCGGAGCGTGGTTTCTCGGCACCTCTTATAAACGGGGAGAATTTTGGGGCTTTTTTTTGGGGGAAATGCAAATTATGTTTGGTGGTGTTGTTTTCGTGGGTTCAGAAAAGGCCGGTTAGGAAGGGCTGTACATGGTCTTACTCTTATCCAACCCAAAAAAACATACTGAAAAACTGATTGAATCTGTGAACTCAGTTTGATCAGCTTCGATATTAAAAACAATAATTTTTAAAATCCGGTTTTTTCAATTAAAGCCATGAGTAAGACGATAGAAACAAAATACCGAAATAAAAAAAAGACCCATCTTTCGGCCATCTATGACCTGATGATCCAATGCAAAACTTTTCACGTAAACATAAGGCCTAATTAGAGGAGTTGTACCTTTTTTGAAAAAAAAAACTATGTTTTAACTTTCTGAGTAAAAAACAGTCGTAACGTTTATAAAAGATTATTTAACAAACAGGTCATTTTAGAAGGCGTGCAGTTTTACGGAAAGGATGTGGTCGACCGGCCGTTCTCTATAAAGCTGCGCCCCTTTGTTCTCTATATTATTGATTTATTGTCACTTATGTTAAAATTTGTACTAATTCGCAATGGCCTCGTGTTTACTCGATTAGCTAATGAGGCAAATAAGCCAACCAGGCAATGAACCAATGACCAGTCGGCGGCCAGCCGTTTTCGTTTTTCAATGCTTTGTGGTGAACAATTCGTTTTAGTTTGATAAATATGATATCTATCAATAACGAATCAAAATATTATAATATTTACTGATATCGAACTAAAGTACTATTTAACATATTTGTATTGCATTTTAATTACTGTATTTTTAAAAAATATATTTATCGAACATACCGTATTCACAGCCCCACAGGTAGGTGTCTTGTTTTAAGTGAGCTGCTAGGAAGAACGTGCTTTCCTTGCATTGGTGGTGACATGTGGGGTCTTGTTTATATCTCTCTAAATGAAACTTGTCAGTACTTTAGAGTGGTCTTATGTTTAGTTCAGAGCCAAGTAAGATGGACTAGAGATTAAAAAGAAAAAGAAAATTGGAGTAAGCTCGATTTGCTGCCTAGGCTTGGCCAGTTAAACGAGATTTGGCTAGTTTGGGCTAACTTCGGGATAGAAATAAACACATCCAGGGTGATTTTAAGAGAGCAGCAATCAGAAGGCAAAGATGAGCATGTCATGCAACCAACGAAGAAAAGGAGGACACGATGGATCAAAAACTTGCTTTTAGGAGGGAAACAATAGCACATGTCATCTCATAATCAGGTTTACGGTTTACCATCTTGGCAATTTCGTACTTGAACTGGATTTAGTCATGGTCTGATCCGTAACGTTCGCGCCTTCGCCGGTGCGGGAAGAAAGGAACCGTGCGCGTCGGCGGGGGCCAGCACGACAAGCGACGGCAACTGCGAGCGGGGGAAATTTGCCACCGATCAGACGACGACCGGTTGGTTGGTGAAATTGGTGGTCGTACGCTCTGTTCTGGAGGGCCTGGAGACAAGGCGTAGTTGTATTTCCTCGTATAGGCAACCGTCGGTTTCTTGCCTTCTATAAAGATACTGGTGTATATCAAGGGTGTGTTTGGCGAGGATTTAAACTTTCTTCAGATTCAATGTTCTGAAATTACGAAAGACATTAAGAGTGTTTAGATAGATCATCTTATTTATATTTTAGACCAAAAATATAAACTTAATTCACTTTATTTTAGCCTCTGAAGTTTGATTTCGTAAGAACCTGGAATCCTGAGCTTTACTAAATGCATCCTAAATACTCTACAGGACTCTGGGCTATAAATATTAGGGAGAGTCAGAGACATGATTATGAACAAAGAAATATTCTCTCCAGTCATAAATAGTTGTTATTTTAGATATAGATGTAGTTAAATCTTTAAAACTTTGACTATCAATATTTTTAAAATATTTAAATTAAATATATAAAAAATCATATGTGTACATTTATCTTGAAAAATATTTCTATAATATTATAATTTTATCAGATTTTGTAAGTAAATTATAATAAAAATTAATAATTAAAATTGTGTTTTAAGATTATGTCGAAAACGATAACTATGTATTGTCTCCTTGCATCTTTCGTTACTTGCTCTTCTACGTTTGTCCATGGAATGGTCTCTTTCTTGTGTTCGTTGCTCATACGAGCTCATCAGGCTGCGTCTCATACGCGCTCATCGAAGCCGCCGCCACCGCACCCGCGTCGCATCCCTCACCGCATCCGCGCCCCACCGCCGCTGTCTACCTGCAGCTCTCGTGCGCCGCCATTGGATCGCAGCCGTGCCACTGCTGGAACGCCCGTCCTCTGCTGCCCCTCCGTGGGCCACTGCTGCCTCCGGCTCCGGCCTGCGCGGCGCGGCCCCGGCCCACATGCCGCGCCGCCGCCTCGGCCTCCCGCCGTAACCGCGCCCACACCCGCATGCGCCGCGCCACTCCCGCGGCCGTCGTCCCGACTCTGCACCCGTACGCGTGGAACACGTCGTCCGCCGCGTGTAGAAAATTGCATACAAAATGTCGACATCTCAATTCTCAATATTGAGAGGGATTTTTTGACTGCCCACGATGGCTGCAACCACCTTGCCCAGTCGTTGAATATTAGGATTAACCTCAAGTTGCCGTCTCTTACTCAAACCATTAATACTTAGATTAATGGTATAGATACCTATTCTCTCGTAGAGAGGCAAAGGTGTACGCTACATCTAGATTGAGTACTTGACTCAAAGATCCATTAGCATTGCGGTAATCTACGAAGGAACGCTACGAGGAGTAAAAAAGTCAATTGTACTTCTTCAGACAGTACAACTAGATCAATTTGTCGCTTTTAGGATAAGAAGTACACAATGAGTTATAATCCATTCATGCACCGTGCTGTCTATCAACCAGGATATGTAACAAGGAAATTTAGTATAGCTAATTTGATTGATAAGATTGAAATACCCCAAAATTTCAAAAATGAATTTATTTGAATTTTGCTGGAATTTTATCGAATTTATTTGGGCTTTATTTGAACCCTTTCCCTTTTCGACAACCCTCCAAATCCGCTTTCCCTTTTTGGAAATGCGCCTTCACCCCGCCTGCTTTTTCTTTTCATGGCATGCCTTCGCCAAATTTCACTCCCACACTGCTGCCTCAAGACAAATCTTTCTTCCCCTGTGGGCCCTTCCCAACTTCCTACTACCACCTCAAGGCTGCAGCCAGCTCCATGACCCACGCCACCCGACTGCCCCCACGATCAAGGCTTGCCTCTTGAATAGGGTCATCTTCCCCGCACCGCCTCCATGCCCTGTCCCGTTGCCATACCATCAGAGCTCAAGGCTGCCATTCCTTCGCCAGCAGGCCCCATCGCCTCACCACTTGACACCGCCTCCTCGCGCAGAGTCGCCTCGAGCCCTCCCCACGTTGCACACTGTCAGTCTCTCGCTCCCATCTCTCTCTTCGATGCACTTGCACTATTTAAACCCCTGTTGAGCTTCATCCCGACCCCAACCCGAGCCGGTAAGCCCCTCATCCTCTTCCCCGCGAGCTCTTCTCCCCGTTCCCCCACTTCTTTTCCCCTTCGGCGCCTCTGTTTGCCCGCACGCATGTCTTCTTCTCTAGCTCCGGTGTTGCTTCCCCTGCTCGCACCGTCGCGCCGCTCAGCTCACCCCCTCCATGGGTCGGTCCAACCTCGTGTGGGCCGCGTGCGCTGTGGATCGCATAGTGTCAAGCCACGTGGCATCTGTATGCACCCAAATAAAATTTTTTTCCTTTTTATTTAATTTTTTCGGTTTTAATTTCCGAATAAATCCAAATTTCAGAAAAATCCTAAAAATTTCCAAAAATCCAAAAATACATATTCTTGACCAGTTCGAGCCATTGAGTCCAAAAATAATTTTCGTTCCGCCAAACCAAGTCCAGAAAATTTCCGAAATGCCCCTGAACCCTATTCCGGCCATTTTCTCTCCGAATTCTTTTCCCGTTTTTCTTTTTTGGTTGTTTATTTATTAGTTGTATTTTCTCGTGCTAGATCCAATGTTAGAGCAATCCTTGGAGCGATTCCCAGAGCAAGAGCAGTTCTTGGAGCCGTACTAGGAGCAAGAGTCGTTCGGGACCAGACGTGACATCGACTACTTCCCTCTAGGAGAACCCTCGACCCCGCAAGGCAAGCCACACCCTTTGAACATGTTGAACCCAGTTCCATTATAGTAATGTTGGTGTTTCGAATACCGGCAAGTAAATTTCTAGTCAAGGGGTCGCGCGTTCCCTCTTCTTGAATGGTTGACTCAAGGAGTCCAAGATGTATACTGATTCGGGCCGAATGTCCCTACTTTCAGTTCATGTGGTGGTTCTGTATTACTTCGAGTGCAGAGAACTGCACAGGGTGGTGTTACAAGCGAGGGCTAAGGGCTGGCCTCGAGCGCCTCGTCCGAGTGGAAGAGGTATGAAAGTGTTCGTTCGTAAAAGCCGTGAGAAGTTGTGTAAAAATCCCCCTTTCCCGGAGGGTCCTGCCTCCCTTTATATAGACGAAGGGGGTAGGTTACACGGGAGTTTGAAAAAGAAAGGATGGGGTGTCATATGCCTAGGAGTCCCGGCCTACGGTCTTGACGAGTGACCGGCGCCTGCTCACTCCATGCGGGGTCGGTAGACACGCCGAGTGGCGTGGTTTTCTGCTCCGTCGGGAGTTGGCGCACCTACCCTCTGCGCGCTTGCCAGGTGCTGACGTCGTAGCGCCTGGCTCTGGTGTGGCCTCGGGAGGGAGCACGTCCTCCCACTATGCGTGACGGGATGACGAGACCAGTGATTTTAATTTCGGCGAAATTTCACGAATTTCGCCCATTTCGGTCCAGAACGGAAGGCCGGTTTTTTCGGATTTGAACGAATTTGAATGAAATTCAAACGAATTTGAGCAAATTTGAACAAAATTCCGGTGAAATTTCGTTCTTCCGGCTCTTTCGCTGCTGGGCGAAATTTTTCCCAAACCGAAATAAAAAACCCTGGACGAGACTAGTGCTTGACTCCGGCATCCTTCTCGCCACCTTGGGAAGGAGCCACCTGCCCCCGCACGGTCATTCCGAGCCGTCGCGCCCGTGGGGCAGGTGGCCAACTCGAGGTTGACTGGTGACGGTCTGGCGCCCGTCCCTAGGCAGAGATTGTCTCAGCTTGGTCGGAGCTCGCGAGATGCCCGACCCATGGCGGGGGTCGGAACTAGGGATGGCAGTTTTACCCATGGGTTTGGTACCAGGTACCGACCCGATTGGGTCGGTGCGGTCTCAATCTGACCCATGGGTATTTTTAATCGGTCTGGTCTGGTTCGGATCGGTCCGGTCTCGAATATAGACCCGTGGGTATACCAGACCCGACCCGAAATTACCTATGCTCAATTCATTTCACTATTTCAGCCATGATCCAACCGGCATTCCGGCCCAGCCCATTCCCAACTAACCCTAATCAATATTCAATTCATCTCACGCCTCCACACTCCCATCCAGCCACCATCCTGGCGGCTCTGGCATTCTCCACACGCGCCTCCACTCTCCCATCCTGGCGGCATCCTCCACACAAACCCTAGCCCGGCCCCGGCACCGTCGCGCCTCCACGTCCTCACGCGCCGTCGCGCCTCCACATCCTGCCCGACACCGGCTGCCCGTCGGCCTCCACCCGACGCCGTCGAGGACACGCTCGCGGCCGCCTCTACGCCATCGGTGGTGGTGGAAGACAGGAAGAGGTCGTGGACTCGTGGTGGTGGCAGAAGGGGCAAAGGCCAAAGGGCAAAGGCAGACCGGCAGAGGTATTTTTGTTTTGTCTACATTATCCTCTACATTATCTGTCATTATTTGAGCATGCCATATTACCAAATTATACCATCTTGCATTCTTGCCTTCACATGTGGCTGCTTCTTTACCTATCAACTTAAAAACTGGTTTCTGGCAATGGCATTACCGATTCCTAGTGCTGCAATTTTAAATGACATAGAATCCTCTAATGCTTGCTGAGTTGCTGTCATTGAATGATTGAAATGCTGTTTTATTGCATGGTATTGGTTTAGCATTGAGAATGGACGAGGAGGATTGGGATTTGTGCTTTGCATTTGTACAATTGGTTGTCTGCTGCAGTTACAATAAAGAACACCACTCCTGGTTTTGTTTCCATTGATAGTTCGTCAGTTCAAGAATGAGCGCACCTTGACTGAATGTGTCTACCATAGAACTTCTCAAATATGAATATCATCCAGATTCTAGGACAGGGTTTTATATGTATGCCTTCGTAAAGAAGAGAAATGCTACCTGATAGAACAAGACACCCAGAAAAGTAGAAGCCATTATGTGCTGAAAATTCGGGTCCTGGGTACCCATCGGGTCCTGGGTACCCGTCGGGTCTGGGTCTGGGTCCAAATTTGGACCCATTTGTTATTCGGTCAGGTCCGGTTCGAATTCGGTCTCGGTCCGGTCCATAATAGGAGGACCCGGAGCTACCCGACCCGATTGCCATCCCTAGTCGGAACCCCCTTGGTAGGTTAGGTCGGAGCTCGCGGGGCGTCCGACCTGGGGCGGGTGTCCGTCCGCCCCTTGATTGATTTGGTCGGGGACGAGTGTCCTTCGTGGCCCAGTAGGGCCTTCGACCAGAGCTGGGCTTGGGGCAGCCCATTTGTCGTTCCGGGCTGCTGGGGGTACCCATGGTATGAGTATTCGTTAGTAGCCCCCGAGCGAGCTTGACAGAGTCGGTCGAGGGTTTACCTTGGTCGGCAAAAATCTGACTGAGCGCAACGAGCGTGGGTTCGGGCTCCCACTCCATTCCTTCGTCCGCGGGCTGCTGCACTACTACAAGGCGGAGGTACACCACCTTAACCCCAACGGTGTGCTCCACATAGCGGTCTTCGTTACGCTGTGTGAGGCGTTCTTGGGGATTGAGCTCCACTGGGCGCTCTGGAGGCACTTCTTTCATGCACGGCTGAGGAAGGACAAGCCGGCGGACACTCTGGCGCCCATCGGGGGCGTGGCCTTCCAGCTGCGCGCCGGCCGTGCGGCGGATTATATCGACGTGAAGCTGCCGTCGTCGAACCGGGGGTGGCACTCCCAATGGTTCTATGCTCGGAACCTGGGAGGCAGCGCCCCAGCCTTCACCGGCCGGCTCCCCGAGGCGGGGCCCGAGTGGGCTTGGGGCGCCGACCGGAAGGAGAAGAACAAGGTGGACGCGATCATCGAGCGGATCAAGGCCCAGAAGGAGCGAGGCCTGACCGGCGACGTCGTGGTGCACGCATTCATGAGGATGCGCGTCCAGCCCCTCATGGATAGGGCGCGCCCCATGTTCCAGTATGAAGGGGCGTCCGACCCCATGAGGATGGCAGAGTCGAGCTCCCCGCGTCGGAGGTCGGGGCTCGGGTGTCCGTCGTTACGGGCGGCAGTGCACCGAGGCGGCGGGTGGCCACCCCGAGCCATTCTCGGCGCACAATCCTCCGGACCTGGTAACCTGAGCGATTCCTTTTCTCCTCTTCCTCCCTTGACCCTGAGCATTTGGTCTGACCAGTGTCTCCGCATTTTCCAGGGCTGGCTGGGACGGTCTCCCGGGCATTGCTGCCGGGGGAGAAGGAGTTGAGGGCTACGGCCCGCGCAGCTCGAATCCGCCCGTAAGAGGCGGAAGGAGGAGAGGAGGAGGAAGAGGACGGCAGAGAAGAAGCGGGAGCGCGCGGCGAGGGCCGCGCACGGCGAGGAGGTCTCTGACACGACCGCCATTGATACGGTCGGGCCGGGGTCAACCTCGAGTGATAATGGCGACGACGGTGGAGACCCGTACCGCGGGTTCGACCTCGGACCACCGACAGGCGGTAGCCTGGTCGAGGGTGCTAGCGCGAGTGCCGCCATTGTCGAGCCCCAAGTGGAGGTGCCCCCGGCGGAGGCGCCCTTGGGGAAGCGGAGGGGCGACTCGCCCCCGCAAGGAGGGTCGGCCAAGAAGGCGCGGTTGCCGCGCACCCGCTCGGCGCTGTGAGTATCCCCTTTTTCCCAAGCCATATTGCATCAGAATTTGCTCGAGTGGTTTCCGACCGACCGTCGCGTGTCGGGCCTACACGGGGGTGGTCATGGCGGCGGCGCATCCGGCGGTGGCCCCGCGAGGGCCGACGCCGTCCCCGGAGTCGACGAGGGTCGAAAAGACCGCCGGCCGAGCCGAGCGGCCGGTGGGGCCGACACTGCCGTCGGAGCCGGCGAGTGTCAAGGCGCCGCAGGCGGTGCTGGGGTTGTTGGTGGAACCGACAAGGGTTGAAGCGCCGCGGGCGGTGCCGGAGTCATCGGAAGGGCCGACAAGGGTCGGGGCGCCGCTAACGGAGCCAGAGCACGAGGAAGCCCTAGTGACTCATGGCGAGTCGGGGCCTCACCCGAAGGCCGAGGGTGGTGAGGAAGAACTCCCGCCATCGCCGCCGGGGAAACCGTCGGCTCACGCGATCCGGGTGCCTGAGGCGATCCTGCCGCCGCCCCCTGGGAGCCCGCCGGCGGGTGCGGCCCAAACGTCGGAGGCGGTCGTCAAGGGGAGGTGCCGCGTGATCCGCCGCAGGCGCTGATCTGGCCGAGCGACGACTCGCCCGGTAGGCCGTCCTTCACGTTGGACGACATGGCGGAGCGCGGGGAGTGGGAGGCTTTCCAGGAGGGCGCGCGGCGCGCTGAAGCTGAGGTGAACCGGATCCGAAAGGGTTTGGCCCTCGCCCTCGAAGCCTCCGGCAAGGCGCTGGACGCCATCACCGGGGGAATCCATCCGATCGGCACGGTAAGCCAAATAAGGCCCCGTCCTTGCAGTTTCTGACGAGTTCGCGGTAGCTTAATAGGGCGCTCGCGTTCTGCAGCATTTGTGGGTCCGATCGGGGGACAAGTCCGAGTTCCTCCGGCGTTTGCACGGCCGGAGGACAGTCGCCGAGGACTTGTTCGAGGTGCACCGGACAGATCAATTCTTGAAGACGAGGGTGTTCGAGCTCGAGTCCCTCCTGACGGGGGCCAACAACGCAAGGGACACTGTCGTTGTCGCGGAAGAGAGCGCGCAGTCGGAGGCGACCCGCCTCCGGGGTGAGCGCGACTTGGTTCAGGAGGACGCCAAGCGGCTGCGCACCGAGCAGGACGCCGCTCGGGAAGAGTTGGCCTCGATAAAGAAAATCGGCGAGGACTTGGCGATCCTTGTCGAGAGTCTTCGAGCTCCAAGTTGGGCCGCACGCCCGGGCGATTGCCGACCGGATACCGCCACGGAGCATCCTCCACCGAGAGTAGAATAAATGTTAGATGTTTTAGTTTTTTCAATGTAATAAAAACTTAGCATGTAAATGAACTAAAGTTTATTTTAATGTTCTGGCCGGTCGGGCCGACCATAAGTTCAACTCCGTCCTTTGCGCTTTCTTGTCGTGATGAACACTCGACGACCATAGCCTTAGAAACCATAGGGGTTGTTCAAGCGTAGATCGATGTGTTAACACTTTTGAAGGAAGCGCAGAAAAGAGCAGGAACTTAGGGTACGAAATGTTCACTTGTGCTCGCACGGGAAAGGAGTGTTCCCGACCAACCATGGATCGCACCGCATGGGCACTTCCTTCTTCCGTGAAGCGCTACTTAGCAACCGTAGCCGCTGGGGTGTAGGCCGTAGCACTTGGGTCGAGAGGGTTACCGCTAGGGGGAACCTAATGGCCAGCCGGGTCACCGACCCATGTGAGTGTATGAACTGGTAGCCCCCGAGTGGTGCGTGGGGACCAGGCTGTGGTCGCCACGCTGTAAGTTCAACCTTCATTAGTTATGGTTTTGGTGTTAATGACAAATCTAATATTGAGATTATCCATTAATGTGTTTTTGTTATTAATGACAAATCTTATATCGAGACTAACTTGTTTATTTAGAATATCTTTGATTAGTCTCATCGCATTGAAAAATGGAAAACCCAAGGTATGTTTGCATATTCATTCTAATATTAGTTGCATACTTTGGAGTCAAGTTGAAATATGAATGTCCCCGTTATATTAATCACAAAATGTGCATTATGTTTCTCAATCCATATATTACATGGATGCACATATTTAGGGGGAGTTTGTAGTTTAACTTGAAAGTCTCTTTGTATTGATCAATTCGTTATTGACACATATAAGGATCAAGACAAAGAAACTAAATCTTTGAGTATATATTCGAATTGCCTAGTTATAAGTATACTCATGGTAATATAGGATATACTCCAATACGATCAATTTGAATATGTGCATATTATCTCCAAGTCAATCATATTTATGCACATATACATGTGGGTGTATTCTATAGTTGATGATCTAGAGTAATGATCATTTCCATACAATTTACATATAATGGATCATTACTTTCCATCAACATGAGTATATGAAAACTTATGTAGTTAATATATACTCATATCAATTTAAATGATAATTTAAATTGAGTTCATTTGTCTTAATTAATTATTAACGAACACTTCATCATGTGTTGATGGTGTTCCGTGATTAATTGAGGACAAATGAATAGTTCTTAAGTATAATAAAGCATGAGTTGCATTATTGTACTTAAGACACTCTTAAAATCATTTCTATTGATTTAGGGTTGTGCTCAATTGATCTAGAGGCATTCATTATGTGTTAATGGAGTGCAAGAGATAATTGAGACAACCATGCATCTTGGACTAACTATTTTATGAGTTGTGATTGAGTTAGGTCCAAAGATGGATGAGATGATGAGAATGGGACAAGGACGGCATCATGAGTTGATGGGCATCAAGAGTGGATCCCGAAGAGGAGTCGAGTGATGATCCCGGGGGAGTATCGAGTAAAGATCATAAAGACCCCAAAGGGGATTGCTTGTGCGCGGCGGCGAAGGTATAATTAGATAGGCTAAGGACTTTGTAGTCTTTGAGTCTAAGGTTTTTATCGCCGTGCTATTAAGAGGGGTCGTTCCCTTTGCTTGAGCTTCATCATGTGTTGGTGATCTCAATCCGCATTCACTCAAGCTCAAATCTTATTGGATTTGGTTTTTGCATGAGGGTTAACCATTTGGCATGTGTTGCGAATGGGTTAAACTTATGCTTGGTTGTATTTGGTTTTTCGCATTATACTTTGATTTGCATGTGTTGCAAATAGGATAACCTAATGCGTTGGCTTTTGCGTGAAGTTCATTTTTGCATGTGTTGCATTAGTTGAAGCTTCATGTTTTTGTTCGCAAAATAATCTTTATAAAACCGTGTGGTTGTTTGGAGCTAAGTTTTGCATGTGTTGCAAAAGGAGAGAGCTCAAGCATGAGTTTATGGTTGTGTATTTGTATGGAGCTAGAGGCTTGCATGTGTTGCGAGTAAAGAGCTCATACGTGTGATTTGGTTTAGTTGAAGTTTGGTTTTGGTGTTGCATCGAACTAGAGAATTGCATGTGTTGCAATTAGAGAGTTCATGCATCTTGATTTGATGTTGCTTGGAGCTAGACTTTTGCATGTGTTGCAAAGAGTAGTGCTCAAGCATGAAATGTGTTTATTGCTATTTGCAAGTTCACAGCGAATAAACCGAGGTTTATGAGTCCGAATTCGAGAGCATGTGAGTGGGGCTTGCAACGGTGTTGGCAAGTTGACCGGGTCTTGTGTTAACCTTCACATGGCTAGGGGGATTAATCTCATAAACTCGAGTTTGATTTGCTTAATACGTTTTGCAAATAGATTTTGAGTTGGTTGCAAAATGTGTTTTTGCATTTTGGGTTGAATTCTTTGAGCATGGGCTAAGTTGGTGCAAATGTGTTTTGCACGTGTGTATGATCATGTGTTGATCATCTTTGTGGCTCAAAGAATAAGTTTGGTTTTTGGAGAAATGGATTTGGAGTTCGAAATCTAAGTTTCTCCTGTTGGCCGGCACTACCGCTATGCTTGAGCGGTAGTACCGCAATTGCGGTACTACCAGGAATATAGTGCCCAGTAGCCTTTTGCGTAAATCGCTTTTTTGTTGAGTGTTGGTTCAGACTACTAGGGACATGTGGGTAGTACCGGGAGTGCGGTACTACCGGGTCCAAGTCGTCGGTAGGTATTTTCCAGTGCGCGTGTTTTGCTGGCTGGGCAAGGCCGGCACTACCGCTCGGTGGGAGCGGTAGTACCGCAAAGTCGGTACTACCGGCCCTCAGAGGGCGGTAGTACCGGGAATGTAGCCGTTGCCGACCGTTGGGGCTACGGCCGGTACTATCGGCCCTTAGAGGGCGGTAGTACCGCGTTTTCGCTGAATTTCTGGAATCTTGCCCCCAACGGCTAGTTTTCTTTGGTGGGCTATAAATACACCCCTTGGGGGGCTTGGGCATGAGGTTGGCTGTGTGTGGGAGTTGTTTGCATGTGTTGCTCTTCTCCATTTGCTTCTTGAGCTTAAGAGTGGGCTAATTGCATGTGTTGCAATTAGTGAGTGGTTTGAGAGTCTCTTGTGCATGTGTTGCACTTGAGGGAGTCCTTGTGCATGTGTTGCACTTGGTGATCACCGGGAGCGCATGTGTTGTGCTCGGTGAAGTTCAAGCGGAGGAGCGGCTTGTTACTCTTGGAGGTTGCCGACTCCTAGACGGCGTGGCGTCGTCTTGCGGAGCTCTCGAGGTGTGAAGCCCGGCAAGTTTGTGAAGGTTCGGGTTGAGCCTACGCTGCAAGCGTGAAAACCACGACTAGTGGAAAGAGGCGGTGCTCGAGCGGGCCATCCAAGTGTGGGCTTGCCTCAACGTGGACTAGGGAGACCGCAAGTCTCCTAACACCACGTAAAAACATCGGTTGTCCCTTGTCTCGCTACATTCAAGTATTTACCTTTTGCATATTTATCAATTGCTTGAATGTACTAGAATTGCTTAGTATTAATTGATTGTTCAATTTAGCAATTCTAGTGTAGAGACATAATTTAGTTAAGTGCACTAGTGAGCCTAGTTGATTTAGGTTTTAATTGTCAAAACCTAGTTTATCGCTTCCGCATATATATTTGATTAGGTTTTGACATAGGGGTTGATTAGAGCGAATTGTTTAGTGAGCGATCGAATTTCGTAAAACGCCTATTCACCCCCCCTCTAGGCGCATCCTCGACCCTACACGCGCAGCGCTTGAACTCGGAGGAAGGGTAAAAACGTGCGAGGACAAGAAAGAGCTTCAGGGATAGAATTGCCTTAACTTTTCTATATTCCACGCATTGGAGACGATGTTGCCATCAGTATCCTTGAGTCGAAAGGTGCCGGGTCGGAGGACCTCCACAACAGTGAAGGGGCCTTCCCACCGGGGGAAAGCTTATGCCTATCTTTGTTGGACTGAACCTAGCGCAGTACCAGGTCGCCAACGCTGAAGGACCGACCATAGACTTGACGACTGTGGTAGCGTCGCAGCGTTTGCTGGTATTTGGCCGATCGCAGAATGGCCACGTCACGCGCCTCGTCGAGCTGGTTGATGGCGTCTTGTTGTGCGTCGAGCCCCCGTGCCTCGTTAAAGGCTTGAAGTCTCGGGGCGCCGTATTCCAGGTCAGTCGGCAAGACAGCTTCCGCACCGAACACCATGAAGAACGGTGTGAATTCGATCGACCGGGTCGGTGTGGTCCGCAGGCTCCAGAGAACGGAGGGTAGCTCGGCCACCCATCATCCCGCGAATTTCTTCAGTTGACTGAAGATTCAGGGCTTGAGCCCTTGGAGGATCATGCCGTTTGCTCCTCGACTTGGCCGTTGGTCCGCGGATGGGCTACGGCTGCCTAGTCGACGCGGATGTTGAAGTCGTCGCAGAACTCGAGGAATTCCTTCCCCGTGAACTGCGTCCCGTTATCGGTGATGATGGAGTTCGGGACTCCAAACCGATAGACGATGTCACGGAAGAAGTTGGCCGCCTGTACCGAGGTGATGGTGGCGACTGGCTTGGCTTCTATCCATTTGGTGAACTTGTCCACCGCGACAAGTAGGTGGGTGAAGCCCCCGGGCGCCTTTGTGAAGGGCCCGACCAGATCAAGTCCCCATACCGCGAATGGCCACGTGATGGGGATCGTTTGCAAGGTTTGCGCTGAAAGATGTGTCTGCCGGGCAAAGAATTGGCACCATTCGCAGGTGCGAACGATTTGTTCGGCGTCAGCCACGGCGATCGGCCAGTAGAAACCTTGTCGGAAGGCCTTTCCCACGAGGGACCGTGACGCGGTGTGGTGGCTGCAGATGCCGCCGTGGATATCGAGCAGCAGCTGCCTCCCCTGATCGGCCAGAATGCACTTCTGGAGGGCTCCTGAGGGGCTCCTCTTATAGAGGTCTTCTCCGACCAAGACGAAGGATTTCGCCCGTCGAGCGAGACGCCGGGCCTCGGTTGGGTCGGGGGAGAGCGATCAGTCAGTCAACCGGTCGATGAAGGGTTTCCTCCAGTCGGAGTCGGCCATCAGCACATCGTGGCCCGACCCGGACAATCCCGTGTCCGACCGCTCGGCGGTCGGAGCGGTTGGGTCCGGCGGTTCGGTCGCCTGCTCGGCCGTTGAGTCCAGTCGGATGGAAGGTGTGCGAAGATCGGAGACGAAGATCCCAGGTGGGACCGGTCCTTTGCTGGAGGCGAGATTAGCTAGGTAGTCGGCCTCACCGTTGTAGCATCTGTAGCTATGGTGAAGCTCGACACCCTTGAACCTTTTCTCGAGTTTGCGCACTTCGCGACAGTATGCTGCATGCGGGCGTCACGAGGCTCCGTGGCCTTCATGACTTGGTCGATGACAAGCTTGGAGTCACCGTGCACGTAGAGTCGGTGTGCACCGAGGTCGGCAGCGATCTAGAGACCGTTGATGAGGGCTTCGTACTCGGCGATGTTGTTGGTTGCGTCGAAGAGTAGTCGGATGGCGTACTGAAGCTTGTTCCCGAGCGGGGAAACAATGACGACTCCAGCACCCGCTCCGTTTTTGGTATAGGACCCATCGAAGTACATCGTCCAGTACTTGGGGTCTTCGAGCGCCAGTGACGCCTGGGCTTCGGTCCACTCGGCAACGAAATCCGCCAAGGCCTGCGACTTGATCGCCGTTCAGGGAACGTACGATATGTCGTGGCCGTTGAGCTCGAGTGCCCACTTGGCTATTCTTCTTGAGGCGTCGCGGTTGTGAATGATTTCGCCAAGTGGCGAGGAGGTCACCACGGAGATGGGGTGCCGGTCGAAGTAATGGACCAACTTCCTCTTCGTGATGAGCACCGCATAGAGCAATTTCTGCACCTGCGGGTACCAAGTCTTGGACTCGGAGAGCACTTCACTGATGAAGTAGATTGGCCGCTGTACCTTGAGCACATGGCCCTCCTCTGCTCGCTCTATGACAAGCGCCATGCTGACGACCTAGGCCGTGGCGGCGATGTACAGGAGCAGTGGTTCTCCTGGCACCGGGGCGACCAGCACCGGGGGTGAGGTCAGGAACGCCTTCAGTCGATTGAGGGCTTCTTGAGCCTCCTGCGTCAAATGAATCGGTCGGACTTCTTGCAGCGGCTTGTAGAGCAAAGATTCGCGCTTCGAGGCGAGACACAAACGCTCGTATCGCAAGGCATCCGTCGCTTTTGGACTCCTTTCAGGTCGCCTAGAGGGCCCATCTTCATGATCGCAGAGATCTTCTCCCGATTGGCTTCGATGCCACGCTCGGAGACGATGAAGCCGAGTAGGGACACCAAAAATGCACTTTTCGGGGTTGAGCTTTATACGAAACCGTCAAAGGTTCGTAAAAGTTTTCTCTAGGTCGGTGACAAGGTCATCGGCCTTCCTAGTCTTGACGATGATGTCGTCGACGTACGCCTCGACGTTGCAGCCCAATTGTCGTTAAAGCACGTTTGCATACATCGCTGGTATGTAGCACCCGCGTTTTTCAGACCGAATGGTATCGTTACGCAACAGAACGAGCCGAACGGAGTGATGAAGGAAGTCACGAGCTGGTCGGACTCCTTCATCGCTATCCGGTGGTAGCCCAAGTAGGCATCTAGAAAGGATAGACATTCGCACCCTGCGGTGGAGTCGACGACTTGGTCGATGCGAGGCAATGGGAACGGGTCCTTGGGACACGCCTTGTTCAGGCTCGTGTAGTCAACACACATTCTCCATTGCCCGCTTTTCTTTTTACAAGTATGAGGTTGGCCAACCACTGGGTGGCGACCTCTTTATAAACCCTACACCAAAAAGTTTGGCGATCTCCTCCCCTATGATCCTGTGCTTCTCCTCGTCGAAGCGGCGCAGGCGTTGGGCGACCGGTCTTGAGCCTGGTCGGATGTTCAAGGAGTGCTTGGCGACTTCCCTTGGGATTCCTGGCATGTCGGAGGGCTTCCATGTGAAGACGTCTCGATTGGCGCGGAGGAAGTCGACGAGCGTGCTTTCCTATTTAGTGGGGAGCGTGGCTCCAACCCGCACGGTCTTGGTCAGATCCTTGGGGTCGACCGCGACCTTCTTCGCGTCCTCGGCGGACTTGAAGGAACCTGGCCCCGACTTGCTGGAGTCAGGGGCAGACTCGGAGGCTTCCCTCCAGAGGTTATCGAGCTCGGCAGAAGCGATGACCGCCGACGCCAGCTCGCAACTGCTTTTCTCACAGTTGTAGGCAAGCTGGAAGGATGAGGAACGATGATCACTCCCCGCGGGCCTGGCATCTTCAGCTTGAGGTAGGTGTAGTTGGGCACCGCCATGAACTTGGTGTAGCATGGCCTCCCCAAGATGGCGTGGTAGGAGCCGGGAAACTCCACGACCTCGAAGGTGAGGGTTTCAGTGCGGAAGTTGTTCGAGCTCCCGAAGGTGACGGGCAGATCGATCTGCCCGAGCGGATGGGCCTGTTGGCCCGGAACGACGCCGTGGAAGGGCGCCTTACTCGGTTGGAGACTCGAGCGAGGGACCCCCAGCGCGTCGAGCGTCTCAACATACAGGATGTTGAGACCGCTGCCGTCGTCCACGAGCACCTCGGTCAGGTGCTTTGGCCCCACGATGGGGTCGACGACCAGGGGATACCTCCCCGGCTATGGGATGTGGTCGGGGTGGTCGGTCCGATCGAAAGTAATCGGGTACTCTGACCACCAGAGGTATTTGGGCACGGCGGGAGCCACCATGTGGACCTCGCGGAAGGCGAGCTGAGCCTCCGCTTGTCGGCGTAGCACGCCGGCCCACCGAAAATCATGAGGCAGCCGTCGGGTTCTGGGAACTCGATGTCCACCCCCCTTTCCCCGGCATCTGGTGCCGGGTCCCACTTCTTTCCTTTGCCCCGCGGTGACGTGGGGGATCCGGAGAGGAAGCGCTTTAGGACTTCGCAGTCCCGGTATTTGTGCTTGACGAGGTACCCGTGGTTCGGACACGGGCCGCCCATCGCTGAAGTGGTCGGCGCTTTCTTTTGTTGTTTGGCAGGCGGTCGGCCGCGACTAATTGGCCTTCGTGGCCTTGTTTCCCCCGCCGCTTCCGTTTGTCGGAGCGGTCGAAGGGGGCGCCGGTTTCAGCGTCGGACTCTCACTTGGCCTTCCCCTTCTCGAAGATGGCCCCCACAGCCTCCTCGCCGGAGGCGTGGTTGGTGGCGATGTCCAGGAACTCCTTGGTGGTTTTGGGCTTGACGCAGCCCAGCTTGTGCACCAAGGCCTTGCAGGTGGTGCCGTAGATGAACGCCCGACGACATCGGCGCCGAAATGTCGGGAGCTCATTGCATTGTTGGGAGAAGGCGGATGTAGTCCCGAGAGTCTCCCTTGCTGCCGCTGCAGCTCTTTAGGTCCTGTGAATTCCTGTATGCTTGTATGTGCCACAAATTGCCGACGAAGAGGTTCTTCAAGTCAGCCCAGTTCCTGATAGTCCTCGCGGGCAGGTACTCGAGCCAGGCTCGAGCCGAGTCCACGAGGTAGATAGGAAGGTACTGGATGATGAAAAGATCATCAGTAGCTCCACCCGCCCAGCATGCGAGCCGGTAGTCTTCCAACCAGACACTGGGGTTTGTTGCCCTGGTGTACTTGGTTATGTTAACTGGTGCTCGAAATCTGGTCGAGAAGTCCGCCTCGCGGATCTCCCGGCAGAACGCCCGTGGCCCAGGGCCGTTGGGGCTCGGGCTACGGTCGTTACGCCGACCGCTGTCGACGACCCGTGATTGGGCCGCTTCAGCTATTGCCCTCCTCCACGCCTCGAGAGTGGTGCGGACATCGGGGTTGTTGCCCAAGCGTTGGTGCACCGGAGTGCGTGAGGCTTGGGGCCGCTCAGGCCACGGCGCCGTCTGAGTGGGACTCCGCTGATGCCGAGCGGTAGCACGACTCGGACGGCCGGAGGAGGCGCCGGAGTGGTGGGAGCCGGAGCCCTGCAGGTGCTGCACGGCATCGCACTCCACCAGTCCCTGGAGGTTCTGGTAGGTGGCCCTGGCTCCCGGGTCCTCCGGCTTGGGGATGCCGCGGAGCAGCATTGCGGCTGCGACGACATTCTGGCTGGCGTGGGGGAAGAACGGAAGTCTGTCAGACCCCTCGGCCAGCTGACGATGCACCTGACATGCGCGTGCACCAGACGCAAGTGGGGGCTCGGCCGACTCGCCTCCAGTCGGCTCGAGTTTGTCAAGCTTCGGCCCTTGAGCCTTCACTCATCGCATTTAGCTTTGGAGCTCGGCGGGCGAAGCTCGAGGCGCCAGCGATTCGCTGATATATCCGCCTCGCCGGCGCTGGAGGATAACCCTGAACCTCGGGGGTTGTGGTCGTCGCCCACGCCGCCATGTTGCACTCGCGGAGTGCGGTCCGTCTGCATACGCCCGTGTTGAGCTGAGTCGGGTGGAGGAGTCCTCCAAGAAGTCGTGGGACGGAAGCCGACTATAGCCGGTCATTGCCACGAGCCGCGAGCTCTGCGGGCGGTATCGCCGCCGCTTCCTACACGCAGCCGCCGCCAGAGACGGCACAGCGCCTGATGGGCTCCGGCGTCAGGGTCCGCGCGGGGGCCTCGAGCCGGAGGTTGCCAAGGTTGTCGGCGATGGAGTCCAAGCCCCTGGCGAAAGCCTGGTCCGGAGAGGCGACAGGGATGAGCACGAGCTCTCCCGCCGGAGTGGCGACGAAGTCGAGGGCGCCGAAGCGGATCCAGCTCCTCGACGCCAATGCGCTGTCGTTGGTGAAGGAAGCCATCAAGGAAGTGAATGGGAATCCGGAGATCACGAAGATGACGCGCGAGGCCCCTACCTAGCGCGCCAACTGTCAGTGTTTCGTATACCGGCAAGTAAATTTCTAGTCAAGGGGCCGCGCGTTCCCTCTCCTTGAATGGTTGACTCAGGGAGTTCAAGATGTATACTGGTTCGGGTCGAATGTACCTACTTGCGCTTCGGTGATGGTTCTCAGATACTCGAAAAGTGAGAACGCATGGTGGTGTTACAAGCGAGGGCTAAGGGCTGGCCTCGAGCGCCTTGCCCGAGTGGAAGAGGTATGAAAGTGTTCGTTCGTAAAAGCCGTGAGAAGTTGTGTAAAAATCCCCCTTTCTCGGAGGGTCCTGCCTCCCTTTATATAGACGGAGGGGGCAGGTTACACGGGAGTTTGGAAAAGAAAGGATAGGGTGTCCTATGCCTAGGAGTCCCGACCTTCGGTCTTGACGAGTGACCGGCGCCTGCTCGCTCCATGCGGGATCGGTAGACACGCCGAGTGGCATGGTTTTCTACTCCATCGGGAGTTGGTGCACCTATCCTCTGCGCGCTTGCCAGGTGCTGACGTCGTAGCGCCTGACTCTGGCGTGGCCTCGGGAGGGAGCGCATCCTCCCACTGTGCGTGACGGGATGACGAGACTGGTGCTTGACTCCGGTATCCTTCTCGCCATCTTGGGAAGGAGCCACCTGCCCCCGCACGGTCATTCCGAGCCATCGCTCCCGTGGGGCAGGTGACCAACTCGAGGTTGACTGGCGATGGTCTGGTGCCCGTCCGTAGGCGGAGATTGTCTCAGCTTGGTCGGAGCTTGCGGGACGCCCGACCCATGGCGGGGGTCGGACCCCCCTTGGTCGGTCAGGTCGGAGCTCGCGGGGCGTCCGACCTGGGGCGGGTGTCTGTCCGCCCCTTGATTGATTTGGTCGGGGACGAGTGTCCTTTGTGGCCCAGTAGGGCCTTCGGCCAGAGCTGGGCTTGGGGCAGCCCATTTGTCTCTCCGGGCTGCTGGGGGTACCCATGGTATGAGTATTCGTCAAGTAATATGTATATGACATGATTAGATACAACCCAATGTTAAACCTTTTGTTACGCCTTAATCCCTTTTTAACCCTAGGTTATAAAATACTGAACCATCGTTGATTAGCAGTTAATATAATTTCACCTTTAGCTAAAATTGCTTAAAATCTCTGAGAGTTGGCTCGGATGATTTTCAAAAATTGCTACGGTTAGATGGACAGTGTTGGGCGGACCACGAGAGGTGGATGCTGGCCCAACCTCCAACCGATGATAAAGCCAGGATGTGGTGTGGTGGTGGTACAGTGGGTACTAATGGTTTGTGATATGTCATTGGCTGAGTCTTAGGCACTTAAGGACCGATGTCTTGGGCAAAGTAAATAATTTCAGTCCCCGCTCAACTACAAGTTGGGCCGGTCAGCCCTGTTGACCTGTTCCAACATAGCTCAGTACATTGTACTTCTCTCTGGAATACCTATAGGAATTAGCTACCATTCTGGGAGGAGAATGGTCTGCGAAGCAATTGGGGTGGAATGGGAATGGAATGGCTATTTGCCGGTTCTCATAACAGTAGGTATCCACAGTATGACCAAATTGCGTCTCTCACTTTGGCCAGTGGGTCTTAGAGACTATGGATCCTCGTAACCTACTGGATAGGAGCCAAAGAAGGGAAGTTCAACAAAAGGCTATGATCATCACAGTCCGACTGCATGTATTAAAGTTGCATGTTATTTGCACATGGCACTGACGGCCGATGATATCTTGTGGGTAAAGCTGAGCACCTCTGCAGAGTGATATCAATGGTATTCGAATACGCCGTGCTTCCGGTTAATGAAGCTGAGTTAATTTAGGGTGATTCCTGTAACTGCGCCATTGTAGCTTTCATAAATAGAACTTGTCGTAAATTTGAACTTTGCAAATAACGCCCCCATGGTATGATCCTATTTATGGTTTGTATTTCAAATGTAAAATAAAACTAGTGTTTAACAATTTTGCATCCACAATAATTAAATCCTGTGCCTACCTTTATTTATCCCTGCATATAATATTCAGAGTTTCCGTGTGGTTTGTTGAGTACGGTTTGTGTACTCACCCTTGCCCCCTACCCCCCTTTAGATTTCCAAGAAGACGATGGATTCCAGGAGACCGTAGATGGCGATGATATTTGGTTTTGAAGGCCTTAGTCTATCTGCTCAAGCCTTTCCTGTGGTTGTTCTGTAATGTATTCGGTGCCAGCCGCACCCTTTTGTAAAACTCCGGCCGTTAGGCCCTTACTTTATCTATAAATTATTTTCTTTTGCTCTTTTGTCTGGTAATGAACACTTGGTTACCTACAGCTAAAATTCTGAGTAGCTGTGAAGGTATTTATACACACCCCCTAAAAAGGGCAGTCCGTTACAAAGATTATGTCCACCTTCCACCCTAGAGATAGGAGAATGGTCGTAATAGTAGAAGTGGCCATAAGTAGTTTAGTGTAAGGAAAAAAAAGTCAGTGCATTCAGACTATGAATAAACTGAGGGAGAGGTATATCGAGACCTACAGTAATCTCGTTGTTACTCTTAACTATAATTAGGTATCACTTATCTACACGAGTTGCGTTATTAGTTTGGATATAATTAATGTGGAACTTGGCTATGCTCATGTAGAGCAAGTTATCTTTTGTTTTAGGCTGAAAACTTCTGCATCAGATTAATGTCTTTTCCTAGAACGATAGGTTTTATCTGTTGCAGATTAATTACGGCCAATGTTTTATGTTCCAGCATTATATTTATGTTCTTGAAGAGCATCATGTAGATTTATATTATGCTATTAGAACATAATACTTGTGGCTATAGAAAACATGTTGCGTAATTATAAACTAGTAGTTAATTATCTAAATTAGTTTAAATATGATATGACTATATGAGTAATTCGGTCAAAACTTAGGAAAATAATAAAGAAGCTAGAAAATAGGACAAGTCTACCGATTTTTGGACTCTCATATACTCCCTCCATTCCAAAATATAAGGCATGGTTTAACTTGGCACGATCTCCTAAACTATACTTTGACCTTTGATTTCTCTTATCCAATATCATTCATACAAACAAAATCACTATCATTACAAAGTACTTTCAAATATGAATTCAATGGTATCACTTTTATATCACAAAATTTTTATATAGTTAGACAAATCATTGGTCAAAGATTTCAAAGTTTGAATCTTGAAATGCGTGCGTGCCTTATATTTTGGAATGGAGGTAGTATGATTTTCGACGCATAATAAAAACTAACTAGGAGTTGGGATAACCCACAAAAATGTTAGGGTCATGTAGTCGTTCGTGGCACTACATTAATAAAAGTTTAGCTCACTGCATATAATTTATAACCCCAAATTGAAATAAGTGTGTGCTGAAAGAATGAAGTATTTCCCACGTAATATCACCACCATAGCATACATCTATGGACCTCGATCCACTAGAATTTGAGAATATATGTTGGATCTAAAATTACAATAATCCGGTGCCCATGATAGGGGATTTTTCTTGGTATACTATTAAGAAAGATTTAATCTCGGCATTAGAGGGAGAGAAAAGCCCAAAAATTGTTGAATGCCTCGATATTTTCATGGATAAAAAGGTCTTTAGTATTAATATACACGCACTAACCAAGCTGAATTAGAGATTATTTGATTCTCATGTAAGCAAGAAGCAAGAGCCTGCCAAATAATTATTTAAGAAATTATAAAGAAGTAACCAAGTTATGTTTGCAAGAAGCTAACTCACCGCTAAGGGTGGTATACCCCGGGTTTTGAATAGTATATCCACATGGGCAGAATGACTTATTGGTCAATGATCTAAATCTGTGGGATGCCTGTGGATTATATGGTCAAAATGACACTGGTCAAAATAATGGTTAGACACTCCTTATGACTCTTAAAGAGAACTCGCCTGGAAGGAAACCTCATGGACATGCTGAGTTGGAAGTTTAGAAGAAAGAGACATATCATGAAGATGAAAATCTAACGACATAAGCGTGTGCAAACTATAATGTGGAGAATGCGGAGCAAACAAAAGTAAAGACCAGGAAGTGGTACTCAAATGGTAGCCACAGGGAAAGCCACTATAAGCCTCAAATTATGAGGATATGGGAGAAAAGAATAGTTGTCGACAACGTTGCCTCTACTTTTGTTAATGTTTCTCTAATGATTTCCAGTCCAAGGCTGAGTCGCTTGAAGCACTCATATAGGGTCAAATAAAGAAATCAATTTGGGCTGAACCATAATTGCTAAATAAATGTCTTGAACGGGAAGATCAGACTAGGTTATTATAAACATAATGAGGTGGTGAACAGTGATGAATCATAGGTCCTTGCAGAAGGCCAATATTCTCATATTATGAATGAAACTATGTTTTGTTACATAGTATTTCTGGAAAATGGCATGAATAAAAATCTACAATTAATGAATTCTGAAAATATGTATGAAGAGATCCTTGAAGGACTCAAAATTCCTAATGAAAAGGAAAGAAAATTGGAACATATATAAATCTCATGCTTAATAATAATAATTCTCAGCTTGAAGAATGAGTATTTTTCTTGGAGGAATAAGTCAATATATGAAATCGCACCAATAACTATGTAATCTCTTAAAGTGGATAAAGACCAACATAGGCCATAGAGAATGAAATAAGGAACCATAAGACGAGAAGTGTGCCACATAAGAACTTATATAGTGCATCTCCACCATGGATATAGTAAAACTGGCAGCATCCTCCAGTACCACGAAGGTACGAAATACATTGGTGACAATGGCAATTTGATTAATCTCCTAAATGCTAAACTTAGACTTATTATTCCTCTTTGGAGTGGTTCAAGCCAATTATTGTAGATCTACATAATAGTTTTATTGGTTGTAACTTTCAAAATCCACTGAGAAAGTTGCAAAGTATTTAGCAAAAAAGAAAGAGGCTTGACAAATTATATACAAAAGGTGTGTGACATTGCAACTAATTTTACCCCTGTAGTCCTTTGTAAGGACAATTCTTGCTTCTATTACACAATTAAATAGTGGCTTATTTAAAGTGTTAAGCACAATGCTCCTAAATTATTTAATCCTCACAATATCAGGAAGAATAGTACAATAAGTGTCTAGAAGACTAAATAATGTGATAATCTAGTAGATTTACTCACAATATCATACCTATGTTTTATTTTGTGATTACAGCATTGGAGCAGGCCGGGCGACTAACAGATGCCGTTTTTAGGAAAGCATATATGCTAAACTTTGATCATCGTACTTTAGACTATGAAAGTCTTAACTTTATTTACCTAGAATGAATTAATTTGATGGTCAACACTTAAAGTTACCTTGAAGGTTTTACCATTTAGATAGGTGCAGAATTCAGGGGGCAAATCCTTGAACTGTAGTCCATATATCTTTACTCATGAAGATCAAATACTATACAGAAAGGTTAGTAATCCAGAAGATGATATGATCAAGAAGATAAATTGTTATACCCTTATTTCCTTTAGTGAGTTTTTACTAGAAGATTTCTCATATGAAGGTTTTTATGAGGCAAAAAATTCAGTACAGCTTTGCCTATGCGATGTACTATATTTTTCCTATTATTTTTTCCACTAGTTTTTAAAAGGAGTTTTTAACGAAGCGTGTGCATGCTATGGTATTCGCCTAAGTAAAATGTTACCAAACTAATGCCCTTAGGAGGTCCCACAGCCTTGAGGCCCGCCTGTTTCATGTCTTCCAAGAAGACGTTGGCGCATACTAATTTCCCTGCAGGGTTATAGGCTATAAATATAGGGACGAGGCATGGGATTATGTACTAAGAAATGTATCAATAAATAAGGGTGATCTCCTTGCATCTTATGTTCCTTGTTCTTGTACTTTCATGTGTGGATTGATCTATGCGTCAGCATCACGACGACTACTGGTTTTTTAATATATTCATCGAACACAGTTACACATTGTCGTGTAAATTTGATCGAGCCATTCGAGTTGAGGGCTTGAGGAGTTTGTGAAGCGATCAGCGCTTCGGTCATTAAGAAGTAAGCTTGCTTTTATCTAAAAGGTATAGTTTTCCAGTTTCACAACGAAGGATTTTGGTCTAGTGTTATTGCGTGCGAGAGGTTCCGATTTCGGTTCTGGGAATACCCATTTTGGTTATTCTCTTCTTTTCGAGAATAAATTTTTTCCCTGGGTCTGGGTGGTGATGCTCTCACAAGCAACGAAATCCTTCGTAACAATGACTAAGCTGAGCACCAAATAATCAACATCCTCGTCCATTGTGTAACCATTTTGTTATGAACTTGCAAGAATATGGGGAAGAAACAGAGAAAACAGAGAATAGAAGAGGCAGTTGATAGAAGAACTTGGGGAAAATTCAGAGTTCTGTTCTTCCATGCCCAACATTCCAGAAGATCAGGTATTTAAACCACGCACCCAAACACTTACAGGTGGGCCAAAGCCTAACACACCAAACACCAAAACACATGCACCATCTCTCCCTTACGCGCGCTCACACAGCAAACACTGTAGCCTATCCGGCACACACCCGGCGCATAACATTCCCCTCCCCTTAAGGTCCAGCTTGTCCCCAAGCTGGTGCCGATGGAAATCGATGATGCAGAGCCGCCGCATGTTCCCAAGTTGCCAAAGCAGATGGAAGGCCCAACCACTTGACCAGAACGGATGGAATGACGTGATCCCCTTGCTTGATTAAACGACACTTCAGAATCTCGTTCGGCACCGAAGACTGCTGAGGCACCAAACAATGCACTGAAAGCACTGAAGCTGCAGAGGTGGGAGATGGCACATACCTTTTAAGCTGGGACACATGAATGACAGGATGTATTTTACTCCCCTCCGGTAAATCCAACTTGTAAGCAACTGAACCCACCCTGGCCAGAATCTTGTAAGGACCGTAAAATCTAAAACACAATTTCTGATTGCTGCAGGTGGCCAGAGATGTTTGAGCGTAGGGCTGCAACTTTAGGTAAACCATCTCCCCCACCTGGAAGACGCGATCAGAACGGTTTTTGTCAGCTTGCGATTTCATCCGAGCACAAGCACGATCCAAGTGTAACTTCAACAGCTGCGTCACTCTTTGTCGTTCGTCAATCCATTCTTGAACATCCTTCACAGCAGTGACATTCAGATCGGATAGACCAAAATGTCGGGGTGGATACCCATACAAAGCTTCAAACGGAGAAGTGCCCACTGCAGTCTGAACAGTTGTATTGTACCAAAACTCTGCGAGTGGCAACCATTCCACCCATTTCTTAGGACAAGCATGGACAAAGCAACGGAGATAAGTCTCCAAACACTGATTTAATCTCTCCGTCTGCCCATCCGTTTGAGGATGGTACGCAGAACTCATGTTCAGCTGGGTGTCCGACAAGCGAAATAGCTCTTGCCAGAAGGAACTCATGAAAACCTTATCTCGATCAGAGACAATTGCATGAGGTAAGCCATGTAATTTGTATACTTGACTGAAAAACACCTGAGCGACTTGCAAGGCTGAAAAGGGATGAGTTAAGGGCAAAAAATGTCCATACTTCGAGAACTTGTCAATTACCACCAAGATGACAGTATGCTTGTGAGAAACGGGCAAGCCCTCAATGAAGTCCATGCTAATAGTATGCCAAGCCTGAGTTGGTACTGGCAGTGGTTGCAGCAGACCGGGTATTTTGATGTGTTCAACCTTGGCCTGTTGGCAGATATTGCAACCTTGCACATACTGTCGAACCGTCTCTCTCATACGCGGCCACGCAAACATAGCCTTAATTTTGTGATACGTCGCATGAATGCCAGAATGTCCGCCAATTCCACTACTATGTAAGGCTTGCAATATATGTTGCTGTGCCAGGGAGTTGTTACCCACCCAAAGTCGCCCTTTGAACCGGATGGCCCCATCTTGCAGAATAAAACCCTTGTCATTTGAACCTGACAAACACAAGTCAGCATACAATTGCTTTGTTTCGGGATCATCCTGATACCCAGCCACTAGATTGTCCAGCCACACAGGAGTACAACTCGAAACCGCCTGAACCTCCCCCGAACATGGTTTCCTTGACAGAGCATCTGCGGCCAAATTAAGGACCCCTTTTTTGTATTGAATCTGAAACTGCAAACCAAGCAACTTCACAAAGGCCTTGTGTTGCATTTTAGTGGTCAGCTTCTGCTCTGTAAGATTTATGAGAGCCTTTTGATCAGTCCGAATAATGAACTCCCTATGTTGTAAGTATGATCTCCATTTGGAAATTGCAAGCAGAATGGCCATGCACTCCTTTTCATACACTGACAGTCCCTGGTTTTTCTTGCATAAGGACTTACTCAAGAAAGCGATCGGATGACCCTCCTGCATTAGGACCGCCCCAATGCCCTCTTTGCTAGCATCAGTTTCAAGCACAAACTGTTTGGAGAAGTTGGGTAGAGCCAACACAGGTGCCTGCACCAAGGCATTCTGCAATGTGCGAAAGGCATTCTCTGTCATTTGAGACCACTGGAATGGTACTCCCTTCTTCAGCAAGGCTGTCAACGGCTTAGATATCACCCCATAATGCTGGATAAACTTCCGGTAGTAACCGATGAGTCCCAGAAAACCTCGCAATGCTTTAACCGTAGTGGGAGTGGGCCAGTCTAGCACTGCTTGCACCTTCGACTTATCCGTGGACACCCCTGATGCAGAAATTATATGTCCCAAATACGCCAACTGCTGTTGCCCAAAGGAGCACTTGTCTCGGTTAATATATAACTGGTGCTGTGCCAAGATGTTGAACACGGCAGTAAGGTGTTGTATGTGATCTTCCAGAGAAGGGCTGTAAACCAAGATGTCGTCCACGAACACCAATACATAACGTCGCAATGCAGACTCAAAGATGCGATTCATGACACTTTGGAAGGTAGCTGGGGCATTCGTGAGTCCGAACGGCATGACAAGAAACTCATACAGCCCTTGATGTGTGCGGAATGCAGTTTTGTGCTCCTCTCCCGCTGCCACCCGTATCTGGTGATAGCCCAAACGCAAGTCCAGTTTGGTGAACCACCGAGCGCCCTCCAACTCATCTAAAAGTTCATCAATCACAGGCAAAGGGTGTTTGTTCTTGACAGTAATCAGATTGAGTTTGCGATAATCAACGCAGAATCGCCAGGTACCATCTTTTTTACGGACCAATAAAACTGGAGACGCAAAAGAGCTAGTACTCTGCTGTATAATTCCCTTCTGCAACATGTCCATAACCTGCCGTTCAATCTCGTTCTTCTGTTGTGGCGCATACCGATAAGGCCTCACATTAACAGGCTGTGCTCCTGGCACCAGAGGTATAGCGTGATCAAAAGCCCTCCTCGGAGGTAAGGTAACAGCAGTTTTGAACAGGTGATCAAAATCCTGTAAGACCCGGTGCAAAGGTTCAGGTATGCTGTCTTGTGCGTCTTCCTTCAGTTGAGCTACCTCTGTAGGTGAACTCTGTCGGATCTGGATTACATGGGTCACCGCCCTTCTCCTCAACAAGCCTTTCAACTCCTTGGTCTCTATTACTTTATTCTGGAGTACCCCATCCTGAATGCCATGCAGTTTGATTCGCCGGTTCTGATGTGTGAATTGTAAGCATTTGTGACCCCAATGCACCCACATGGGGTTGTGCTCCTCCAACCAATCGGCACCCAAGATCATGTCATAACACCCCAGCTGCAACACCCTCACATCCTGTTGGAATGAGTGTCCCTGAACCCACCAAGACAGAGCCGGAATCATCTTATCACAAACCACAGTTCGTCCATCCGCCACAGTCAGATGTATGGGTGTCAATTGTTTAGTAGAGCACTGCAGTTTGTCCACCAGGTCTTCATGGATGAACGAGTAGGTACTACCCGAGTCCACCAAGATTAGCACCTCCAATTTCCCAATCAATCCCAACAATCTCAATGTTCTGCGTCGTGGTCCACTTCCTTGCACTTGCTCAGTGACCTCCAGTAACTCTTCAGTGGGCTCTAAACCAACCCCATCACATGCATCCTCCCCAAATGTAGGAAGTTGCAACACCTCAACCAATTCTTCAATAATATGTAATGGAACTTGATCTGGACATTTATGAGTTTTACCCCATTTCTCACCACAGGTGAAGCACAAGCCATTAATCCTCCGATAATTACGCAAGGCCTCGAGTTTCTCATCCGCCTTTGTAGGAATGACCTTCCTGTGATCTTCATACCTCTTGCCATCTTTGAATTTGCTATTCATTTTTCCCTTGTCCAGGAACTTACTTCCTCCTTTACCACTCTCTTTGGTGTCAACTTTTGGATAAGACCTCCTCTTGTTGCCCTCAACCTCCTCCTCTTGGATTAACGCCAAAAGTGATGCAGTCTCCACGTCACTGGGATTATGCAGAACTAATGCTGCACGAATTTCTTCCTTCAACCCACTCAAAAAATGAGTCACAAAGAATACCTCATCCTGAGTCGGATTGTACAACAACAAATGATGTTGCAGCCGTTCAAATGCCTCAATGTAATCAGCCACCGAACCTGATTGCTTCAGATTGATCAACTGAGTCATTTGACGTTTGTACAAATTTCTTCCGAACCTTCTTTCTACTGCCTCGCAAAGAGACTCCCAATCATCAATTCGTCCTTTCGCCTCCACAGTTTGTAACCACAAAGCAGCACTTCCACAAAAATTCAGAGCTGCAAATCTGGTACGCACTCCTGGATGTATACCCATCACCTCAAAATAAGTTTCACATCTTTCTCTCCATAACCTTGGATTGTCTCCATCAAACTTGGGAAATTCCAGTTTCGGCATAGATTGACGAGGCTGCCATTCTGGATTCCCATTCCTTCCGTCCCCAACATACTTATCCTCAATGTTCCTAGGACAGGCGACCTGATAAGCCTGATACCCCCCTTGTTTTTCAATTACAGTTCCCAACAGCGGAGGACCCAAAATTCCTTTGATCGTCCCTTTCCCCAAATCCTGCCCACCCCTGCCCTGAGCCAGATCAAACTCCTCACCTGGCTGCAGCGCAGATCCCAGCACTCCTTGTTGGGGTCCCAGAGTGGTCGACGAATCTCCCCGCATCAAGGTCGAGCCTGCTATTCCAGGTAGTGTTTCCAAAATCTCCACCCTACCGTTCACTGCCTCCACCGCCGATCGCACCTCCCCAACTTCCGCCTTAACCCCATGCAAATCATCTAGGATCTGCTTCAAGAGAGTGTTGATTCCCTCGAATTGATTCTCCATAGATGCCATGGCTGTCGACATCTTTTCCTCAAACGGTGATGCTTTCTTCCGAGGCGCCAGAGTGCTCAACGGATTAATCCAACCGAATTAACCAAGCTTGGTAACCCTGAGGTTTTTGCGGAGTTCTCAGGTTCGTATTTTCGAAACCCAAAATCTCCAACCCTTGCCTGAAATTTTGCAATTCAGTCGGAATAATCGGAGCCCAAAATCGGTAGCTCTGATACCAAATGTTATGAACTTGCAAGAATATGGGGAAGAAACAGAGAAAACAGAGAATAGTAGAGGCAGTTGATAGAAGAACTTGGGGAAAGTTCAGAGTTCTGTTCTTCCATGCCCAACATTCCAGAAGATCAGGTATTTAAACCACGCACCCAAACACTTACAGGTGGGCCAAAGCCTAACACACCAAACACCAAAACACATGCACCATCTCTCCCTTACGCGCGCTCACACAGCAAACACTGTAGCCTATCCGGCACACACCCGGCGCATAACACATTTGTGCCAACTTCTAATTAGAACGTGCATTTCAAATCAAGATCGACATCCTAACAACAAGTCAAGCTTCATCTAAAAAAAAAAAAACAACAAGTCAACGATGTGCTAATTCGAGCATTCTACCTCATTTACAAATTACAGAGGTGTATACCCTCTCCATGCATGCGCCCAAAAAAATTCCAAGTGGCAGCCTACTCTAGAACGCCCTAGGTTTCATTCAGCGTTGGCGCCAAAGAAACATCAGTTCTGCTGGTTCGTCGTCTGCGGACTGCGAGCCGTACCACCCGACTCCGGCACCGGCTGCACGTTGCTCCTAGCTCCCACTCCCGCCGGCGCATTACACCCTTCGCCGTGCGTTTCCTCCTCGGGGGGCGCCGCGCCCTGACCGGAGTACCCCGTCACAGGAGGAGCGGGGCCACGCGCACCGGAAGGAAACGGCGGACGCGCCTGGAACGGTCGGGGGCCTCGGGGCGCGGGCGGCCGTCCTTTGAACGGGCGCGACGCCGGCGGGCGGGGAAACTTCGCGATCGGGCGTTCTTGGAACGGGCGGAGCGCGGGCGGACGTTGGAACGGGCGGGGCCCCCGCTGGAAGTGCTGCCTCGCGAGCGGACGCTCCTGGAACGGGCGCGGCGACAGCTGGTGGTGGTGCTGCGGCGCGGGCGGTCGCTGTTGGAACGGGAGCGGCACCGGTGGGCTGTACTGCAGCAATTGCGGGGGCAGCTCGCCTTTGGCCACCAGGTACTCCGCGGCGAGGCGGCCGGCTTCCATCAAGATCTCTTCCCTCTGTTGCGGCGTCATCTGCGGCGCGCCTGTCGTCGGGCCAGGGGGCGCCGGGAGGCGGGACGGCGGAGAATTGTCGCTGATTCTCCCGTAGCGGAAGCCGGCGCCGTTGCCGTACGCGCCACCGGACGGGGCCTTGTTGGAACGGGGGTGGTAGCCGCCGGGCTTCATCGATCCTTGGCTCGACGAGTGCGAGCTCAGTTGAAGAAGGCGAGAACACCGACGCAACACGATCGAACTTGGAGCTTGGCGGCTGGTGATTTGAAAGGCGGTGAAGCACGAGTCGGCGTCGGATACGAATTGGTGTCCTGCGTCACGAGCACCGCGGATCAAGGAATCCGATTGTCCGAGTAAGAGCAGGTGTCGGATTCCGTCTTGAATCCTATGCGATAGCCAGCAACTCGGGGTCGTTCCTTGTGGGGGGCTTCATGCTTTTAAGCCTTTTTTTTTTTTGGAAAATCTCAAGACTTTTTATCGTAGTGACCGAACATAATTTTTTTTTGGAGTATATATATACCGGCCTACACCATAATTGGAACAGTGCACCGCTTTTTCTTGTGTGTGTTTTGCCCGTTTCGTAAAGAAATAAGCCAAAGGCTCATTCGATGACACACTAACATTCGACACGCTGAAATTCAAGCAGCGTTATATAATCTGAAGTGTCAATTGAAATAGTGGATTTATTTTCTTTAAAGAAATAGCTAAAGTAAACTTGGGAAAGGGAAACATCTTTCAACATAACCACTAAAGTGTAAAATCAGATCAACGTCCAGAATTTATGGAAGATGCAAGAGCCAGATCAAGATTTGCAGGTTCAAAAGGACATAACATTCCCAGTTTTCACTGGGACAGACAACGGAATGCACTCTGTACACATTCTACCTGTTCGGCCCTGTTCGGAAGCAATGTATTTCAAAACTATGGTTTTGGTATATTATGGTTTGCAATTGTTTTGTCATGAATACCATGGTTTTACCAAACTCCTTTAAAACCATGGTATTTCTTGGAACTACCAACTGTTTGGATGCAACATCACAAACCATGGTATTTAAGTAGAAATAGACAAGAAACTAGTCAAAACCATAAAAACTTTAGGTTGAAGTGGAGTTTCAAATACTCCAAAAATACCATGGTATCTACCAAACCATGGTTTTTAATACAGAGCTTTTGATATGGTAACCAAACACCTCATGGTATAAAATACCATGGTATTCTTAGAAACTATGGTATTGCCTAGAAACTATGAAAATACATTGTTTCCAAACAGGGCCTTCACGGTAAATCTTGTCAAGACACATTTTCATGGAATGTCTTCATCAATTAAAACATCAACGTACCTTCTTCCCGGTATCTTTTCCGGAAGCCACACCCAACACCAGGGCTGTTTTTGCTTCTCCAGACCAACTTGCTTTGTTTTTCCTTCCCATATGTTGCAAATGAAAGTTTCTACACAAATTTACCAAGATTAAATTTATTTCATCCTAAATATTAGCAAATTTGTAATATCAGAGCTCTCCAGTCGATAGGAGCCCATGTTCGATCAATGGACGGCTCTATGCCCTTTTCATAACTAGGTTGTACCTTGAAATCCTTTATTCCCCTATGGTGGTTCTGTGCTGGAGTTCCTTCTCTGTATTCCCATAACGTTGAGTCCCAACTGAAGGGCTGTGGTCCTTCGAAGGAATCTCTCTATTTCCTCGGTACCTGAAGGATTCTATAGGCGGAGGACTCATAATCTTGGAGCCATCTCTCATTCTTGGATTCGACATTATTGCTGAAGATCTTGATCTCTCCTGACGTGCTCTTCTCTTTTCATTCATTTGCCTTAGATAATCAATTTCCCAGCCTGAACCATGTGAAGTTGCATGACGGCCAAAATCCTGTTTCAGGAAAGCAAGCGAAGTTGCTGGATTCTGCATTATTTCCTCTTTTGGTTCATGATATCTGCTGCCAATATCATTTCTGCAAGAGGTTGCGGCAATATCCCCGTGTACATGCCCCTTCCATGTTTGATGTGTACCTCCTGAAACGTTCCAGTCACCAGGATCATCATCGATCTCCAATGCAGTTGGAAATACTGGATGGCTGTGAGTTTTGCTGAATGATGGTCTGCTTGTGGGAAAACAGCATTTGATTGGTTGTATACCTCCTAATTCAGTTTGCCTAGAAAAAATGCTTGTGTCCACCATACTGCTAGCCCTTACATTATATGTTCTCATATTTGGAGTCAATCCACTGCTGAAATCATCATGCATAATCAGATTGCCAATTATTGCATCCACATCATGCTTTCTTGGTTGATAAGTGACCCCTTCACTTCCACCATTGAAACTTTGGTTGAACATAGACCTCTGGGAGCTCAGGCATTATATCCTCCATGTCAGAGAATTTCCTCAATTTATGAGGTGAGAATACTGTCACACCCCGTTGCGCCGGCTTCCTCGGAGCGTGAGGTGGAGCGATCGAACAGAAGCAAGACGCGCGATCGTAACAGAGGAAGAAGAAAAGGAAGAAGAAGATATCCGGAGGAAGGAGCTCATTCCATTCTTTTTCATTTCTTGCTTCCCAATCCAAATGATACCGAGATTTAAACCTCCCCAACAGATTACATCCTGATTCACTCTAGTTACCACAGTACATTCCGACAATTACCGCTTTTACCTACAAGTTTCAAGATTATCGTTTCTCTCCACTCTACTGTCCGATCACTCGATCGCTCGCCATCTTCAATCAGGACCCTTCAAACTGCATTAAGGACTTCAGGTACCGGTTGGACTTTGTCGCCGACTTCACCATCTTCTTCCTCTAGCCAAATAGCTTTCGCATCCCGCCTGGTTATGACATCTTCCCCCCCTTCAGAGCTTGCTTGTCCCCAAGCAAGAGCAGTGGGAAACAGGGTGTGCAACACCGACAAATCCTCCCATGTCGCAGCCTCCAATGGAATGCCCGACCATTTGATTAAGCCCTGAACGATAGCAGAATTTCCCTTCTTCACCAACCGCCTCTCCAACACTTGTTCGGGTTGTGCAAGACTGGCATCCAACTCGGCAACTCGAGGTAGCTCCGCAAAGACAGGAGTATAATTGGGGTGAATGCCTTGAGTTGTGACACATGAAAGACCGGATGTATCTGACTGTCAGGCGGTAAGTTGAGACGATAAGCCACCTGTCCAATCCTCTCGAGAACTGAGTATGGCCCATAAAATTTGTAGGACAACTTGGGATATGGCCGATTGACCAGGGAAGACTGAGCATAAGGTTGGAGTTTCAACAACACTTGCTCTCCGACTTGGAATTGACGTTCGTGCCGTTTTCTGTCAGCCTGTAACTTCATACAATTTTGTGCTCGGGCTAAATGCTCTTTTACCAATGTTTGACACATTTCCCGAGCATTAACCATCTCAGTGACCTCCTGAAGTCCACTAGTAACATGCTTCGGCATCAAACCAACATTAGGGTCGGTACCATAGAGTACTCGAAAGGGAGAACAACCCAAAGAGGTGTGGAAATTGGAATTGTACCAGAGTTCAGCCAAGGCAAGCCAATGCTTCCAGTTCTTTGATGAATCATGAACGGCACAGCGCAAGTACATCTCCACACATTGATTGACGTGCTCACTTTGCCCATCCGTTTGAGGGTGATAAGCCGTGCTATAATGCAATTTGGTGTCCAGCATGTGGAAGAGTTCTTTCCAAAATGTACTGGTAAAAATATTATCTCTGTCCGAAGTGATCGTACGCGGCACTCCATGTAGTCGGACAACTTGGTCCAAGAACACCTTGGCAATAGAACGAGCAGTGAAAGGATGACAAAGTGCGATAAAATGCGCGTACTTGGAAAATCTGTCGACCACGACCATGATCACATTGCACCCCTCGGACAAAGGAAGACCTTCAATAAAATCCATTGTAAGGTCCTACCAAGCAGCTTTGGGAATAGGCAGCGGTTGCAACAAGCCAGCTGAATTGGTCTGATCACCCTTGGCCTGCTGGCAAATAAGACATTGCTTGACAAAACTGTCGACGTCCTGCTTGAGCCCGGACCAGTAAAAGAGCCTCTTCAAGCACTGGTATGTCGCTTGAACTCCTGAGTGCCCCCCGAGCGCACTAGCATGAAACGCGTTGATGAGCTTAGTACGAAGGGCAGAATTGTGAGCATCCAGATGCGGCCGTTGCAACGAATCAAGCCATTTTGTAGCTCAAAGCCATGTTCATCCGGACTGCAAAGCACCAACTGAGCCAACTTGTGCTGAGCAGCCGGATCAGTGGCATACGCATTGAGGACTTCTTGAACCCACAGAGGTTGCACTTCAGTGGTAGCCTGCATAAACATCAAGTGACCAGCGCGGGACAACGCATCAGCGACAATATTGTCTTTACCTTTTTTATACACAATGCGAAAACGTAACCCCATAAGACGCGTCATCGCTTTGCGTTGCATGTCGGACTGCAATTGTTGCTCCTCCAGATAGCATAAACTGCGATGGTCCGTCTTGATGATAAACTCATGGCGTTGCAAATAGGGCCGCCACTTTTCAACTGCAAGCATCAATGCGAGAAACTCCTTCTAGTAGATGGACAAGCTTTGATGTTTAACACCCAGGGCTTTACTGAAATAAGCCACAGGTTGACCATGCTGCAGTAAGACAGCGCCCACGCCGCCATCACAAGCATCCGTCTACACCTCGATCGGTTCATCAAAATTTGGTAGCCGTAGAACCGGCACAATGGACATGGCACATTTCAATTGAAGGAAAGCATCCTCCGCCTGTGGATTCCACTCAAAGGACTTCTTCTTAAGCATATTTGTCAAAGATTTAGCGATAATGCCGTAATTCTTGACAAATTTTCGATAATACCCAGTAAGTCCCAAAAAACCTCAGAACTCTATGACATTCCGAGGTTTTGGCCAGTCCATCATTGCTTTGGTCTTTTGTGGGTCGGTGGCAACCCCTTTGTCCGAAATGATGTGACCAAGATATTCAATTTGGCGCTGAGCAAAGGCGCACTTGGTGCGCTTAACAAAGAATTGATGATCACGCAAGGTCTGCAAAACAGTGTGAAGATGCTCAAGATGAGTACTGAAATCAGTGCTATACACAAGAATGTCGTCCAGAAAGACCAAGACGAACTTCCGGAGGTAGGGAGCCAGTATTGCGTTCATGACACACTGAAATGTGGCGGGGGCATTCGTAAGACCAAAAGGCATCACTCTGAATTAATAATGGCCGTGATGGGTTTTGAACGCTGTTTTTGGTTCATCTTCTTCCCGCATACGTATTTGGTGATAGCCCGCCCGTAAATCAAGCTTTGAAAAATACTGTGTCCCAGCCAACTCGTCCAACAATTCATCAATGACAGGCATGGGAAATTTGTTCTTGACAGTGAGGTCATTCAAGCGGCGATAGTCCACACAAAAACGCCAAGACCCATCTTTCTTTTGGACTAATAATACGGGTGAAGCAAAAGGACTCATACTGGGAGAAATAATACCGGCCTGAAGCATCACTTGGACCTGCCGTTCGATTTCATCTTTATGAAGAGGAGAATACCGATACGGCCGTGAATTGACCGGCACTGCTCCAGGGATCAGATGAATAAAATGGTCATAATCACACTTAGGAGGTAAGTCGGATGGTTCAGCAAATACATCGTCAAATTGTGTCAGAAGAGCCAACAGCTCCGGGGAAAGCTCTTGTTGGCCAGCCTCCCTGTTTTGATCCACCACTGCCACAGCCCAAATAGTATTCCCTTTGGTCCATTTGGAGAACTGCTTCACTGTCATAGTCTGCAATATAGTTTTGTCGGTCTTCTGAATGCCCTGCAACTTGATGGATCGGCCATTATGACTGAATTCAACTATTTTCTGTTTCCAGTCACAAACCATCGGACTATGATGTTGCAGCCAGTCCATGCCAAGAATCACGTCATATGCCCCCAATTGGATTATCCTCAGGTCTGACTGAAAAGTATACCCCTGAGTCCACCATTCCAAATTAGACACTTGAGTATCACAACACAACTTTTCACCGTTGGCCACTTGAATCTCGATGGGAGGCGCTTTCTGAACCAGCAACCATGCCTGCCGGACAAATCCTTCATTCACAAAAGTGAGTGAACTCCCAGAATCAATAAGCACAAGCATTGTTTGGTTGCGGACCAGCGCTAACAAAGAGTTTCCACCACTTCAACCCCAGATACTGCATTGAGCGACAGCTTATAAGTGTCGTCAAAGCCACCTTCTACCGTTTCAAAGAAATCCAACACTTCATCCGAGAGTATTTCAGCCGAATCCTCAACCGAAATCGCTTGCAATTGTCCCACAGTGTGCTTCTTGCCGTGCAAATAATGGTTGGGCTCATACTTATCACCACACTGGTAACACAATCTATTAGCACGCCGGTATTCTCGGATTTGTTTAGCCTTCCATAATTCACCGTGGCCAAATTTTTGGACAGGTGAACTGTTGTCCGGATTAGGTAAAAGACCACCCTCTTTCACAGAATTATAGCGCAATTTCCCCCGTTTGCCTTTATCAAGAATTTCCTGTTGCACTCGGGCTAACAGAGCCGCTCGATCCACCGTGTCAGGAATTTGGCCCTGCACAATTCCACGCAACTCAGGCCTTAAGCCTTTCACAAAATGTGAGACGAACAAGCTTTCATCATAGTATGGGTTGTGCATAGATAAGTCATACATGAGGCCATCAAAGTGAGTCTTATATTCATCCACAGTTCCTGTTTGTTTGAAATCCACAAGCTCTGCTAACAATTTCTTTTGATCAAATGCACCAAACTTAGTTTCAACGGCCTGAATGAATTGTTCCCATTGTCCCAAATCATGCCGGGCCTTATACACCTGCAGCCAGCGCGCCGCATTACCCTCCATGTGCAGCGTCGCGGCTGATACCCATAAGGATTGAGGGATGTTGAAGATACGGAAATAATCAGTGCATTTGTCCCTCCATACTCTGGGATTATCACCAACAAACTTGGGAAAATTCAGTTTAGGCAAAGAGTGCCGGAAATTTCCCCCAATGTCGCGGGCAGATCGAGTCGAGCCTCCTTCCATCTCTGGTTCGCCACTCACGAACGATCCTACTAGAGAATGCAAAGGACGAGCTCTCTCCCAGGTTTCGTGTGGAGCAGGAGTAGCCATTACCTTCTTGTTGTCCGAAAGGGTAATTCCCTTGCCTTCACGCCGAACAGACTCGATCCCTTTATCCGACATCAAACGGGCGACTGCTTGTGCCGTGGCCTCCACCTGATTAGCGAGCAGATGCTACTCCTTGGAACTTTGCTCCACCGCCATGGCCGTCAACTCGGTGCGACTCATCAGTTGTTGTTGCGCCGTGTCGATCACCTCCATGCGTGTGAACAAGAGATCCAGACTCTCCTTAATCAACACCAATTTCTCCTCCGTTCGTCCCGCATGTTCCCCCATCGCCTTGAGAACCAACTGCGTCTGAACCGAAGGTTTTTGCGGCGCCGTGATGACGATCCAGACCGAGCAACCAGATTATCGGGATTTTACAGAGATCGTCGAATCCGAGTGAACTCAGAACAAGATCTCCAACCTTTCTCTGGAATGCAGCGCTCAAAGTCCGGATCGAAACCAGAATCTGATACCAAATGTCACACCCCGTTGCGCCGGCTTCCTCGGAGCGTGAGGTGGAGCGATCGAACAGAAGCAAGACGCGCGATCATAACAGAGGAAGAAGAAAAGGAAGAAGAAGATATCTGGAGGAAGGAACTCATTCCATTCTTTTTCATTTCTTGCTTCCCAATCCAGCGATACCAGTATTTAAACCTCCCCAACAGATTACATCCCGATTCACTCTAGTTACCACAGTACATTCCCACAATTACCGTTTTACCTACAGTGTTTCAGTAATTACTGTTTCTCTCCACTCTACCGTCCGATCACTCGATCGCTCGCCATCTTCAATCAGGACCCTTCAAACTGCATTAAGGACTTCAGGTACCGGTTGGACTTTGTCGCCGACTTCACCATCTTCTTCCTCCAGCCGAATAGCTTTCGCATCCCGCCTGGTTATGACAAATACAGTATCATGTTCTACGTAGTCACCAGACAATTGATTTAGAGGATCAGGACAGATAGGATCATTAGTTGGCATTGCAAACTCTTGTGATGAATGCCTTTTCCTTTTCCACGGAGACTGCAACAATGCACTACTGATATCAGAATCTACAGAAGAGCATGCATTCATTACGGACCTTGATTCACCTAGCTCACCAAATTTGCACAAAGCACTGAATAGAGAAATGCTCTGCAAAGACAAAAGATATTTTCCAACGCTCATGTGACCAACTGAGGAACTCCGCAAGGCTGCCTCCGGAAGAAAGTATCGTGTATGCAGACAAGGGATTAATTGAAGGGAATCTTGTGAGAAATGATTTGGCCAGGCTTTCTGATTCAGGTATATCTGGAGAAGGAGCTTTATTTAACCTAATTGCATTCCTAATGCAACTGAGAATTATTTCATTTGTTGATTTGGGTGTTTGTGAGAAGAATAGCTGCAAGTTCATGTCCAAACTAGCAGCTACATCATAGAGAGAATCAGATGACTCCATTACAGAAGAAAGAAAATGAATTTCTCCCTCAAAGATCTGAAAAGTAGATACAGGGAACTGTTCTGTTATGATAGATAAAAGAATGCACTGATAACATAAGAAAAGCATGCCATGACAATTTTACTAGGAAAAAAGCAAAAAATTCTACAGGAGTACAAAACCAATTACCATTATGCAGCCACTGGAAGAGAAGTTAAGTGACATCAGAATACTGGTGGCAATATTATCTAAAAAAATTGCTATACCAGATGTCTCGGTTGATGTAGTGAATTCATTGAACCCGAAGATTCTGGTTTCATACCAAACTAAGCAAACTTCAGCACTGAGTATTAGGTGCACAGGCAGATCAACGTCTCGCTCCACAACCTGTATTCCACCTTTCTCCAAAGCTAGTATCTGCTGATAAGATGATCTTCAGGAGAAAAGCATATTCTTTCCATGATTTCCAGTATTTACAATAACAACCACCTCACCTCTGGTTAGTTTGGATTTCCTGTATGTGCAGCTGTTCAGCTGCATGCACAAAGTTATGTGAATCAACAATATTATTTTTGTCCAGATTTCCCAGTTGTGCAGTTGATCATCTGCAGGGGATTTTTTTCATTGAATCAGCAGCGAGATGTTTACTCAGCTTTTCCTGTAGACCCAGCAGTGAATTTGCTGCTGGTATGAAGTTCAATGAATCAACAATACGCATTTTGTTCATCTTCTCCTGCAAATCCTTCTGAAGTGTATGCAAAACTGTATGCTGCAAATAATGGGAAGGAATTTTTTTTTAGATAATGGAAGATTATAGCTCCCGGCCTCTGCATCTTGAGATGCACATAGCCAATGATAATCGGAAGGAATAATTAGGCAGCTATGTTTTACAGGGGATCATTTGCTACAAACACTTGCTGCCCCATTAACCATTGGTAGCACCCACAGTATGGGCCCTCAAAACGAAATCTTTAAAATTCAAATGCAATGTGCACCACTTACAAGATCCGACATGTAAAATCCATGCCCAGCAAAAGTATGCAACCATGGATAAAACTTGTAATTAGAGACCTGATGGTATAATTATTTGCATATTTGTGCAAATTTTGGCTAGCGATGTGTGGAAAATAAAAAATAATAATTGGCTGGATACTTGTTCCGATAATTTGTCTTTAACTTTACAAGTAGGCAGTTTTCTCTCTGTCTGGTATAGAATTTTATGGAACTCACTAGAGACTAGAGAGTACAGAGTTTACCACGAAAAAAAAAACATAAACTTAATTGGACAATAGAATTACTGAAGTAACCGACAACTGAAAAAGCCAGACTCTTTTCGTACTGTATGAGTGTACTGTGAAACAGCAGTAAGTTCCAAACAGCATGACCACCGTATGCTAAAACAGCAATATGTTCCGAACATCATGACCAATGTATGAAGATTGAAATAATGAAGTTCGAAGAAGTGCTTGGTAATCACCAATGTGGATTTCAAATCTTGGTCTGTATCTGTCCTCAAAAGCGCAACTGGAAAGTCTTCAACATCCACTTTGACATAGAGGAAATGCAGTGGTGGCAAACCATCTAATTTAGGAGCCAGGGTTAACAAGGTAGATGATTTATTTGGACCTCCATATTCCAGTATGATGCCAAACTCGTTGAAAGGGAACGAAGATTGAATGTTCCTTCAAAATTAAGACCAACAATGAATCAACAACAACAACAAAGCCTTTTAGTCCCAAACAAGTTGGGGTAGGCTAGAGTTGAAACCCAAACGATCCGCTAACAAAGGGAGGAAGACCAACAATGAATATGACATAAATTTGACAACAGACATGCAAAATCATAAAGTGCATAGAAAAAGCATCGTCCACCTAAAACTAACGATGTACTTTTGATACAAATTTTTACTCTTTAACGTTATGTTTTTGTATTGCCTACATGTGGCGTATATGTAGTTTCTATTTTATGTTATACCATAAAATATACCTAATGACTTGGGTTCGGATGTCCGGAATTTTCGGACACACTGCAACATTTTTTTCATACGCGTGCAACATTTTTCGTCAACGCGTGCAACAAATTCACTCGACAAACAGTGAAATTTGCTACAGTAAACGGATGTTGCACACGTTCAAAAAAAATGTTGCACGCGTTAGAAAAAAATGTTGCACGCGCAGAAAAAAAATGTTGCAAGAGACGTCCGATTTGGTGAACAGTGATCGGACGTCCGAGCCCTAGTATCTCCCTAAAATATATGCACATACATAAAAAACTGAAGCCCAAAAGTATTCAATAGGGACAAAAAAAAAGTTGGCTCAATGAGTAGCAACACAATGATCCTTCCAAAAAAGCACACTTGATTTAAAAATAGAGCTCTTTTACAATACACCAAAATGAATATGGGCCGTCCATTTGTTTTGATCTAAAGGCTAAAATCGGTCTTGATCTGATTATACTACCTTACGTAGTATGCGTAGTAAAATCCTGTAGAGGGGTAGGAAGGTAAAAGCGTCTGAGGACAGTAGCTAATCCATAATCTTGTGGAGGGGCAAAATAGTAAGTGAATCAGCAGCCGAAGCTCTGCCTTATCCTGTTCGGCCCATCTTCGTCCGTGTTGTTCCCCTTCTCTCTCTCCATCTCTCCCCAATGGCGACACGGCCACGATCGTTCCCGTCCTTCTTCGGCGGCCTCCGGGCCCAAGAGCTCATCGGCGCCAGAGGGTCTCGCGCCTCCGTTCTGCGGCTTCCGTACCTCTCCGACCTCTCCTCCGACCCGGCGGCCGCAGCAGCGGGGTAATCACCGTCGAGCACTCTGGCAACCCCGCCATCCCTTTCGCCATCTCCTTCTGCAAGGTGCGGCTGCCCTAGCACGGATCACCCAAGATCCCCTTCCTATTCTTGCACTCTGCAACATGGAATGGTTACATTTGCGGAGACTGACCATTGGATTAACTGAACTCGCCTTTCTCCAGGCCGCGCAAATCTCTCACCTCATGGCGGTCGCCGAGGAGGACGGTTACGTTGGCATGTACGAGAAACGCCGGCGCCTCCCGTCCAGCTCTTCGTCCCTAGAGAAGTCAGGTTGGTTAGATTTGTGTCCACTTTGATCTAGTGTGCCCAGTGTCTGGTTCAGATTCCGGGTGTTTTGGGGCTTCCAATTGGCTGGCTGGTGCGATTTGTTCCATTCTGAAATCGTGCTCTTCTTGCAGGCGAAACGATGGTGGCCGATTGGGTTGCTCACAACAATGCAATCTTTGATGTGTGCTGGGTCAATGTAACCCCAGTTGATTTTGAATACTTCAAACAGGTTGAAATCTAGGCTATCCCTTTGTCGGTTGTTAGCAGTGTATGCGTCTTTCTGACGAATTTACAAGTTTGTGTGTTATTTATTCAGGAGGGATCCGAAATACTGACTGTATCAGACGATCAAACTGTGAGTAACGCAACTTGATCAATCAATTTGTTTAGTATATCATAGTTACAATGAATTTGCTCCCTATTTTCTTTTTCAAAATCTCATTTGGGTTGTTTGATCTGAATCAGGTTAAGATATGGAGCATGGAAAACTGGGAGTGTGAAACTGGTGTCACGCGATTCTTCAACTCCTGGTTAGTGACTTAGTTAAGAACTCAATACTCAAGTGGTTTATTTTCTGTGCAGAGCTTATTGTTTTGGGTTCGAGGGATTGTTTTTTCGCTCTTTGGGATCTAAAATGCTATCCCAAAACCCCAAATTGTGATGGTGAAACATGCCGCATGTATGTTGCCTTGTGGCTACTTTAATTTAAATGTCCCTTTAAACCACAATGATCGTGAATGTCTGTACCAATGCATCATCTTTCACTGAATTGAGAATGTGACATGTAGGTCTTCTGCTGTTATGAAAGAAGCACACAGTCCCATGCTACTTGTAGAGCTGCAAATACACATTCACATTTAGACAACTTATACAAAACATAATTGACTCCAGAGCAAAAGAAAGCTATCGTATCCTCACATTCCGCCGGTTCCTGCGCCCTCCGCCCGACGTCCGGCTGTCCCAACTCAACCTAAAAAGAAGCAAAAACTTTTATCAGAGCATTGCATCGGCAACAACCAAAAATACAATTCCTTCTCCCGCTTGTCTGTCCATACCGTCGACCCTTCTACCACAAGGTCGACGGCCACACAGTCCACCGGAACCAGGACGGCTCCGGCCGCGCCTTCGAAACAAACAAGGAAGGCGGAGGCCAGCGGAAAACGGAGGGTAAAACAAAGATACCAGCGGAGGACGACGCGCTGCGGCGGCTCGTGGAGCGGCGGCGGACGTGCAGCCCCGAGGAGGACAACGCGCGGCGGCGGCTCGTGGAGCGGCGGCGGACGTGGAGCCCCGAGGAGGACGACGCGCTGTGGCGGCTGCGCGGAACTGGATAGCTCAGGCGGCGAACGAAGCAACAACGCGATAGCAAAACTGAGGCCGGCGGCGGAAAAAAATTAGGGCAAGCAATAAAACAAATTAGGAATTGTCTAAAATGCCCTTGCTGAATAGATGAGAAAAGTCTAACATACCCTTCAACAATGGATGGTTAGATTTAGTTCCTACTACCAGTAGGATGTGCACTGTAAAATTTCTCTAAAAATATGCTTCTAGAATTGTAATCTGTGCAAACAGTAAGAAACAGAAGTAGACTGATAAACAGGCATGAACTGTCGATGCAATGCATATGTTCTTGCTAACCAAAATGAATTCAAAATTTGGCCTTGAACCCTGTACAGTTAAAAAGTGGTGCGAACTGCGAAGTATTCACCTTGTACAAAATTATAACTATTCTTTTATAGTTTCTTGTGAATAAACTGGTGAAATTTATCTCAATATTTAAAAACAACTTAAAAATTTAAGGATCTGCAGTAGTCAAGAGAAACATGTGTACTGCAATACCACAATGAGATCTGATTGGATCCTATACTTATATTTATTCCATCGCGGTGATCATTACTCATTCTGTTTGCTAATTGGGACGGAACGCTTGGGCTGAGCTCACATGAAAAATTCTCATGAAGATTAAGTAGCTAACTACAAGAACCAAATTGTTTGCTTCTAAAAGTAATTTGGTTTGTAATAAGAAAAGTGAAAAGTAAGGAACTGGGGCAGATAATTGGCATGCTTTATCCTGTGGATGGACTTATTATCTAGCAGAATGCAGTCTGATTTCAGTGAGTCTTCCAGCACCCAAGTTGTACAGCCTACCTTGTTCGCCGGATCTAAATAAGTTGCAGAAGGGACTTTTCCTAGCTCAACAAATGTCATCTTCATGGAAGTTAACTTTTGACCCACTGGCAGCCAGAAAGCTTTATCAGCAACTATAAGGATCTATTGGCCGATTTGTGCATTAGATCTCAGGATTGACTCAATATCAAACAATGATGAATGAGCCTCAAACAGTTGCTTGTCAGCTTTCCACCGTGCTTCTTCAATGAAACAATGAATATTTCTTAACCTCTCAGGAATATTTTCAAAGCTTCCAGTCAGGTTGCTTATGTACAGACGGGCAGCATGCAGACCACCAAAGAAACAAAGGTAATATGCAACTTGCTTTAATGCATACAGTACAATGACTTCCATCTTATCTTCATATTTGCAGTGACTTTTGAACCCATTTGCACCTTCTCCTGTTATCATTTCAAGAGGCGTCTGCTTCGAAATACTTAAACCATGTCCATCTGAAAAAGAATGTTTCAAATACGCACTTTCTTGCGAATCAGATGTATAGCTTACATGGATGTGTTTGATAAGGCCTAGAATAGAATCTGAGAGGCTGACAGGATGGATTTATATGAGTTTGTCAACTTTAGGCCTGGTTGAAAATGAAACCACTTGGTCTTTTGAAGGGGGAATATCTAAACTAGCAATATTCTCATTATTAGTTCCTCTCTTAGTGCCACTCCTGACATTCAAGTAGAAGTTTAGGCCATTGGATTGTGGCATTGGCTCAAATAAGGAAGACGCCTATTCTGAACTAAAATTTCCCATGTGGGTATGGCCTCTGGGATCGCTATCTTGTCTGTAATTCTCAGTTGTTTCCAATATAGCAGGAGCAGGTGGGTCATGAGGTAGAGGGGCGGGAACACAAATATCATTCAGTTTGTCCTCATCTTGAAGCTTTTCACTTCTCTGAAAATCCTCCAGAAAATCAATGCCAAGTGCTGATGTCTGCTGACAACTAACTTGCAGCTCAGAACTTAAATGGCGAGTTTTTACCTCCTCAACCACGCTTGCATAAGTAGAGAAGATCTCCCGGTTGCATGACCCTTCCGATGAAACATGCCAATCCAAATAAATTCCAACGGCTGCAGACACAGGAAGTGGTTTCAGGGAGCATAGTACTTCTTCTAGTGCCGCCGCGGGGGCGGGGGCATAGATCTCACTGTTATATCATCAGTTAAAATAGGTGCAGGTAGTGATTGGAATGTATCATCAACTAGCACCAACTCAGAGCTAACCATTGGTTCGTAGAAATGTCTTGCTGGATCAAAATCATCTTTGAATATTTTATCAGATATATTCATCTCAGCTGTCTAGACATCATCCGAAGGAAAATCAATGATCTGCACCTCCTCTAAAAGAATGGAGCAAGGCAAGTCTGAGCAGAACCCATCACGCTTGAGAGGGTATAATGCCGAGTTTCTATCAAGTAGAATATTATCATTGATCCTCACAAGTTCCATTTCTACTGCAGCCTTGACGGTTATTGGTTTATCTGCTTGATGGTCTGCACACAGGGCATCTTTGCAAACAAAGGCCAATATGTCCATATCAGTTGATCTCAAGAACTTAGTTGAGTTAAAAGCTGAATGCTGAACTTGTGCTTCATCTAACTGATCGACAATGTTATGAAAAATATTGGATATCTCTGTCTTAGCTGGACACTCCTTAAGCTCCCAAGAATTCCTACTAACCTCCAATTGAGGTATTATTACACCATGATCTAGTGCTACAATTGCTGAGCAGTTACTATATCTTGCAGAAGAACCATTCTCGTCATCGTTATTTTTCACAGGGATTTTTTCTACTTGATAAATTGAGTCCGTAGGTTCAGTTGGATACCTTATTGCTATCTCAGTGTCAATATCAATGAAATCCTGCAAGGAATTAAACAGAAGATGAGAATATGAGCAAGTTGTACTAAGAAAAAAATAGCATGATGCTTTGAGTTAAGAAAACACAAGGGAATCAAATAAAACATCTCAACCACCGGACAGCGAGTGTAAGCAACTACAACTGATTTGCAAATTTGTATCTGAATTGATGATCGTGACAGAGATTGCTACAAAATACAGATTGTGATGAGGAGGATGTAGATTTGTACTACTTCTCAAACCGCAGTGGACAGAATAAGTACGAGGGAACCCTACATTATGTTATTTACGTGTATACTATGGGTGATGTTCATATTATAATTGTAACACTACACACCAAAAGAATGGGAGTATCACAAACATCAAATCTAGACACAATAGCCCCAAATACAATGTGGATTCCGCCAAAAAAAAATCACATCTGGAACACAAAACGATAAGGTGACACCATCACCCGATTCATCACCACCAAAGGACACAACGTCTCCCTGCAAAGCCTTAAACACCACGAACAGCAAAAATTGAGCCAGAAAAGGAGCCACATAGCAATCTTAGCCAATATCACTGAAATGCAGATTACCTGCAGAAGATCGACCTCTACAACCTCAAATATGAGCTCCTTCAACGGTTCCCGTGTCTAATACCACGGAATACAGAAATCACACACCAATCTCCTACGGAACAGTAACAGCCAAAGTTCAATCACCTTCGTAACTGTGGAGGTCGATCTGGATCCCTCTTCCTTCCCACCCTTCTCGCCGCTGATCTCGTCCAATCCCTTTAATAAACACACATGCTCCATGGAAAAATAATCCAAGCCTAAAAGTGCAAAGCATTCAAACATAAACGGCGATGCTAGAGGCGGGAGATCGGCCACGGCGGTGAACGGGAGGGTGAGGGGGAAGTAGGAATCGGGTGGAAGGAATGGGACGGGGAGAAAAGGGAAGCGCAAGGACGCTAGGGCTTGGGCTTGGTCGGATTGAACCAAAAGCTTGGAGGAGAAGACGAGCGATTTTTGGTTTGAAACGTTGAACCGTTTGATTGTCCGGGATTGCAATTCTCACTTGACTGAAATTTTCATCTCTCTCGATTACCTAAAATTACACAAGATTAAGCCCCTGTTTATTTAGATTTAAGCTTTTGGTTTATATTTAAAGTCAGCCTTTTGATTTAAATAGATTAAAAGCATTCGCTTTTCATACGTGATTGAGATATATAATTTTATCCTAACTTCAATAGTATTAATCTAAAACTAATTCTCAATGAGAAAAAAAAAGCAACTCTGAAGTAGTTATACAAAGGTTTATAGCTTTAAAAAAAAAACTAGTTAAAAAACTACCAATTTGTTTAGACTTCATCTTTTTAGCTTTTTAAGCTAGAGAAAAAGCCCAAATAATCAGAACCTAAGAGTAAAATTATAATACTAAGTAATGTACAATTTTAATACCACTCTACTGCAATTTTTTGTTCTATTTATTTTTATATTTGTAGGGTTTATCAAGGTTTACTTTACATTTGTCTAGATTAGAATTTTTTTTTTGTATTTTGTAGGGGTTTATCTATTTTTGTCTATGTTAGAATTTTTATTTGTATTTTGTATAGGTGAGGGGTGGGTAAAACTATTTATCTCGTTATGGTTTTTTTACTATGCTGAGCCTTACTTATTGCTAAACAATCTAGACCGTTCCTTAGTTGAAGACTGGACAGGAACGTATCCACAGCACACCCTCTCCGGCTCCCCTCTGTTTCCAAACCCGGACTCCCCCAGTCCCACTACAGCCAAAACCGCACGTAAACCTCATCAGGCACAGGCAGGCAATTCAGTTGCATGGATCGGTGCCTGCAGATTGCCGTGCAGGCCGACGCAGAGGCCATAGCGGTCGGCTCCAACTTCATCTTCTCCCTGCCTACCATCCGCTCCTCGCTCGCGCTCGTCGCGGCCGGGGCGAGGGGCTGCTCGCGTTCCTGGGCTCCCAGAGCCTGCCCGAGCTCAACGCGGCCGCCGCCAGGCGCGTCGACACGTTCGCCTCGTGGCGGCAGCTCACCTTCGCCAACTGCATCTTCGTGGACCGGTCGGTCATCCTGTGGCCGGAGCTCGTGAGCACCGCGGTGTCCGTCCACAGAGCCTTCGCGAAGTCCCTGGACTTCCAGAACCATTCCGAGGCCGCGGTGACCGAGATGAACGCTTTCATGAAGGAAGCGACGTATGGGCGCATACCCGGGATCCTTTCCGCGGCAGTCTGAGCAGGGCCGGCATCCCCGTGCTCGTCAACATCGTCCACTTCAAGGCGACGTGTCGTGGTCGCGGGCGTTCCGCGAACAACACCCGGGACGGCATCTTCCACAGCCTCGACGGCTCGAGGGTGCGGGTGCCATTCATGATGATCGACGAGCTTCGACGACCAGTACATCTCCCGCTTCGACGGCGGCTTCAAGTTCCTGCAGAGCTTCTACAAGAAGGTGGGCCGGGACGGCAAGATCCACTGGAGCGTGCCCTGATTCTGCATGCTCATATTCGTCCCCGACTACGTGGACGGGATCGAGAGCCTCCTGCGCATGGCGGTGACCACGCCGGACTTCGTTATGCGGCACGTTCCGCGCAGGGAGAAGAAGGTCAGCCGCTGCATGGTGCCCAAGTTCAGGTTCCCCTTCGAGTTCGATGCGATCGACGCGCTGAACCAGCTGGGGTTCAGGGCGCCTTTCGGCCTAACGGCCGATCTCTCCGGAACTCACGAACGTGGCGCCGGGGGAACAACCCGCTTCGCGTGTCGCATGTGCGGCACAGGGCCGAGATCGAGGTAGACGAGGAAGGTGAGGTTAACCTCTTGTTTGCTTTAAAACTTGTGTAACTTGTTACTTGTATTAAGAGGTTAATATCACTGCTACCCAAAAATAGCGTAGCTGCCTGCCTCCCGGATGAATCGATCTTTCGCGCCCGCAAATCATTGACTTGCCTCCGTCTCAAAGAAAGATCGCTCCGTTGGTTTGACAAAGTCCCGCTGGTGCAGTGCAGAGAGGAAGGAGGCAGGAGTTGCTCGTGCGGAGCCACGGCGGATCAGAGTCCAAGCGCCTCCTTATATTCAGCCTTCTTCACGCTCTCGCGGCTCCCGTCTTCCTCCAAATCAACCATAGCAACATAGCCGGATCGACGAGCGCGTACTTCTCCGGAGCAATTCCCACTAGTTTCTTTCAGTATCGAGAAGCGCGCGCGATTGGCCTCGTCTGAGACGTTTCCGGACCATTTTCGGCGTGTGGAATGCAAGGCTAGCCAGAGGAGTGCCGGAAGCCCGGAAGAGACGCGTCCTTCGAGATCTCGCCTCGGTCGCTTTACGGTGTTGATCTCCTGAAGCCGGCGATGAACAACGGCAGGGGACCTGCCGAGTAACGTGGGCAGCCTCAAAGGTTGGGCCTTTTCCAATCTGATCCCATTTAAATCCGATTCCTGTTTGCGATACCATCAGTTAGAACAATTATTCAATTCGATAACGAAATGTAGTGTCTCGGAATAAAGGCATGTTTATTTTTGTTTATAGGAATCAATTATCACAATCCAGCCTACCTATATATACTAGAATCCATAATCCATTTCATATATGCTTTTGAATTTTAGTTTTTGAAGAATCAGCTTCTATACAACCACAATCCAGATTCCAGAATAAACTTTTAGAGAATTCAAAGAAAAAACAAACAAGCTCTAAGTTCGCGTTCGATCATCCAGCATGGGAAAAACTCACGAAGTCTTTGTTTTTTTTCCCTTTCGGTAGACTTTTTTTCTTTGTAAATTATCCTCGTGTAAAAGAATTTGCAAAATTAGCTTTATCCCAAACCGTAGAAGCAGCGATAGATGACATATGTCACCTGTCATACTTTCATACCGTGACAAGGTGCGATCAACTCAGCAGGTTGAATGACCAGCACGGTAACACGAGCCCACTGACCTGCTGCACAATGGGACCTAGCAGGTTCATACTGAGTTCCCCTTCCTTGGCAAGAATTCGGCATCAAAGCAATTAATTAATCGCTAATTAAGGAATTTGTGTGCCGTGCCGAGCAGCTGCCGAGCCAACTGTCCGCAACACATGCTATCAAGTTCAGAGTACACGGTAGCTCTTCTGCTATGGTGAGCTCGTCCTACCTGCCTCGATGGACTACGCTATGATAGTGCCACGGTACGAGAGCACGACAAATGATATGTGTCGTCTGCCGCTGAGAAAATAGGACTAATTTTATAAATTCGTCCGTACGAAAACCAGATTTTTTTAAAAAAAAGTGAAGAACGCGGGTCAGCGGAAGCCAGGATGTAGACGACGTTTGTGTCAGTTGGGTCTTCGAGATGGCTCATGTAGGTTTAGCACCAGACACTAGCGTTATATCAGATGAAACACGACGTTCATCTGATATAAAAATTCATGTGATAGGACGCAATATCAGATGTGGGCAAGATAGCGGCAGAGGTAGTAGCACACATAGACGCGGCCTCACAGCTCACACAATCGCAGTATCGCACTCAAATCCAATACCGTGGTAGGTCCACGTCACGTGAGCCAAAACTAACAAAACTAACTTCTTCTGACGGCGTCCTGGCCTCCACATATGCATGACATCTCCTACTTAGCCCATGTGGACGCGCCCTCCTGAGTGATCGGCGCGAACGAGTTGTTCTTCAGCAACGCCCGTGCTCTAGCTACATATATGCCTATGATGCAGTTGCCCACCCAGTTTCTTCTGTTTCAGGGGCCAGACCAAGGACATCGCCACCTCGGAAGTAAACAACAAATATCTGGCTCTGCAGATCACGCAAAACAAAACGTAGAGATCGAAGGGGAGTCAAAGCGCACAGCTAGCGATGGCCGCAGCTGCCGCTGCAGTCCCGGACGGCCGGCGGTGGAGCAAGGGCGCGGGCTCTTCGTCTTCACCGGTGACGACCGCCATCTTCCTCTTCTTCTTCGTCGTCGTGGTCGGCGTCCTCATCTCCGCCCGTTGGATCATCACCACTGTGAGTTCAGAGTTTTGTTCCCTTTCTTGTTTTATTTTCAATCGATCGGGGCTTATTGTTTGCTTAGCTTGTGGTTTTTTCCCCTAGGATTAATGCTGTATGATTAGCAATACGCCTATACGTACTGCTGATAGCGCAAAGATTAGTTTTACTGAACCACACTATGCATGCGTCATGGCGATGCCATGTATTTATCTGACACGGATTTCTTAACCTACATGCAGACTCATCTGCCAATCACAAATCTGGATCAGTGGCGCACAAAACCGGTAGGTCCCTTTTTTAAAAAAAAATGTATACTTTTTACTCTCCCCTAGAGGCCTAGAGTGACATAGCTACATGTTATGTTGTTTGCAACACGAACTCTTCCTACAAAGAGACGTCTGGATGAAAATGTCCCATAGTTTTGGTTAGCATTTTCAAGTAGGATACAACATGACACTTCATCAACCACTACTGCATTTTGTTTCACGTAAACAAGCACCTTAAAATAACACAAACATTTGTTATAATCCAATCATCTGATCTTACCCTCATCGACAACACAGGAATTTCACAGGAATCTTATAAAGATTATACTATTTCCTTGTAGATTCCTACATAATATCTGCTTTCTAGATGAGAATACTCAAAACCGTTGATCACCCTCGTCCCTCTCCCTGCAGGCAGTCCTGACCGGCAGGCAGACCACCTCCATCCCCGCCATCCCCACGGCCCCGCCGCCGCCGCGCCCCACCTATTCCATCTCCTGCTCAGCGCCGCCACTACCCCGCGACCCCGCGGTCCCCAGCAACATCTCCCAGACCCTCTCCCTCGCGCTCTCCTCCCACCCCACCTGCGCCTCCGTCCCCGACCCCCAACCCCTTCCGGCCAGCACCACCAACTCCTCCTGCCCAACTTACTTCCGCTTCATCCACGAGGACCTCCATCCATGGCGCGCCGCGGGGGGAATCACCCGCGCGATGCTCGACCGCGCCCGCGCCACCGCCAGCTTCCGCCTCGTCGTGATACGGGGCCGCGCCTACGTCGAGCGCATCGCGCCGGCCTTCCAGACGCGTGACCTCTTCACCATCTGGGGCGTCCTCCAGATGCTCCGCCGCTACCCTGGCCGCGTCCCCGACCTCGACTTCATGTTCGACTGCGTCGATTGGCCCGTCGTCCGCGCCGACCAGTATCAGGGGGAGAACGCCACCGTCATGCCGCCGCTCTTCCGGTACTGCGGCGACGACGAGACGCTCGACGTCGTCTTTCCGGACTGGTCCTTCTGGGGCTGGTAAGTACTTGCTCCTTTGTCTCTTGCATTTTTTTGGGCGCATTGCTAACAAACAACCTGGGTTACTACTTGCTAGTTGCTACTGGTTAAAAATGCAACGAGTCCCAGAGTGCAATCACAGAATTCACCATTACTGTTATGCGAGTCATGTTGTTATTAGTAATAGTCCAGAGAGTATTCATCATGTAACATTGCACATGAGTTGGAGACTTGGAGTATATAAAACTTTGGTAGAATTAAGGACTTTCCAAACTAGACCGATTTCTCGAATAGTGATGTCCAGTAAGCTTATCACCGGTTTGCAGAGCAGTTACATTACCGGCTTGTATGAAATGGGAATTCACATGTTTATGTCAGTAGTCACTGCATCCGTTGCTAACATAGTGAAGGCAATGGGAACCAAAAGGAAATGATCAATAAATTTTCTGAAGTTTAGGATCCAGGAAGTGTACATATTTAAGTTCCTAGTGAAAACTTCACCAAATTAAATTTGCTGCTTTATGCTTTGATGTTCAGACAAAGTACAAACACCTAACTAAACTGTTTGTGATGATAGGCCAGAGATCAACATAAAGCCGTGGGATGCGCTGCAGAAGGATTTGGATGTCGGCAACAAGAGGGTGAAATGGACGGATAGAGAACCTTATGCTTACTGGAAAGGGAATCCAGATGTTGCAGCTAAAAGGCAAGATCTGGTTAAGTGTAATGTCTCCAGTAAGCAAGAATGGAATGCACGGATTTACAAACAGGTACTTATTTGTGTTTATGTTGCAATGCACTTCTTTATACCTGAAGAAAGTGGAGTGCTTCATTTTCTTCTCACGAGTAGACACCCATT